>OZ038503.1:34283510-34291010 GCA_964036315.1 Acanthosepion esculentum | reverse complement strand
TCAAAAATGACCATTAGTCTGCTGTTAACTAGGGCAAAGAATGCCCTATTAATTTTAACGCCTCTAAAACGAAACTGATTTTTTGTTTTCCGTCTGAGATGTCCCTTTCTACCTCCCATCGGCATAGGTTATGCTAATCTCCAGGAAAGTGACTCGTAGCGCCTTCCCGGGCTATCATTCTCGTTTGACATGAAGTAAAAAGACTGTATTGAATAAATTACTAGGTCAGTTGCTAAGAAAGTTGGTTCACTCTTTCTTTTTAGACAGTTTTTCTCTCCAGAATGTATCTTATATATCTATTAGTCTACCATACGTTTATGCTTATAATATTACTGTCACATATGGTCTGGTGCTCTTGTATATATTTAGAGATCCTTGGTAAATTCCAAAGAATAATCAGCAATATTATTGTTCCTGACCTGGCATTTCGGCTTCCCACTGAAAAACGTTCCACTTTGTCATTAGTTTGCGTAATGTATTTCTTATATAAATCAAGCTTTCCTTACATTATTAAGTCTTCTTACTTTAAATGCTTTGGTTATGAAATATAGTATAGTTATTTCTGTTATATCGTCGATATTTCATTTGATATAATTACATATGCACATGAAGGAGAGGGGACGTTGAAAATTTTTTAATTAAATTTTTTTTATTTCTATTCAAAAATACTACGAGGGTCATTCAATAAATAAGGTGAATTTTTCGGTATAAAGACTTCTAATACAGATAGAAGCTTACTTTTTTTTCAACGTAGTCGCCCAGCACTGTCACACCCTTTTCCAATCTGTGCACAAGCTTCCGTATTCCCTCAGCGTAAAAGTCTTTGAACTGATGTCTCAGCCAGTCGCTCACAATACTTTTGACTTCATCGTCACTTTTAAACTTCGTGCCTCTCGTGAACGCTTTCAAGGGACCAAACAGGTGAAAGTCTGAAGCGGCAAGGTCTGGACTGTAAGTGGGATGAGGGAGCAGTTCCCAGCCCAGCTCGTTGATGGTCTGCACCGTTTGGGCTGCTGTGTGAGGCCTTGCGTTGTCATGATGCAAGATGACAATTGTTCGGACACTTGTCCTCATCTTCACGACGTTTCGGCCGTTGTACGGCCCGGTCTTCTTCAGGATCTGTCTATGTTTCTGAGATGAGGTATTGTAATTAAAAAAGTAAGCTTCTATTTGTATTAGAAGTCCTTATACCGAAAAATTCACCTTATTTATTGAATGACTCTCGTATTTTAATTTAAAGAGAAATAAATTTATAAAGACGAAATAATTTAATCGCTAGATGATCCACAGGAAATTTGAATCTCAGGTTCTTACAATATTTAACCTTTCCTGGCATAGCTTCTATTATCTCAAGTTGGGATATTTACTTACATTATTTACATTATTCGAACTGTTATCCTCATCTTCATTGCCATATTCACAACGTTTCGGCCGTTGTAAGCCCCGGCCTTCTTCGGATGACTAGAATTTCGAACCGAACACTTTATTTCATCCACCGGGGTAGATTGTTCTAGTTCCACGTGCCATGCCTCTTCCGGATGTCCTCGTTGGTTAGATATAGTGACTAGACCCAAAGAGTTGTGAGTTCAATACCAGGCCGCAGCAGCGGTGAACCAAAACTTGGGGAGTTGAGTTAAAATGGAAATAACTGAGACATCCGGAAGGAATATAATGGAAACTCTAATTCCAGATCATGGTTTCTGCTTTCGAAAGGTTTATCCTGAGCTCCATTTCTTGGAAGAAGTGCCATTTTGTGGAAGAAGGAGTTCGTTAAACTAAAGAAAATTACTAACATTATTTGCATAATTCGGACTGTTATCCTCATCTCCATTGCCATATTCACAACGTTTAGGCCGTTGTACGTTCCGGCCTTCTTCACGTAATTGGAATTCCGAACCGAATCTTATATATCGTCCACCGGGGTAGATTGTTCTAGTTCCACGTATCACGCCTCTCCCGGGTGTCTCAGTTATTTCCCTCTAACTCAACTCTCCAAGATTTGGTTCACCATTGCTGTGGCCTGGTACTGAATTCACAACTTTTGGAGTCACCTGAAGGAAGCTGGAGCGTAAAACGGCTGAAACGTTGTGAATATGGCAATGAAAATGAGGATAACTGTCCGGATAATGTAAACAATGCAAGTAATCATAATACCTCATCTCAGAGATATAGAGGCCGAAACGTTGTGAATATGGAAATGAAGATGAGGATAACAGTCCGGATAATGTAAATAATGCAAGTAATCATAATACCTCATCTCAGAAATATAGAGGCTGAAACGTGATTATGGAAATAAAGATGAGGATAATATTCCGAATAATGTAAATAATGTAAGTAAGCATAATACCTCATCTCAGAGATATAGAGGCCGAAACGTTGTGAATATGGCAATGAAGGTGAGGATAACTGTCCGGATAATGTAAATAATGCAAGTAGTCATAATACCTCATCTCAGAGATATAGAGGCCGAAACGTTGTGAATATGGAAAAGAAGATGAGGATAACAGTTCGAATAATATAAATAATGCAATGCCTCATAATACCTCATCTCAGAGATATAGACGGATGGGGGATATTTAATATCAAAAGTGATAAAAATATAAACAAATAGAACTAAAGAAACTGGCTAAACTATATGACAATACTGATTCATGTCACATTGAGCACAAAGACAGAATAAAACAACGAACCGTATGTCGCACTGACACAACCAAAAATAGCACAGAGTATTCAATACCCTAAAATTGCTTTAAAAAGATTAGTTTAAAAGTTTAAACTTTCAGAGTCCACTCCCTTTTGTGCGTATATGTAATTACATGAATGCAAATATCACTTTAGTGGAACAAGTCCTAAAGGACTAAAGGCGTCAAATTTTCTTTTATTTTTTTCAATTTGTCATTAATTTTAACATTGTTCTGATATATAAAAAAAATTGTAAATCACTTTCTCTGATGAGAAAGATATGGAAATAATCCGTAATATTTAGCGGAAACAAACAGCTTGGATGTTGATAAGGAATTATGTGGTCCATGAATAATCAAAGATTAGAAAAATGTCTCACTGGATAGTTATTTCAAATAAATTCCTCCTAAGCAAAAGGCGAAAACGTCATTAAGACGGAACGGACGCTACTGGAAGGGAAAAGACTTTAGAAGGAAACAGAAACCCAATCCTAAACCGGAAACAACGGACAAACCTCTTCTGTTTAAAAGACCAGGGACGTGCTTGAACAGAACGAAAGGTGGACCTATCTACTTCTATATTGGAGAAAAAAAAATCGTAAACATTTCAGAGTTAGGTGGAGACGTTAGGGGAACAGAATTGAAGTACAATCCAGAAGTATGCGGAAACCCAATCGTAAACAGGAAACAAAGAAATCGGCCTCCACGCCTGCTTAAAAGACCGACGAAGAGTTTGAACAGAACGATAGGTGAACCTATCTCCTTCTATTTTGGAGAAAAAATAAATCGTAAAAATTTCAGAGTTTATGTGGAGACGTTAGGAGAACAAATTTGAAGTACAATCCAGAAGTAGCCGGAAACCCAATCGTAAA
Organism: Acanthosepion esculentum; assembly: GCA_964036315.1. Taxonomy (NCBI): domain Eukaryota; kingdom Metazoa; phylum Mollusca; class Cephalopoda; order Sepiida; family Sepiidae; genus Acanthosepion; species Acanthosepion esculentum. Next base: position 34,287,457 of record OZ038503.1, on the reverse strand, counting down.
CAGGAAACAAGGGATAGGTCGTCTGTTCAAAGACTGGAGGTGAACCGCACGACAGGTGTACCTATCTACTCCTATTAAATATATTCAGCTTATACAGTGAAAGGATTCGAAGACAACTAAATGACATATCAGAATTTATTATTGACGTGTGAAATCTAAACATGGCATTGGTTTGATGGCAAACCCAGAAGGAAAACTAAAAGAAGTCTTAGACAAAGAAGCAAAAAGAAAAGACTGTCAACTATTTCTTCTTGGGTATAAGTAAGTTTCCTTCTTTGTTTTCCATTTTCTCAAAAGTTTCGTCGTTACTTATATGTCCGGTCCATAGTATCCCCAGCATGCTCCTGTAGAACCACATTTCTGTTGCTTGAAGTCTCTTCTTCATCTGTGAGGAAATTGATCGACATCAACTGACATATAGGACAGGGCTGACCAAACCGCGGCTCGCGTGACACATGCGGAACTTTAACCATAAAAGGTAAATAAGAATAATTTGAAGCTTTATAATTATTGACTGGGCATGAATTGAGACCCTATTGGATTAAAACGTAAGTTTAATATTAATGTGTATGTAACAAAAAAATGTGTAAATTTTGTGCATGACTTGAGGCTCTCAAACATCTGGACATAATCGTATATGGCTCTGACATTAAGCAAGTTTGGCCACCGTTGATATAGGAGAACGTCAGATATCACGTAACATTTCAGGATAAGAAAACTGGAGTGAAGTGTAGCATCTGTTGCTTTATTTTTCCCCTTTTTTCCTGTTGTGTTTCTCTCTTTGGATAATTCGCAGATTTATATTGTGGAAAGCCTGGTCGCGGGGATCCGAAACTAGCGGCAGTACCTCTACATTGTTTTAAAGGGAAGTGTCAGAGAATTTTAACAGTACCATATCAGTTGTCGGATAGCCAGAGCAGTTTCTGTCCTTGACTTATCAGTACGCAAATGAGCACTCCGTGTGAAACCGACTACTGCCATTGTAGAAGGAAAAAGGGATGTAAATACTGGATGTTAAAAACGCATTCTTTTTTTCCTGTGTGTACTTGCTGTAAGCTAAAGGATTCTGTTATTGAAAACTGAAAAAAGTCCATTAAAGTTATCATGTCAGCTGTTTAATGTCAAGTAGAAGATATCATTCTTCCGAAATGAAGACGGAAATAAGAGAGGAGAAGCCATGAAGATATTCGCATAGATAAACAAATATGAACAAACCGAGATAGATAGATAGATAGATAGATAGATAGATAGATAGATAGATAGATAGATAGATACGAACAGGCTGGGATAGATAGATACGAACAGACAGGGATAGATAGATAGATAGATAGATAGATAGATAGATAGATAGATAGATAGATAGATAGATAAATAGATAGATAGATAGATACATATGAACAGGCTGAGATAGATAGATAGATAGATAGATAGATAGATAGATAGATAGATAGATAGATAGATAGATACGAACAGGCTGGGATAGATAGATACGAACAGATTGGGATAGATAGATAAGAACAGACTGGAATAGATAGATAGATAGATAGATAGATAGATAGATAGATACGAACAGACAGGGATAGATAGATACGAACAGACAGGGATAGATAGATAGATAGATAGATAGATAGATAGATAGATAGATAGATAGATAGATAGATAGATAGATACGAACAGGCTGGGATAGATAGATACGAACAGATTGGGATAGATAGATAAGAACAGACTGGGATAGATAGATAGATAGATAGATAGATAGATAGATAGATAGATAGGCATATCTAATAAATCAACCAATCCAAGAGAAAACAAACTCTCCTCACATGTAAATCTCTCCATCTTTCATACGAGACACTCTTTAATCTCTACAGACACAACTTCATTCATCTCTTTTTACATTATTTGAATTTTATTTGCTCAATATTCATTCTTTTGTATAATTTGTCATACCTGTTGGCTGAAAGTCGACTGGTAATGAAGGAATTAACTATTTCTCTGCAAGAATCATTTGGCACTCTTTCATGGTGAGACAGCTGGGGTTACTGCCTGTGGAAATTTCGAAAATCTTTCTTTGAAAACTTTTACAATAAATTATGATTCTCAACTCCACTAATTATAGTTCCTCTTTCTAGTACTGATGTTTCTTTCCAAACCTTTCTATTTCAGAATCTGTCTATGTATTCCAGATTGTTCGTATCTATCTATCGATCAATCAATCGATCGATCGATCCCAGTCTGTTCGTATCTGTGTATCTAACGATCCCAGTCTGTTCGTATCTATCTATCTATCTATCTATCTATCTATCCATGTCTGTTCGTATCTATCTATCCCAGCTTGTTCGTATCTATCTATCTATCTATCTATCTATCTATCTATCTATCTATCTACCCAGTCTGTTCGTAACCAAAAAAGTTATATCCGTTTTTAAAGGAAAAAAAAGAAAACGCTTCACAGTATATGTAATTTATATTTAGTCTTCGAAGTAATCGCCATCGGCATCCAGCACCTTTTGCCAACGTGTCTCCAGCTGTTCAATGCCCTTGCGGTAGAACTCGGGGGGTTTTGACGCAAAGAAGTCCGTGAGGACTTTGCGCAAGTCTGCTTAATTGGTGAAGGATTTCCCACGATGATGATTATCCAAGGCGTGGAAGAGGTGATAATCGGATGGCGCAAGGTCAGATGAATAAGGGGATGGCACAAATACTCCCACCCAAGTTGCTGTATGGTATCCCTGATTACTCGTGCGACATGCGTCCTGGCGTTGTCATGGAGGAAAAGCACACCTTTGCGATTCACCAGTGCTGGCTCCTTCTGGCGTAATGCCTGTTGCACACGTTTCAATTGCTGCGAGTATAGGTCTCCAGTGACCGTTTGGCCCGTTGGTAGCAGTTCATAATGAACCACTTGACGACCTGTCCACCAGACACAAAGCATAATCTTGCGTAGGTGCATAGGCGATTTTGCGGTGTGAGGGACAGCATCCCGAGGAGACAACCAATGTCTGGAACGCTTGGGAGTTTCGTACAGAACCCACTTTTCATCATTGGTAAGCACTCGATTGAATAAGGATGCGGTATGGTGGCGATAAAGCAGCGATACGCAGGCTGCCACTCGTTGTCCTTTGTGGACCTCCAACAGCGTTTGCGGAACCCACTTGCTCAGTTTGTACGACTTACCTAGGTGGTGCAGGTGAAGTCTAACTGTTTCATCGGAAACGTTGAACTGTCTTGCAAGTTCACCACACGTTAGACTACTGTCCTCTTCAATGGCCGCCTTCAGGACTCCGTCATTCATGACTTGTGGTCGTCCACTGCGAGGCTCATCATAGAGAGACAAATCTTCCGACTTGAATTTTCGAAACCAACGCCTTACAGTACGTTCCTCCACAGCACTATCCCCAAACGCTTGACTTATGCGACGACTTGATGCAGCTGCTGATAAGCCCACTTTGAAGTCGTAAAGCAAACAGCCCCGAACGAGATCTCTAGACACTTCCATCCTTTTCACAGCTGTCTGGCTTATAACTGATGGCCGGGCACGGTGCGCGTGTTTTCTTATAACGTCTGATGTTCCTACTTCCGGCTGTCCGAATTTGAAAACAATTGCTACACGCATTTCGTATATATTTCAACTTCATTCAACGACTAATCAAAAAACGGACAGAACTTTTTGGTTACCTTGTATATTAATTGCTTTCCTATGAATATTAGGAAACTTTTCTTTCACAGAAATCCAGTATTAGATAAAAAGTCAAAAGTGCATTAGCTTCGCCCACCTATTCTTGCGGAACTATTCAGGACCTTTTACGGAACATTGGGGGGTTCCGGGAAACCCCGGTTGAGAAACGCTGACTTAGATGATGGAAAATCCCGTAAAAAATACCTACGATCCGTTACTGCTAAAGTCCCGCTTAGCCGAGACACAGCACGCAAACCACTGGTTTAAA
>OZ038503.1:34246010-34278510 GCA_964036315.1 Acanthosepion esculentum | reverse complement strand
TGTATATACATTCTTAACTTCCAAATAAGGCCTGTCCATTGTTTATAATGTTATTAAGGATTTATGTTTTGTTTTTATAATAAAGTCATCCGTGCCTTTTAAACATTTCTAGATTGGCGCAAAAGTTATCAACACGGAAAATAGTTCAAATTCCGGCTGAAGCAGTTCCTCTTCACATTTTATTATTGCCTTGGAAAATACATAAATCCATTTTTCGCAATATATCGGGATTTCTCCCTGTTACTGAATCCCCTAGCTGTTGTGTTATGTTATGTCTCTGGGTCCCCACGATACTACAAAAAATAGTAACAACGAAAAGGACCATTTCTTTTACTCATTCGTTTTATTAAGAAAGAGTAGTGGCGGCTAGGATTCTAAGAAGCAGTAGGAGGGATGACTTCACAGGAACGCATGTCGCGAGTGGTCTTTGCCGGCCGTTAAGCTGGGTGTGGAGGTCTTATCGACGCTTCAGAACTCTTGCGACCCTCTATTAAATTTGCGCTGTTTTAGACTTATATCCAAAACAAAGAAGAAGGCATTCCATCACTGTCAGAATACTCCGCCCAAGAGGCACTCTGGTCAATCACTGACCGTTCTGGCCGTGGCATCTGCATTCTGGCCCTGCCTTCCGGATTCTGTAACATAGCTAAAGACAAGTAGCATGTTAGTTTGGAAGTTGGCTTGGCTGTCACTATTCGCTCATCTGCCAAAGAAGAGCACGAACTGATCTCAACTTTAAACAACTAAGGTAGGCTAGTATACAGTAGACTCTCTCTCACTCTCTCTCTTTCTCTCTCTCTCTCTCTCACACACACACACACACACACACACACACACACATTCTTTTATTTAGGCTTGATGAGGAGTATATAGTAGATGTGAAAATTCTCTCTTTCTCTCTCACGCACACACATATTCTTTCTCTCTCTCTCTCACACACACACACACACACGCGCACACACACACACACACACTCACACACACACACATTCTTTTATTTAGGCTTGATGAGGAGTATATAGTAGATGTGAAAATTCTCTCTTTCACACACACACATATTCTTTCTCTCTCTCTCACCCACACACACACACACACACACACACACTCACACGCACACACATTCTTTCTCTTTTCACACACACACATTTTTATTTTACTTTTGGTCATGCTTTATACTAAATTCGGCTTTGTAAATATATCTAGAAATATAGTGACATCGTTGGCCTCTCACCTTGCTGTATAGTTTAGCCTCATCCAGAATAACTTCCGATGTATGGTGGTAGCTTAGATGTGGCAAAAGGCTGAAAATATGGGGGAACCTAGTGAGAATCGAACTCACTATTCAGTCGTAACTGACCTAATGGGATAAACTTGCTAACTATTACACCACGACGATGTTCCCAAACTCCAATGTATGAGTTGCATTTCATGTCGTCAGAGTCTTCAGGTCCTCGGATCCCAAACACCACATCATCGATTTTATCAAGGCTTCTTTTTCATATTCGTTTTATTATACGAGATGGACAGTCGTGGTAGCATCGATTCTAAGAGGCAGTAGGAGGAAGAACTTCAAGAGAACACATATTGAGCACCCCACCCCATGCAGGCTGAGACAGACTCTCGAATCTAGACGGGAAACGAGTATCGACGCTTCAAAATTCCTGCATCCCTCTGCCGACTTCGTGCCGTTATATACAAGACATAGACAAAGGCAATCCAATTGCTGTCCATTCTGGACCAAACTCCGCATTCTGTAACATATGACTTGGACTAGCCTACTTTATACCTCATAGAATAAAATAGTGTAGTCTAAACTATACCTCACAATTTATACCCTCTTTTACTATGATTATCAACAACTGTTTTATTTTAGAAAGTTATGTGATGGATGTAGTCGAAAAACTGGCAATAATTGCTGATATCAATTCATTCAACAGTAATTACGTCTAAAACGGAAGCTTGTACAATTAACAAGCGTCCATACTACCCCCGACTCTCATTTATATCAATATAAGTGTTTTATATATATATATATATATATATTTTTCAATATATATATATATATTTTAATATATATATTTTTCAATATATATATTTATTTTTTAATATATATATTTTTTAATATATATATATTTAAGTGATTCACCGAGTCTGAAAGAAACCTCAACAGAATATTATGCGCGCAACATCACGGCCTAACATGCGATTTTTACGAGCGCGTCAATAACGGCAAACGCGTTCAGGAACTTTCATTACGAACAGAAGCTGCAAAGAGGAACAATCAATTAGCTTTTCTTCATACTCTGCCTGGTGGCAAACGCTGCTGGTGGCGCCTGGGGTGGCGGTCCCGCCATAGCCACCGAAACCGTGAGATCACTCCTGATCGGCGGCTGATGAAGACAGGGTATCGCACGTGCTAACACGCGTTGTATGTTGAAATATATATATATATATATATATATATATATATATATATATATATATAAAGAAAGAACAGTAAGATATATAATCCGGTGTTCTTATTGATATTTTTCATTTTTATTTTTACAAAACAGTGCTCAATTTAAATATGCAGAGCATAAATAAGAAAATCAATAAGAAAAGCTAGAATATGTAAGTCATTAAATGACACATGTCCTTTGTGCATACATGAGAAACTATAGATTACTAATTTTATAAAAAATAAAAAAATTACTGAATCAGAGAAATGAAATAGCTATTCTTTGCCGACATTGTCAAAAATTTTCCTTAAATAATAATAAAATTTAAAAAATGGGAGCTGGTAATATACATACTTATATTTGATGTGAAAAAATAATTTTATATACTGTAAGTAATTCTATTACATTTAGTTGTTTTAAAAAGAAATATAGTCTATTAATAATTAAGACTGAAAATATTTTAAAATTGTAGTTAAATAAAACGTATTCTAACCTAAAAATCTCCAAAAGAATCTTTATGTATACAAGTAGGAAAAAATGCCGAAAGAATTTTTGCCGTTAACAATAAATTTTTTTTTAAAAACCCAGACGACATGCATTTAACGGATGTCAGAATTCGTTGAAAAATACACCACTACCGTCCTTAAACTTAACCTCTTTTTCGAACGTAATTCATAACTGATACAACAAAAGTTAATAAAAATGAACACGCAACCACCCCTTTAGTGAATGATTGGATTTCTCTGTATCCTTGGAAAGAGGGAATTATGAATTTTTGTGTGCGTTTAAAACTCAGTAAATTTTTAAAAAAAAGTTATTGCAAAATTCGCTTGAAGATGAAATGGAACTAATGTTTTTAACTTAATTACAAAATTAAATTTGAAGGTTTTAGCTTCCATTTTGGAAAAATGGTTATTACTGTGTAGCGAAAAAACATATTTTAAATCAGTTAATTTATAATATTATATATATATATATATATATATATATATATTATGAAGTCCGACAATTATTTAAAGACATTTTTATGTTTAACATTCTTTTTACTTAAACATTCTTAACATTTTACTTAAATACTTGTATCTATAAAAAGAATGTTAAGCATAAAAATGTCTTTAATATATATATATATATATATATATATATATATATATATATATATATATATATATATATATATATATAAAGACATTTATAATATGTTTAACGTTCGTTTTATAGATATTTAAAGACATTTATAATATGTTTAACGTTCTTTTTATAGATAAAAAGAACGTTAAACATATAATAAATGTCTTTAAATAAATTGTCGGACTATGTCCAATTCAAATATATATATATATATATATATATATATATATATATATATATATATATATATATATATATATATATATATATATATATATATATGGGAGGAATGGATAGCGTCTCGGCTTGAGAAAACCGAGTTCGTATTCATTACATTCACTTACGTGCTAATACCCTTGGGAAAGGTATTAATTCAGCTCTTCACTCCCCTCACCCGGCTATGGGTAAATAGCAAGTCAAGCAGAGTCATATAGCCTTGGGTGGCGAACACTCTAGGAGAAGGACAACTTTGATATCGAAAACTGCCATAAAATGCGGTTGCTTCTATACAAGCCTTCACCACTATGATCAAATGATATGTGCGGATAGTTTCTCTGTTGGCATTAAGAACTGGAATGTTTGACACTCCTACATCGAAAACGACGAGAGAGTCCAGTGTATATATATATATATATATATATATATATATATATATATATATATATATATATATATATATATATTCGTTGTATGCTCCGTCCTCCTTCAGGTGGTTGGAATGTCGAACTGAACCCTTTACTTCGCTCACTGGGGTAAACTGTTCTAGTTCCACGTGCCATGTTTTAATGGATGTCAGTTATCAGTTATCTCCTGCTAATTTTTCTATCTGAAAGTTCTCCACTGCGTTAACCGGGTATTGAACTCACATAAACACGCTACCACCCGTGGTAGGAGAAACGTTGAAATAAATATGGCGATAAATATGAGAACAATAGTCGGAATAATGTAAATAATGTACATAATACCTCATCTCAGAAATATAGACATATATATATATATATATATATATATATATATATATATATATATATATATATATATATATATATATAGAGAGAGAGAGAGAGAGAGAGAGAGAGAGAGAGATTTGAGAATAAAACAACACTTACCCCCCAGGATTTTGAATCCGGATGCCAGGAAAAGCCAACTAACCAAATCTTCTGGCTCTGCTATTGCTTAGCATGTAATAAATTGCAGGAATTGTGTGGTTGATTTTAGTGCGGACCGTTTCTCGATTGTATCTAGGTCCCACTCCACATTTCACCCCAAGGTTCTAGAGCCCTTTTATATCAGATGCCGTGGGCCTTCCTTTTGTAAACAGAGGGAATGCTTATTGGGTCTGAATGTTATTGGACTCTAGTTTCTTGAAATTCATGTTTTCCCTTCTATTCGTGATATTAATTTAATTTCCAGGTTTATATATATTTTTATATCCCAGTAAAATAAACTGGGATGAAATTGTTTGTTCATTTTTAGCTTTTTAAAAATGGCATATAAATTTTGCATTTTCCTAACTATTGTTAAATTTTCTACCATAAAAAACTTATTTATATATATATATATATATATATATATATATATATATATATATATATATATATATATATATCAAGTATGTGGTGCAGTTCAATTTACATTACATGAATCATTCATACAAAAAGCAGATAGTAAAGTTAATGATATGGCAAGTATCACTCTCGCAAACAATTTTTATAATAAAATACATTACCCTCGAACCCGTTGATGAATGTTATGATCCCTGTTTATAAATTCCAGTTTTATAAGGTCTTTTTTAAGTACATATATATATATATATATATATATATATATATATATATATATATATATATATATATATATATATATAGTCATCCACATGCAAGCTTGTTTCGCTGTATCCAAGCTCGACAGTGTGTCTGGACATGCGATTGTGTCAAGCCGGGATTGAAACCCGATTGAATAGGCATCAGTCAGAGATCCTACCCTTATCAGGGCACGGCAAAGAAAGGGAAATTATAACGTATTATATACGGATGTATACAAACGCCATCAGGCAGAAGGCTGAATTCATTAATGAAGAGCGGTGCGTTAATAGCAGTGGCTCTTATACCTATAGTGCCCGATCGAATAACGAGAGCGTATATATATATATATATATATATATATATATGTAAATTATATATATATCATTTTTATATATAAATATATATATATATATATATATATATATATATATATATATATAAATGAGAGATAAAGATGGAGATGGAGCTTACAACGAAATTAAGACAGGGGCTAATATATATATATATATATATATATATTAGACTTCACCGGACTAAAGTGATGTTATAGTCCACTCTAATAATGTTTCTTAAATGAGTTTCGAAACTCGTAAAGTTCTATTCTCACCATAACAAGAAAATAAAATCTGCGATAATTATTGGGTTCTTTTTAAGCACACTAAGAATTTGTAGCCCTTAATATTTACATGAAATGTAGAAATACATTGAAACTAATTTTAAGCTGCGCCAAAATCTCGATTATTTCATATTCAACGCGAAACAAAAGGCTCATAAAATATTTCAAAATAGAAAAGCAACAAACACGACGAAACAAATATATTGTTTTACCCACCAACTCTATCGCAACTACAATTGAAAAGAATTTTCCTAAGCCCAACATAATTTTTTTTACAACTACTTCTAGAACAATAAAATTCATATTAATATGGCAGATCTCCTATCACAATGTGGGGTATTTAATAACAAAAATGATGAAAATATAATCAAAAAGAAAAATAAACAAATTGTAATTGGCTAGACTATAAACTAAATAAAAAATTAATCACATTTTCCTTGTTTATCATATCCATCAATATATATATATATATATATATATATATATATATATATATATAACAATATATATATATAACAATATATATATAAATATATATATATATAACAATATATATATATATATATATATATATATAAATATAACAATATATATATATATATATACATACATATATATATATATATATACATATATATATATATATATATATATATATATATATATATATATATATATATATATATATATATATATATATATGCATAATATATTTATTCATCAGTCCGAAAGATTTATCAGTTTAATTTTATTTATATCTTTTTATCAATTTATTTATTAGAGATATTTATCAATTTAATTTTATTGGATACTCATATTTGAATAGACGCTCTATTTATTTGTTAAGCAGTAGATTTAATAAGATTACGCGAATTACATATATATATATATAGATAGATAGATAGATAGATAAATTTATATATATACACATAAATTTATATATATATATATATATATATATATATACATATATATATATGTGTGTGTGTGTGTGTGTGTGTGTGTGTGTGTGTATGTATGTATATAAAAGTGAACACCGAGTGGCGACGCTTTGTTTAATGCCTGAACACAATCTTAAGTCCTTGAAGATTGCGTTTAAACATAAAACAGACTGTTGCCATCCGGTGTTTTCCTCAGTGTCCACTTTTATATTTATGTGCGCTTTATTCCTGATATTGAGCTCTTCTACCTCGTAGGGGTAAAGTAGATTTATGCCTTTCCTAAGATATTAGTTTGAAATGAGTACTAGACTGTTCTCACTGGATTTTGTAAAAAGGCTTCCCAAATATTTGAACTCCTGCACCTGCTTGATGTTTATATCTCCAATTCATAATTCGCATCTTGTGATTTCTCTCTTGATGATGACCATACTTTCTGTCTTCTTGCAGTTAATGGTCAGTCCTTTTCTTCTCGTTTTCTTATACCACCCTGTCTAGGAAGCCCTGTAGTTGCCTGTCAGAGTTAGTTAGACATCAACACAGAAACATCTGCGTATTTTATATTGTAAAGATTACACCCACCGATAATAAATCCTGGCAGGATTTCCCGTTCCCTTGGGATAGTGTCACTGTAGAGGTTGAACGATTTCACTGTAATCTTACTTTACCAATGTCGTAAAAAAGCCAGTATATTTTTGAAGCCCCCTACTATTGTTGCCAGTTTTTCACACGTGATAATTCTTTAAATTTATGTTTTCATTATACAGGGTGCCCCCCACAAAAAAATTTGACAGCGTTTCGCAAGACAATAATTTTGGCAATTCTTGTTGAAATAACCTCAAATTGACACAGAATGTATAGAAACAAATCAAGAAAGATACATGATCGCCTAAGCGTGTATCACGTGTGACATAACTGACTGACGAGACTGGCGTCGAGATCTCGTCTGCTGACAGATAGTTCTCTTGCACTTCTCGTCTGAGGTACTCACTTCCGGTTTATTGCCACGTCAATCGTTATATACCGTGTTCTTTTATTGTCTCGCCCGGCATATTTATTTGTAATAGGGTTTATCAAATATTTAGGTCGGTAGCTGGCAATAAATAAATATACTGTTTAATAAATGAATAAAAACAGAGCATCTACTCAAAGATGCGCATCCATTAGAAATAATGTGTGTGTGTGTGTGTGTGTGTGTGTGTGTGTGTGTGTGTGTGTGTGTGTGTGTGTGTCTTTTATATAAGTACTTTCATGGTAATTGTTCGGATGTTCTCGTCGCTATGGTACCTAGACTTTTTTAATTTAAGCGCAGTACTAGATTGCCGTCTAGATCTCATCTGCTAACAGATAGTTCTCTTGCACTTCTCGCCTGGGGAACTCACTTCCGGTTTATTGCCATGTCAATCGTCATATCCCGCGTTCTTGATTCCTCTTCTTTTATTGTCCCACCCCGCATACTTTTTTCCTAATAAGATTTATCAAATATTCAGGCCGGTAGATGGAAATACATGCACATACCATTTAATAAGTAAATAACAACAGGGTGACTAACTACTCAAATATGGACATCCATTAAAAATTATAAATACAGTGTGTCCCAAACAATATGACATCATTTCGCAGGCCAATAATTTTGGCAATTCTTGTTGAAATAACCTCAGATTTTCACAGAATGTATAGAAACAGATCAAGCTTTTTGTATTTAATGTTTTATTTTTGTTATCTCAATGAGAACCTGCTAGAGAAATGGATCGGACGTAGTGGAGATGAAGACAGTTTTTTGATGAAATGGCTGCCGCGGTCACCGTGCCTGTTCCCGAGTGATTTCTTTCTATGGGGATATGTGAAGGTACTGGCAAATGTTCCCCACTTCCTGCTAGCATTGATGAACTCAAGCAGAGAATCACAGCTGCACCAGATAATGTTACCGCAGACATGCTACAGCGTGTTTGGCAAGAGCTTAACTACCGGCTTGACATGCGCCGTGTCACACGCGGTGCACATATTGAACACTTATGAAATCGGTCCCATAATAAACCTATGATGTTCAACACTTAAACTGTTCAATTTCATTGAGCTAGACTTAGTAGTTTTCAAGATAATTGCTTTTAAAATGATGTCATATTTTTGGGACACCCTGTATTAAGATGTCTTAATTCTAACAGAATCAGTTAATAACGTTAAGAATACAAAACTGACTCTCCACTTTCTTTCCGGGTAAACCTTGTACTGAAACGAGTTTACTCTTTAATGTGCAATCATATAATTTTAGGAGGATCAGTTCATTATTTATTAAGAATACAAAACTGATCCCCCACTTTATATCCGGTGAAACAGTAGCAAACCACCTACATTCCGTCTGTATTCCACTCAAACATCTTCTAACCCGTCCGCGAAACACTGCTCTGTGGAAAATACTCCCAAGACGATGTTTCCCCGATCACTACAATCTTAACCTGTTCAAGTCAAGAGCTAACTGTTATCTTCCCCTCCTTTCCGTATAAACTACTCCTTAACTTAACACTCTGCCTCGAGTGGCCCCGGGCCTTGTACAGGGTGAACCTTACTATAAAAAAAAACTTATACTGAAACGGTAGGATTAGCTCATTACTCAATAAGAACACAAAATCGATCCCCCATTTTATGTCCAGTGAAACCTTATGCTGAAACGAGTTTATCCATTAATATGTAGTCATATCATTCTCGGGGGATCAGTTTATTACTTAATAACAATACAAAACTGATCCCCCACTTTTGATACAATGAAACAAAGATGTTGATAATAGTGCATAACTAGTGCAAATAAAGACTGACTAGCAACAATCAGTGAAAAAATATTTAACGGCAGTCTTCACAATAATAATAAGAAGAAGAAGAAGAAGATGACAATGATGAAGAAGAAGAAAGAAAGAAAGAAATGTGGAGAGACATGAATGCACTTACCTGAGGCAGGTATCAACTAAATAGATATAGAAAAATAGGCGCAATTTTTTCGTCAGTTATAAACACATTATTTCTGTCTTATGTACATACGACAGGTTTACATATACAATTTAGATATAAATGACAGGTGACTTGTCAGTGCTAAAAACAAGCACACGCTTGTTTATCAACTAACTGCATCAGAATCTTTAATCCGCTTTGGGGATTTGTGCTTGAACATAGACTTCCATCTACACGAAAACGGACGGGGACGGGATTCAATATTTGTGTTTGTATACTGTGGAGTAAAGGATAGTGGCTCGGATTGAGGAATCGGAAAGCCTAGTTCGAATTCCAGTCGAATCCATTCACCTACGTGCTAATACCCTTGCGAAAGATACGAATCTTCTTCTTCTCAATATAAATCTAAATAGCAGGACAGACCGTGTTCTATTGTCTTGGATGGCAACTATTCTACCGTAGGAAGAAATAGCAACCTACTGCGGGAAAAAAATCTGCCTCGTCAGTCATGTATCGAAAGATACATGATCGCCTAAAAGTGTATCACGCATGGCACATAACTGACTGACTGGCGTGCTAATACCCTTCGAAAAGGTATAAATGCTCTTCGTCTCTCCCCAGCTCTGAGTAAATAGCAGGACAAACCGGGTTCTATAGCCTTGGATGGCAACTGGTCTACCGCAGGAAGAAATGGCAACCTACTGCAGGATAAAATCTGCCTCATCAGTCATGTATCGAAAGATACATGATCGCCTAAGCGTGTATCACGAATGGCACATAACTGACTGACTCATTTATTTGCTTCTTCACGAGAGCAAATGTGATACGGAGTTGGGTGTATGGTAGGACCCCTACACAGTTGGGTAAAGTAAAAAAGGCGCCCTTCCAGGCCGTTTATTGTGTGAAGGCGATCCGCGTCCATCCCCATATTATAGAAAAGGAAACTTTCCAAAGACCAGATAATTCGATTTCAATGTCGTGCCCTGTTTTGTCCGAAGACAAAAACAATGCTCTGGGTTCAAAAGGATTTGCGCTGCCATGTGGGTGATGAATTGTTTTCTCGCTGTTCTACCGCTATTTACATGGGAGAATTTTCGGGCGGACTATATTCATTGGTTCCAACACCCAGTCCTTACTTACCACTCTCGATAGACTTCAAAAGTGTCTCCGAGTCCTTGTGGGTGATGGATTATTTTCCACCGGCCAACCTCTCTCCCACAGGTGGGATGCGGCGTGCCTCTCAATGCTCAATCGCTACCTCCACGGAAAATGCTCGGACGAATTTCATTCTGTCAGGTCTTACCTTGACAGCTAGGGCCCGCCATGCCACTTACAATGAAACAAACCAGCCACATTCCTTCTGTATTCTATCAGGGAGAAGTAAGTTTGACACGAACAGCTTCTTAACGTGAACCACTGCCCCATGGAACCGACACCTAAGAGGCTGGTTCCACGATGACTACAATGTTAACCTGTTCAAGTCTAGAGTTAACCGTTATCTTTCCCTCCTGTCCGTATAAACCGTATTAACGTAACCTTCCACCTCGATTGACCACCCGGGCCTTGCATAGGGTGAACCTTACTGAAAAAAAAAACAACGCCCAAAACAGTCCAGACCTTAACAGCTAGGGCCCGTCATGACACTCACATCGAAATACTACAGTGGTAACGGGAAAATCAGAATACTCAGTAAAATTGGCAAGCCTAGTCGAGAATGGTAGATATAGCAAGGTAAAAACGGACCCGATCACTAAACACCAAGAGGACGCTATCTTCTTCTTCTTCTTCTTCTTCTTCTTCTTCTTCTTATTATTATTATTATTATTATTATTATTATTATTATTCTGAGGGCGTTTCCTTTCTGGATGTTGGAAATCAAGGCTCCCACAATTCCCTGTCCTTTTCATATCTATCTATCTATCTATCTATCTATCTATCTATCTATCTATCTATCTATCTATCTATCTCTTTCTGTCTCTCTCTCTCTCTCTGTATATATATATATATATATATATATGTATGTGTGTGTGTGTGTGTCCATTTATTACATCTTTTTTCTCATTTCATATCTATTTATCGATGTTACAGTTTTTATGTATGCATGTATGTATCTATCTATCTATTACATCATAGTCTTTTTATATCTATCTATGTATATATATATATATATATATATATATATATATATATACATTTATTACGTCAATCTTATCATTTCATATCTATCTATTTATCTATCTATTACATCATAGTCTTTTCATAACTATCTATTTCAAATTCAATCAATATATTTTTCTTGTATGTGCCGTGTCCTTTCAGGACGTTGACGATCATGGTACTCCACAATTTTCTGTCTCTCTATCTCTTAATAAATTTGATCTTTTTATTATCTTACTAAAACCTGTTCCACCATCCACTTACAAAAGTAGGTAGGTTATGCGCCGTTTTCCTCTGTTCCTCTTGCCCCTCAATTTCTCCTGCGAGTGTCAAATTTTCCAAGTCCTCATTCCTCACTATGCGCACTAGACATTTCAACTCTCTTTTTCTGATGTTAAGTATAAGTGTCCTTTTTGTATCTGTCTATATTTCTGAGATGAGGCATTATGTCCAATATTTATATTATTCGGACACATGGCACAGTGGATAAAGGCGTTAGTTAGATCCTGTGACAGGACCCAAGAAGTGTGAGTTCAATACCCGGTAAATCAGTGGAGAACTTTCAGAGGGAAAATTAACAGGAGATAACTGATAACTGACATCGATTAATCATGACACGTGGAACTAGAACAGTCTACCCCAGTGAGCAAAACAAAGGGTTCAGTTCGGCATTCCAACCACCTGAAGAAGGCCGGAGCGTACAACGGCGGAAACGTTGTAATAAATATGGTGACAATGATGAGGACAATAGTCCGAATAATGTAAATAAGTGTCCTTTTTGTTTATATTTTCTCAACAACTTCGCCGTTGTTCACATGTTCAGTCCATGATATTTTCAAAACCCTTCCCTATAACCACGCTTCTGTTGCTTCGAGTCTCTTCTTCATCTATGATGAGATTGTCCAGCTTTCACTGCCATATGAGAAGAATGATACTACATAAAAATGCAGTGCTCTTTTTTCTTTGTTTCTAATGATTGTTTTCTGTTTCTTAATACTTTGTTTAACTTTTGAAAGACATCTTTCGTTATCCCAATGCGCCTTCGGAATTCAGTGTCGCACTTTTCCTTCTCTATTAAAAGACCTCCCAGATATATTTAAAGTGCTGTAATCCTTTGATTTTGGCATCCCCAATTTGTAATTTGGATGTAGGCCTGTCCCTTTTGCTAACAACCACGTATTCTGTCTAATGTAAAAAAAGATAAAAATAAAATAAAAATATAGATAGTTTTTCGCAGACTTAGTACCTACGGGTGTTCATTTAATTCTATCGCTAGAATATTTCATAACTGACGGAATTTTCAGAAATAAGGAATTATTTGAGCCCAGATTTCTTTTAACGTTTTTTCGGGAATGTGACTCTCCTTGATCTGCAGTCATTGAAAAAGAAGGTGATTATATTTTGATAAATAATATCTTATAAAAAAAATTAGCACAAATTGTTTTTCTGCAATGTTATTAGTCCTAACCTTGCATCTCGGCTTCAGTCACGCCGTAATGTAGCTTCCCTCTGCCTTTTCTATAAATACTTCCATGATAATTGTGCTGACGAACTTTACTCTATGGTACCTAGATTTTATGCATTTAAGCGCAGTACTAGATGGGCAACAAAATCTCATCAGTTTACAAGTGGAATAGCTAGATGAAACCGTAAGTTCTATGCTAATAGTTTCTTCTTGCTTCGGAACTCTCTTCCTCAGCAGACTTAGCACCTACGTGTGTTCATTTCATTCGATCGCTATAATATTTCATAAGTGACAGAATATTCAGAAATAAGGAATTATCTGAGCCCAGATTTATTTTAGCGTGCTGTCGGGAATTTGACTCTCCTTGATCTGCAGTCGTTTAAAAAGAAGGTGATTATATTTTGATTAATAATTTTTTTTTTAAATTAGCACATATTTTTTTCTGCAATAATATTAGTCATAACCTAGCATCTCGGCTTCAATTACTTCCCCACCGCCGCAATGTAGCTTCCCTCTGCCTTTTCTATAAATACTTCCATGATAATTGTGCTGATGAATTTTCCTCTCTGGCACCTAGATTTTATGGATTTAAGCGCAGTACTAGATGGGCAACAAGATCTCATCAGTTTACAAGTTAAATGGCTAGATGCAACCGTAAGTTCTATGCTAATAGTTTCTTCTTGCTTCGGAACACTCTTCCGGCTCCTTGCTTTCCATTCAGTTTTGATCTTCAAAAAATTAAATACAATGTCAGTCAATGGTTATTTTCTGTCTTCTTGATTCCTCTTCTTTTATTTTTCTCGCACCTTAATAATGTTTCTCTTTATCTAATTTGTTCGCACTCACTAACACCATTTCGTGGCTTTATTGCCTTGCTTACGGTGAAATGATTTTAAACTTTGTACGAGTATCATATTACAATGCCTAATTTCCTTTCAGCGGCAAGATGATACAGATTTCTTGTGACAGGATCGTCACGATATTAGGCACATCCAAGATCACGTGGCCAGATGCGAAAAGATTACAGAATCAGTTCAAAGATCATTAACACTAAAAAAAAATAGTGATTCAACGCTCGTTGGAAACTTTATAAATGTCTTGTGCTAGACTTGGCCTAACAAAGTTAAGAAAAACAATTCTAGACAATTCGCTGTGCTGTACTAGACAATTTTTCTTTCCAGAATCTATCTTACATATCTATAAGTCTGCCATACGTCCACGCTTAGAATATTGCTGCCACATATAGTCTGATGCTCCTGCTATATATTTAGAGATTTTTCATAAAATCCAAAGAAGAATCAGCAATATTATTGGTCCTGGCCTGGCATCTCGGTATCAGTCACTTTCTCACCGCCGTAAAGTTGCCTCCCTGTAAGTTTTCTATAAATACTTTCATGTTAATTGTCGGGATAATTGCTTTGTTCTCCCGCCACTCAGAGACATGAATTGTACATATAGTCATTAACACTAAAAAATAGTGATTCAACTCTCGTTGGAAACTTTATAAATGTCTTGTGCGAGACTTGGCCCAACACAGTTAAGAAAAAACAATTCTAGACAATTCGCTGTGTTGTACTAGACAATTTTTCTTTCCAGAATCTATCCCCTTTTTCAACAAAGTCATCTTGGTAGTCCTAACTGTGTTTTTTTTTTTTGTTTTTTTGTTTTTTTCTGCATTCCGAGTTGGGAGGGGAGAGAGGAGGGGTAAGGAGGGAAGGAAGAAATGGGAGTGGTGGGAAAAGAAAGCGAGTAGCGTTTCTGATCATAATTCCTATGACCTACGAACGTGCTTAATTTTTTTTTTTTTTTTTTGTTAAGTAACACTTCATATGAAAGGAAACTTTTCTTGTCATTACTTACCTGTTATGTCAAACTGTTCGTTGAAGATGAGGGTCGATCCGCGTGGTCAACCTAAGATGAAGGAAAAAGACGAGCTCGCCGTCGATTCTTTTTTTGTATCGTCTTAGCTGAGGAGGAAGTGACGTAAGTCGGTGGTGATTGGTCAGCAGTGGCATTTATTTGAGGAGTCCATTTGTTGCGTGCTTAACATATTTTTTTAATTTCAGAATCGCCTGCTGGAATAGTACTGTTTCGGTAGGGTCTCTTGGGCGAGCAAGTATGATGTTGGAAGACCCGAAACTTGCCATGACCCCAAGTCATAACATCACTGACGAGGCGATCCTGAGCACTCATCGGAGTGTTTTCATAACAAACACACATATCTATAAGTCTGCCATTCGCCCACGCTTAGAATATTGCTGCCACATATAGTCTGATGCTCCTGCTATATATTTAGAGATGTTTCATAAAATCCAAAGAAGAACCAGCAATATTATTGGTCCTGACCTGGCATCTCGGTATCAGTCACTTTCTCACTGCCGTAAAGTTGCCTCCCTGTATGTTTTCATGTTAATTGTCGGGATAGTTGCTTTATTCTCCCGCCACTCAGAGACATGAATTGTAGATATGGTTACAAGTTAGATTTTTCATAGAGACAGGGAGGTATTATGGTGATTGTAGTAAAAATGGTAAGTAAGAATGCTTTGTTTTGATGTTAGGAATATTGTGGTATATTTGGGTCATTGATCGTAGCCAGCTAAGTTTAAATTTAAGATAGAAGAAGGCCATGCCTTTCCCCCATTCCCCATTTGGCCTTGTGCCACATTTTGTATTTTTACAAATAAATATCACTCTTCGCTATGGTACCTTGACTTATCAATCAACCAATCAACCGTCTTTTACTTTTGATTTTCAGCTGGACTTATTTTTCCAAAGAAAGAATCAGCAACTTTATTGATCCTGATCTGGCATCTCGGCTTCAGTCACTTTCCAACCGCCGTAAAGTTGCCTCCCTGTGCCTTTTCTATAAATACTTTCATGGTAATTATTCCAATGAGCTCTTCGCAAGAATGCGTTGTTTTTGGTGTTAGGAATATTGTGGCATGTTTGGATCAGTGTTTGTGGCTAGCTAAGTTTAATGTTAAGACAGATGAAAACCGACCATTTTCCACATTCCCCATTTTGGCCAGCAATACATTTTTGGAAGAAAAACATATTACCAGCAGTTCATTTTGGGGGAGAAAATTACCGGCAATACATTTAAAAGAAATATTACCAGCAATACATTAAAAAAAAAAAAAACACCTGTTAGGGTCCCAGATATGGGCAAATAGCTAACCCCAAACTGGGATCAAAACACTATGAAAGTGTAAAAATAGGTTTTAATACCAGCAATACATTATTGTAAATATTATTACCAGCAATAAATTTTTGAAGAAAAGTTATTACCAGCAATACATTTTTGAAGGAAAAAAATTTACCAGCAATACATTTTTGAGGGAAAAATATTACCAGCAATATATTTTTGAAGGAAAAAAAATTACTAGCAATACATTTTTGAAAGAAAAACATATTACCAGCAATACATTATTGAAGGAAAAAATTACCAACAATACATTTTGAAGGAAAAAAATATTACCAGCAATACATTTTTGAAGGAAAAAAATTTATCAGTAATACATTTTTGAAGGAAAAAAATTTACCAGTAATACATTTTTGAAGGAAAAAAATTTATCAGTAATACATTTTTGAAGGAAAAAAAATTACCAGTAATACGTTTTTGAAGGAAAAAAAATTACCAGTAATACATTTTTGAAGGAAAAAAAATTACCAGTAATACATTTTTGAAGGAAAAAAAATTACCAGTAATACATTTTTGAAGGAAAAAAATTTACCAGTAATACATTTTTGAAGGAAAAAAATTTATCAGTAATACATTTTTGAAGGATAAAAATTTACCAGTAATACATTTTTGAAGGAAAAAAATT
This sequence comes from Acanthosepion esculentum, assembly GCA_964036315.1. Taxonomy (NCBI): domain Eukaryota; kingdom Metazoa; phylum Mollusca; class Cephalopoda; order Sepiida; family Sepiidae; genus Acanthosepion; species Acanthosepion esculentum. Next base: position 34,261,187 of record OZ038503.1, on the reverse strand, counting down.
TATCAGTAATACATTTTTGAAGGAAAAAAATTTACCAGTAATACATTTTTGAAGGAAAAAAATTTATCAGTAATACATTTTTGAAGGAAAAAAATTTACCAGTAATACATTTTTGAAGGAAAAAAAATTACCAGTAATACATTTTTGAAGGAAAAAAATTTACCACTAATACATTTTTGAAGGAAAAAAATTTACCAGTAATACATTTTTGAAGGAAAAAAATTTATCAGTAATACATTTTTGAAGGAAAAAAATTTACCAGTAATACATTTTTGAAGGAAAAAAATTTATCAGTAATACATTTTTGAAGAAAAAAAATTTACCAGTAATACATTTTTGAAGGAAAAAAATTTACCAGTAATACATTTTTGAAGAAAAAAAAATTACCAGTAATACATTTTTGAAGGAAAAAAATTTACCAGTAATACATTTTTGAAGGAAAAAAAATTACCAGTAATACATTTTTGAAGGAAAAAAATTTACCAGTAATACATTTTTGAAGGAAAAAAATTTACCAGTAATACATTTTTGAAGAAAAAAAAATTACCAGTAATACATTTTTGAAGGAAAGAAATTTACCAGTAATACATTTTTGAAGGAAAAAAATTTACCAGTAATACATTTTTGAAGGAAAAATATTTACCAGTAATACATTTTTGAAGGAAAAAAATTTACCAGTAATACATTTTTGAAGGAAAAAAACTTACCAGTAATTCATTTTTGAAGGAAAAAAATTTACCAGTAATACATTTTTGAAGAAAAAAAAATTACCAGTAATACATTTTTGAAGGAAAGAAATTTACCAGTAATACATTTTTGAAGGAAAAAAATTTACCAGTAATACATTTTTGAAGGAAAAATATTTACCAGTAATACATTTTTGAAGGAAAAAAATTTACCAGTAATACATTTTTGAAGGAAAAAAACTTACCAGTAATTCATTTTTGAAGGAAAAAAAATTACCAGTAATACATTTTTGAAGAAAAATTTTGCCAGTAATAGATTTTTGGAAAAAAAAAAAACATATTAGTAGCCATACATTTTTAGAAAAATTATTACCAGTAATAAGTCTTGTCGGCATAAAATAACCCACTGAGGTTGATATGCCGTAAAGTGATCTGGTGTTTCAACGTGATGTGGTCGTAAGCCCCCATAACAATTAAGTTCTATCATCCATGTATTTGTTGTTATGAATTAGAATATTATAGAAGAATTATTAGTTTAGCTTTATATAAAACAATAATAGCATTTTGAAATAAATTTTGCAGCGGTAAAACAGAATCGAATAAAAAAGACTTCAGAAGAAAATTCTGAAACATAACGAAACATGATAAAATTAACTTTCTTGCGAGAGACTTTGTAACATTTGTAATGGGAAAGGGTAGAAAAAATAATAATAAATTATTTCTTTAAATCACGTCAAATTAAAATGTTACCTTTGGGTATAAGAAGCGTGGTATGTATTCAACATACTTTTTTTATCATTTGATAGAAACAGAAATACAGATGACGTAAAAATAAATAAAGTTGATCATTGATGTATTTGTTTTTATAAATAAAAAATCCATAGAGAAGACTATTAATTACCTTTAAGTGAAAAATGTTAACTTCCATGTAACAAGACCTAGTTTTCTAAATTATATTTCTTTAGTGAATTTCACACAAAAGGTTTGTTTTTGCAATGAAAACATAAAATAATATAGCAAGTCCGAAGGAAATAGAATAAATAAATCTTATACTTACTTCAATTAAATAAGCTAAAGTTATTCCAACAGTAAAAGGAAAAAAAAATTCTTTGAATTTCTTAAGCCATCGACAGCAGGGAAGTAACATAAAACCAAGCCGAAACTGTAAGCATCTTTTCTCCCAGTGGAACGGCAAGATCTGAGATAGGCTTTCAGTTTTGTGCGAGAATTACACCATGGCATGGCCTATAGTAATGAACGCCATGCGCAAAAGTCAAAAAGGTAGATATAGATCCGGTTCGTACTTGTGTGCAAAAGATAGATATAGACCCGATTTACACAGCAGTTAAAAAGGATACGTTTTACCTAAGATTCTAAAAGATAGAAGTATGTCCATTTTGCACCAAAGAGGGTGAGTTGGCAAATATCAACGCCCATGTGACAGTGATCTGTAGAGTGGGTAATTTTTTTGTCCTACTCATATGTATGCGTATGGGATACTTCATGTTAAACCGACCCTGCGTCATATCCTTACTCGATGCATTCCAGTGGGTGCCTACCCTTGAAAGAAAGCAAAAACACTTAGCCTACTGACGTGTTCGAAATTAGTGCCAGGCGACCTAAGGAAATATAGATTTTTGTGTTTGTACTTAAGACAAAATATATAAATCAGACGCTAGACATAATCGACGCCATTTTGTCTACGCCATTACTTCCGATGGGGACGTTGCGGTTATAGGTGGAACCAGTAGAGTCGGCGAGCCGAGTTCAAATTCCAATCTAGCCTCTTTTTGCACTAATTCCCTCGTGAAAGACATGAATGCATCTGTTCTCCTCACAGCTATAGGTTTATTGCAAGTTTGTACCTGGACGTAAGTTTGATACTACAGTCTATCCCGACCGTACAGATATAGGAAGAGTATTGTATTTTCGCAAATTTCCCTGTTGCATAGGTAACGCTATAACATACGGAGGCTAATTGCGAAGGTTAGTCCTACCTAGTGGTTGATGAAGTTGTGCACTTTCAACCGATAACAGTCTTCAAGTAATTCCTAACATTGATTTTACTTGTGGACAACTGGCCCAACGGTGTCATGCCATTTTGGGTTAAAATTAAACCTGCTAGATCCATGTGCGGCGGGGGTTAATACTCCGACTGCATCAACTGATAAGGAGTGCCTCTACCCCCTCTCCAGTTGGTAACCTACTGTTTACAGATTGAAATATGAACGGCTAACGTATTCCCGTACCAAGTAAATCCTGTTCAAACTCCTTCCCGCCCTTTTGAACAGGAGTAAAGGTTTATCCCTTGTTTCTTGTTTAGGATTGGGTTTCCGGTTCCTTCTAATGTTTTCTCGTTCTCTTTTACTCCCAGTAGCATTAATGGCATGATCGCCTAGCTTGGGAATGAAATTATTTTGAGAAAAAAATACTTACAAGTTCTAATATAAACGATCAAGTCTTACTTATCTCCCAATTTATGTAAATGCTAAAATATAAAAATTTACAATAAAAAAAAAGAAGCAAACACTGATTTCGTCATTAAATGACCCAAGAAGTGTTGTCATGTAATCAGGCAAACTGCAACGAAAACTCAGTTTGCATAGATAGATAGATAGATAGATAGATAGATAGATAGATAGATAGATAGATAGATAGATAGATAGAGAGAAAGAGGGAGGAAGATAAAGAGAGATAAACCGAATGAGATAGATAGATAGATAGATAGATAGATAGATAGATAGATAGATAGATAGATAGATAGATAGATAGATAGGCAGGAAGATAAAGCGAAAAACCGAATGACATAGATAGATAGATAGATAGATAGATAGATAGGCAGGAAGATAAAGAGAAAAACCGAATGACATAGATAGATAGATAGATAGATAGATAGATAGATAGATAGATAGATAGATAGATAGATAGATAGATCGAATGAGATAGATAAAGATAGCGGAAGATAAAGAGATATAAACCGAATGAGATAGATAGATAGATAGAGAGAGATAGAGATAGAGAAAGAGGGAGGAAGATAAAGAGAGATACACCGAATGAGATAGATAGATAGATAGATAGATAGATAGATAGATAGATAGATAGATAGATAGATAGATAGATAGGCAGGAAGATAAAGCGAAAAACCGAATGACATAGATAGATAGATAGATAGATAGATAGATAGATAGATAGATAGATAGATAGATAGATAGATAGGCAGGAAGATAAAGAGAAAAACCGAATGACATAGATAGATAGATAGATAGATAGATAGATAGATAGATAGATAGATAGATAGATAGATAGATAGATAGATAGATAGATCGAATGAGATAGATAAAGATGGCGGAAGATAAAGAGATATAAACCGAATGAGATAGATAGATAGAGAGAGAGAGAGAGAGAGAGAGAGAGAGAGAGAGAAAGAGGTAGGAAGATAAAGAGAGATAAACCGAATGAGACAGATAGAGAGAAAGAGGCAGGAAGATAAAGAGAAAAAACGAATGATGTAGATAGATAGAGAGAAAGAGACAGGAAGATAAAGAGAAAAACCGAATGAGATAGATAGATAGATAGATAGATAGATAGATAGATAGATAGATAGATCTGACGTCCTAACTAGCATTACACGCAGAATTAGTGAGTCCCTTGGCGACTCAGATACCGCCACGACCATAGCATTATATATCTCGAAGGCCTTCGACAAGGTACAGCACAAAGGCTTACTACACAAGCTCCCCAACTATGGAATCACTAGAAGGGTTTTCTCTATTATAAAATCCATCCTCACAGGTAGTTCCCGGAAGGTAATTGTTGAGGGATCTCCCCTTTTCACACAAATGGTCTCACCCAAGGTATACATATACTACTACCAGTGAATACCCGTCGAGTCAAGTAGAAGTAGTAATAGTAGAACGTAGAGTCGGTCGGTAGAATAACGTAGCGGCAAGAGTCACAGTAACAAGCACTTAGACTCAGTAAGAAGTCATACAGCGATACGTCGATATCAAAGACTATCTATATATTTGTCTACTAACCCCGCATTCATGGAACTACTAACCTGTATTACCAGTTTGTATTATTACGTTAATACATTTATTTCCTATATTCATTCTCGGCGTTTTTTATTATTTGATGCCGGATTTCATCCCGGAATCCACAACAACTTGGCGACGAGGATTTCGAACTCACACGGAAGGAAAAAGAAAAACAATTCTCCCTCGTCGACAACAACTTGGCAACGAGGAATTCAAACTCACACGGGGAAGGAAAAAGAAAAAAGAAAAATTCTCCCTTGCCGACCACAACTTGGTGACGAGAAATTGGGACCTACACGGGAAGAAAAAAATTCTCTCTTCTCACCGCAACAGCTTGGGCGACAAGAATTTGCACTTCTCAGAGACTCAAAAGAAAAAATTGCCGTATTTTTGCCAGTATCCACAACAACTTGGCTACAAAGATTTACGAGGTTTAAAATACGGAAAATCGAGTTTTTCGTAAGACTCTTATCATGGAGGATTTTAAAAGTATTTGAGTAGAACTTGTAAAATACCAAAATGAACAACAATTACAACTCCAAGAAAGACAAAAGGAACAGCAATTACAATTCCAAGAAAGAATGGAAGAGAAGTGGCAAAAGCAATTACTACAAACGCAGAAGGAAAATCATGAAAGACAAATGCAAAATGAAGAAAGACAAATGCAACTCCAGGAACTAATATTAAAGGTAGCGGGTAACAAACAACAAAATATCGAAAATGAGGCGACTTTTTCGCAAGACGCAGTGTGGAATACGATAGAAACATTCAATTACTCCCTAGAAGAGGATAAAAATTTCGGGCATTATTTCAGACGTTATTATCTACAACATCGATTGTCAAAACTGGACGGAAGCAAAGAAGCTACGTCTGTTACTGAAAAAATTAGGAACAGAGGAATACACAAAATTTGTGGATTACATTTTGCCAAAAAAGACAAATGAGTTAACGTTTGACGAAACAGTTACATGCCTTACAGAGCTTTTCAGTCCAAAGACGTCACTATTTCACAAAAGGTGGAAATGTCTTAACCTCGTAAAGGACGAAAAGGAGGACTACGCCACGTTCGCCGCAATCGTGAACAAACATTGTGACGACTTCAATTTGGCAGAATTAACTCCTAACAATTCTTATTTTTGTATAAGGGTTAGTCTCAGCTAAGGATAGTGAAATGCGCAAAAGAATGCTTTCAAAATTGCAAAATGAGCCTGGATTAACACTACAAAAATTATCAGAAGACTGCCAAAAAAGCCTAAGTATAAAGAAAGACTCGAAGGATATCGAGGAGTCAGGAGTAGCACATATACGTAAGTTGGACAAAAGTTTACGTTTTTCACCCTCCCCGGAAAAAAAACAAAAATTCTATAATAATGAAAAAAGATTTTCACCCTCCCCGGAAAGAAAACAAAAATTCTATAATAATGGAAAAAGTACAACATATAGGACAAATTATGACAAAAATCAAAACAAATATAAGCTCCCCCCATGTGCATGTTATCGATGTGGAGGACTACACGGGAATAAGGATTGTGATTTTAAATATAAAAAAATGTCTAGCGTGTGGAAAAATGGATTTTATTTTATTTACGAAAAAGATGCTTTTCACAAAAGACAATAAACCCGTAGAAAAAGCCATATGTGATATTTTGTCAAATTGATTAATATCGTTGTGAGGGAGTGCCTTGCCGAGGGAAATAGGAGAATTCGGAAAAAAACAACAAAGCATTAAGATATCGGGCAGACCACATGACGGTCATAAAACCTTCGGCCTGAGACGATTGCCGATACAGGGTAGGGAGAATCAAGATTAATTATCTTTCCAAGATATCTTTTTTTTTCTTGAGTGCGGGCAAGGAAAAGCCATATGATATTTGTAGGAATTTTGGCATGAGAAGGAAATTTGTCTCGATACGGGTGGAGAGGATCGTTATTATTTACTTTACCAAAGTGTCGCTTTCAGACGCCGAGACGTTGAGTAGCAATATGGTGATCATAAAATTTTGGGCATGAGAAAAGATAGCGTGGAATAATTGTGATTTGGTGAGATAAGGAATTTAATTTCTCAAGAAGCCAAGGGTTCCAGTATAAGCTAACTTCACGAAGGGACCAGATGGCAAACTTCGAAAGTGATTGATGGAATTGGTAAAGAGTGCTGGCTAAGTGGATTCTGAGTGACCAAAAGATATGATAGATTTTAAGTGGCAATGTGGGATTCGTAAAATTTTGGCCGATGGGAAAAAGTAAAATTTTGTAAACAAAAATTCTGATTTTATAATTTTAAGGAGGCCAGCTTAGCCACATCCGGACGGCCGGGATGCCATTGGTCGAGTAGTAGCAATGGTGATAGGCGGAGGTGAATGGATGAGAAGTACGGAGAAGTTATTAATGCACACTGAAGGGAATGGTACGAGATATCAATGTGAGAGAGGAAGAGTCTAGGAGGATAGCTCTCCTCCGACCTTCCCTCACGGACGAAGAAGACCCCCCCCAAAATGGAAAGTGATTAATTTTCCAAAAATGGGAAGTAATCAATTTCCCTGGCCTGACAACAAAGAGATGTCTTATTGTGAATCGAGATTTACCGAGAGCCACAGGCCGCGTCTGGCCCCGCACCGGGTTTTGGTCGGTACCCATATAAACGTTGAGTTAGTACAGTTGAGTCATCAGACAGTTCAGTTCAGTTCGAGTAGCGGGAACGTTTGTTGCCTCGCAGAAGCTGACCGAGACATTCCACCGACTTCGGCTATCCTATATAGCAAGTTATATTGACGAACGAAGCCAAGCCAGCACCTAAGAACTAAATCGGTTGACTTAAGATACCAAACTTACTTGAAACGTAGAAGTGTCACATTCCGTAGAAAACGGGCTGGGAGAGAAACACACTCCTGTATATAACAGACGGATAAAGTTAATTTGTTATTTCTTAACATACTTGAACCTCTTGGGTTTTTCTTTTATTTGCCTCTTTTTCTTTACGCTTGTGCGATATCACCTTCAGTCTGGACTCAGCTTACACTACGGCCCGACGCCTGATTGATCTCGTCTAATTAAGATCAAAATCACAACCTGGGTAGATTAGACTTGATATCGAAGCAGTTGGAAGTGAGCTGGGAACGACGGAGTAGGTATTGAATCGGTTGCAGCTGGTGTAATGCCGTTAGCATCGACGACAAGATTTCGACCCTGGACTAGCCAGTGTCACATATTTGTAGCCTGACCAAGGGATTCCGCCGGGCAGCGACAACCACCGATCGACCGGGACACAGGCTGGTGGCAGCGACTAGGACCCAAAACGCCGGTGGAAGAAACATTATACTGGGAGTTGACCACGGGCCGACAGCTCAGTGTCACACCTTGTTGGAGAAGAATTATTTTCCACACTCCAACCTCTCTCTTTCAAGTCTCGCCAAATCCCACCTGTGAGAGAGAAGTCGGAGTGTGGAAATTAATTCTTCTCCAACAAGGACTCATAGAGTTCTGTCAATACTGGAAAATAACAACCGACAACTGGAAAATGACAACTGCTCTATCGCTACTTCCATGGAAAGTGCTCGGACGAACTACATTCCTTGGTTTCGTCAGGTCTAACCTTCACGACTAGGACCTGCCAAGCAGCTTACATATTAGCATACCACCCCCATTCCCTCCGTATTTCATCGGCGAGAAGTAAGTTCCACTCAAACAGCTTCTTCCAGCGAACCACTTCCCTGTGGAACAGACTCCCAAGAAAATGTTTCCCGGTCACTACAATCTTAACCTGTTCAAGTCTAGGTTCGACTCTTATCTTCCTCTCTTATACATATAAACTACTTCGAGGGACTCTGGAGCCTTGTACAGGGCGACCCTTACTGTAAAAATGATAGATAGATAGATAGATAGATAGATAGATAGATAGATAGATAGATAGATAGATAGATAGGGAGAGAAAAAAGAGAACTAGTAGATAGATAGATAAATAGAATATAATAGAACAGATTGATAGGGAGATCTAATAATAACCCGTTTCATAGATGGTTAAGGGTATATAGCATCACTATGAGCTAATGCTTTTCAAGTCATTCTCAACGATAGATAGATAGATAGATAGATAGATAGATAGATAGATAGATAGATAGATCTAAAAATAACCTGTTTCATAGATAGTTAAGGGTATATAACATCACTATGAGCTAATGTTTTCAAGTCATTCTCAACGACAGATAGATAGATAGATAGATAGATAGATAGATAGATCTAAAAATAACCTGTTTCATAGATGGTTAAGGGTATATAACATCACTATGAGCTAATGTTTTCAAGTCATTCTCAACGACAGATAGATAGATAGATAGATAGATAGATAGATAGATAGATAGATGTAGACAATGTGGATATAGGAATCAACACTGAATAGTGACTGTCAGCTTTGACCTTAAGTAGATCTTCAGACGAAGATCGCATTAAAACATGAAGCTGACAGTCTTCATGCAGTGTTGCTTCCTATTTTCACACTGGCAACATCTATAGATGTTTTACTGGTCACTCGTCCCCAATAAATATAGCCAATTTTAAAACAATACGTATTTTGGGGTTCATGTCATCGTTAATAGGATTCAGCTGTTAGTATCTAGTTTAAAAAAATATCCTTGACAACAGATCAGAAGCCAAAGCTCGAAAACTGATAGCTGATTCCGTTTTCGTAAAGCGTTACGCCGGGCATCAACTATAAGATTTTAGATCGAAAAGTATTTACAATGATTTTTTACATTTAAAATTGTATCAAATATATATGTGTGTCTGTGTGTGTGTGTGCGTGCGCGCGCATGCGTGTGTGTGCACGCGCGTTCGTGTGTGCGCGTGAGAGCGAGGATGTCTGTGAATGCGTGCGAGGGTGAAGTTTGCATTGTAACGTGAAAATGACAGCCAATATACAGTATTGATTCCTATGTCCACACTGTCATTATCTACAAATGGTCTGTCTCCGAATCATCGATACTGACATGTCTTCCTCTATAAATATATAACATCTTAAACTATATATATATATATATATATATATATATATATATATATATATATATATATATATATATAAAGTTATTTTTTTTAAAATATGAGTCCTTCGCTATATAAGAGTTCTCATGTTTCAAAAGCAAGAGCAAAAAACCTCAATATAATTATTAAAATTAAATTGAATTAAAGTATCAAGCCCTGTTTCATCCCCAAGCGAAAATTTAGGAACCCTTGGCTTTTGTTTTTGAAACATGACAACTCTTATGTAGCGAAGGAATTATATATTTTTTTAAATAATTCTAATTTAAGCTCTACTTCTGTATGGAGCACTGTTTTTTAAAAATAAAAACAAAAATACTAAAGAACTCTGGATTATTTACCTAACGTGTTCTTTCCTATTTTTCTATATATTTGCATTTGTGTATATATATATATATATATATATATATATATATATATATATATATATATATATATATATATATATATACAAATGCTCATGGGCCGTTCTAAACTCCGGATATTTGTTTTAATTTCGGGAGAAAATAAAGACAGAAGTTGTCTAACATTTGTATATATTTTATTACATATAAACAAAGATATTCACCATCAACGATGATATTCTGTTATGTTTGACATAGAAAATTGCTATGCGACGATAACGGTCGCGGAATAGCAGATTCAGGTCGTAAATTCATGATGCCCTTCTATGACGCCCTACCACGCGAGAGAATGAAATATTAACAACAGAACTACATGACTAGATGCATTGTAATGTGTTGTGACTAGTGTGAAATGGAATTTTGTTGAGTGTGGGTTGCAACCCACACTCATAATAGACATTTGTAGTCTGGTATATTTAACAATATATGTTTTAATATATATATATATATATATATTTAGGCGGTATATCTTCATTCAGACATGTTTGGTTGAACAATCTAGAAATATTAGGTACATCTATTTTTTTTATTTTAATCCTCTCATATTGGCGTATTTATTTCTTAGTGTCGGTATAAAACTGATGGACAAAAAATATAAAAACGCATACACCGTCTTTCTCTAATAATTTTATACCGATACTAAGAAATTGATACGCGAATATGAGAGGGATTAAAATAAATTGACATCACACACACACACACACACACACACACACACACACACACACACACACATATATATATATATATATATATATATATATATATATATATAATTATTAGGTTTTATTTCTTAATCCAACATATTTTTATTACTTCAAGCGTTATTTTTAGCTGATACTTGAATTTGTGCAGGACGTTAGACGAAATGAATACTCTGTGTGTGTGTGTGTGTGTGTGTGTGTGTGTGTGTGTGTGTGTGTGTGTGTGTATGTGTGTGTGTGTGTGTTTTGTCCCCACTCAATGGCGGCCTCATACACACATACACACACACATACACATAAAATTTATATTTAGGGAGCAATATTTTGTTGTAACTTGTTCTTTTAAAATTAAATAAAACGAACAGATTATGTTTGTTTAGCCTTTGTCGTTAATTTCAGTTATATATATATATATATATATGTGTGTGTGTGTGTGTGTGTGTGTGTGTGTGTGTGTGTGTGTGTGTGTGTGTGTGTGTTCGTGCATGTTGTGAAAATAGGTATAAATATGAAAGTTAAATTTTACGCTATCTTCATATATTTTTATATATCATACATTTTTATCAGGATAGTTTGATAATGTACAGGAAATGTGAGTATCTCAAAATAGAAACATATTTTTATATATATATATATATATATATGTGTGTGTGTGTGTGTGTGTGTGTGTGTGTATAGAGAGAGATAGATAGATAGATAGAGTTATATGTACATATATGCGTTGCGTGTCTGTATGTGAGTGATTTATATATTATTTTTCTTATATATATATATATATGTATATATATATATATATATATATATATATATATAAATATATATATATATATATATATAAGAATGATGTTAACGGGAAAATAATTGGAAAATATTATTTTTATTTGTTCCGATATATATATATATATATATATATATATATATATATATATATATATATATATATATATATATATATATTATATATATATATATATATATATAAGAATTGAGAAAAAGATATGGATCAGAATCCGAACAGAATGATAAGACTAATAACTAATCGGAAACATTTAAAAATCTAACATATTTCGCTGTTATTAAAGATATTTCTTTTTCCATATCTCTTGAAACTTCAGTAACTCAAAGATAGATAGATAGATAGATAGATAGATAGATAGATAGATGTCATGTGTATATATTATATGCTCGTGATAAAATACAGTGTTAAGGTGTCCTATATTTCTGGGTACAAGTGCTCAATTTCAAGGATAAAACTTATGTAAATATATAAGCGTGAGTTCAACACCAAGAGTGATCACGCTTCAATTCTTGGACGCAATCTACAGGCCATATATATATATATATACATATATATATATATATATATATATATATATATATATATATATATATATGTATATATGTATGTATGTATGTATGTATGTATGTATGTATATATATATTCTGCCCTGTACAGCCGCGAATTCACAAATATATCCCTAAAAATGTAAAAAAAAAAAAATCTTCTATGTATCTAATTAACTAGCTTCACTAAAGTTTATCAGTTCGTCTCCGCGAAGGCGTGCGTGCGTGCGTGCGTGTAGTAATCTATATACAATAAATAAACACATACCATGAATATGTTACATGTTTTTCCTATATTAAAATCTGTTGGAAGGTCTCTTTTACGAATAAGGCGTAAGCTCACACGCGCGCAAGCGCAAACGCGCGCACACGCGCGCACGCACACATACACACACACACACTACACTAACACACACACACACAGATCCACGCACACATCCGCGCACACATGTCGCTAGGCATTTTCGCAGATTGACGGAAATAGAAAGACTGCTTCAGCCGACCACTCAGAGAGTAAACGATCACACACGTTCGCAATACTTACTGGTAAATAGTATATACTTACTTAAATTCGAAGGAAGAATAGATTTGCAGTTACTATCCACAGCAAACCACTCAATTGACACAAGTTACTTACAAGCTTTAAGCATAACATGTGAAGCCCTTTAAGAGGGAAGCTTTTTTATATTATGGTTTTCTAAAAAGCAAACGGTGTATGCGTTTTTGTGGATCTTAACATTTTAGGGTCATAACCTACGCTTTATAATTTGGGGGAAGATTCTGCCAATTTTGAAAACAATACAAAACAACAACAAAAAATCCTCCAAAACAAAATTATGGCCAGGATTATAGAATTGGTAAGTTTCGCTTTTGTTTTTGTTTTTTTTATTTTGGATGTTACTTTTCTTTGTTTATGTTTTTTGCAGGTACAGTTGTAGCGATTTTTTTTTCTCGTAATATTGTCAACAAAATCCAAAAAGAAAAACACAACGTGAAGTATTCATTTCTTTCAGCAATTTTTCAGTATAGATTTTTTTTTTATTATTATTGTTTTTCCAACGTTTTGTGAAAAGCATCGTCCGTGTCTATCGATTTTCAATTTTTTTATTTTTTTTTTTTATCTACATGTTTCTCCGCGTGTGATGAGCATCGTTCGATCGATCGACAGATATAAATTGAACAGATTCACATAGATAGATAGATAGATAGATAGATAGATAGATAGATAGATAGATAGATAGATAGATAGATATGAACATATTCAGATCGATCGACCGATCGATCAATAGATAGATATGAACATATCCAAGATAGATAGATAGATAGATAGATAGATAGATAGATAGATAGATAGATAGATAGATGCATAGATGCAAAGCAGCAAAATGGACATGTGCCCGTATGTGTACAAATGGACGCTTCTCTCGGTTCCATTGATTTACGCCGCTGCTATTGTTGTTGTTGTTGTTGTTGCTGTTGTTGTTGCTGCTGTTGTTGTTATCATCTGTTGTTGTTCTTGTCACTTTTTCATCGTTATGATTTCACACGTAACAAATATAGTACACTTTGGTTGGATCTACTTTACTGTTTACCTCGTATACCAAGCCAGTGTTGGATAAGGATTTTCTGTTTTGAAAGTGATGCCTGACTGGATTTGACTTCTGAAATGACTATTTATACTTCTGCTACAAACTTCGTCTAATAATAATTATTATTGTAATTATTATTGTTATTATTATTTTTGTTATTAATAATAATAATAATAATAATAATAATAATAATAATATTAATTATCATTATTATTATTATTATTATTATTATTATTATTATTATTATTATTATTATTATTTCATATGCGGAGTGAGTGTATTTTATTTTATTTATTTATTTTTACTACTGGAGTTTTCACACTAGTATACGTATCAAGTCGGAGAAAGTCTCCTCAGTATTGCAGCACCCTCCTCAGTATTCGAATTGATGTTTGTAATTCTGTCGTCTGGATCTTTTCAGTAACTCTTCGGATTTCTAATCTTTTTACAAGGATATTCGGGGCTGATACAAGCCCACCAGTAGTGTTGGGTATATTTTCTTTTCATTTTCTTTTTTTTTTCGGAGGTGGGGTGTCTTGATACTGATAGTAAGACACTTGTATTCCCGATGTCGTTTCGCTATCTGTCAATATTTCCCTAGAGGGTCTGCTAAAAAGAAAAAGAAAAAAGAAGAAAAAAGAAAGGAACAACTTTTGACACATTTCCTTTTCTCTGTTCTATTTACGCTGAATAGATCCAATGACCTGGTCTGGATTGAGTGCTCCGTTTGAAATTCAATAATACACTTTCCTTGTTGCTGATGTTTAATGAGGATTTAATGATTAATGCAAAATATGTTGGTTTGCAAGGTCACTTGCACGATTCCCATTTGCTTACTATTCCTAACCAATCATATCAATTTTTGCATTTTTCTTCCTCTTCTTCTTCTTCTTCTTATTATTATTATTCTTCTTATTATTATTATTATTATTATTATTATTATTATTATTATTATTGTTGAAACTTGACTAATGCATGGAATAATAATGCAAACACAAAATTTACTTAGAATAAAATGTATTGAACAAGAAAGTGTACACAATATTTACATATAGTCTTTTGTATATTTCTGGGAAGACCGTTCCTGGAGAATGTGTAGACTAAGTCGCAGTCGGGCAGAGTCTCTAGTTGGATCTCTTGATTCGCCTCCCTGTCTTCCCGGTACCAACCATATTTATATCGTCGGTACTCCACTATGCAAATTAGGTAGATCCTACCACAACAATTATTATTATTATTATTATTTCCTTCGATTTCTGTTGTATACACATTTCCTTCCGGGTCCCAACCAGAGACCTAAGATCAGAAATGGCTTCATGACGTCTACTCACCACTTTTTATTAAAAAAAAAGAAAGAAATACATTTTACATCGATAAAGCTC
>OZ038503.1:34233510-34241010 GCA_964036315.1 Acanthosepion esculentum | reverse complement strand
AGAATGCGCTTTGCAGGACATTGTTGGTGATCTACTGATCTGGACAGCTACCCATGGCACAAGACAGGCTGGTCGAGCAGCAACCACATACATAGACCAGCTATGTTATGACACAGAATACCCCGATAATGACATTCCAACCATGATACAGGAACGTTATGGTTGCCATGATAGACTCGGAAATGTCCGAGATAGCTCGATCGAATAATATAATAATAATGTAAAAAAAAAAAAAAAATTAGGTTGCTAATTCATCTCTTGATTTAGAATACATAGAAAATTGCGAACTTCCTTGATGAATGAGGTCATCAAAATAACTTTTAAGTGTAAGAATGGTGAAGCTCGGGACGTTGCCTTGGACATCTAGAAAGATTTCGACACGGTTTTGGCATACAGGTCTTCTTCACAAGTTGGAAAGTCACGATGTCTCCGGCCAAATTCTTGAACTGGTCCCACTCTTTCTTAGTCACGCTTGGGGGCAATCATGCGTCTTTCGATACATGGGCGAGGCAGGAGATTGATTTTTTTTTTTTTTACCTGCAGTAGGGTGCCATTACTTGTGCGTGTGTAAGTGAAGGACGAACTCGGAATTCGATCGGCTCCCCGATCTCTCATCCCGCAAAACGTAAAATGAGTGTCATCTGGAACGGCCACTCTTCTAAATCCTTTTGTAGTGATGCAGATGTACTATCCTCGGTCCTACTTTATTTTTAATTTTCATTATTGACCTCCCCGATGGCATAGGCTCCCGACACTTTTTACATCATTTTTTACATATCACTTATAATCCTTCTCTCTCTCTCTCTCTCTCTCTCTCTCTCTCTCTCTCTCTCTCTCTCTCTCTCTATTTATCTATTCTGTCTTATCGTATTCCTATCCATCTTGCCTTATTCGTAATCTTATCTATCTATCTATCTATCTATCTCTCTCTCTCTCACTATATATATATATATATATATATATATATATATATATATATATATATATATATATATATTGTATCTATGCTGATGAAAAAAAAAATTTAATCCTGTCTCAATAGTAAATCTGATAAGCCCTATAAGATCAAATTCTCAACGGATGTCATAAACGACCTTCACCTGTTGTTAACTGGGGGCAAAGGTCAGCTTGTTAATTTTAACGTCTCCAAAACTAAACTGTTCTTTATTAATCATTTGAGAAACACCTTCCCTCAGTATGGCTAATGCTAAGCCCCAGTAGAGTGACTCGTTACGCCTTTTTGAGCTGACATTCTCGGCTGACATGAAGTGGAAAAACTATATTGGACCCATTGCTAGCTCAACTGCTAAGAAAGATGGTTCACTGTATCGTGCTTGACAATGTTTCTACCCCATAACTGTCTTACATATCTATAAGTCTACCATTTGTCCATGCTTAGAATATTGCTGCCACATAACGTTTGGTTTGCTATATATCTCGAGATCCTTGATAAAATCCAAAGAAGAATCAGCAATATTATTGGTCCTGATCTGACGTCTCGGCTTCAGTCACTTTCCCACCGCCGTAAAGTTACCTCCCTGTGCCTTTTATATAAATACTTTCATGGCAACTGTCTGGATGAATTCTTCGTATATGGTCCTCGACCTTATGAATTTAAGCGCAGTCCTCGACTGGCGACGAGGTTTCAATAATTTACAGCTGAGTTGGCTAGATGTAGCCGTAAGTTCTATGCTAACAGTTTCTTCTAACACACTTCTCGCTTGTGGAACTCTCGTCCGATTCCATGCTTCTCAGTCAACATTAATCTGCAAAGATTTAAACGCAATGTCTGCTGTAAACGCAATCCTTTGTGCACCTGATTACCTGTTTGTTCTCGCTCCTTAATAAGGTTTCTTTTCTAATTTTTCCCATATTCAGTAACCCCTTGTGCCTAAGTGGCTTTACTGTCTTGCTTGAGGTGGACTCTGTTAAAAATAATATGACCATAATCTGTATAAGCCGATTAGCCAGAAAACATTAAGATTAACAGTTGCCCGTTTAATGAATTTTTAAGGGTTCCGTCTGATGACTGCCATCTGGAAAATCCGTAAATTCTTAAAAGGCATTCAATTAAAAGTTTTTTTTGTTTAACACGAGATTCACGATGGTGGTGGGTCTTATTAAAACATAAGTGATACCCACTTAGGGGAAACATTACATCACACTTTTTACATCATTTTTTACATATCACTTATAATCCTTCTCTTTCTCTCTCTCTCTCTCTCTCTCTCTCTATTTATCTATTCTGTCTTGTCGTATTCCTATCTATCTATCTTACCTTATTCGTAATCTTATCTACTTATCTATCTATCTCTCTCTCTCTCTCTCTATATATATATATATATATATATATATATATATATATATTCTGTCTTGTCTTATTCTTATCTATCTATCTATCTCTCTCTCTCTCTCTATATATATATATATATATATATATATATGTATATTCTGTCTTGTCTTATTCTTATCTATCTATCTATCTATCTCTCTCTCTCTATATATATATATATATATATATATATATATATATATATATATATATATTCTGTCTTGTCTTATTCTTATCTATCTATCTATCTATCTCTCTCTATCTCTCTCTCTCTCTATATATATATATATATATTCTGTCTTGTCTTATTCTTATCTATCTATCTATCTATCTCTCTCTATATATATATATATATATATATATATATATTCTGTCTTGTCTTATTCTTATCTATCTATCTATCTATCTCTCTCTCTCTATATATATATATATATATATATATATATATATGTATATTCTGTCTTGTCTTATTCTTATCTATCTATCTATCTATCTCTCTCTCTCTCTCTATATATATATATATATATATATATATGTATATTCTGTCTTGTCTTATTCTTATCTATCTATCTATCTATCTCTCTCTCTCTATATATATATATATATATATATGTATATTCTGTCTTGTCTTATTCTTATCTATCTATCTATCTATCTCTCTCTCTCTCTATATATATATATATATATATATATATATATATATATATATATATTCTGTCTTGTCTTATTCTTATCTATCTATCTATCTATCTCTCTCTCTCTCTATATATATATATATATATATATATATATGTATATTCTGTCTTGTCTTATTCTTATCTATCTATCTATCTATCTCTCTCTCTCTCTCTCTCTCTACATATATATATATATATATATATATATATATATATATATTCTGTCTTGTCTTATTCTTATCTATCTATCTATCTCTCTCTCTCTATATATATATATATATATGTATATTCTGTCTTGTCTTATTCTTATCTATCTATCTATCTCTCTCTCTCTCTCTCTCTCTATATATATATATATATATATATATATATATATATATATATTCTGTCTTGTCTTATTCTTATCTATCTATCTATCTATCTCTCTCTCTCTCTCTCTCTCTCTCTATATATATATATATATATATATATATATATGTATATTCTGTCTTGTCTTATTCTTATCTATCTATCTATCTATCTCTCTCTCTCTCTCTCTCTCTATATATATATATATATATATATATATATATATATGTATATTCTGTCTTGTCTTATTCTTATCTATCTATCTATCTATCTCTCTCTCTCTCTATATATATATATATATATATATATATATATATATATATTCTGTCTTGTCTTATTCTTATCTATCTATCTATCTATCTCTCTCTCTCTCTCTATATATATATATATATATATATATATATGTATATTCTGTCTTGTCTTATTCTTATCTATCTATCTATCTATCTCTCTCTCTCTCTCTCTATATATATATATATATATATATATATATATATATATATATTCTGTCTTGTCTTATTCTTATCTATCTATCTATCTATCTATCTCTCTCTCTCTATATATATATATATATATATATATATATATGTATATTCTGTCTTGTCTTATTCTTATCTATCTATCTATCTATCTCTCTCTCTCTCTCTCTCTATATATATATATATATATATATATATATATATATATGTATATTCTGTCTTGTCTTATTCTTATCTATCTATCTATCTATCTCTCTCTCTCTATATATATATATATATATATATATATATATATATGTATATTCTGTCTTGTCTTATTCTTATCTATCTATCTATCTATCTAACTCTAACTCTAAACCACTTAGGGAAAACATTACACCATATATATATGGTATTCCATATATATAAAAAAAAATATAAATAAATACTTTCACAAAAAAAACATTCTATTTTTTTTTAATTTGCAACTTTTCAGTTTTCCCCAGATTATATATATATATATATATATATATATATATATATATATATATATATATATATATATATATATATATGTTCATGGAACAGATTGTTGCCACTCGTTATTGAGCCAAATGCCCACTTTTAAATATAGAGACGCTCTATATATAGCATTTAAAATATAAATATATGTTTAATTATAGCATTGATTAAAAGTATATTTTCATCATATATATATATTATGTACATATATATATATTTAGCACGTATATTTTAATATATATTTTATCATATAGATAGATAGATAGATAGATAGATAGATAGATAGATAGATAGATAGATAGATTGTCGTATCGTTTTCCTACCTATCTGTATGCATGTATGTACAGGGTGGTCTGATAGTCTTATCGCCAGTATATAATATAATTTTCTATTTCTATTTCAACGCTCTGTGAGGGTATTATCAAGGAGAGAGTTTCCCATGAACGATACTAGAATAGCCATCAGTTGAAGGACACCATTCGGAGAGCCGTTGCAAAATCAACAAAGCACAGCTTCGTCAAATATCACACAGGACATGGCGCCACATCATTTTCTGCCACGCAAGTGATGGCGTTCATACTGACTTTCTCGATGTGTGACAGCGTCATTGAAAGTGAATAAACTGAATCCAGTACACATGCTTTGTATTACTTGTTCTTCTGTTGTTCTCATTACTTCTTGTGGGTAGAGGGTGACAAGACTGTATATCTGTTTATCTGTCTAACTCTCGGCTTCTCATCAATTTTCACTGGGAAATATCTAAGACGATCTTTGTAACGACACTAACCAATTGCCTTCCTGTGGTAGAAAGCGTGCTGATCTCTTAAAACGAACTTAAACGAACGCTCCATTACAGGCGGAGTTTTCACAAAATGTCACCTGGTAAAGTGAACCAAACCCCGCCATATGTTTAATGTGTGTATATATGTATGGTGGAAGTGTGTGTGTGTGAGAGAGAGAGAGAGAGAGAGGGAGAGAGAGAGAAAGAGAGTGATATGTCAAGGGTGTCGTGTTTCTTACACTAAACCGGATGTTGACTGCTCGACGACCCAAGACAGAATGCGAAAATGCGTCTCTGCGCATCATGGCTCGACGCATGTTTTCGGTATTAAATGATAAAATGAATTTTATATATTGACCAGTAGAAACAACTCCAGCTAAAAGACACAGACTGTGATTTGGAGCCGATAAGACGGATATAAATTCCTTGATTCAACGCCGTAGAAGACAGAGGAAGAGAGACCCGGCTGAGATGTCGACACGCAGAGGTTGGTCAAGAACGCTGCAGTCAGACTGAAACTGAACCCGTTACTTTTCAACTTTCATCCTTCGCCTCCGCCGTCTTCACATCAGCCGACAGTCATGACCAACATTCTTTCTCTTTCTTTCTTCCCTCCCCACCCTGTCGCCTTTTACAACAGCAACGAGTAGTATGCTGGCTTTGTATATATGTAAATAAATTATACATGTATTTACCCAAAATACGATGTATTTCTTTTTCCTCGAATTTACGTTTGCTGAGGCGAAGAAGAAATTAACCTCTTCAGCAGAAACAACAACAGCGACAGGTTCTGCCTTCCAGGTTACTCATTCCTCGTTTTCCGAAACAGGCGTAAATAGGTAAACTTTATCTTGACTTATAGAAAAGCCTTTAAAATCGAAGTAAGTAAACTTTCGATTTCGTCATAGATATATGAGCGGGAAAGAAAGAGATAATAAATAATTAGTTGAGTAAGAATGTGCACTAATTTTTATTTATTTTAAATTAAGTAATCCCAAACGAGGCGACAACGCCACTAAGATGGAACGGAGCTACAGGAAGTGAAAGAGAAGAAAAAGTCTATAAAAGGAACTGGAAACACAATAATAGTATAACTTTCAGAGTTCAAGTGAAGACGTTAGAAATATAGAATTGAAGATGAATTTAGAAGGTAGGGGGAACAAGGAAACAAGGGATAAACCTCTACTCCTGTTTAAAAGATCGGGGAGGGGTTTAAACCGGACGATAGGTGAACCTATCAACTCCTAATAAATTACGTATGTGTATGTGTGTGCAGATGTAATAGTATGTTTATATATATATATATATGTGTGTGTGTGTGTGCATATATATATATATATATATATATATATATATATATATTTATATATATATATATATATATATATAACAACATATATATATATATATATATATATGTTGTTACATACGAACAAACATGTAAACACGAAAATGATGCATGTTTGTTTCGATGTTTAAACCTAAGAATCTCAGCAGGTGGTGAACAAAGATGGCTTTAAACGTTTTTAGTGCGCGCGCACACACACACACACACACACACACATACATACATATATATATATATATATATATATATATATATATATAATCTTTGTTTGGTGTTGGCTCATTTTATTCAATAATTGTGTATTTGGACAGTAATGCCTCTTATATACAAGTTTTTGAAAATGAAATTTGTAAAAAAGAGGGATTGCTCTCAAAATTCACAATTATATATATATATATATATATATATATATATATATATATATATATATATATATATGTTGTGTTGAATGTTAAAGACAACATCGTCCTGCATATTTTCTTTTGAATTTTCTCATATTTTCTAATGAGACTTTTTATTTGAAAATGATATCGAAATAAATATTGTCCGTACCATAACCTAGTACTTTCGAACATCATTGTTCATCTTCAGGTCAACATGTTTAAAAGAAAAGTTGCTGCCAAATTACACACACACACACACACACTCACACACACACACACACACACATATATATATATATATATATATATATATATATATATATATATATATATATATATATCCTAATGAAAGAATGAACAGATGCAGCAAAAAATTGTAGGATTTACTTTTTAAAAAGTGCTCAATTCAAAGCAGTGAATCACCGAGACGCTGGAGAATGTTGCGCAAGACATGCTACAGCGTGTTTAGCAAGATCTGGACTACCTGCTTGACGTGTGTCGTGTCACATGTGGTGCGTATATCAAACATTTGTGAAGCCTTGTGAAATCGATTCTAAAATCTACATCTCTTTGAATATGTTGTTCGAATTTTGATAAATCAATATTTCATTGTTCAACATGAAGTTTATTTAATTTCGTTTGGTTTGAACA
>OZ038503.1:34216010-34228510 GCA_964036315.1 Acanthosepion esculentum | reverse complement strand
GGAGAACGTCTTTAGGACGACGGCTGGAATCCTATCACCTTTGATTGTCTAATGTAGAAATGATATCTAAGATAAGTGACGGGGTTATGCGCATATCACACTCAGTAGATCCTCACTTCTAGGGGGCGAATCAGGTGTGGGTACTCCAAAACAGCCAAGCGTTGAGTTGGAAGAGAATTTCCGAGCAAAGCATTCAACCTTATCTGCTGTAGATGTTGATAAATAAATCTTGGTGACATAAAACCCGACCATGTCATTGTGAATAAACATCCGATTGCCTCAAGCCGGGATCGAAACCCGATTGATTTTGCATCAGTGGAAGATTTTACCCCTGCGCTATCAGCGCCCGGTAGAGAGAAAGGCGGATTTTCACGTACTTATACTTCGAATAAACACGCAAATGACCGAGAGTGCTCAATTCATAGAAGAGCTTTGCAGTATTCGCAGTAGGAGTCATTGTTCCAAATTCGCGCTTTCTCTTAATAGTGCTCAATGGGAATTAAATTTTCCAGGGGCGTTTACATATATTAGGACCTTGAATAAGTTCTCGCTGATTTTTCATGAAAAGTAATGTTTTATTTACAAAAATTAGTAAGTAAATTAGTAAACATTGCAGTGAAAGTATTGTCCATCGCTAGCCACTACTTTTTCCCATCTTTCTGGCAGCATTTGAATTCCACGTCGGAAAAACGACATGTTTTTTTAGGCTAACCACGATTCGACGCATTTTTGGCATCTTCATAAGAATGAAAGTGCTGCTGAGCCAGGCCATGTGTCATCGATCGGAATAACTGATAATCGGAGGTGTCTGGTGAATTCGGCGGGTGGAGTAGGACTTCCCATTTAAGCGATTCCAAGTAGGTTTTCACCTATTTTGCAACATGTGGCCTAGCGTTGTCATGTTACAAAATCACTTTGTCGTGTCTCTGCTCGTATATCGGCTTTTTTTTTCTTCAATGCTCGGCCCAAACGCATCAATTGTAGTCGATAGCGTTCTCCCGTGATGGTTTCGGTCGATTTGAACAGATCATAATCAAACTACACCCAGCTGGTCCCACCAAATGCAGAGCAGAAGCTTCGAGCCATTGATTTTCTGCTTTGCCGCTGATGTTGATGCATGGCCGGGCTTACCCCACGATTTTCTACGCTTAGGATTATCGAACGGTATCCACTTTTCATCGCCGTTCACGATACGATTCAAAAAATCTCTCATTTTCTGCCAAAGAAGCAGCTGTTCACACATGACAAGACGCCGTTCGACGTCTCTCGGCTTTAACTTGCACAGCACCCAATATATATATATATATATATATATATATATATATATATACACTCATCCACAGACAGACTGTTTCGCTGTATCACAGCCCATCAGAATGACAAGACGTTCGGTTGCCACTAGCTAGGATCGAAACCAGGCTGAATTGGCGTCAGTCGTAGAATCTTCCCTCTAGCCGTTGACGCACGGCAGGGATGAAAGTGAATTTAAGCGTATTTATTTTTAGATAAACACTCCAGTGACTGAGAGAGCTCGATTAGTTTTATCGAAGAGTATTGCATTAGTAGCAGTAATAGTCACTGTTCAAACTTTCTCCCCAGAGAGTTATTATATCCGTCCATTTTGTTTTACATTTATTTGCAAATGTGTCATCCCGTCTATTTTTGTTTTATTCACTTCTCGTTTCATAATCTTAATGACACTATTTGGTTCACTTCGCTCTGTTGCCCTTGGGAAAACTAATAATTCATCTTCCTGTAACTCTGGGTAAAGGAATATGGTAAATGAGGTTCCATTGCCTCTGTTAGCAGCCAGTCTAGAAGAACTTAAACTCATAATTTTAACCGTCCCGCAATTAATCTGCAGACTGGACCACGTAACCTTAGTAAGGCTGCTCTGAGAAGTACAACTGCGAATTCCAGACCTATCTAGAAAGGGATGGGCTCCTTCAACCTAACTTATAGAAACCCTCTAATACTTCTACGATCGATTTTTTTTTCGTTCTACTATCTCAAAACCCCATGTAGGCACCGTGGATTGATGGCTGGCTGCTCGGATTGAGGAATCGGAGAGACGAGTTTGAATTCCAGTCGGGTTCATTGCTAATATCCTTGGGAAAAGTATAAATCCATCTCCAACTATGGGTAGGAGAGACAGGGCTCTATAGCCTTAGTTGGCAACCAGTATAGTAGAAGGAAAACTGAATTCAAGCCACCTGCTGTCTTGTAGGTCCTGCGTCTTTATCATCTCTGGGACGGGGTAACCTCAACATCGCCGATGCAAAAGGAACCGACAGTCCATTGCACTATTCGGCCTTGTCATACAGGAGGATCGCAAAAGGCGCTAAACTTAATAAATGAATTGTTTATCCAATACACGACCCAAGAGACACTTAAGGTAAAGGGTTATTGATTGAGTGTAGATGAAGGGAGCAACAGGCGCATATTATGAAGATATGTCGGATAGATAACGGTTAACCCTAGACTTGAAGAGGTTAATATTACGGTGGTCCGGGAAGCATCATCTCGGGAGTCTGATAAGAAGCAGCGGCCTGAGTGGAATTTCCTCCTCGCCAATGGAATATGAATTGAATAAGGATGAGTCGACTCTGTGTACCTGACATGGCGGCTCCTAATGACGAATGTCTGGACCATTGGAACCAAAGCTTGTCGTTCGCCTGAATATCGGCCATGAAAATAGGGATAGAGTAGCGAGAGGATAACAACGTTTCGTTTTAGGGGAAAGTGGTTGTAGGATGGAAAACAATTTATCGAACAGACCCTTTTTGGACACTGTCAAAGCTTGAAAGTGAGGAATTGGGAACTCTAGTCTAGATGTGACGATTGCTGTAGATGTGGTATCCCTGTGATCCTAACATGTTAAGGAATTCTTGTGGCCATGGTTATTGTCTTTAAGTTTAATGGCAAATTAAAGTAAATGTTCATTAGAAGATTATGTTTTGCCAATTTTTCAAACGGGGAAGCTTCACCTTCTTGAAGAACTCTCAACTGATTCGAGAACTTTTTCTTTTTTTTTTTTTTAATTATTACTCGAGCGCGAAATGGCGCCAGGAAAAAAGAAACAAATATCTAATCTAACAACCCGGTCATTTCTGTTGTTTGTTTGTTTTGTTTTTTTGTTTTTTGTTTTTTTTTATAATTATCTATTCAAGAATGCGTGAACACACGCACAGAGACACACACACAATACGCAAACAGATAGAAACTACACGTCCAACAACATACATTCAAACACGTGTTCTCGCCAATCCCATAATGCTACAAACTTCTAGTACGCATGCGCGTGTAGCACTTATACTAACCTCTGCTTTGAAACAGTTGTTTTTGACACACTCTGATTTCAGATATTTCTACCAGGAGACCGATAGGATTTAAAAAAAAAAACATCTTTTTCTTCTTTTAGAAACAATTAATTTAAGTGAACAAGCGCTCCGTGTGTGCGTGGGTACGCACGTATGTTTACAAATCTGCGCAATCGAAGTGATTATTACGGTTCACTGGTTATTGATTTGATACGATCGAAATCTCACAATTCGGCGCCAGTTCATCTCAATCAATGAACACGATTATTAACATTATTATTGATGCTTCTTTTGTTTTTATTGTTGTTGTTGTTTTTTCGATTTTTTAAAATCCTTTCTTTCTTCAGCTTCCTGGGTCCGATCATCATCATCATCTTCATCAAAATGCTGGATGCAGCGTTGTTAATATTAGTTTTTTTTTTTTCTTTCTTTTTTTTTTTCTTTTTTTTTTTTTATAATTATTCGTTTATTTATCCACTACTTCATTCACTCAATCATACATTCGGTCGTTTGTTCAGATGCTTTCCAATTTGTCGTCTGCTTATGATAAAATTCTTTTAAAACTTCTCTTCCCCCATTCCCAATCTATTAATTTTCTTCTTATTTCCTGGTGGATTCGTATTTCCTCAACATTTATTTGAAATCATCCTTAACACTCTCATTTGCTTCTTTGCCGACTACGTGGTCTTTTTACATTTCTTCTTCGTCGTCGTCATCTTTTTATTTTTCTTCTTCCACTTTTACTTTTTTCCTCCTCCCCTTCCCCATTCTTCTTCTTCTTCTTCTTCTTCTTCTTCTTCTTCTTCTTCTTCTTCTTCTTCATTACAACTTTTACTTCTTCCTCAATGTCTTCATTGCTTTTTATCTTTCTTTTTCTTCTACTTTTTCGTTTTCTCCTTTTCGTTCTTCTTCTTCTTCTTCTTCTTCTTCTTCTTCTTCTTCTTCTTCTTCTTCTTCTTTCACCTCCTCATCCTTGTTTTTCTTCTACCTCTTTTTATTTTTATTTTTCTTCGTGTTTTTACTCCATTTTTTCGTTTCCTTGCTTCTTCTTTGTCGTTATATTATGTTTCTTCTTTCACCTTCTCTCCTTCTTCTATTCCTCTGCATCGTATTCTTCCTTTTCTTCTTCTTCTTCTTCTTCTTCTTCTTCTTCTTCTTCTTCTTCTTCTTCTTCTTCTTCTTCTTCTTCTACTACTACTACTGCTACAAATGGCCTAACAGTCCTCACCACGAAAGATACAATCAGAGAGCCAAGTTCAAATTCCAACTGACTGAGACAGTTCACCTTAGTAAAGTCATGAACCCATCACTTCCCGAAACTTTATGTAAAATAGACGGGTAAACAGAGCTCTCTACCCTTGGTTGGATTATCTGTTTCGACGAAGGAGATAAATGCTGAATTCCAAACCAGTCTTGGAATCAACTCCTTCTCCCCGTGGCTATGGCTAAACATAACCCGGAAGTAGCATGGGGAGTTTACAATCCGTGGGGAGCTTACACTTTGATATAGTTATGATCGACACCTGGGCTGAAGGTCCGATCGGATCCAGGATCATTTATCTACCCCACATTTTGATGATGCTGGCTTTCACTGGTGATCAAGTGACAACAAGTCTTCTTGGTATTTTAGCATTCCCCACGGGATTCTTCCAAATTTTAGCAATGCTGTCAAATCTTTCAACCTCCTTTCAAAACACTTCTGGACTATGCAATTTATTATTATTATTATTATTATTATTTTTAAGCATTTCGCCCAACGCAAGGCGGGAGAGTCACTAGCACGCAAGAGGTTACAGAGAATGGGGCAAGAGTAAAGAGGCGTGATAGAGGAAAGGATGAGAGAAGGACGGGGAATAGATCAAAACATCTGGAGATGTCGATTGACGTTGCATTTGAATAGTTGGAGATTAGAGCTATCAGGGAAGGAAGGGAGTTTCACAGACGGGAAGTGCGAGACATGAAGCTATTGGAGTAGAAGAGACGGCTACATTTAACTGTTTTGACAGTGAAAAGTTGGGACTGAAATGCCAACCTAGTAGCACGTTTAAATTTATGCAGTTTGGGAACCAGCGAAAGTAGGTCGTCGGAGCAGTTACCGTGAAAGTATCTGTAGAAAAGACAGAGGGAATCGACGGCACGTCTGTGTGAGAGTGACTGTCAACGAGATGCCAAATAAGGGCCAATCACATTGCATATTGAACAATCAAGAGTGTGAGACTCACCTTTGCAAGGGGGTTTCCAACTGTACGAGGTCCTGGATTTTGTCGAGGACCTTAAGACGAACACCGGGGGCTCCAGACCATATATGGCAGCAGTTACTATTGCGGGAGAGACCAGCCAAGTGACGTAGGAGTACAAATATCATTATTTCTAGTTTTGTGTCCCTTCAGGGCGTGGCGATCACAACTACCTACTATTTGTAGCTATTAGCAGTGTTTGTCTCGTTACTATTCCTTTCAGTCCTTATTCTGACATCCATGTATACAAGCTCGGTGAGTAACTAACTGACTCTTTCCATCTTCCAGTTTTGTCATCAAGATGTCCTGCGAGTATCTAATTCTTCAAACACCGTTTCCTCATTATGTATACCGGGTACTTTAACTGTCTCTTTTTGATTCTAAATGAAAAATGTCATCATTGTTCACATTTTCCTTAATATTTACTCTTTGCTCGCATATGTCCATGGTTTTCTCAGCATCCTACTCTAGAGCCACATCTCTGTTGCTTCAAGTCTCTTCTTCATCTCTGAGAAAATTGTCTAAACCATCATCAGATATATATATATATATATATATATATATATATATATATATATATATATATATATATATATATATATATATATATATATATGTAATAGGCTTTTTTATATCTGTACTTTAAGTAGGTACGGTGGAGTAATGGATAGCAACTCGCATTGAGGAATCGGAGCCGAGTTCGAATTCCAGTCGAATTCATTACATTCTCTTACTTGCTAATACAATTGGTATTGGGAAAGGTATGAATCCTCTTCTTCTCCCCCAGCTAAATAGCAGGATAGACCGAGTTGGATGGCAACTGGTCTAACACGGAAACAATGGCAACCTACTCCGGGAAATATCTGCTTCGCCAGTCATGTATCTTTCGATACATGATCGCCTTAGCATGGCACATAACTGACTTTAAGGGGGAAACTTACAGATATGAGAAGCCCAATATATCCACATCCTGATATTAAATTTGGGATGCTGGAAAGAGACGAATCTCCATCTGCAGGATATCTACCAACCGCCCCACGCGGTCAGATGTAGCACAAGGCCGAATTTAATGCGGGGTATCCGAGCCCGTAGACTCGTCCAAAACTTCCCCGTAGACTCCGTATAAAACGGGGTCGGGTACCTGTTTCCCGAGATGAGACTTCTGCCCTTTAGCCTCGTCTGAGGATCCGGTCAGATGTGACACAAGGCCGGATTAAATGTGGGATATCCGAGTCCGTAGGCTCGGAAAAAATTCCCCTTATAAAATGGGGTCGGGTAGCTGTTTCCCGAGACAAGACTCTGTCCTTCGACATAGCCTCGTCTAGGGATCCTCTCTGCCCGGAGGTAGAGAGTTTGACCAGCACAGCTAAAGCCGAATCTCCAACTGCAGGATATCTACCAACCGCTCCACGAGGTCAGATGTAACACAAGGCCGAATTTAATGTGGGGTATCCGAAACTGTAGGCTCAGACAAAAATTCCCCGTCGATCCCATATAAAACGGAGTCGGGTAGCTGTTCCTCGAGACGAGACTCTGCTCTTCGATATAGCCTCGTCTGGGATCCTCTGTGACCGGAGGCTGGGTTTGTCCAGCACAGCAGAGATCAATCTCTAGCTGCAGGATATCTACCAACAGCCCCATGCGGTCAGATGTGGCACGAGGCCGGACTTAATGTAGTGTATCCGAGCCCGTAGGCTCGGCCTAAAATTCCCCGTAGATTCCGTATAAAACGGAGTCGAGTAGCTGTTTCCCGAGACGAAACTCTGTCCTTCGTCTGGGGATCCTCTCTGCAGACCAACATACAGTATGTACGACTGTATTTATATGAATGGAGACACACCCATGATCGTCTGTAGGTATGCTACAACAATATATATATATATATATATATATATATATATATATATATATATATGCATTTGTGTGTGTGTGTGTGTGTGTGTGTGTGTATAAATAATTAAATACCCAATGTTTTCCAAATACCAATTTCTAAACAAACGTTTGATCAGTCAGTTAGTTATATGCGTGACACACGCTTAGGCAATCATGTACCTTTCGATACATGACTGACGAGGCAGATTTCTTCCCGCAGTATGTTACCATTTCTTTCTGCGGTAGATCAATTGTCATTCAAGGCTACAGATCCCGGTCTGTCCCACTATTTATTCATAGCTGCGGGGAGAAGAGGATTCATACCTTTCCCCAAAGGTATTATCACTTAAGTGAACGTAATGGATTCGACTGGAATTCGAACTCGGCTCTCTGATTCCTCAAACCAAACCGGTATCCATTAGGTAGAAATTCTAAAAGGTTTCAGAGATAGAATTGACTCTTCAATTCGATATTTTTCAGATTGTGTTGCGCCAGATTTATTGGAAAGTGTATTGTTCTACTAATAATGTGTGGTCTGATCACTTATGGCGAACGTTAGAGACAATTTCGCAAATGGCAGTCTTAGCAAAAGGTATCTGATCGCTCGTCAATATTTGTCATTGTATCTGAACCAACCTATGCTAGCGGCGCAGACCAAGAAATCGGAGAACCGATTTCGAATTCCAGTCTAGTTCGTTACATTCCCTTACGCGCCAATACGCTTCGGAAATGTATGAATCGTTAATGGGTTAAATATTAGAAATTGTATCTGGAAAAATTATTATTATTCTCAAAAATTATTAATGCAACCACAAATCCTGGTGCCTCTTAGGGTCGTAAGGTCATCCCACCTACTACAGTCATAGCAGCAGTGGTGGGCCATGGGTAAAAAAAAAAAGCCAGACGGAGCCAAACCCTCTCCAAGATGGTTTGAATTCAGAGATTTTCTTCTAGACTGGTTCTCAGCTAAAGCTATAGAACCCAATCTGCTATTGACGCATAGCTGGTGGGTGGTTGGTTGGAGGAAGTGGATTCATAATATCTTTCTCAGGGATGTTAGCACGTAAATAAATATAATGAACTCGACTGGAATTTGAAATCGGATTTCCGATTCCTCAATCCGAGCCGCTATGAAATGCAATAGTCACTCGCAAAAGAATATTGTTGAAAACAAAATATATTTCATCTTTGAATAACCTAGAAAGGGCTGATACACCGTAAAAAACAAATCAATTAATCAAGCTGAGGATAATGATTGAACTTATCGTAAACTCTCTAAAAACACTCACCATTCTCTACAGAACACAAACCATCATTTCTTACCGCCAAAATGGGTTACGTTTCATCACAATTGAGGTGACCCTAAAATTACCCCAATCCTGATAAACGGTTGTAGTTCCAATAGAGGGCCTTTGTCTAGAAAGTCGACTAGGGCAAAAGCTTAGTCCATACGTCAGTGGGAACTCGTATATTCGTGCCATCGTAAAAGAATATTGTAAAAATGGTTGGTTCCTTGTAACGCTCTAGAAGGTACCTGACTCCTGTCATGTTCTATATTTACAACACTCAGATCAGACCCAGAATAGAGTATTGCTGCCATATTTAGTTTGGTTTGGTTTGATTTGGTTTACAGCATACCAACCTCAATGGGTTACTTAATGCCGACAAGATTTTATTGCTGATAATATTTTTTCCAAAAATGTATTACTGGTGATTTTTTTTCAAAAAATGAATTGCTGGCAATATTTTTTTTTTCACCAAAAAATGTATTGCTTGTGATATTTTTTTCTTCAAAAATATATTGCTAGTAATATTTTTTCAAAAAAAGTAATGCTGGTATTAAAACCTATTTTTAATACTTTCATAGTGTTTGGCCCCCTTTTGTGGGCTTACAACTATTTGCCCATAGCTGCGACCCTGACAGCAATTAAGAGGTGATTCCACGCTCCTCAAAACCTCCTTATCAGAGGACTTGATATCTATCGTCTTACCCAGGACGCGGACGTAGTTTATCGTCTTACCCAGGACGCGGATGTAGTTTATCGTCATACCCAGGGCGCAGATGTAGTTTGTTGTTATGACGCTGCCATATTTGGCCTGGAGCTGGTTAGTATTCACTTTCCACCCTTGACAGTGTTCAAAAGCACCCCTTTGACCATCTGTGTGAATTATTTTCCGCGCCGCAACTCTATTTCTACAGAATCGTTGTTTGACTCTCGCTACTCTATTGCTATTTCCAAGTCAAATCTTCTGACGAGTTACATTCCGCAAGTTCAGACTTTCACAGCTAGAATCCGCCGTACTGTGTACACTGCGTCAGATCAACATTATTAACTTCTTATTCCATTCGCATGGAAGAAGTTTCACGTTTCTTCTCGAAACCTTATACATTGTGAAAGAGAGAATGCTTTCCTAAACACTACATTTTTATTCTGTTCAAGTTTAAGGTTGATCCAGGTGTATTCAGCATATCCTACATATGCCCTTTCTTTACTCCTACCTTTACACCCTTATAAAAATTTCATTCGGTAACACTCTACCTTCAGTGACTCTTGGGCCTTTGGTGTATAATAAGAAAATAAATGTTGATGCCTTCTGCTTGCATGTAAATTTATACCCGGCCGATATTGTTTGTGTAAAAATTATGATACATAATACTAAATTTTGAATGATTAGCTAAAAAAAAGAACATGTATGTGTGTGTGTGTGTGTATGTGTGGAAAAGTTTCCAGCGATTGTCGTTCCAAACAGTTCTACTCACCAGAATCCTTGCACGTTTATAAATCTACAATTCGTCCGTGCATTGGATGTTGTTGGCTTATCTGATCTGGTGCCCGTGCCATATAGTTTGAGATCTTCGACAAAATCCAAAGAAGGGTCTGTAATGTTATCGGTCCTGATCTGGCATCTCGACTTCAGTCATTTTCTCACCCTCGTAGCGTGGCTTCCCGGTGTCTTTTCTATAAATATTTTCATTGATCTAATACGGTTTCACATTTGCCACCTCGACCACATGAATTTACACGTACTAACTGTTTAAATCATTCATTTATTCATTTCTATATGAAAAATATTATTTCTTTACCCCCTTTCCGGCGTAGACCTGTATATAAGTTTTTACCGAAAAGTCTTTTTTTTTTCAGATATGGAATAAACACATCCAAGACATAACGTTCAAAAACCACCCAGAGACGTCGATCTTGATTCTTTTTATGCTCTTATGGGATCGAAATATGTCAGCTCATACGTCTGGTAGAGGCGTTAGCCATCGCTCGGGGTACTTCGATGTGCCCGAGTTTCTTAGTTACTATATTAAAAACAAATAAAGTTTTTCGCGTGAAAATGAAATATTTCCCTCCCAAATAATTGGCGGGGAAGGGGTTTTAATAATATTGATATTATGCCTAAATAATACCATTACATAGCCTTTTCATATATTGTATATAATAACAGAAAGATAGGTATGCAAGATTGTAGTCTCTTCACCCGAACTGCGTTCTTATCTTCGGGCGGACAGAAATCGATAGTTGTTTAAAGGAGGAAGTGATCACCAAGACAAGATTTCTATC
The DNA here is from genome assembly GCA_964036315.1 of Acanthosepion esculentum. Taxonomy (NCBI): domain Eukaryota; kingdom Metazoa; phylum Mollusca; class Cephalopoda; order Sepiida; family Sepiidae; genus Acanthosepion; species Acanthosepion esculentum. The sequence goes on along the minus strand of OZ038503.1, from coordinate 34,217,512 downwards.
ACTTACACTGTGAAAGGAAGTGACTAACAATGCCAGACAAAGAACTCTCACTGGCATCCAATGAGAGGGGTTGCGTGGAAGTAAAAATGGTTGTGAAACTAATATTAAACGAAAGGCAAAACTTGGGAACCTTCTGTTTTCTGGAATAGTAATATCAACAAATGCCAGCGGGTTCGAGCCTTGCTCAAAGCCTCTCTTTTATTTACTGATACTTTTATAGATCGTGCATAGAAAAAGCATCCTACAGGGACTCAAGTAACTTTCGTGCGAATTCTAGTGGTTCGGCAACATTTCTGAGAAAGAAAAATCATGAAGGTATCCGAAATATTAGTATTGATTTTTGGGGCGTAATGTAGAAAGAAAGGAAAAAAGAAAGAAAGAAAGAAATATATGAACAGACATGGATAGATAGATAGATAGATAGATAGATAGATAGATAGATAGACACGGACAAAGATATACAGAGAAATGAAAAGACAAAGGATATATGATCATAGAGAAATGAATACATATGACAATTTAATTTGAAATATATGTGAACAGACTGAAATAGATAGATAGATAGATAGATAGAAATAGACTGAAATAGATACATACATAGTTAAATATGAAGTAACTGAAATAGATGGATGGATAGATAGGTAGAGAGATCGATATGAACAGAGTGAAAGAGATAGATAGATAGATAGATAGATAGATAGATAGATAGATAGATAGATAGATATGAACAGACAGAGATATTTATTTATTTTTACATACATGATGATCGTCCCAATGGGCATATAATTGCTGGTACCTCCCGAGGAGTGGACCGAACGATTACAAAAATGTTTGTCTACGAAATTCTGCGGTTAGGGTTCTGAATATAAGAATATAACCTCAATTACACACACTATATATATATATATATATATATATATATATATATATATATATAGTCAAACCTAATGAGCCAGACAAACCTACCAAGGTTTCACTTAGGCAGATCGTCAGGGTCAGCATATATATATATATATATATATATATATATATATATATATATATATATGTATGTATATATATTGATAAATATGCATATTATTCTTCACCGGTAGCACGACTCGGAGTTTCATGCACGACGCAATCTTCAGGTGTTGAGTAAATTCTCTAATCATCACCTGAAGATTGCATCGCGTATGAGAAAGTGGAAACATCTTTCGTATGACGTGTTTCGTCCTTTAGGACTTCATCAGACTAAAGTGAAATTTACGTTGATGTGATTACGCATGCGAATGACGGAAAGGTGTCGCTTAAAGTTTGAATTTAATGTTTTTGTTGATATGTGTTTGATTATATGGTCTAGCCGATTTCATTTCTTTTCTTTTTCATTTTATGAGTTTATCACTTTTGTTATTAAATAACCCACATCGTGATAATAGAAAATCCTCTAAGAACGGCGAGATGGAGGTAAATTTACTGTGAATTGCCTAGTTCTTTGTTGTATAAACCACCATTTGATACGA
>OZ038503.1:34206010-34211010 GCA_964036315.1 Acanthosepion esculentum | reverse complement strand
GAGAGAGAGAGATACAAATATGTGTATGTGCGTGAAGGTGAGGAAGTGAGATATGCAATTTTACACTGCGACATATTCATATTTTTAGGCATAAATTATAATAAAACGTAACAGCAGATTTTCCCGCGTTTTAATTTCTTCTCGGCGTCCATATTGTCTTACATTCTCATCTGCAAACAAAACAAACTTATATATGCCTCAATTCTCAAATCCAAACACTTATTCGCTCTGTGCATTTATAGGCCCACTCGATCGGGTTATCCAGTGCAGCCAGTATCAAAATATTGCTTAGTCTTCCTGACATTTTTTCTTCAAGTGTTCACACAATACAAAGCTCAAAAGTCACTCATACTAATGTTACGGTATAAGATTGTTGTGTCGGCGTAGGTAAAAAGAATCGCAGATAATGAGGATGTATAAGATAGATAACTATTAACCAAAGACTTGAAGTGATTAAAATCGTAGTGATCGAGTAAGCAGCCTCTCGGGAGCCTGTTCGACAAAGTAACCATTTTTCACCTCTCTGAATGGAACTTTTTATCAACTGAAAACAAATGTAATGTTTATGTGATATGGTGCGTCCTATCAGTAAAGGTCTAAACTGGTGAAACTAAGTAATTACTGATATAGCTTGTCTGAGCATTTGCCATGGAAATAGCGATAGATTAGCAATAGTCTTGCTATGTTACGTCTATGGGAAAGGGATTGTAGGTTTGAAAATATTTCAGCACCCACAAGGCCACGTAAATGCTTTTAGGCTCTTTAAAGGCTGGAAAATGAGTCCTGAGCGACTCCAGCCCAGATATGGCTGCAATTCTCCATCTTTTGTCTGATCTGAATCTTGCCAGGAGAAGTCACATACTTTCTGGAGCGGTAAAAGAAACCGACCATTTTTCAGGCATTTTTTTCCGTCCTAGGTAAAACGATAAACTACATCCAACAGCAAGGTTCAGGAGGTTTTGAAGAGTTTAAAACCACTTCTTAATTGCTGGTGTTCCCAGGTCCACCCTGACCTGGGGTGGTAGCACCTGTTAGGTTCCCAGCTATTGGCAAATAGCTAACTCCACAATCTGGGTTCAAAACACTATGAAAGTGTAAAAATAGGTTTTCATACCAGCAATACATTTTTTTGTAAAATTTATTACCAGCAATGAATTTTTGAAGAAAAAAATATTACCAACAATACATTTTTGGAAAAAAATATATTACCAGCAATGAAAGTCTTGTCGGCGTTAAATAACCCGTTGGGGTTGATAAGCCGTAAAACAAATCAAACCAAACCAATTCCGGGATTTTACCGAAGGTTCATCGATATGAATTCTTCTTAAGGTCTGTGGCTAAGTTTATTTTACTTCGACAGGCCAACGTTTCGGTATAAGATACTCATTGAGTTTGTTTTTGCACCTCTAAGCAGGTGCAGGAATTCAAATACCTGGGAAGCGTTTTAACGGAACAAGGAAAATGCGACACCGAGCTCCGAAGAGGCATTGGACGAAAGAGCGAAAGAGGCCGCCTTCCAAAAGCTAAATAACGGAAACAAATCGTTAGAAAGACAGAAAAGAGCGCCGGATTGCTATGTAATATCGATCCTCTTGGCAGTAAATATTGGACAATCTCCTCACAAATGAGGAAAAATAAAACTATAGACAGCAGAAATGGGGTCCTACAAAAAGATATTGACAATTCCATGAACGGAGCGTGCAATCAAAAACGAATTCTTAAAGAAAATGGCAACAGAAGAACACTTATACTCAGGATCAGGAAAAGACAGCTGAAATTCCTTGGGCACATGACGAGGAAGGAGCGCTTGGAAAAATTAACACTCACGTGGCATATTGAGGGGATCGAAGATAGGGGAAGTCAGCCAGCCACTTAGATGAAGAGCTTGTGTGAATGAGGAGCGGTAGTCTTAACAAAATACTGCTAAGAGTAACACGACATAGGAAGTTGTAGAGACCTACGATCGCTACACATAGAAGAAGTTAACAAAATGTTGGTAACCAGCTTTCTGCTGCTATTAAGTAAAAAAAATGACCCCCTAAATAATAATGATATATCTATATAAGAATTAGAGAAATATATGTAGAGACATATACATGGGAAAACCTTCCAATAATAGTAAGGGGTTAATAAAATACCCATTCATTTTTGTCGGCCTCAATAGAGTGATATTAATATAAGATTCTTTTGGACATAAAGTAGGGGATCAGTTTTAGATAGTTATTAAGTAATAATCTGACCCCGCCGCAGAACTATTACATTAGAAAAATATATTTAAAGACACATGTGTGAAAATAATTCTGATAATATTGTGAACTCGTGTCATATATATATATATGATTTTAAAAATCAGGAGGTCAGTTGAATACGCGATCTTGGTTTCGACCTTATGGTCTCATCAGGCGATTTTTTTTATCAACATTAATAAAAAAAACGCCTCATGATTTTTAAAGTTAAAGCTCTACTTCTTATTTTTACTTTTATTTTATTTTTTCACACGTTTATTGACCACTTTTTAATACTACTGTTTCGTGGCCTGATTCACCTCTAACCATTAACATTATATATATATATATATATATATATATATATATATATATATATATATATATATATATATATATATATATTACCCCGTACTATATATATATATATATATATATATATATAGTACTAAGTAAAAAAAAAATGACCGCACCCAGAAAAAGAAAGTCGATTTTTGTATCTTTACCAAGACAGGTGAGTAATAGAATTCGTTTATTAATACAGGGTATTAATACAGGTGAACATATGTACATAATACAAGTCAAAGAATGATTTAGTATTTTGTTGGGTAACCTTTTGCTTTTATAACGGCCTTAATTCTTCGTGGCATGCTATAGACTAAATTCTTTAGTAAGTCAACGTTCTTCGCCAGGTTTTCCAGAATTTCTTTAATTCACGAAAAAGCTCATCTTCTGTATAAACTCTCCTATTACGGGCCTGCTTGTCCATTATCGCCCGAAGTTTTTTTTTTCAATTGAGTTAAGTTCCGGACTCTGTATAGGCCACTGAAAGAGTTGGGAATTATTAAAACAAAATGTTACCCAATAAATCATTTTTTTTACTTGTATAATGTACATATATACACTTGTATTAATACCCTGGATTAATAAACGAATTCTATTACTCACATGTCTTGATAAAAATACAAACATCGACTTTCTATGGGTGCCTCCATTTTTTTTTTTTTTTGCCTCGTACTGTATATAACCCTCACGAGGCATATTGAGAAAAAGAGACATAGTCGGAGGCAGTATGCCAATTACCGGACGAGCTTGTGTGAATAACAGGCGGAATGGGGAGGCCGGGGCCTTAGCAAAGGGAGAAAAAACTGTTATGAATCACACGAGATAGGAAGTTCTGGAGAGCCATGATCGCTGCTCTGCTAAAGGGCCGCGACATACAGAAGAAGAATTGAAGAAAAAGTTGGTATATCTGCTGCTATTAAGTAAAAAAACAAAACAATGACCTCCTGGTTAATTACGACATATCAATAAAATAAATCGAAAAATATATGTAAAGATACACACGTGAAAACCTTCCAATTAAGGGATTAATAAAATATACCTGATACTGGACATAAAGTGGGGGATCAGTTTTAGGTTGTTATTAAGTATGATTACATATGTTGTAACCTAGGGAAGGTTACTGAATAGAATAATCAAACGAAGGTTGGTAATGAACGATAATACTTAGGACAAGAACAACACATATAAGATTCGCCAGCAGCGCGTAGAAATAGTCAACTGCTAGAAGTGAGTCAAGTGAATTCCACAATGAATCGCCAACTGCAGGATATCTACCAACCGCCCACGCGGTCAGATGCGCCATAAAGCCAAATGTAATATGTGGTGTCCGAGCCCATAAGCTCGGCCAAATATTCCTCGTAGACACCGTATAAAATGGGATCGGGTAGCTGTTTTCCGAGACGAGTCTCTGGCTTTCGGCATAGCCTCGTCTGGTGATCCTCTCTGACTGGAGGCAGGGAGTTTGACCAGCACAGCTGGAGACGAATCTCCAACTGCAGACCAACTGTATTTAAAAAATAGTTAGAAGTATTTATCATAATTAGTGACATAAGATTTTATACAGATTCCTTTCTATAATGGCTGAGTGGTTAGAACGTTTGCTTTTCGACCTTGAGACCCGGGTTCGAATCTCATCATTGTCGATTTATCAGGAAAGTGACTTCTTAATGTTTTCGGCCTGGGTGAGGCGATTCCAATGTGAGGCACATTACCACGGGTTGACACAAGCCTTGTGAGTCGACGGAACCTTTTGGGAGTCGTCGATGGTTGTTCTAGCACGAAGTCCCAAGACATCGTGACCAAGTGGTTGAGCGTGTTAGCGTTGTTCAGACTGTTGATAACTCAATATAACGCGTTCTCTCCCAGAAACTGCAACTATGGTCAGCTCAGCATAGTTGCAGTATAAACCAGGTGGGCTCAGTCGGTGTTGAGCACCAACAGATGTGCCTGAGCAAGCGTCTGTAACAGGGATTGGCTAGTAGACGGGCATCCATGGATACGAGCATCCAGACATATATATACATATACACACACATACATATATATATATATATATATATATGTGTGTGTGTGTGTGTGTGTGTGTGTGCTTCCAAGTATTTTTCCATTAACAATTTATTTTATTTTCCTTTATTTTTTTTCCTTTTTGACTTTCCCGACATAAATTGTTCCCCTTTCTGATTTCAAACCAAAAATATTCAGTCTCACCTTTCGCCAAAGAAACGCATTTTCCCCTCTAGAAGCAATATTAGAAAAACTAGACTAAAGAACAAAATGGCTTCTCCATCGTCGTTGAGGTTTTTTTTTGTTTTGCTTTGTTTTCTGATGTGAATCGACCTTCTAGCGCAAGTTATATGAAATAAAATGAATATCGAATGAAAAGTTTTCCTCTGAAATAGAAAGTTTATAAATAGCTTGACCAAAGAAAGT
>OZ038503.1:34168510-34201010 GCA_964036315.1 Acanthosepion esculentum | reverse complement strand
GCACATCACACCAAAAATATCTTGGAAAATAAGGAAAAAATCATCAGCCTACAACAACCTATCAAAAACTTGCAAACTTTGCTTGGAGGAAAAAATAGCTATCATTACCTTCCCAGACCAAAATAAATAATTAAATAAAAGATCCGAGCTAATTTCAAAATGTAGACATGAAAACAAATTTTTACTACGTAACTTAAAATAGAAAAATAAATAAATATATAAACAAACAAAATGACAATAAAATAAGTAAATTAATCCAAACAAATTACCAAACCACACCTGTTAGAATAGGCGAAATAGAATAATAAAATAAGGAACAAAATCAATAAAGTAAATAATGAACAAATTATCAAACTATTATGAACAAAAAATTAAACTATAAAAATCAAAACAAAAAATCGTACGGAAAATAGTTATAACTGTTATATAACGATAAAAAAATAAAAATTAATAAAAAATAATATACTGCGTTACTTAAAAATCGAAAACCAAAAAGAGAAATATACATTGTAACAAATAAATAACAAGTATAATAAATTGATCTAAATACATCCAAATATATAAATAAACTAACAACCGATACCGACAAACTAGCCGCAGACTTCAAACCCCTTGATGTGTGGTGTGCAGTTGAGCGAAAAGACTAACAAAACTCCTTGTAACGCCAAAGATGAACTGAAGGCAAGGATTATGACAGCATTCACCAACTTAATCAAGGAAATCGCCCAGAAGAATTGCAAGAGATTTCGAAGATCAATGGCGATTTTATTGAATAAATTTAATCTTTAGTATCTGAAGATATGTTTGTGTATCTTTGGTAAAGATATCTATTAAAATGAGATGTCAGTGTTATTTTCATTTTTGCATAATTTAGACGACAATTTATTCATCGCACCCGGTGTATACACACACACACACACACACACACACACACACACACACACATATATATATATATATATATATATAAATTAGTTACCTCGGTTTCAACCTTTCGATACGATATCCTCAGCATGTTTGTTTGTGTGTGCGTGTGTACACGTGTAGGTATGTGTGTTAATGTCTGTATGTGTGTGTACTTATATGTGCACGGGTGTGTGTAGGTGTGTTCCTCTTTGGGTATATGTGTGTACTTATATGTGCACATGTGCGTGTAGGTTTGTTCCTGTTTGTGTATATGTGTGCGTCAGTGTGATATGACAACCTACAATCTGAATAGATGTGTATGTGTGTGTGTTTTACGCATGCGCGTGTGTGTGCGTGTTTTGGTGTCTCCTGCACGTGCGTATACTTGTGGTTATATGTATGCGTACCTCTAGGTGTATGTATTCGTAAGTGCACACGTGCGTGTGCATGCATGGGTGGGTGCCTGTGTGTATGTTTGTGTGCATGTGTGTATGTGTGTTAAAGCAACCAAGAATCTACATATATGTGTGTGTGCATTACGCATGTGCTTTCGTGTTTGTGTGCGCGCGTGGATACGTGTGAGTATATATGTGCGTTCCTCTACGTGAGCATACTCATATGTCCACGCGTTTCGTCTGTGTGTATGTATGTGCGTCTGTGTGGATGTATGCGCATGTGCATGTGTGGACATGTATGTGTGGTAAAGCCATAAAGTATATTAATATATATATATATATATATATATATATATATGTTTGTGTGTGATCATCGCATACATGTCTATGTACATTATTGGTGTGTTGGTGTGCGCGTTTATAGACGTGTGGGTATGTGTGGGCAAGCCTCTACGTGTGTAAACTTATGTGCACACGCATTGCGCGTGCGTGTATGTGGGTCTGTCTGCGTGTATGTGTACATATGTGAGTGCGTGTATGTGGGTTCGTCTGCGTGTATGTGTACATATATGCGTGCGTGTATGTGGGTCCGTCTGCGTGTATGTGTACATATATGCGTGCGTGTATGTTTTTCCGTCTGCGTGTATGTGTGCATATGTGCGTGCATGTATGTTGGTCCGTCTGCGTGTAGGTGTACATATGTGCGAACTTTGAAATAGCGACACACATTTTCTTTCATTTTTTTTTATTTTTGTAATAAAACATTTTTTCGAGGCACCTTACTTGCAGTTTTGTTAACCAAGGCAAATATATAATTCAAAATGTACATAAAAAGAAATAATTCAATTGAAAAATTTAGTTAATATATTAAAGAAAGAACGGTTAATTAATTACACTCGAAATGTCGCGACACACCAGTTTCAAAAGGTCTGGGTTATAAGTCCGTGATGTATGTCTTCTTGTACGCAAACTTAATTTCACGTCACCTCATTATTTTTCTACGAAACACGAGTCAGTGTGTACGCGTGTGTCTATGTCTGCCTGTGTCCGTCTTATTACCTATGCCTGTCTCTGTGTGTACAGAGACATACCAAAAGTAATTTTTAATGATATGGTTATGACGATAAACTATATACGGCAGCAAGGCCTGTGATCGGGAGATTAGAGTTTTAAGGAGCGTAGTACCACCTCTTCTTTGCTGTTGTTCCGAGGTCAGCCATGATCTGTGGTGGTAGCAGCTGTTAGGGTCGCAGCTATCCGAAAATAGGGAAACCCCGCCAAGCAAAAACAAAACACTATGAAGGTATAAAAATATTATTGACAGTAAAATACCAGCAACACATTATTATATGAAAAAATATTTACCAACAATAAATTTTGTCTATACATAAGAGATATATTTTAGGGCATTTTTTATGTTGATACGTTATTTTCATAGGTAAAAATATTTAAGTAAATGCTCTGTTTATAATAAACAGTATTAAAGATAATTTATCGGCCTGAATGTCCGAGAAATTTTCATAGAAAATATGCGTTATCCGACAATGACAGTCCCTGTCCTGCCATCCATTTACGCAAGCTTGTTACATAGGTTACTTCCTCTTTCACTCTAATCCTCTTAAATTCAATATGTCCTGTGAGTGTTATATTCTCCAAGACATTTATTATCAGTCCCAGTCCCTGTCCTGCCATCCATTTACGCAAGCTTGTTACATAGGTTACTTCCTCTTTCACTCTAATCCTCTTAAATTCAATATGTCCTGTGAGTGTTATATTCTCCAAGACATTTATTATCAGTCCCAGTCCCTGTCCTGCCATCCATTTACGCAAGCTTGTTACATAGGTTACTTCCTCTTTCACTCTAATCCTCTTAAATTCAATATGTCCTGTGAGTGTTATATTCTCCGAGACATTTATTATCAATCCCAGTCCCTGTCCTGCCATCCATTTACGCAAGCTTGTTACATAGGTTACTTCCTCTTTCACTCTAATCCTCTTAAATTCAATATGTCCTGTGAGTGTTATATTCTCCGAGACATTTATTATCAGTCCCAGTCCCTGTCCTGCCATCCATTTACGCAAGCTTGTTACATAGGTTACTTCCTCTTTCACTCTAATCCTCTTAAATTCAATATGTCCTGTGAGTGTTATATTCTCCAAGACATTTATTATCAGTCCCAGTCCCTGTCCTGCCATCCATTTACGCAAGCTTGTTACATAGGTTACTTCCTCTTTCACTCTAATCCTCTTAAATTCAATATGTCCTGTGAGTGTTATATTCTCCGAGACATTTATTATCAATCCCAGTCCCTGTCCTGCCATCCATTTACGCAAGCTTGTTACATAGGTTACTTCCTCTTTCACTCTAATCCTCTTAAATTCAATATGTCCTGTGAGTGTTATATTCTCCGAGACATTTATTATCAGTCCCAGTCCCTGTCCTGCCATCCATTTACGCAAGCTTGTTACATAGGTTACTTCCTCTTTCACTCTAATCCTCTTAAATTCAATATGTCCTGTGAGTGTTATATTCTCCAAGACATTTATTATCAGTCCCAGTCCCTGTCCTGCCATCCATTTACGCAAGCTTGTTACATAGGTTACTTCCTCTTTCACTCTAATCCTCTTAAATTCAATATGTCCTGTGAGTGTTATATTCTCCAAGACATTTATTATCAGTCCCAGTCCCTGTCCTGCCATCCATTTACGCAAGCTTGTTACATAGGTTACTTCCTCTTTCACTCTAATCCTCTTAAATTCAATATGTCCTGTGAGTGTTATATTCTCCGAGACATTTATTATCAATCCCAGTCCCTGTCCTGCCATCCATTTACGCAAGCTTGTTACATAGGTTACTTCCTCTTTCACTCTAATCCTCTTAAATTCAATATGTCCTGTGAGTGTTATATTCTCCGAGACATTTATTATCAATCCCAGTCCCTGTCCTGCCATCCATTTACGCAAGCTTGTTACATAGGTTACTTCCTCTTTCACTCTAATCCTCTTAAATTCAATATGTCCTGTGAGTGTTATATTCTCCGAGACATTTATTATCAGTCCCAGTCCCTGTCCTGCCATCCATTTACGCAAGCTTGTTACATAGGTTACTTCCTCTTTCACTCTAATCCTCTTAAATTCAATATGTCCTGTGAGTGTTATATTCTCCGAGACATTTATTATCAATCCCAGTCCCTGTCCTGCCATCCATTTACGCAAGCTTGTTACATAGGTTACTTCCTCTTTCACTCTAATCCTCTTAAATTCAATATGTCCTGTGAGTGTTATATTCTCCGAGACATTTATTATCAGTCCCAGTCCCTGTCCTGCCATCCATTTACGCAAGCTTGTTACATAGGTTACTTCCTCTTTCACTCTAATCCTCTTAAATTCAATATGTCCTGTGAGTGTTATATTCTCCGAGACATTTATTATCAATCCCAGTCCCTGTCCTGCCATCCATTTACGCAAGCTTGTTACATAGGTTACTTCCTCTTTCACTCTAATCCTCTTAAATTCAATATGTCCTGTGAGTGTTATATTCTCCGAGACATTTATTATCAGTCCCAGTCCCTGTCCTGCCATCCATTTACGCAAGCTTGTTACATAGGTTACTTCCTCTTTCACTCTAATCCTCTTAAATTCAATATGTCCTGTGAGTGTTATATTCTCCAAGACATTTATTATCAGTCCCAGTCCCTGTCCTGCCATCCATTTACGCAAGCTTGTTACATAGGTTACTTCCTCTTTCACTCTAATCCTCTTAAATTCAATATGTCCTGTGAGTGTTATATTCTCCGAGACATTTATTATCAATCCCAGTCCCTGTCCTGCCATCCATTTACGCAAGCTTGTTACATAGGTTACTTCCTCTTTCACTCTAATCCTCTTAAATTCAATATGTCCTGTGAGTGTTATATTCTCCGAGACATTTATTATCAGTCCCAGTCCCTGTCCTGCCATCCATTTACGCAAGCTTGTTACATAGGTTACTTCCTCTTTCACTCTAATCCTCTTAAATTCAATATGTCCTGTGAGTGTTATATTCTCCAAGACATTTATTATCAGTCCCAGTCCCTGTCCTGCCATCCATTTACGCAAGCTTGTTACATAGGTTACTTCCTCTTTCACTCTAATCCTCTTAAATTCAATATGTCCTGTGAGTGTTATATTCTCCGAGACATTTATTATCAATCCCAGTCCCTGTCCTGCCATCCATTTACGCAAGCTTGTTACATAGGTTACTTCCTCTTTCACTCTAATCCTCTTAAATTCAATATGTCCTGTGAGTGTTATATTCTCCAAGACATTTATTATCAGTCCCAGTCCCTGTCCTGCCATCCATTTACGCAAGCTTGTTACATAGGTTACTTCCTCTTTCACTCTAATCCTCTTACTTTCAATATGTCCTGTGAGTGTTATATTCTCCAAGACATTTATTATCAGTCCCAGTCCCTGTCCTGCCATCCATTTACGCAAGCTTGTTACATAGGTTACTTCCTCTTTCACTCTAATCCTCTTAAATTCAATATGTCCTGTGAGTGTTATATTCTCCGAGACATTTATTATCAATCCCAGTCCCTGTCCTGCCATCCATTTACGCAAGCTTGTTACATAGGTTACTTCCTCTTTCACTCTAATCCTCTTAAATTCAATATGTCCTGTGAGTGTTATATTCTCCGAGACATTTATTATCAATCCCAGTCCCTGTCCTGCCATCCATTTACGCAAGCTTGTTACATAGGTTACTTCCTCTTTCACTCTAATCCTCTTAAATTCAATATGTCCTGTGAGTGTTATATTCTCCGAGACATTTATTATCAGTCCCAGTCCCTGTCCTGCCATCCATTTACGCAAGCTTGTTACATAGGTTACTTCCTCTTTCACTCTAATCCTCTTAAATTCAATATGTCCTGTGAGTGTTATATTCTCCGAGACATTTATTATCAGTCCCAGTCCCTGTCCTGCCATCCATTTACGCAAGCTTGTTACATAGGTTACTTCCTCTTTCACTCTAATCCTCTTAAATTCAATATGTCCTGTGAGTGTTATATTCTCCAAGACATTTATTATCAGTCCCAGTCCCTGTCCTGCCATCCATTTACGCAAGCTTGTTACATAGGTTACTTCCTCTTTCACTCTAATCCTCTTAAATTCAATATGTCCTGTGAGTGTTATATTCTCCAAGACATTTATTATCAGTCCCAGTCTCTGTCCTGCCATCCATTTACGCAAGCTTGTTACATAGGTTACTTCCTCTTTCACTCTAATCCTCTTACTTTCAATATGTCCTGTGAGTGTTATATTCTCCAAGACATTTATTATCAATCCCAGTCCCTGTCCTGCCATCCATTTACGCAAGCTTGTTACATAGGTTATTTCCTTTTTCACTCTTATCCTCTTAAATTCAATATGTCCTGTGAGTGTTATATTCTCCAAGACATTTATTATCAATCCCAGTCCCTGTTCTGCCATACATTTCCACAAGCTTGTACGTAGGTTACTCACTGTTTCCCTCTACTCCTCTTGCCTTCAATATGTCCTGTGAGTTTCAAATTCTTCAAGCCCTTTATTATCAATCCCTGCCACTGTTCTGCCATCCATTTACACGAGGTTGTTACGTAGGTTTTTTACTCTTTCCCTCTACTCTTCTTGCCTTTAATATCTCAAGCAGTTCCTGATCTGTCATCCATTTATACAATATCGTTGGGTAGCTTGCTCGATGTTTCCCTCTATCCATCTTGCATTCAGTATCTTGTGTCAAATTCTCCAAACCTTAATTCCTCTTTATACGCCCCAGTAATTTCAACTATCTTTCTTTAATCAAAATAAAACCCTTCTTTTTTTCCATTTTCCGTCATAACGGATTACGTCCCTGAGATGCTCAGTTTGCTTCCGTCGTGCGTCATTTTCTGTTGCCTGCTGTCTCCTCTTTATCCCTGAGGAAATTGTCATGCATTCACTGCCATATAAGATTATTTATATTACATAGCATTAAAGCAGACTTTTCTGTGTTTATAATGAATACTTCTGCTTCTTAATATGCTGTTTAGCTTTTGAAAATTATCTTTCACCATTTCAATTTTCTTTACGTTTCTTGTTACGTTTTTCCATTACTCTTTATATACTTTTTTAACGACGGGATATTTGAATTTGTGTTCACAGCTTTTTTTTAATTTTTAAATCATAGAAACATTATTAAGCCTTCCTAACAATCTATATAATAAATGCGAATCTCAGTGCGCCATGGTATCACATTTTTTCAATTAAAGGGACACAACTCTCTAACTTTCAATAACTCATGTTACAGAAATTTTGGATTCCAATATTTTCATTACTGCGATTGTTTTGTCGATTTCCTACGTGATTTTTTGCGACGAATTTTTTGTACGATAACACTTTTTATAACTTCGAAATAAATTTGGGGATAATCGAAATTAATTACGAAATCCAACGAAAGTCAACCCATGAAATAAAAAAATAACTCTTTGCATGAAAAGTAAGGACCTCAGCACACCAAATTGTCTTTAAATTAAGTCACGGCAGAAGAATTATCGTTGAACTTTTAAAAGGTAAGCTTAAATATTAAGGCATTACTTAAATGCAGCGATCAAGTTTTTAGTTCTGTAGTTTATTTTTGCCTATTGCATACGGCAGCAGTATGCCTCGCTAAAAGAAATCTCAGTCAAAAGAGGATCAGATTGCAATCAAGGGAGCCAACGCTGCAGAGATGAACAGAAAGACCCGTGCAAATGAGGACCCAGATCAAATGGCAGCCAGGAGAGCTTCCAATTCTGTGAATATGCAAAGACTTAGGGATACTCAAAGTCCTGAAGAAGCCGAGGTCTCAATGAAGATCCCACCGCAGGAGCTAGCTTAAATGCCACCCGATAGAGCGGCTTTTTAGCTATATATATATATAATATATTAATATGTAAGCTAAAATTTTAGCAGTTTTTAAAGATTTTTTCGTGCTCTCTTTTGAGAGAGTTTTTGGATCTGCTCTCATTTCTTACGGTCAGAATCCGGGTAAATCTCATTAAACTAACATTTATCTCGATTTCACGACCTGGAGATAATTTGTACCGAAGCGGCGAATTAATAAGAGGAGAGACGACAGGATTTAAAGAATGATAGCTTGTATCTAAAGTCTCGGTGTATCCTACTCCAGACAGGTGAATATGTGTGAGATTTTCTACGTTTTCCGTCTCCCTATCCCGCCATCTACATCAAATATAATTAAATTTGCTTTTGAAGGTGGGGATCTTTGAGTCAATTTTAAGGAGTTCAAATCTTAGTGAAAGCTTCACTATACGTGTGGGTGTTGAAAAGGTCTCGATCCGATCTACTTTCTAAAAGAAGTGTTTCCATGACCAAACTTTTCAGGGGAAATGTTAAGGAAATTTGATAAATGGTGTTCCAAGTGTTCTTCTTCTCTTTGACGTGCTGGACTAATCATTTCATCAAAAGAAACTGAGAGTAGAAAGTGAAAGGAAAATATTCAAGGAGACAGAAGATGACCATTGGCATTGCATTTAAAGTTGTGAAGATCGTAGTTAACAGGAAATCAAGAAGGTGGAAGAGTGTTCTACAGGCAAGTAACGCAAGAGAAGAAACACTTAGCATAGAACGTACGGTTACATCTAGCCATCTCAGCTGTAAAATGTTGAGACCTAGCTGCCAATCTAGTGCAGTACGGGAAGTCAGGATACCAAATAGGAAAGATCATCAGAACGTAAATATATATAGAAAAGGCACAGGGAAGCTACGTTGCGGCAGTGGGGAAGTTTCTGAAGCCGAGATCTGTCTATATTTCTGCGATGAGGTATTATGTACATTATTTACATTATTCGGACTAGTGTCCTCATCTTTGTAGCCATATTTATTACAACGTTTCGGCAGTTTTACGTCCCGGTCTTCTTCAGGTGGTTGGAATGTCGATTCGAACCCTTTATTTCGCTCACTGCGGTAGACTGTTCTAGTTCCACAAGGACACATGGCACAGGGGATAAAGGCGTTGGTTAGATCCAGTGACAGGACCCAAAGAGGGTGAGTTCAATACCCGGTTAACGCAGTGGAGAACTTTCAGAGGGAAAAATTAACAGGAGATAACTGATAACTGACATCTATTAGAACATGTCACGTGGAACTAGAACAGTCTACACCAGCGAGCGAAATAAAGGGTTCAGTTCGACATTCCAACCACCCGAAGAAGGCCGGAGCGTACAACTGCCAAACCGTTGTAATAAATATGGCGACAAAGATGAGGACAATAGTCCGAATAATGTAAATAATGAAGCCGAGATGCCAAGTCAGTACCAATAATGTTGCAGACTCTTCTTTGGATTTTGTCATGAACCTTGAGATATATTGCAAAAGCATCAGGCCAGATGTGGCGGCTTTTTTTAATTCACGGACAAATGACAGACTTATAAGTGTATAAGATAGATTCTGGTGAGAAAAATTGTCTCGCACTTTTCTAGTAGTTGATCCAGTTGATCGAAATTACTCGTTCTGTCTTGTTAGACTTGCTTGCCAGCCATACTTTTGTGGTCGGCTCAGATACACAAGGACGAAAGTGCGGATCGAACTGTATACGAATGATTGTATAAAGGAACACTTTTCTTTATTTCTTTCTTGAAAGGCTTAATCGCTTGTTACCGTTTACCTGATTATTTCTTAAAGGCTTTCTTATTGAATCTATCTTTGCTCTTCGATCCTCCCTTTCCTTCCTTCCTTCCTTCCTTCCTTTCTTTCTTTCTTTCTTTCGTTCTTTCTTTCTTTCTTTCAAGTCTTTATTTCATTCCATCTTTACCTCTCAATCCAATTCCTTTCCTTCCTTCCTTCCTTCCTTCCTCCCTTTACTTCTTCTTCCCTTACTTCTTTCTTTCTTTCTTTCTTTCTTTCTTTCTTACTTACTTTAAGGGCTGAATCGTTTGATTCCTTTTTACTGATTATTTCTTAAAGGCTTTCTTATTGATTCTATCTTTACTCTTCAATCCTCCCTTTCCTTTCTTTCTTTCTTTCTTTCTTTCTTTCAGGTCTTTAGTTCATTCCATCTTTACCTCTCAGTCCAATTCCTTTCCTTTCCTTCCTTCCTTCCTTCCTTCCTTCCTTCCTTCCTTCCTTCCTTTACTTCCTCTTCCCTTTCTTTCTTTCTTTCTTTCTTTCTTCCTTCCTTTCTTTAATTCATTCAATCCTTACCTCTCAATCCACTTCCTTTCCTTCTTTCCTTCCTTTAGTTCTTCTTTCTTTCTTTCTTTCTTTCTTTAAGTGCTGAATCATTTGTTTTTTTTTTACTGATTATTTCTTAAAGGCTTTCTTATTAAATCTATCTTTACTCTTCGATCCTCTTTTTCCTTTCCCAGTTTCGTTCTTTCTTTCTTTCTTTCTTTCTTTCAGGTCCTTAGTTCATTCCATCTTTACCTCTCAATCCACTTCTTTTCCTTCCTTCCTTCCTTCCTTCCTTCCTTCCTTCCTTCCTTCTTTCCTATCTTTCTTACAAAACGTTTTACTTTGTTCTATCTTTACCGCTAAATCACCTTCCTTCCATTTTTTCTTCTTTCCTTTATTTATTTATTTATCCTTTTCTTTCTTTCTTCGATCTTTCCTTACTTCTTTCTTGCCTTTCTTGCCACCTTCTTTCTTTTCTTTCGTTTTATTTATCTTTTTACTCTAATGCAGAGTTAATAAGAAAAGAATATATATATATATATATATATATATATATATATATATATATATATATATATATATATTGGAGTGGATTAATATCTTCATATTCTCTCACTCTCTTTCTTCTTTTCCCACCTCTCCTTCTCTCTCTCTCTCTCTCTCTCTCTCTCTCTCTCTCTATCTATCTATCTATTTATCTATCTATCTCTATCTCCCCCTTACTTCATGGTGTTGATCCCGACGCTACTTATTCTTCTAAGTAATGAATTTCCGAGATTAACATTTTACCTAAGATAAGTAAATCACTCCTTTTTTATCTACAAAATACAAGATTATATATATAGATATAAGATTTTTTGTTTTATTTTCTTTATTACATGTTTTCTTTTTTGTTTTGTTTGTTCGTTTTTTTTGTTTGTTTTTTTGTTTTAGTTTTTCTTTTTTTTTGTTTTAGTTTTTCTTTTTTTTATACTTTTGATAACTAAAATATGTCGTTTTCCAACTTTACACACAGCCTTTAAACGCATGTCTCAGATCATTCACACGATAACCCCCAGGACTAAAAATAAGACATCACTGGATGAAAAATACATTTATTCTAACCCAGGCTCAACTTCTTCAGGCATAGAGTAATGGAACGACGATTTGGTTATCTGAGGGTTTTTTTTATATTTTTTATTTTTTTATTTTTTTTATTTTTTATATTTTTTATTTTTTTTATTTTTTTATTTTTTATTTTTTTATTTTTTTTATTTTTTATATTTTTTATATTTTTTTTTTTGTTCTTTTGATTGCCCGGTGGAATATGTTCTCGGTGTTATTGCTAAAAAAAAGCTAGATATTTACCAGTGGTTGGGTTCCGAAACCAGACTTCAGAAAATTGGCGTAACACAGTCTTCCTTCCGGTTGTACTAAAATAAACACCTTGCTATGCATTTCCTCCAACGTAATATTGGTGCAACGTAATCTTCCCCATTCCTCCTTATGTCGTGCTAAAATAAGCTTAGTGAATATCTTTGCATACGTTTCCAGAAAAATATTTTTTTTGTCATCAGAGGGCAGTTTTAGTTGAGTTTAGTTTTAACTTAAGCCAAGATGACCGGTTTTGCTAGTGCTTGGTATCAACTTTCCCTCCTCTTCCCAAATTGGGTTGGCCAGTCACATAGTTGGTTAGTGACTCTCTAGTCTGGACAGCTTACAGTTTGGGGTCGACACTGTGTAAGGAATTTGCTTCTCAGACACATGAAAAAAAATCACAATCTCTTACAACATTCGATCTAGATTTATCACTAAGAAAAACTTCTATAATATCCGCTAGCTTTTTTTTCTGTGTATGAGAGAAGGTATATATCAAATTTATACATTTGGTTAGCATTTTCCCTTTGCATAAATTAAAACTTTCCTTTCCGTTCTTTCGACTTCTCCGTAGATGTATTAATTTATTTAATTTATCCTTTTTTTATTTTATTTTATTTTTTTTTTTTTTTACTGTGGTCGAGTCATTCTTTTGCCCTAGGAAGCACTTAACTGTTGTCTTTACAAGAGTCAGTTTATACCGCGGCTATGCTGAGCGGACCTTAGTTACGGTTTCTGGGAAATAACGCATTCCTATTTGAACAAGGCGAGTATGATTATGTCCGTTAATGAAGGCAGCATGTAATGAAATTCAGGATTTCAAATTCAAGCTTTCTACCCAACTACGCCCTTCCCACTAGAAATACTGACGCAAGTCGATCTTCCTACATTTATCCACCACTCTGTTGCTAAAGAGGCGCCATTGCTGGAGATTCTGAATAAAAATGGTCGGCTCATTCTTTTGCTCTAGGAAGTAAATGACTCTTTCTACGATGCATTGTCTTCAGAAGAGTCAGTTTAGACCAGAAACGGAGGATTGCTGTCCTATTTGGGCTGAAACAGCTCAATCTTCACGTTCGGGCATTGATAGAGTTGAAAATCACTTACGCTGTCTTGTGATTGGGAAGATTTATGCTCAGCCTGCAGCTTCTATCCCCACACTACTTTGCATGCTTGTCGCTACTCTATCGTTATTTCCACTGAAAATCTTCAGAGAAGCTCCATTCTTTAGTTCCCCCAGTCCAGATCTCTGTAGCTAGAATACGCCATGCTACTTCCTCAAAGGCAAATCGCACTCAAACAGCGGACTCCTAAGCACCGTAACTTTGTTGAGCAGACCCCCGGATGGATGCATCCCGGAACACTACACATTTAACATCGTGAACTCAAGATTCAATCATTATCTATTTTTTTTTAAATCGAATTCACCCCAAGCAAGGCAGTAATGGGATTAAGACACCAGGGGTTACTGGATGTGGAAGAATAAAAAAACAGAATCATTACGAAGGAGTGAGAGCAAAAGAAGAGTAATCAGGTTGTCAGTACATAGCGATTGACGTTGCATTAACATTTTTGATCATCAAAATAGACCAGAAAGCAGGACGTTGGAAGAGATTTCCACAAGCGAGAGGTGCGGGTAGAAAACACAATTAATTAAAGAGACCAATAAAAGAACGGGAGTAAAGACCACGAAGGATAACTATTGACATTGCATTTAAATTATTGAAGATCAAAATTGACCAGAAGACAGGACGTCGGAAAAGACTTCCACAAGCGTGACGTGCAGGAAGAATACACTATTAAAAATAGGGAACAATAAATGGACGGAAATGAAGTCCACAAAAGATAACGATTGACATTGCATTTAAATCTTTGAAGATCAAAGTGGACCGGAAAGCAGGACGTCGGAAGAGAGTCCCTCAAGCGAGACGTGAGGGAAGAAACCACTATTAAGAAAGGAGAACAATAAATGACGGGAATGACGACCACAAAAGATAACGATTGACATTGCATTGAAATTTTTGAAGATCAAACATGACTGGAAAGTAAAAAGAGTGAAAGAGAATTACAAGAGTTTAGTGCGGGGAAAGGACAATAAAAGAAGAGGAATTAAGAAGACAGAAGATAACGATTGACACTGCATTTAAATTTTTGAAGATCAATATCGGAATCCAGAAAAGTGAAGCATTCTTATTACACGACAGTTGAGCTCTCTTATCTTTGTTTCCGATTATATTCTCCTGTTTCTTAATATTTTACTTGGTTTCTGGAAGGCGTCTTTCACTATTCCAAAGTTCTGTGCTACCTTTTCCCTCGTCTGTTCTGATATTGATAAATTTCTGTTCTTGCTTTATTTCGAGTTCTCCATTTTGTCGCATGTATCTTGAGGTGTCCCTGTTAATGACTATATATCCAGTCTTCTTACAATTGGCAGTTAGTCCATTATTTTTTCTTTCTTTTACTACAGTGTCTAGAAGTAGTTGCAGTTAATGTCCTCATTATAGCTTCTGTTGTTAATGTTGTGCCCACCAGTAATAAATCTTGACAGAACCACTAGGACTTGTAAGATGTCTTCACTGTAGGGACTATCTTATTTAAAAAAAAGTTTACTAGGAATCTGGAAGAGATCGAGAAGTGTAAAAAAAATACTGATAGGATAGAACTTACAGTTACATTCAACTGGAAATTGATGAGGCTTTGTTGCCAGTCTATTACTGCGCTTAAATTCATAAATAGCGAAAAGTTCATCCGAACAATTACCATGAAAGTATTTATAGAAAAGGCACAGAAAAAAAGTCACAGAAAAGGCACAGAGAAAAGGGCACAGAAAAGCACAGAGAAAAAGTCACAGAAAAGGCACAGAGAAGAATTACGGTGGTGGGAAAATGGTTGAATCCGAAACGCCAGGTCAGGACCAATAATATTGCAGATCATTTCTGGATTTTACCTTATCCTCATCATCTCCACCACCTCTTTCGTCATAACCATTTTAACAGTAACCCTTTGAGTGACTCTCAAGCCTTGTGTCATATAAACTTTACTATAAAAAACAGGCTTTAATTGAATTTCTGCCATATTAAACATGCTAAATAGTACAAGTAAAGTGGTTTTCCTGTTTTGAATCCTTTTTTACATCTATTTTACATCTTTAGATACAAAATGAAAACTGTAACATCTGTTTTACATCTTTTGGAAGGTGCGCTAAAAATAAAATAATTTACACATCTGCGGTGCCGACGGAAAAACAGAAAATGTTAAAACAATATAGGTTAGAATTCACATCTGGAAAATCTGCAGCATATCAAAGAAAAAAGAATGCATGGTTCACTGCTAAATTCTATTAAAGGTGCTTCTTTTTTTTTTTTAATGATTCACTACCAAGTAGAGACAGACACCGCAGTAAAATCAAGTGCATACATTAAATATGGTCCGTGCTCCCTGAACCGGAGATCGTGTCGAGACGAAGAGAGATAAACCCAATAGGAAAAAAATACCCCGTTATTTGGCTAAAAGAGAGTGAAAAATACGTGCTGTCTTGTCTTTGATCTGAGATATGAAATTACTTGTACCGCGCTGACATGAAACTGATGAACTCTTTCTGATGGGGTTAAAAAATAATCGAGGGACGAAAAAAATATCTTCATCTCGGCTTTTTTCTTTTCTTTTTTTTTTTTTCGATTTCAAGCAGAGGTGTCACACGTGATAAATAATGGAATAGTATTACTCCCAATTAGTTTTCTAGGGTTCAAAAATACGCAAGTTTCTGTTACTCCATTTTGTTTTAAAAATATTTGGGGGGGGGTAATTTAAAGTGACTTTAGTAAGTCGGTCGATTCTGTTTAGCAGCACAGTAGCATCTGAGGGTTATTTAATACCGAAATCTAAATATTTTGAACACAGTTTTATGCCTGTAACTAAATATATTTTGAACTCAATTTTATGGCTTTAGGTAAAGATATTGTGAACGAAATTGTATGCCTTGAACAACCGATTGTTCATCATTGTACTAGAAAATTTTATTGTTCTACATTTTACTATAAATAGGTATTGCTTGTCATTTTGCAATAAAATTGTAATGTTGGTAATTTTACTATAAATAGGTATTGTTCGTCATTTTACTAGAAAATTTTATTGATGGTAATTTTACTATAAAATTGAATTGTTGGTAATAAATACGTATATTGCTACAAAATTGAATTGTTGGTAATTTTACTATAAATCGGTATTGTTTGTCATTTTGCTATAAAATTGTTGTTGTTGGTAATAATACTATAAACAGGTATTGTCCGTCATTTTACTATAAATAGGGATTGTTCGTCACTTTAGTATAAATAGGTATTGTTCGTCTTTTTACTAGAAACCTCTATTGTTAGTAATTTTGCTATAGAATTGTATTGTTGCTAATTTTACTATAAATAGTTATTTTTCGTCGTTTTACTAGAAAATTTTATTGTTGTTAATTTTACTATAAAATTGTATTGTTGGTACTTTTACTATAAATAGGTATTATCCGTCATTTTACGATAAATAGATATTGTGCGTCATTTTGCTATAAAATTACATTATTGGTAATTTTACTATTAGTAGGTATTGTTCGTCATTTTACTATAAATAAGTATTGTTCGTCATTTTAGTAGAAAATTTTATTATTGGTAATTTTGCTATAAAATTGTATTGTTGCTAATTTTACTATTATTAGGTATTGTTCGTCATTTTACTATAAATAGGTATTGTTTGTCATTTTGCTATAAAAATGTATTGTTGGTAATTTTATTATAAATAGGTATTGTGCATCAGTTTACTATAAATAGGTATTGTTTGTCATTTTTTCCATAAAATTGTACTGTTGGTAATTTTACTATTAATAGTTATTGTTTATCATTTTACTATAAATAGGTATTGCTTGTCATTTTGCTATAAAATTGTATTGTTGGTAATTTTACTATTAATAGGTATTGTTTGTCATTTTGCTATAAATATGTATTGTTTGTCATTTTGCTATAAGATTGTATTGTTGGTAATTTTACTATAAATCGTTATTGTTCGTCATTTTATATAAATAGGTATTGTTCGTCATTTTACCATAAAATTTTATTGTTGGTAATTTTGCTATAAAATTGTATTGTTAGTAATTTTACTATAAATTTATCTTGCTGGTAATTTTACTAAATGCATTGTAAGTAATTTTTTAAATATATAAATCTACTACTGGTATTTTTACTAGAAAAATCGATTTTTTACTTTCGTAGTGTTTTATTTTTTCTATGGTTGTTCATTATTTTTCCATAGCTGGATAGCTAACAGGTTCTTCCACCACCGGTCAAGGTGGACCTGGGAATAATAGCAATGAAGCTGTGATACCACGCTCATCAATACTTCCAATCTCCCGATGGAAGTCCTAGCTGCCTAATATAGTTTATCGTCATACCCAGGACTTTAAAATAACTTTAGCAGTCAACAGTGCCCATGTTCTTTTCCTATATGATACATTGTTGAACTGCGTACGATTACGATTTTTTAAAATCATTTCACTCCAGTCAAGGGAGTAATGCCACTATTACGCAGGTGGCTACCGAGAGTGAAAGCGAAAGAAAAATAGGGAGGGGCAAAAGATGAATGGACCTGAAGAAGATGGCGATTGACATTGCACTGAATCTTTGAAAGATTGTATCACGGAAACAAGGAAACGGATCGGCAATTTCCCTGAAAATATTCGTAGAAAAGACAGAGGGAAGCCATCTCACGTTGGTGAGAAAGTGACTGCAGTTGAGATGCCTGGTCAGTATCGATTGCATTACAGATCCTTCTTTGGATTTTGTCGAGAATCTCGAGATGTACAGATGGCGCATCAAACCAGATATGACAGCAGTATTCATTGCACGGACGAATGATAGATTTGTGAATGTGCAAGATCGTTTCTGTCACGACAAGATGTGCAAGATACATTTTATGGAAGGACACCCCTACCCAACATTCCTTGCAGTAGATACAGCTATTGATTCGATATAGTCGCTCCATTTCATAAAAAGTACATCATCAGTAGTTTCGTTTTTAATTATTTCGCCGAATTCATGCGATAAAAACCACTATGATGCAATAGGTTACGGGGAGTGAAAGAGGTAGAGAAGGCAATAAAAGAAGAGGTTTCAAGGAGGCAAAAAATGATGATTGATATTGCATTTAATTTTTTGAATAAAATACTTGGTAGCAAAGAGTAAAGCAGAAGAGAGTCCCACATGCGAGGAGTGCGAGAGAAGAAAATATTAGCATAGAACTTACGGTAACAACTAGCAATTTCAACATTGGAATTACGAGACTTAGCTGTCAATTGAGTACTGCGCTTAAATTCATGAAATTGGTGTACCAAAGATCACCAGAACAATTACCGCGAAACTGATTATAGACAAGGCAACGGAATGGTACGTTGCGGCTTTGGGAAAGTGACCGAAACCGAAATGTCAGGTCAGAACGTATAACTTTGCGGATTCTTCTTTGAATGTTATAAAAAAATCTCTAGGTATTTTTCATTGCAGTAGACTAACCACAGGCACGGCGGAGTAATGAATAACGGCTCGGATTGAGGAATCGGAGAGCCGAGTTCGAATTCCAGTCGAATTAGATTCAATTAGAAAGTTACTTGCGTCTACCCTCCTCTAAATGCTATGGGTAAATAGCAGGACAGACTGGATTCTATAGCCTTGTCCAGAAGAAGAAAAACTCTGAAATCAAGCTATCTTGCCCATGAAACACCACGGCAGTACATGTGGTGCCCCTATTACCCTAGGAGTCACGGGATAAAAAAGACTTACCATTTGATTCATTGTAATCGTTTCACCTTATGTCAGTGGAAAACATGAGAGCCAGAATTACTGTTCTAGATATAAGCATCAGCCATGCTACTTCAAGGTAAAAGAGGCAACTGAAAATGATTAATAAATAGCTGTTTCCTTTAAGAAGCGCTAAAAAATAATAAGCCATATCTTGCCCCAGTTAACAACAAATTGAACGTCATTTTTGACAACTGCCCCAGTGTGCAGTTATCAAATAAGTAAGCACAGTTTCAAATTCGACATTTGCTAAGATAGTAGGGATAATTATTCAAGAAATAAGGGATCGATTTGACATGCTATTTATATAGCATTGCTGCTCAGACCAGACACTAGGTTCGTTGTCAGGATATAGTTTCTTTCAATCAAAGGCTTGTGGCTTAAAACTTACCCTTCGGTCAGATCGTTAACCCGCAAGTGACGAACAAAACAATTTCTAACAGTAAACCAAATTTTATTCTTAGGCAGTACCATAACGCTATAAACGAGCGAAGTAGGGTTTAGGCGCAAGTGAGGAGGGTGTACAGTTCAGCGGTCGCCGTGTATAACCTTCTGCGAAACTCACTTCGTTCCTTCTATTTTCCTTTTCGCGGGATGGCCAATTTTATAGACAACAGTTTCCTTCGTCCTATCATCTTCGTCTAAAAAAAGTAATTAATCTTCTTACTGTCACTTTCTCTCAGTCTGAGCCTCTTGCTCTTGTACTTTGACGTTTACTGATAGCCGTCGGTCGAAAGTAAATGTTCCATATCGAGTTGGGCATGGGTCCCACTGTTTTTAAATTTAACAACACCACCGCTTGAATCATTGTTACACAGGGCCCCTCTTACTGAAGATAAAAAATGAATATTTTTATATTTTGACAAATTTTGTGGGAAAAGGAAAGTGTAACGAATCTTAATCTACAAGAATTATTTCTTTATGAATTTCTGGGATGAGGAGTTATCATATTATCTACATGCGGACTATTGTCCTCATGTTTGTTGTTATCACCACGTTTTGGTCGTTGGACACTCTGGCCTTCATCAGGTGTTTGTATAGCCGAGTAACCTTCAGTAAATTATCGAGCTGAATTCTTTATTTCATCTACGGAAGTAGATTATTCTCATTCTGTTGTCCAGTCAAAATCCAGACCCCAAAATTGAGCTCACCAAATTCACGAAACAACGCTTTAATTCAGTGGAGTATTGTGTAATATAGTTTAGTATAATATAGTATATTGCTATTTGTTTGCTTTTATTTATTTATTTTTTGTACTCAGTCCCTTTTCGTTAACCAAAAAATCCCTTGCCGTTTTTTTATTTGTTAGAAAAAAAAGGTATGCAACAAATTTGATATACCGTAAGTACTCAAAGTAATCCCCAGCATCCAGAAGCTTTTGCTAACATGCCTCCAGTTTTGAAAAAAAATCAGGTGTCCAGAAGTCTGTGAATTCCTGCCGCAAATCTACTTCATTTGTGAAGGATTCATCCCGAAGGTTGTTGTCCTGGGAATAAAAGAGGTGGTAATCTGTTGGTGCAGAATCCGGGGGTAAGGTGGATTGCACAGTGGCTCCCAGCCAATTCGCCATATGGTATCCCTGGTCACCCGCGCTACATAAAACCTAGCATTGTCATAGAGGAACAGTACATTGCTGGCTCCTTCTGCTACAGTACCTGTTGCACAGGATCCAACTGCTGGAAATACATGTTCGCAATGATATTTTGGCCTCTCGATAGCAGCTCATAGTGCACTACTTTCAACTAGTCCACCAAATATAGAGCATGACCTTGCTTGGGTCAGAGGTGGACTTGTGGTGCGAGGCACAAGGTCCCGTGTTAAAAACTAGTGCCTCCTACTCTTCGAATTTTCATTAGTGGGCACTCAATCAAATATAGGTACGTTGCGATGACTAGAAAGCAAGGAGAAACAGGCTGACTTTCGCTGTTGCTTATTAGCTTCTGGCAATATCCTAGGTAGCCACTTGCTCAAGTTGTACGCCTTCCTATGCGGTACAGGTGAGGTCTGAATATTTCACCAGGAACCTAGAAGCGTTCGGCAAGCTCACCACAAATTTGGCCTTTGTCCTCCTCCACGGCCATTTTCAGGGCATCATCAATGACCTGTGGATCCCAAACAGACAGATCTCCCGACACGAACTTCTGGAATCTATGCCTGGCGGGGCGTTCACTCACAGCATTATCCCAAAAGGGTTGAGGTATTCGGCGACTTGATATGGCTGCGGAAAAGTTTGCCTTAAGATAATAAAGCAAACAACACCGAACGAGCAGATTCGACACCCCCATGTTTCCTTGCCGCTGCTCGAGCTGTGACTTATGTGTGTGTGTGTGTGTGTGTGTGTGTGTGTGTGTGTGTGTGTGTGTGTGGAACGCAGATGCATTAGTCAATAGTAGTGCCCCATTACCACACTCCTTTTCCGGCACGTGATACATTTTCCCGTATGACGTAAGAAATTGCAAGGACATTTTGGTTACATTATATAAACTAACCACATTTATTTATTCTAATGCCTATCATTTACTAATAGATCTAATAATAGTTTTTAATAATAATAATTAATATTAATATCAATATTAATTAATATTAACATTAATATTAATTTAATATTATATTAATTATATATTATCTATTATTATATTAGCTACTATTCTATTCTATTATATATTATTATATTATATTAAATATGATCATATATTAATTATATTATATTTAATATTAATTAATATTAATATTAATTATTAATATTATTAATAATTATTATTATTAGATCTAATTTTAATACTTATTATTTATTAATATATCTGATGAATCATTCAACAATGTATTCTCCCTTCGTTATTAACGACCTCTTGTCAACGATCCTCTAACTGTCCAATGCCTCGACGATAGAAATCACTATGTTTTGACTAGAAAAAATCATCAGGCCATGTTTTAAGCTCTACATCGTTGTTGAACGAAACACCCCTCAAATTGTTAGAAAGTTACCGAAATTGTTTTTTTGAGGCTAAATCAGGAAAATATGATGGGTGTGGCAGAATTTCCCTAACGAGATCTTTAATTGCATGCTTGGTCATGATAGCGACGTGGGATGGAGGAGGATTATCATGTTGAATAATCGCACCTCTTTGAGTCTGTTCATTTGTTCAATATACAGCTTAACATTGACCGTTTGGTTATTTTGAAGCATTTCATCTCCGTGCGCAGCACAAATGTTTCGGGAAGCGAAGAGAAGATATTGAACATGCTCATTCTTGTCTACTTGACATTCCATCTGAATGAGGCGTGTATAATCGGAAATAAAATTTCAATAACATTAGACAACAGTTTCATGGGATGACCAGAGTTATGAAATATTATTCTTTGAGATCATTCGCAGAACTTCAAGGAAAACGAACGAATATATAACGGTTCTAGGAACATTCACCGTAAACATTTTTGCTGTAGGAAAAATTGCCTCAGGAATTTTCGCCATAGAATATTTTGCCGTATAGGATTTCAAAAATATTTCACAGGAGGACCAGAATTACTATATAGCTGGCCACTCGTATTCGAAGATACCCGTCTATTAAGGTGGCCAACCAATCCCTATTGCAGACGCTTGCTCAAGCGCATTTGTGTTCATTCAACACCCACAGAGTTTTATACTGCAACTATGCTGAGCAGTTACTGGGAAAGAGCGTGTTATGTAGCGTGCTCAGCACGCTAGATAACAGCATGCCCAAGCCATCGATCACGATGACTTGTAACTTTGTGATAACACAACTATCGACGGCCCCCAAGGGTTCCGTCTACAAGGCTTGAGTCAACCCATGGTATGGATTTCAGACACTTTCCAAAGGTGCTGCACGCTGGGATCACTCCCTCCAGTCCTATAACATCAGGAAGTCTCCTTCCTGATAAATCGACCATGGTGAGATTCGAACCCGCGCCTCATGGTCAAAATGCGAACGTTCTAACCCCTCGGCCACATGCTCATATAACTAGAATTGCTAAGAAGCAGAAAATTCTACAAAGGATTATTCTTTTTTTTCTACTTTGTCATACTTCTCTCTCCCATAAAATTAATTTTCTGAAAAAATATTTAATTATTCTGTTCTATTATTCTCCGCCATCTTGCTGCCAAATTCATAACTTCATCCTCACAGAGATTATCTTTCTCAGCAATGAACGGCTGTTAGTGCCTTTTGCAGTAATGCAAGGAATGGTTTTTGGTGGCATTATACAATAGACAGTGTGAGCAGAAATAATCATTTTTCTTCATATTACTATGGATTGCAAATATCAAAATATGTTTTTATTAAATTTTATAAAAGGCAATAGGGAGTTCAGTTTGTTACGTACAATAATTAAAAAAATGATCTCCCTACGGAAGCCAAAACAAGTAGGCTTATATGATGTTATTTCTTAAAATGTAAAATTATTTTTTTTAATTTCAAATTCTTAATCTGGAGTTGGGTTTTCATATATTATCATAGATTACGCATTCCAAAAGACGAAATTAAAACACACACACAGATACATATATATATATATATAATATATATATATATATATATATATATATATATATATATATATATAACAGAATAAGATAATGACGCATATCCTGGGCTTGTGTGAATGGACGACAGGACAGGGTTCTGGAGAGATAGAAAAAAGATAAAAAAATTAATAAGAACTACAAAGAAAAGGAAAATGTAGAGAGCCATGAGCGACAACGTTTTGAAGACACATGGCACGAAGAAGAAGAAGAAGAAGAAGAAGAAGAAGAAGAAGAAGAAGAAGAAGAAGAAGAAGAAGAAGAAGAAGATCAGGCGTGCTTAATCTATAGCGATATGAAAAAGAAAATGAAAAAAGTAATTATTTCCACCGATTTCTTTTTCCTGGATTGATTCGTTTTCTACGGCTGATCAACCCTTTGCAGGTTATTTAAATCCAAAAAAATATTTTTAGATTGTAAGAATTTTTTTTTTTTTTGAGATAATAATGACTTACTAATTAACCTATTGCTGCGGGGAGAAGAGGTGGATTCATACCTTTCCCAAGTGTATTTTTTTCATTAGCACAATTCAGCAAGAACTAACTTAAATCATCTGAAAGTATATATGCTGAATACAGTGAATAAGTAAAAACTTTCCCAACAAAAAATCTAATGGTTTTTTTCTAGTCACTAAAGCAAACATGCGGTTATCTTGATGGAATATTAAGCTCCTTATTTTAGCTAATTCTGAACAGACGCTTGTTTACGTCAGTATGCCTAACTCAAAACAGTACGAGTTCAAATTGTTTCTCTAGAAATAACCTATAATAAATGACTTATTTTCAGTCCTATCCCAATATGGCGTTCTTTCGATGAATGACTGGCTGATCGTATAGTTTGTTTTTGTTGTGTTTTTTTTTCATTTTACTTTCGCCATTGTTTCTTTAATTCAATGTTGTAAAGTATCTACTTTTCATTGCCTGATACAGTTCTATGAGTGTTCGTTGACGGTTAGCAAGTGTGTAATGTTTCTACTGGCACGCTTCAAAACCTTCATTCCCCCAGTAATCCAGTATTTAGCTTACTGTTAGTATCATAATATCTGTCTGTCTGTCTTTCTTTCTATTACGAGGCCAATCTTGCATATCATAACTTATGTAGAATAAAAATCCAACACTTGAATAGAATTTTAATTAATTTTGCTGTCATATTTTTAAGAAATCTTATTGTTCATTATTACACGCGGTAGGTTGATTTTTTTTTTTTTTTAATTTTTCGACTCCACGATGAAGAAATATGGATTTGGTCTTTCAGATATCAGTCTGATCCGTTTAAGAACCCTTGCGACGGGGTCTGGAATTATTATCAACAATGTCCACCCCGAGAGAAAAATCGGATAGGTAGCTTCATCGTACGTATGACGAGGTTTAATTTTTATAGCGAGCAGAGATTTCTGCAACAATTCAGTCCATGACTGACTGAAGCCATCAATTTGTAGTTTATATGGAGTTTTCTTAACAATTAACCCATTCATCAACTCTCAACGAACCTCGCGCGGGGTTTTCGCTCGCTAACAATGGGTCGATAAATCAGATTTTGATATAAGGTGCATTGTCCTTCATATGACTCTAACACATTCCTTCTTTGAACGAAGTGCTCTTACGCTGTTCCCATGTTCTGAACTTATTACTTCTTAGCAGACTGACACTTTTTTCTTTCACTTATCCCGCTCTCATTATTACATTACTGTTTACTTTCAAACGTGAAAAGAAAGATGAAAAAAAAAAAGAAATGGCTTTCTTCAGCAGCCACTTTTAATAGTTACTTTTAATTTGCACTCACTCATAAAAGTATCCGTCACAAATGTGGCTTTTAATTCTTATTCATTTATGTGCTAAATCCGATCAGGATGCTTCTCAGTGTCTTTTCTATAAATACTTCCATGGTAATTCTTCAGATGAGCTGTTCGATATGGTACCTAGATATGGTATGTGAGAGCTGTCCACAATTGACAGCCTTGCTGCGACTTGTTCCAGCAAGTCGGTCGAACTCTCTGCCTCTGAGCAGAGAGGAATCCGGACGAGGCTCCGCCGAAGAGCAGAGTCTCGTTCCGATTCTGTTTTTACAATTTCTACGGGCATTTTTTGGCCGAGCCTACGGGCGCGGGAATACCCACGTTAAACCGGCCTGGTGCCACATCTATCCTTCGTAGGGGTGGGGACAGTAAATATTGCTGTTCGATATGGTACCTAGACTTTTTGAATTACCGTCCTGGGTAAGACGATAAATTAAATCCGACGTCCTGGGTAAGACGATAAACTACAACCGACAGCAAGGCCTCTGATCGGGAGGTTTTGAGGAGTGTGGAACCACCTCTTAATTGCTGATGTTCACAGGTCCACCCTGACCCGGAGTGGCAGCACCTGTTAGGGTCCTAGATATGGACACATAGTTAACCTCATCCGCATCCTGGGTAAGATGATAAATTAAATCCGACGTCCTGGGCAAGATATTAAGCTACATCCGCGTCCTGGGTAAGACGATAAATTACATCCGACAGCGAGGCCTCTGATTAGGCGGCTTTGAGGAGCGTGGAACCACCTCTTAATTGCTGGTGTTATCAGATTCACCCTGACCCGGAGTGGTAGTACCTGTTAGGGTCCCAGCTATGGGCAAATAGTTAAAACACTATGAAAGTGTTAAAATAATCTTTAATACCAGCAATACATTTATTGAAGGAAAAATGCTACAATACATTTTTGAGTTAAAAAAAAACTATTCCAGCAATAAAAATCTTATCTGCATTAAATAACCCATTATGGTTGATATGCCGTTAAACAAACCAAATCAACCCAAACTTTTTGAATACGGGGGAGTAATGGGTAGCGGCTCGAATTGAGGAATCGGAGAGCCGAATTTGAATTCCAGTCGAACCATTAAATTCTCTTACGGGCTAATGCCGTTGGGAAAAGTATGAATCTTCTTCTTTTCCCCCACCCAGCTATGGGTAAATAGCAGGACAGACCGGATTCTATAGCCTTTGATGACAACTGTTCTACCGCAGAAAGAAATGGCAATCTACTTCTGGAAAAAATATGCCTCCCCAGTCATTTATCTAAAGATACATGATCGCCTAAGCGTGTATCACGCGTGGCACATAACTGACTGACTAGACTGGCGTCGAGATCTCGTCTGCTGACAGATAGTTCTCTTGCACTTTTCGCCTGAGGAACTCACTTCCGGTTTATTGCCACGTCAATCGTTATATACCGTGTTCTTTTATTGTCTCGCCCGGCATATTTATTTGTAATAGGGTTTATCAAATATTTAGGTCGGTAGATGGCAATAAATAAATATACTGTTTAATAAATGAATAAAAACAAAGCATCTACTCAAAGATGCGCATCCATCAGAAATAATGTGTGTGTGTGTGTGTGTGTGTGTGTGTGTGTGTGTGTGTGTGTGTGTGTGTGTGTGTGTGTGTCTTTCATATAAGTACTTTCATGGTAACTGTTCGGATGTTCTCGTCGCTATGGTACCTAGACTTTTTGAATTTAAGCGCAGTACTAGATTGCCGTCTAGATCTCATCTGCTAACAGATAGTTCTCTTGTACTTTTCGCCTGAGGAACTCACTTCCGGTTTATTGCCATGTCAATCGTCATATCCCGCGTTCTTGATTCCTCTTCTTTTATTGTCCCACCCCGCATATTTTTTCCTAATAAGATTTATCAAATATTCAGGCCGGTAGATGGAAATACATGCACATACCATTTAATAAGTAAATAACAACAGGGTGACTAACTACTCAAATATGGACATCCATTAAAAATTATAAATACAGTGTGTCCCAAACAATATGACATCATTTCGCAGGCCAATAATTTTGGCAATTCTTGTTGAAATAACCTCAGATTTTCACAGAATGTATAGAAACAGATCAAGCTTTTTGTATTTAATGTTTTATTTTTGTTATCTCAATGAGAACCTGCTAGAGAAATGGATCGGACGTAGTGGAGATGAAGACAGTTTTTTGATGAAATGGCTGCCGCGGTCACCGTGCCTGTTCCCGAGTGATTTCTTTCTATGGGGATATGTGAAGGTACTGGGAAATGCTCTCCACTTCCTGCTAGCATTGATGAACTCAAGCAGAGAATCACTTCTGCACTAGATAATGTTACCGGAGACATGCTACAGCGTGTTTGGCAAGAGCTTAACTACCGACTTGACATGCGCCGTGTCACACGCGGTGCACATATTGAACACTTATGAAATCGGTCCCATAATAAACCTATGATGTTCAACACTTAAACTGTTCAATTTCATTGAGCTAGACTTAGTAGTTTTCAAGGTAATTGCTTTTAAAATGATGTCAAAATTTGGGGGACACCCTACAAAAATATATATATATATATATATATGTGTATGTGTGTGTGTGTGTGTGTGTG
The DNA here is from genome assembly GCA_964036315.1 of Acanthosepion esculentum. NCBI lineage: Eukaryota > Metazoa > Mollusca > Cephalopoda > Sepiida > Sepiidae > Acanthosepion > Acanthosepion esculentum. The sequence goes on along the minus strand of OZ038503.1, from coordinate 34,173,429 downwards.
TGTGTGTGTGTGTGTGTGTGTGTGTGTTTTATAAATACTTTCATGGTAATTGTTCTGATGAGCTCATCGCTATGGTACCTAGACTTTTTTTTAAAAATTTAAGCGCAGTACTAGATTGGCGTCGAGATCTCATCAATTTACGATTGAGCTGGCTAACAGTTTCTTTTCTCGCACTTTTCGCTTGTGGAACTGCCTTCCGACTTCATACTTTTCAGCCAACTTTAATATCCAAAAATTTAAATGCAAAAAAAAAAAACATAAAATAAAAATTACGTAGAAAATATTTAGATTTCTGCTTTAAATAACCCATAGAGATTTATGAGCCTCTAAACAAAAACAAATTAAATTAAGTTTCTCGCAGATATTAGATTAAGTTCTATTGCATTTCACTTGACAAATTCATTTAAATCCCCAATTAAAATGGCCATATTTAGTTTATATTTTCTTTTATAAATTTTGTTTTCTTTTACACAGATTTTGATTAAAAATTCCATATTTTTTAATTTTATCAGTCATCTTACATACTAAACTGTTTGAAGTTATTATCAAGTCGGTATGTTGTTGTTATTTTATTTTATTTCTTTAACTTAATTCCTATTGTTTAAAATATCAGATGGAAATCTTTAATCTTGACATATTTACACACCCAGTATGAAAATTTCATTTAAAATAAACGGACAGTGCGGCGATGTTTAACAATATGATCTCTGAGTTATATGTCAAAACCAAACCGAACGTAAACGGTTTTCTACTGCCTGCTTATAAAATTCGAAGTAGCCAATGCCGCTGCAGTTCTAAATAGTCACATGAATCTTTATCAAATTTTATTCTTATAGTGATACAATTAAATACGCAAAGAGTCAATAATATATAAGGCAATTCTTACACGGACCTCAGGCGGTGAATGAAGACAAGTTTCATATTATATGAAACCATCTAAAAAAGAAATTAGTCCGACATACAATATGCAATGGAGACGACTTATTAGAAATCATATTCTTCTGATGTCGTCAATTGATTTATTCGCTTTCGTTATTTTATGACATAAACTTACTGAAACTTGTTCTACAATAAAACAAAAACTTATTGTCTGTCTTTTCTACAAATATTTTCAAGGCAATTGCTCTGATGAGCTTTTTTCCCCTTGGTGCCCCGACTACATGAATTTAAACGTTCTGCTATATTAACATCTAGGTCCCACCCTTTTACTGTTGAAACTGGTAAATGCAACCGTCACTTCTACTTCAACAGTTTCTTTTCTCGCACTCCCAACGTGTGGACTAAATAAATAAATACCGTAACCCTGGTAGGTCGGGGGCAAACAAGTGCTAGATCTTGGCCAGGGATCACCCGTAGGTAACAATGGTTGGGGGTACCCTAATTCTGTCCCCTAGTCGAGACTCCATTGTCGGGTGTAGTCTTAGGTCATACCCAAGAAAAAGAAAAATGTATATGTATATATCAACCACAACTTCCTTTCATTTCCTTATAGACTGCCAATCACTTGATCTTTTCAACCAAAGCCATCTAGAAGCCTCTTTAGCTGCCAATGTTATAAAAGCTAAATTGACACATATTATTAAGCCACATTATTTTTTTTATATAAGGCAATTCTTACACGGACCTCAGGCGGTGAATGAAGTAAAGTTGTATATTATATGAAACCATCTAAAAAAGAAATTAGTCCGACATACAATATGCAATGGAGACGATCTTTTAGAAATCATATTCTTCTGAAAAGGCGTCAATTAATATTCTCTGTGTTATTCTATGAAATAAACTTACCGGAATTTGATATGTCTTAAAAAAGACTTAGTGTCTGTCATTTCTCCAAATATTGTCATGGCAACTGATCTGACGAGCTTTATTCCCTGGGTCCCCGACCACATGAATTTAAACGTGCTAATTGACTAGCACTTAGGTCCCACCATTTTACTGTTGAAATAGATAAGATCCAACCGCCACTTTTCTCTTTATTCATATAGACGCACGCGCATGCATGTATGTCTGTGGATATGCGCGTGCGTGTATGTATGTGTGCGCGTGCGCGTGCGCGGGCGTGGTCGCGCACCAGAAGTTGTCCTCGGTTTTGGCGTCGTAAGACAAAGATTTCCTGATACACACAACTAATCAGATCTGGGAGATTGGCGCTGCACAATCTTTCAGTATGACCTGAAGTGCGAGCAGAACGACGTCCAGAAAAACCGCTTCTCGAGAAACGACCGGTATGCATACAATCGCAATTTCTATCCCTTCTCCACCCAAGTGGCACAAGGCATTTCGTCAAACCCCATACCACCACCAACATCCCCAACACCACCTCCACCCCGCGGGGGCCCCCGGAAACTGTATGGGTGTATCTCGGACTTCTAAATGGATGTTACACATTCCATGATTTGTTAAGATTGTGATATTTTTGGTATTTTTATGGTTGCTGGTTTGCTGTGTGTGTATGGGTGCGTTTGTGTGCGTGTGTTTGGGTGTGTGTCTGTGTGTGTGCGTTTGTGTGTGTCTGTGTGTGTGTGTGTTTCGTTTGTGTGTGGGTGCGTTTGTGTGTGTGTGTTTCGTTTGTGTGTGGGTACGTTTGTGTGTGTGTGTGTGTGTGTGTGTGTGTGTGTGCGTGTGTGTGTGTGCGTGTGTGTGTGTGTGTGCATAAAGCGTTTTGAACATATGCCGGAATGCGTATCACGTTCCGTTTAGATTTCGGTGATTAAGGGCATGGGAGCCGCCTTCACGGGGAAAAAATCTCGACTAATATCTCCATCAGATAACCATGCAACACGCCCACGCCTTATTTTTCACCTTGTTAGGCCGACGGTTCACCGTTTCCAAAATCTAAATAATTCATGCCTAGATTAATCGCTATCTTCTCATTTTTCAAACAGGGCCGCGGTCTAGTTTCGAAACCTGACACTTCTTTTAGTCTTTGGTTCAAAACATGGCTAAACCTCACGACGTGCACAATTCCTTTCTACACTTCCGTATCTGGTCAACAAGACTTATTTTCATAGAAACCATCATCTGAGTTTGTGTGCTTACGTGTGACTATTTATCAATCTTAGAATCGTATACGACAAAATTACAATTGTAGGGCTCCCTGACGAGAATCTCGAAGCCACATCTTTTTTTTGTCAAGTCCTTTCCATCTGTAGGCAATCATGGCTTTCCATAACTTCTTCCCTTCAGTTGCTCTAAGTAACTTTTGATTCATTATTCTCCCCTTTTTTACCCTTTCCTAGCATTCATTCACACAAACCCCTTTCGGTACTTTACTCGCTGTTTCTCCATTCTTCTCTTGCCTTCAATATGTCCTGAGAGTGTTAAATTCTCCAGGCCATCCTTCCTCATTATGCACCTCAGAAATATCAGCTCTGTTTTAATTTTAGTCTATTTTTAATTGTAAAAATAAGTTTCCTTCTGTTCCTATTTTCCCTAAAACGTCCTCGTTGCTTGCATGTTCCATCCATAGTATTCTAAGCACCCTTCCGTTGTAGCAGATCTCTGTCGTTTCAAGTGTCTTCTTTTCTCTGCAAATAAATTGCGCAGCATTCACTGTTATATATTAGGTTGTTCAGAAAATAATTTCCGATTTTAGTATAAACATTTAATTAATGTATTCAAACAGTGTTTAAATCAGTTAAAATAGTAACCCTGGACATCTATACGTTTGTGCTCTCGGGTTACCAGGTTATTTATGCTTTTACGCTAAAACTCAAAAGGTTTGAAGAAATCTTTGAATACAGTTTCTATATCTTTGCAACGCAATGTCTTTTGGCTTAAAACATTGACAAGATGGTTGAAAAAGTAATAGTCAGTAGGGAAAAGGGGGAATATGGTGGATGTGGAAGAGTCTCATATTCCAAGTCTGTGAGCTCCTGTAGTGTTATCCTCTCAACATGTGGTCGAGCAGTGTCATGGTGCAAAATTGAACCTTGTCGATTAACCAGTGCCTGTCGCATTTTGTTTAACTAAATGTACATTTCATCCACTTCATGGAAGTAATGCTCTTGTTAAATTCCAAAAAGTTATAATGAATAAAGCCAATGGTGAACTCCCAAACAACAAAGCAAACGGAAGCTATATCATTTTGAACCCAGATCAAACGGGACCTACGCCTATCTTTTGACCCCAGAGCAAACCGAACTTAGTTGTATCGTTTTGATAACAGAACAAACTCGCCCTGTCGGCTAGGGCTTCAGAATACACCGACTGCACCTCTGCAGAGGGGTAAGACCCGCCACCCCTAAATAAGGCGTCCTGGGTAAGACGACATCCGACAGCAAGGCCTCTGTTCAGGAGATTTTGATGAACATAGAACCACCTCTTAATTGCTGGTGTTCCCAGGTCCACCCTGACCCGGGGTGGTAGCACCTGTTAGCAATGGGCAAATACTTAACTAGGATCAAAACACTATGAAAGTGTAAAAATAGGTTTTAATAGCAGCAATATATTTTTGTAAAAAATTATTACCAGCAATGAATTTTGAAGAAAAAATGATTACCAGCAAAAAGTTATTACCAGCAATGAATTTTGAAGAAAAAATGATTACCAGCAAAAAGTTATTACCAGCAATGAATTTTGAAGAAAAAATGATTACCAGCAAAAAGTTATTACCAGCAATGAATTTTGAAGAAAAAATGATTACCAGCAAAAAGTTATTACTAGCAATGAATTTTGAAGAAAAAATGATTACCAGCAAAATGTTATTACCAGCAATGAATTTTGAAGAAAAAATGATTACAAGCAAAAAGTTATTACCAGCAATGAATTTTGAAGAAAAAATGATTACCAGCAAAAAGTTATTACCAGCAATGAATTTTGAAGAAAAAATGATTACCAGCAAAAAGTTATTACCAGCAATGAATTTTGAAGAAAAAATGATTACCAGCAAAAAGTTATTACCAGCAATGAATTTTGAA
>OZ038503.1:34081010-34161010 GCA_964036315.1 Acanthosepion esculentum | reverse complement strand
AAAACAAAATTATCGATTTTAAAATTCTTCCAAAAATAAAATATATATTTGTGACACGTTATTTGAATAAAATTAGCAGATTTAGAGTTAAACTAATCTGATTTGAAATAAATATTACTTACTTATAGCATAAAAAATTTTGCATACAAGCATTACTTAACAATGGGGCCTGTTTATCTCAAGTCTTTATTGACGTTATCGATATCACCGATGACAGAGGTGATGACAGCTAGTATGGATGACCAGAACCGACATAAATTTACGAAATCTAAGTGAACGCATTTCTTGAGTTTTAACTACCTAGTAATTTTTACGTATTGCCGTTATACCCACTTTAAACTGATCTTGTATCACCTTCAGTAATGACGTGGGCGAACGGATAAATACCAATCTCTACATTAATTTCAGAAAATCTATCAGAAATTGCTTGTTTAAACTTAGGAATTGTTTTTGGTTTGAGCCTGTAAACAAAATCTTTCAGTACGCCCTACAAGAAAAGGCTTGGTGGTGTTAGGTCTGTTGACCGTGCTGGCCACTCAATCGCTCCACGTCGGCCTATCCAACTCAGCTCGAACAAAAAATGGTGTTACTTTCGCTGCACTCAAAAAGGAAAAAATAACCTCAAAAGAAAATTAATTTATTACCGAATATTTCCCGAAAATTTCAATAAAATCTTACAATTATCTGATTTTAGGGCTGCAAAAACAAATATAAGGTTGTTTTGGTTTATTTTTGTCTGCGAATTTACGATTTAATTATCAGATCCGGGTAAGGTTTGTCCAGACTGAGTTGAGAATGTATGATTACAATGTTTTATTTGAAACTCGGTAAAATTGTGTGTGTGTATCTGTATTTAATTTTTTTTTCTTTTCATCCTGTTATCAGCGAGTATTGCCATATCAATAATCCTAATATTTTTTCAATATTTCATTTTTTTTATTTTATCTTCCCCTTATGGTCCGCTGGTAGAACCATTGTATGAACAATCCCAGTCTTTTCCAGTATTTACTTCTTTTGGGGGGGGGGGTCCCCGCCGTGTGACCCACTTGTAGAATTGCCACGTCATTGATCTGTCATGTTTTCGTTTCAATGTTTAGGACAAACAAATTCGCTCTTTCAAATGGAATCGTGGGACTGGGTCTCAAGGTTTCAAAGTGTATTGCTTTATTTTTTTTTTCTATTCATAATTGTTATTCTTATTATTTTTACATCCTTTGTTTTACCTGGTTTTCTTTTGTGTTGATTTCTGGTGTTGACCGCGGGTATGCGAAAACTCAGAAAGCGAAACAGCGGAAAAAAGAGACCCCTGTACATACTTAAGTAGAGATTAAAATACCTGTTCGTCGCTGGATACAACTACAGCGTTTCTATTCTGAGTGGGAGTTGAGAACAGAGACGTGGGGCGGATTGACTCAGCGGTTTTACCGTGTTTCACGGCAGTTTGCCTGCTATTAACACGGTTCTATTTACGCCTGTGTCATAAGAAAGAAAGAAAGAAAGAAAGAAAGAAAGAAAGAAAGAAAGAAAGAAAGAAAGAAATGATGACAAAGAGATAAAGAGAGCTAGAGAAAGAAAAACAGTGTCGGGGACAAGATCGAGAGGAAGAGCATGAAGAATAGAAAGATGGGCAGAATGATACAGAGGTGGCGAAAAAGAAAGAAAGAAAGAAAGAAAGAAAGAAAGCAAATGAAGAAAAAAAGAGATAAATGGAGCGAGAAGAGGAGAATGAAGAGAAAGATGACGAGAAAAATATGGCGGTGGCGAAGAGAAAAAAAGAAAGAAGTGTGAAGAGAATTGAGATAGATATAGAGGTGGATAAAAAGAGAGGATAGACAGAAGAGAAGAGAAACAGAGTCACTGAAAGGGAGGGAGAAAAATTTGAAAGAGAGTGAGGATGAAAAAGAAAAAAAAAACATCGAGAGAAAGAAGCCAGAACTACTTGAAGAGAGACAGAAATAGAGAGAAGTGGATAGAAAGAAAGAGAGTGTGAGAGAGAGAGAGAGAGGTTGGAGAGAAAAAGAAGTAGAGAAAAAGAGTGATTGATAGAGAGAGAGGGGGGGGAGGCGGAAAGCAGGAAGAGAAAAAGAGAAAGTGGGGGACCTGACCAGAATTAAGGATCGACGCTTTGCAGACAGGAATTCAGTACTGACACCTTATTCCGCAACAAACAGCAAGACGGGGCGAGGCCAAGCGGAGCTTGCTAGTGAAGTCAGCGGTGAGTGATAAGTATTTATAGACGGGGGAGTAATCGCACATTGCTGTAAATACGAATGTGCGCACGCATCACTAATTCTCATTGCATTCTGTCTGAATTCCTGCACCAATTTCCCCATCTTTGTTATTATCATTACAACGTTTCGGTGGCTGTCACTTCTGACCTTCTTCAGGTGTTCGTCAATCGAGGTAATCTTCAGGGAATTTCGAACTTTCGGAGCAGATTGAGAAGCGGCGGCGAAAGGGTTCAAGCTTGACAGCAAGACGGCGGCAACAGATTGTAAGTCTAAATCTCCAAGATTAAACGGTTTAGAAGATTAAAGTAATTGTGAGTTCAAAGACTAATAGTAGTAAAGACTCAGACTTAGTAGAAACCGAACTAGAAATACATTAGCTCTTCTATGCACAACCGTCTGCTAAATAACGAGGTGGATTGAGCTATCTAGCTTTCGATGGAAGCCAGTCTAAAATAAGAAAAGATCTCTGTGTTCCAAATCCAGTATCTTTCCCAAGAAATCATGGCATTTCGCGAATGGTATTCCATGGAAATCTCTAATCTCCTGCACGTTAAAGAGACATGGTATTCATGACAATAATAATTGTTATAACCTAGAGAAGATTACTGAATAGAATAATCAAACGAAAGTTGGTAATGAACGATAATACTTAATATAAGAACAACACATAAAAGATCCTCCAGCGGCGCGTATAAGAATTAGTCAAATGCTAAAAGTGAGTCAAATGAATTCCACAATGAATCTCCAACTGCAGGATATCTACCAACCGCCCCACGGTAGGTAGATATCGGGGTCGGGTAGCTGTTTCCAGAGACGACACTCTGCCCCGCCCCCCGGTCTGGCGATCCTCTCTGCCCGAATGCAGAGAGTTTGACCAGCACAGCCGGAGACGAATCTCCGACTAAAGGATAACAGCCAACCGCCCCACGCGGTCAGATGTGGCACAAGGCCGAATGAAATGTGGGATGTCCGAGCCCGTAGACTCGACCAAAAATTCTCCGTAGACTTCATATAGAAAGAGGTCGGGTAGCTGTTTTCCGAGACGAAACTGGTATTCGATATAGCCTCGTCTGCGCGGAGGCAGAGAGTTTGACCAGCACAGCTGGGGACGAATCTCCAAATACAGATCAACATACAGTATTTACTACTGTATTTGTGTGAATGGGGACATGCCCATTATCGTCCGTAGGTATGCTACAACAACAATAATAATAGCAGTAGTAGAAGTAGTAGTGGTAAACGTACAAATGGATGAATAGTTACTTTAAATATCAATTGTGTTGGCCTACATCCGAGGGAAAATATTTTGGCACTCGTTATGAAACAGTAATTTTGTCAGGAATAATATTCATAATAATTTTTACAAATCGATAAACAAGTATTGTAAACACAACATAACCTTTTTTCAGCTTCTACATTGGCATGAAAAGACACACGTACACGCACACACACAGACACACACACACACACGTACACACACATATATCACTTAATTCTCTCGGACCCTATATACACAGACATATATATATATATATATATATATATATATATATATATATATATTTCATTAAAAACGACTGACAAGGTGCTTTTATTTAGTTTTTTATATAATTTCTCGTGCGATCTAATAAAGTTTTTCTTTTAATGAAATGTGCTTGAAAGAAGGATTGCTGCCTAAATACACAAATATATATATATATATATATATATATATATATATATATATATATATATATGAAGAAATATAGTCTTAAAATGTGCTATATTTACGAGATAAAGTGCTCAATATCAGAGATAGAGCGTGTGTAAATATAAAAGTGAACATAGAAGTCAACACTTAGAGGCGACAGTCTGTTTCATGCTAGATGCAATCGTCAGGTCTGACGATTGCATCTAGCATGAAACAGACAGTCGCTACTAAATGTTGACTTCTATGTTCACTTTTATATTCATATATATATATATATATATATATATATATATATATATATATATAAACTTAATCAAAGTACCTTGTCTGTCATATTTAATGAAGGCATATATATATATATATATATATATATATATATATATATATATATATATATATATATATATATATAATATATATATATATATATATATATAGTAATTCGTCGAGCTTAGAATCCGCAACAGAATGCAGAAAGCACTGGACGGCTGCTTCGTCGAAACGACCGTCCAGTGCGTTCTGCATTCTGTTGAGGATTCTAAGCTCGACGAATTACTATAAAATTAGCCTAAATCCCCAAATCAATTACTTATATATATATATATATATATATATATATATATATATATATATATATATATATATATATATATATATTTGTATATTTTCTTTTCTTTTCAGTAGATAAATTATACAAAAACTTTACAAATGTTTTCCCCTATACAGTTAGTCATTTTCAAGGATGACTAAATGTATAGCCGAAAGCGCTAGGAAAAATACAATATTTGGACAGTTTTCTATAATTTATCTAGTGAAAAGCTTATAAGATCATATGAGAAATTATATAAAAAAAAACTTAATCAAAGCACCTTGTATTTCATATTTAATGAAGCTTGCATGAAAGAAAGATTACTGCCTAAACAGGTAACAAATAAAAACCTCTTCTCCCGTTCAAAATTCCGGGGAGGAATGTGAACTGGACGATGTACGTTTGTGTGTACGTATATATATTCTAATGCAATGATAACCCTAAAGATATTTCTCAAAAATTAAAAAATAAACTCAAGAAATAATTTTATTTAATATTTCCCGAAACTTCAAAAAATCTTACAATTATCTGATTTTAGGGCTGAAAAAAATTGAGGTTGTTTTGGTTCATTTCTGTCTGCGAATTTACGATTTAAATATCAGATCCGGGTAAGGTTTGTCCAGACTGAGTTGAGAATGTATGACTATAATGTCTTATTTGAAACTCGGTAAAATTGAGTATGTGCGTATCTGTATTTTTTTTATTTTTTTATTTTCATCCTGTTATCAGCGTGTATTGCCATATCAATAATCTTAAATTTTTTTCAATATTTCATTTTCTCCTTATGGTCCGCTGGTAGCACCTTTGCATGCACGTTCTCAGTTTTTTCCAATATTTACTTCTTTTTTTTCTTTTCTTTTTTTTTTTTGTCTCCGCCGTGTGATCCACTTTTAGTATTGCCACGTCAGTGATCTATCATGTTTTTGTTTCAATGTTTAGCATAATCAAATCCGCTCTTTCAAATGGAATCGTGGGACTGGGTCTCAAGGTTTCAAAGTCTATTGTTTTACATTTTTTTCTTCTTTTCTTTTTGTTTTTGGTTGGAGCATGTAAACAAGATCTTTCAGTACACCCTACAAGAAAAAGTTTGGTTCTGTTAGGTCTGGTGACAGCGACGGCCACTCAATCGCTCCATGCTGACCTATCCACCTAAAAAAAAAATGGCTTTATTTTTGCCGCCCTCAAAAATAAAAAATAATCTCAAGAAATGATTTATTTATTATCGAATATTTCCCGAAAAGTTTAATAAAATCTTACAATTATCTGATTTTTAAGGCTGAAAAAAATTATGGTTGTTTTGTCTGCAACTTTATGACTTAAATCTCAGACCCGGGTAAGGTTTGTCCAGACTGAATTGAGGAGAATGATTGCAATGTCTTATTTGAAACTCGGTAAAATTGTGAATGTGTGCATCTGTGTGCTTGCTCATACATAAAAAGGGCACAATCAAGCACGTGTATGTCATTCACGAACAATCATACGAATATACATTAGATACACGCATGCAAAGATACAATCTGATAACATGTGACGGCCAGCCCCATGAGCACGACAAGAGGTCAATAGATTTGACACAAGGACACACTCTCCTATGTCGCAATGACGTCATCTCTGAGTCACGTGCAACTGATGGCAATTGAATTGGTTTCACCGCTCAGGTAATTGGAAGCATTCGCAGAGAAAGGAAACTGATCGAAATATGCCAACAGAATCCAGGATATAGTTCTCGGGGCCAAAGGTCTTAGAATGCCTTGGACTCGTCCTGCAAAAATTGAATTTAGGAACATTCAAGAGCAAAGCCAGAATCCTACCCAGTAAAATGTATAGATATCTGTTGAGCTTAGGTTAGCAGGAAACAATGCTGAATGGTAAAACACAAAGTTAAGAAGACTGTGTAGCACCACTTTCAGATTGTGAGAGATTTTATTTTATTTTATATTATTCTTGTAAATTATCATGTGAAATCCAAGTTTTTACTTGAGTTCGAATCCTGACTCCATAGGAAATGCAAAACTATGCATCAAGACCAATTTTTATTTTTACCATCGTATCGTACAAACGCGCGTGCGCACACACACACACAGAGACATACACACAAACACATATATATATACTTTATTTTAAGATATTTCATCGAAAAAGATAAAAAAACATGTGGAGTAATTAAAAGAGAAGGTGAATAAACATAGGAGATTTGGTAAGAAATAAGAAGAAAAGAAAAGAAAAGAAAGAAAAGAAAAAGAAAAGATAAGAAAAGAAAAGAAAAAGAAAAGAAAAGAAAAGAAAAAGGAAAAGAAAAGAAAAGAGAAAAGAAAAGAAAAAAAGAAAAGAAAAAAGAAAAGAAAAAAGAAAAGAAAAGAAAAGAAAAAGGAAAAGAAAAGAAAAGAGAAAAGAAAAGAAAAAAGAAAAGAAAAAAGAAAAGAAAAAAGAAAAGAAAAAGAAAAGAAAAGAAAAGAAAAGATAAGAAAAAAGAAAAGAAAAGAAAAGAAAAAAGAAAAGAAAAGAAAAAGGAAAAGAAAAGAGAAAAGAAAAGAAAAAAGAAAAGAAAAAAGAAAAGAAAAGAAAGAAAACAGGATTTCTAAGTTAGACTTAAAAAAATATCAAAACAGCAAATTTCTGATAGGTTACTAAGTTCACTTTTTCGGACTAAAATTAATCTATTTTATTTTTTTTTTTTTTCGTAATCTCTTCCTAAACGCTTGCATGAAGTTCTCCCTGACCCTACCAACTCCATTACTCGCCACCCGAGTCTTTTATTTTCTTTTTTTGTTGTTGTTTTTTTCCATCTTTGGTTCAACAAATATCACTTAAATTGAAACCGAATTTACAAATTGAACGAATCAAGTCGATCTTGATGAGACAGTACTCCAAGCATGGAACGGGGAGCGACAGTGGAGGAGAGAAGGAAAGTGGGGTTGGGTCACTAAAACCAGGCAAATGTAAACTGCTCAGCCCTGTACCCACCAACCCTGAGCATGCGTCCTTTTGACGTACTTTGGACTTCAATATTTGACTTTTCCGCCGATCTCTTCTTCACCACTTTACCACGCCAGTTTTGATTCGTGTTAGGTCTATTAAAGTGCGTGCTACTCAAGCAAGCTTTAAAAATCGATTTAGCCTTAAGACGCCGAGATCCATTACCCTAATCGATAGTCTTAAAGCTCAATAAGGTTTGATCAATCGGAAACTGGAGTGCGAAATCTTTTAAATTGCCGCGGAATGATATTAGGCTGAGTCATAAGTAATTTTCGTTTTGTTGAACGAATTCTACTGACAGATGCATCATTCTAATTATTAATCATACGTCATAGTTAAGAAGAAGTTAGGAGTACAGTTACATGCGACAATTTTAAACGCAATAAAACCTCCAAAACCGACCACATAGACTTAGATCAATGGAAGAAAGATAATGTTGTGCGTGTGGTGGGATCTTCAGAGGATTGTTCATTTAGATTGCTTAAAACGTAATGTAACACTAAATGCACGTTTTTACATCTAGCAGCTGCAACATGTCCCTAAATCTTGGTCGAAAATCGCACCGCATTCATCAGTAGTAATGATGTTCTCCTTTCTGACAACGGAAAGATATCCTCCTTTCTGACAACGCAGAGCGATTTAGCAAGCGGAGAGCAGACACGGCACAAGGCCGAAAGTATGGGGCACACCGTGAGCATCGAACACTCTACTCAGTCATAATATTTACATTATTAATATTATTCGGACTATTGACTTCATCTTCATTGTCATATTGAAGATGTTTCTGAATAACTGAAACTGAGATATCCAGAAAAGGCTTGGCACGTTGAACTAGAACAATCTACCCGAAATAAAGGGTTCGGTTCGGAATTCCAACGTATAACACCTGAAGAAGGCCGGATCGTACAACGGCCGAAATGTCATGAATATGACAATGAAGATGAGGACAATAGTCCGAACAATGTAAATAGTGTAAATAGTTATAATACCTCATCTCAGAAATATAGGCAGATATCAGTTGTAATAAATCTAGCGGAACAAGCTTGCTAACCATTACATTACGTCGAAGTGCTCCAATTCAAAACCACATACAACAAGGATAACAAAGGAAACAATTTTGGAACTCGGTTAGTCTGTTCTATCCTGTCCGCCATATTCGCCTGAAGGTGCATCAACAGATTGCTCCCTTAGTCCATCTTACACATCAACAAACCTAACGTTCGTCCTTGCATTGCATACTGTTGCCATATCTGGTCTGGTTCCTCTGGTCTTCATCTCGAGGTTCTCAGCACAATCCAGAGAAGGATCTGTAATGTAATCGGTCCTGAATTAGCTCCTTGACTTCAGTCACCTTCTCACAGACGTGACGTGGCTTCCCTCTGTCTTTTCTACAAATAATTTCATGGCTACTGCTCTGACGAGCTTTTTACCCTGGTGCCCCGACTACATGAATTTCAGAGTGCCAATAGCTTGTCATCTAGACCCCATTCTTTTACTTTTGAAATAGTTAAATGCAATCACCACGTCTAACCCAACAGTTTCTTTTCTCGCACTTCTTTACAGTGGAACTCCCTTCCTCTCACTTGCTTCCCTGATAACTACAATCTTCAAAAATTTAAATGCAACGTCAATCGCTATCTTCTGTTGCTTTAATCCCTGTCCTTTTTTCCCCTTTCCTCAAATCCCCTACACCCACTATTTTCTCTCACTTTCACTCTACGTAATCCCCTGAGTGCTAGTGGCACTCCTGCCTTGCTTGGGGTGAAATGCTTAAAAAAAATTCATTTAGAATCCTTGAAATGCAGTGAAATACTTTTTTTTACGTCTAGCAGCTGCAACGTGTCCTTAAAGTTTGGTCGAAAATCAACAGGTTATTTGGTTTTTCCGGTTGCTGCAAAATACTTTAATGGTGAAAACTGTTTGTAATGGAAACCAGATTCAAGTGTTCGTTGAAAACATATTCGCACCAAAACCGTTTAAATTTACACAAAAAGGTGTCGAATAAGTGACAAGAAGTCTTTGCAAATAAGGGCGAACATATATCGCTGAATAAAATTTAATTCTACTTAATTACTTGAAGACTAAAGTTGCTAAACAGAAAAAAAAAACAACAAAAAAAAACGGACATTATTTATGATGCAACCTAATAACCGCTTGGTTTATATAACACCGTCCAAAAAAGGAACTCGAAATTCATAACGGCTTGATTATCAAATATCCAAGATGTCAGCCGATACTGTGGCACTAGCTAACATGTAAAACTGACATACACACACTTACGTGTTACTCACATATGCACACAATAAAATATATAGACATACATATATACGCCCTCCTTGAATAGAAGCACACAATTAGAAACAAGAGAACGCACATAAGCACACGCAAGCACCTGCACAGATATTCACATAGGGATACATCCAGAGGCATATTCATATATATTAACTCATATATATATATATATATATATATATATGTTTCGATAATATTAGTGGTCAATATATATATATATATATATATATATATATATATATATATATATATATATATATATATATATAAATTCCCAAGAGGATAGAATCCAGGTAGAACTCAATGTCCAGGACAGAGTAAGAATATAATATAAAAGGCTCAAACAATAATATTCCATGGTTATAATTTATTAGGAATCATAATCACGATCCAATTCATCAGAAGCCAATAAATGACTCAAAAACAAATGAGCAATGTTTGCTTATTGAAAATAGTTATAGACTCAATTATGAACGATGAATATTTAGCTATATCCAAGCCATATAAATGCTTATAGACTCAGTTATAAACCACCAATATGTACCTGTCACCAGACCATATAATTGCTTATAGACTCAGTTATAAACGACCAATATTTACCTATCCCCAAGCCATATAAATGCTTATAGACTCAGTTATAAACCACCAATATTTACCTATCCACGAACCATATAAATGCTTTTAGGCAGAGATATAAACCACCAATATTTACCTATCCCAAGACCATTTAAATGCTTACAGGCTAAGTTATAAACCACTAATATTTTCCTATCCACATGTCATTTAAATGCTTATAGACTCAGTTACAAACGACCAAATTTTATCTATCCACGAACCATATAAATGTTAATAGACTCATTTATAAACCACCAATATTTCTCTATCTACGAACCATATAAATGTTTATAGACTCAGTTATAAACCACCAATATTTCCCTATCGACGAACCATATAAATGCTTATAGACTCAGTTATAAACCGCCATTATTGACCTATCCCCCAAGCCATATAAATACTTATAGACTCGGTTATAAACCACCAATATTTACCTATCCCCAAGCCATATGAATGATTATTAAATCAGGTATAAACGACAAATATTTACCTATCTACAAGCTATATAAATGCTTATAGACCCAGTTATCATCCATCACATTTACTTATCCACGAACCATATAAATGATTATAGGCCCAGTTATATACCACCAATATTTACCTATCCCAAGCCATATAAATGATTATAGACTCAGTTGTAAACCACCAATATTTACCTATCCCCAACCCTTATAAATGCATATAAACTCAGTTATAAATCACGAATATTTACCTATCCCAAAATCATATAAATGCTTATAGACTCAGTTATAAACGACCAATATTTACCCGTGCCAAGCCATATAAATGCTTCGAGGCTCAGTTATAAACGACTAATATTTACCTATCCCCTAGCCATATAAATGCTTATAGACGCAATAATAAACGACCAATGTTTATCTATCTGCAAATCTTATAAATTCTTCTGGACTCCAATATAAACGGGCTCATCCTCAAACCATGTAAATGCTAAAAGAGTGGAATTTAATTTCAGACAAAAATGATTGTGATGTTAAATAACGCAACAGAGTTGACCTGTCTTAATAAGAACAAACCCAACCGAATGAAATACAGTGGGAATTTTATATCAAAATTCAACTCATAAATTTATGTCAGGTTGTGGAAATATGGATCCAACCTCGAAAACACGAAATCGTAGAAATCCAGATTCGCTTACGCAGACATGCAGATGCACTTACGGGGAAACAGACACACGTAGGCACATGCAGATGCACACAAACAAAAGAATAATGATTTCAGTGCTTGTTTAAGGTTAAAAGATTTAATCTTTAGATTTCCCAAAAGATTACAAGTAGTTCTCGAAATATAATTGTTTTTTGTATTTGTCCTTTTTTTTACGGGGTGGATATCCGTCCAGGTCCTATGAACGAGTGATTTAAGTTCCACGTTAATATAAACAATTGCTGGCATTTATTTCGGTAAACAGCGTGGCACATAAAATCATTTTAGACTTTATCAGCAAATAGTTTGCTTGTGTAAGTATGTAAGAAGTAGAGACTATATGTACAAGAGAATTTGGCTGTACACCCATGTGCAAATTAATTGAAACAAAATGAATAATTCCATTATTATTTACTTTTTTTCGTATTTTTCCAATGAAACATAACCCAGTGCACATGTTAGTACTTCATATGTCCATTCCACGAAGTCTTTCCTTGCAGATTGACCACAGATTCTCGATTGGATATAAATCTGGAGAGTTTCCTAGCCATTTATTAGAAATTTGAGTTGCTCAATGGCAAGGCTTGCCATTGTATTCGTGCAGCTTCCTTGGAGTGACGTCCATCGCAGACAATAACCGTAGGACAACTAATCGACAGTCGGGACAATAGTGTCTGGGCGTGATAAAAATCAGATATGGATGTTGCAATATTTTTCAAGGTCAAACAAATTTCATCATACACCCCGAAAATAAATTCATATTACTGCACACCACTTCAAATGACCGAATCTGAGTAAAAAGTAAAAATCGATTACACCCTGTCATTCTAGTGTGGCTAAATTTGAACGTATAGTGAAAGAAAGGAAACTAAAGTGGTTGTTTCAATTAATTTTCACAAGGGGGTATATGATGGCTGTCGACTCATTCAACTGGAACATGTTTGATCCATTGTTAAGTTGAATGACAACGGTTCTTGAAGCCAGAAAGCGACTTACATAGCTTATTGCTGCAACGAAAAGCTAAGTTCTGTACAGGGTCTTTTCAAGTCGCACCGAGGATTTTTCTGTAACGGCTGAGACCGGAACGTTTACAGCTTTTTTATTTTATTTTATTTTATATTTATGACACACTACGCATCTTGATTTATTTCTCGGGATAATATTGATCTTAATTTCTAACAATACGTCTTTTTTGTGACTAAGGAGGTCTGCATTGAAGAAATGATCTTTGTCAAAGTCATTACATGTAAATTGATATTTTTCTCTGGACCGATGATTTCCTATTTCCTAGCTGCACATCTGACATCTGGGTTTATACACACACATACATTATATATATATATATATATATATATATATATATATATATATATATATATATATATATATATATATATCCAACATCATCACTTGATAAGACACCGGAGGTGCTGAAACAAAATGGCTATTTTTGTAGTGATTTTATAACATATTTATGTTATAATTTTTAAATAAACAATCATATATATATATATATATATATATATATATATATATATATATACGTTAAAATCTGTGTTTATCTAAATTGCTAAAGCTATCACCCCCTCTCCTTCCTCCAAAAACCCTACGTACATCTATTATAACTTATCGCTTTATTGCCCCCTTTTTTCCTTTTCCCGTTTTTCCTTTTACCACATCATTTCCGTTGAGTTGACCGATTAAATAGGTCAATGTCTGATCCTTAATCCCTCCTTCCTCAATATTAGAATTGTAATAAAAATAAAAATAAATTTTAAAACTCTCCTTTCCCTCTCTAAACTCGACCATGTCTCTCACACTATTCCTCACCACCTTCTATGTCAACTTATATAAGCTTAATACTGCCCGTCAAAAGTGTAAATTTTAAATTCATATTTCATGTCACCTTTGAAAGTGAAGTCTGAAGATCCAGAGAAAAATAAAATTCTCTGGTGAAATAAATTATTATAACAAATGGAGCCTTAATGTGGTCTGCTTTTATTTAAATTATATATATATATATATATATATATATATATATATATATATATATATATATATATATTGACATTTGGGTTTATATATATATATATATATATATATATATATATATATATTTGTAAAGAAAGGGGGTGGAGTTTTATTTATTAATCTGGCAGATTTTTATTAATTAAAAGTGTTTTTCCCAGGTAATCGTATTTAAATTGACGTTCCGTTTATTTATTAAACAGTATATGTATTTAATTTCTTCTACCAGCCTCAATATTCAAGAAATTTTATAAAAGAAAAAAAATATATATCGTAATTCCGATTATATATATATATATATATATATATAATCGGAATTACGATACCATTATGTAAATGATCATTTTTTTTTTCTTAATAGGATTTACTTGGATTATATACCAACGGATTGTTGCCTATAGGAGGCACGGTGGAGTAACGGATAACGGCCTGGATTGAGGAATCGGAGAGCCGAGTTCGAATTCCAGTCGAATCCATTACATTCACTTATGTGCTAATGGGAAAGGTGTGAATCCTCTTCTTCTCCCTCCAACTATGGGTAAATAGCAGGATAGACTGGGTTATATAGAACTTGGATGGTCCTGAAGAAGGACAACTCTGAATTCAAAACCTGCGGAGGGTCGTTTGCGGCACTCGCTGCACCAGGTCCCTGTATTCGTCCCTCCAAAAAGTGTGGATGGCCCTTCACAAAGCCTTCACCACTATAATCAAATCTCATGTGTCGGGCTCTCAGTTTATAGGAACTGATCTACCTGACCCTCATACGTTGAATTCGACGGGAGAGTCGATCATATATAGATAGATAGATAGATATAAATATATATAAACAAATAAAAAAGATTCGACAACGACATCACTATTGTTTGTTAGACATTAAATTACATCACTTAGCGTCATCCATAGATTACTTTTACACACATAGTTATCTTTAACATTATTTTTCTACATTTATCCTGATGAAACGCGTTGGTAAGTTTTTTTCCTTTTTGTCTTTACATATATATATATATATATATATATATATATATATATATATATATATATATATATATATAATGTGTGTGTGTGTGTGTGTGTGTGTGTGTGTGTGCAGGTATGTAGAAAAATAGGAAAGTACACGTTAGGTAAATAAATAAATAGAGTTCTTTAGTTTTTGTTTTTATTTTTTAAAAACAGTGCTCCATACACAAGTAGAGCTTAAATTATAATTTCTTTCGTTTTTTAAACATGAGAACTCTTATGTAGCGAAGGAATCATATTTTTTAAATATATATATATATATATATGTGTGTGTGTGTGTGTGTGTGTGTGTGTGTGTGCATAAAATGTTCTCTCTAAATATTCAGGGAATTTAAAGCATATTGAAACACTTACTCAAACACGTCATGCTTGTAAAATATGAAATGAAATAATATTCTTAATTCTTAATTTCTTTTACCATTTTTCTTTTCTTTTCTTTTTCTTTCTTTTACTTTTCTTTTTCTTTATTTTTTGCTTTTCTTTTTTCTTTTCTTTTTTTTACATTTTTTTTGTTTTTCTTTTCTTCTTTCTTTTTTTTTTAACTCTCCCATCTTTTCAAATAGTCTCTCCTTTTCCTCCTCCTCGGAAATTTCCCCCGACTTGTCTCTTTCTCTTTCCTCACACGCAATCTTGATGGAGATTCTCAATAACATTTTGAGATTCCTTCAAGCAGACACGCGTTCGCACGCCCACACTGCAAAACCTCTTAACTCTTAAAAGATTATCCTAATCTCGGGATAACTCGATTATGCACTCGACTTTTAAAACTGGAGGAATTTCAAGAAATCTCGTGGAAAATTAGCTTTTACAACCGAGTACACTTCTTTCGAGGGGACGATGAAAATTTATTTTTCACAAACTCGGTATTTTAGAACCCAAAATTTGAGAATACTGATTTTTGTAGTGTGTGCCGGGCCAAGAACAATTTAGCCAACAACTCCTCGACTAAGAAAACTGGTTGAGTTCATGTATTTTATCATTTTATTTTAGGTTGTTTTTCTCTGTATTTTTGACATAAAGAATTTCTTAAGTGGTGGATTGGTTTCTGATATATTAGACGCTCAAGAAATAAATCTCGTCCCAGAAGTCAAAGTTAAAAGAAATTAAAAAAAAAAGACAAATAAACTCTCACACTTCTTCCCTGAAGAACTCTCTTCCGGTTTCAACTAGGTTCTTCAAAATTATAAATGCAACATCAATCGCCATTTTTCTGTAACCCGTTCCTTTATTATCCATTCTCCTCACTAGCGTTTTAATACTTCCTTTCACTCCCAGTAGACCCTTGCGTCTTAGTGGCATTATTGCCTTGCCTGGGGTAAAATGTTTAACAAGTGAATAAATAAATAAATACAATTCAGTTAAATAATGCAATATTGACTTGTACTAAACACGTTTTTGAAAGAGACCATTAAAAAAACAACGTTATTATCTGATGATTTTCTTTTAAATGTCATGTCTCTTCTGGATGTAGAGGATTATGATTCTCCACGGTTTCCTTTTCTTTATTATCTGCGAAAATGCCATGCATTCTTAGGAAAGATAGAGGAGTAGTTTCCCGTTTCCTTCTCTGCGGTTTGGAATTCAATGTTTTCGTTCTATTTGACTCGTTGTCACCTAGGCTAGAGAGTCCAGTCTACTCTGTTATTTTACTTTGGAAAATTGACCACGCCTTTCGCTTTTGGTTTGGTAGGCTTCTTCGAGTCCGAATAAAATCTCTCCCTCTCTCTCTCTCTCTCTCCCATTCTCTCTCTCTCCCCTCGTCTGTGTGTGTATGTTTTGTTGGTTTAAATATTAAATCGTTAATATCTGTTTGCTAGACTAATAATTTGTAAAAAGGATTAGAAAGAAGTAAATCTATATTTTTTAAGGTTTTATTGAAATTTTATTTAAGTTTCCACATGTCCTCCATCATTAGCAATACAAAGGGTAATACGATTTTGCAGTCCACGGAAAACATTTGCCAACTGATTTGCAGTAATGTCTGAAATCACATTAGTTATTTTAGCTATACTTAAAACTAGGTACATTAAACTTTATAACATTTTTTACAGATTATTTCTATCGCAAATACAAATAAAGTTATAAATTTTTTAAAGTGCACACGGACTTTATGGACACCCTGTATATAGTGCGTCAATCATTCTGTAACTTAATGATTTAAAAAGGGCTTATTTTACGTAAATATTTACGGCACTATTATACGTATAACAATTGGAACCTTAAGTTCGAACAAAAAAGGGCACAGATAATAACAACATTAATAAGATCCCTGGCAGCCCCTGTTTATATGAGACTCAACAAATTACTACCTATGGCATTATACATCTCACCGGGAGAATATTATTCATGTAAAGTAATATATCTATTAAAGAATCTAATGAAATTAGTAAACATAAAGACGCTGAAATTGATCAAATGCGGCACCTTAAAACTACTGGCACTTCGACGTGGTGCTAACAAGAAGATCGCGCGAATTCATGGGTCCAGTTATTATAGGTTATTATACCTATAATGTTTGGTTCCATGAATTCAGTCAGAAAAGGTACAGGCAAGAATATTAACAAGATCCCTGGCATCCCCTGTTTATATGAGATTCAAAAAATTGCACTGTGTGGCACTATACATCTGAGGAGAACATTATTAATGTAAAGACAATATAAATACTGTACATGTTAAGTATCACTTAACATCAGAATCTGTGCAAATAGAATGCATATGTTTACGTAGTACCTTACCGTACCCCGGGTATCGAGTAATTACCCATTATGGGATTACACTAAACAGAAAGCAAAAGAAATAATAATAATAATAATAATAATAATAATATGGCACATCGGAACATCAACAATCCCTGTTATAGTTGGAGTCCTCGGATTGGGTTAAAAAGATTCCAGTTTACTCATTGAAGTGATTCCTGGAAGTCCATGCCTTAAAGAAATACAAAAAATTGTTCTCAAGAGTACAGCCCACACCATACGAAGGGCTTTATCTATGTAAAATATGTGTTCTTGCTCTTTTTTCTTTTCTTTTTTTTTTAAATTGTTATGAACATCACCCAGACCCGGTTACGGAGATAGGACCTGTAACAATTTTATCGGACTGCACAATACACACAGACAGAACAGTCAAAGCTAATCGCCCAGACATCGTTATTAGAGATCGCAAACAAACAGGGGCCTCCTTGTTGATATGGCAGTCCTTATAGACTGCAATGTATCTTTAAAGATCTTCAAAAACTGTCAAAATACAAGGACATTGAAATCGAAATCTCAAAAATGTGGCACATGGGAACATCCACGGTCCCTGTTGTACTTGGAGTCCTCGCACTGATTGGAAAATATTCCAGTAGACTCATTGAAGGAATTCCTGGAAAACCAATTGTTCTCACGAGTACAGCCCACACCTTACGAAGGGCTTTATCTTGGTAAAATAAGAGTTTTTTTTTGTTTTAGTTGGTCAGTGGAAAATGCCACGATGCTATTTCTAACCTTAGGTCTCTAGGCGGGACCCGGAAAGAAATGTGTACACACCAGAGATCAAAGGAAATAAAATAATAATAATAATAATAATCCCTGGTCCTTTCAACAGGAGTAGAGGTGATTCCCTTGTTTCCGGTTTATGATTGGGTTTCCGGTTCCTTCTAAAGTCTGTTTCAATTCTATACTCCTAATGCTTGTTCTTTCTTACTCTAATATAAGTTCACATAGTCACCCTCTACCTTGAGTGGCTCTTGGGCCTTGTATTGGGTGGACATAAGTAAAGGAAAATAATAATAATTACGTTGTGCGAAGTTAAACGCTGAAATCGGAGCTTTTATTCTCTCTGCACAGGATCAATGCTTGCTAACTGGAAAGCACACATACTGAAAAATTGTGTTGACCTTAAATACCGATTCTGTGATAATATCCAGAAACAATTGACTATTTTGTATGAGAATGAAAGATGCGAGCACCTACTGAATATAAAACTCGGGGCCAATATATACACTAGAAAGTACGCAACGCTATCAAATAAAAATATATCTGTTAAGGAATCTGATAAAATGAGTAAATATAAAAATGTTCAAACTGATAAATTGTGGCATTTAAAAACTACTGGTAAAACTATAATAATTGGAGGTACAGACAAGAGCATTAACAAGATCCCTGGGAGCCCCTGTTTATATGAGATTCAAAAAATTCCAATGTGTGGAACTTCGCATCAAGAAATTTTTTTTTTACATTATTTACATTATTCGGACTATTGTCCTCATCTTTGTCGCCATATTTATTACAACGTTTCGGCCGTTGTACGCTCCGGCCTTCTTCCGGTGGTTGGAATGTTGAACTGAACCCTTTATTTTGCTCACTGGGGTTTACTGTTCTAGTTCCTCGGGCCATGTTTTAATGGATGTCAGTTATCAGTTATCTCCTGTTAATTTCCCTCTGAAAGTTCTCCACAGCCTTAACCGGGTATTGAATTCACACTCTTTGGGTCCTGTCACTGGATCTAACCGACGCCTTTATCCACTGTGTCATGTGTTCTTTTGGTTGCTGGTGTTCCCGGATCCACCCTGGCCTGGGTTGGTAGCACCTGTCTTGATTCCAGCTGTAGATAAGTGGTTAACCACCCAATAAGGGTTCAAAACGATATGAAAGTGCAAAAATAGGTGTTAATACCAGCAATACTTTTTTTGGAAAAATTATTGCCAGCAGTACATTTTTGGAAAAGAAAAATATTACCAGCAATACATTTTTGAAAAAATATTACCAGCAATACATTTTTGAAAAAATATTACCAGCAATACATTTTTGAAAAAATATTACCAGCAATACATTTTTGAAAAAGATATTAGCAGCAATATATTTTTGAAAAAATATTACCAGCAATACATTTTTGAAAAAAAATATTACCAGCAATACATTTTTGAAAAAGAAAAATATTACCAGCAATACATTTTTGAAAAAATATATTACCAGCAATACATTTTGAAACAAAATATTACCAGCAATGCAGTTTTGAAAAAATTATTACCAGCAATACATTTGGGAAAAAAAAATATTACCAGCATTACATTTTTTTTTAAATATTACCAACAAAACATTTTTGGAAAAAAATATTACCAGCAATAAAAATCTTGTCGGCATTAAATAGCCCATTGAAGTTGATATGCATTAAAAGAAACCAAACCAACCCAAACCAAGCAACAGATTCGGCGTCTCTACGTTCTACATCGACATGAGCTTACAATTCCCTTTTAATTTATAAAGTCTAAGTAAGACATTGAAGAGTTATTCGTTTTTGTGCCGGTACTTCTTCCTAAGTTCAAAGTATCTATAAACTGTAGGTGGAATCAAAATTCCGATACCCCGGTCCTCTATCCCTACCTATGATCAATCTACTTTCGATGCACTCTGTATTTAATCAAAGCGTCAATCCGAGGCCTCTACATATGATCAGTTTGACATTTGCTCACTCCATCTTATTTAGGATCTGCAAGCTCATCTTACGATGTTTTACGATTCAACGGAACAAATATATCACTTGCCTGCCAGGCGCCAGTTCGAACTTGCGAATCAAGGAAGGATTTGCTACATTTGAATCATTCTCATTCTTTCTATGTTCCAAAAAAAATGTTTCTTTCGGATAGCTTTCCCCAACACCCATTTAAAGGACGGAAACTTTGTGGATCAAATACACGAACGGCTGCTTCAGAGAACAGTTCAATAATAACGTCTTCAAATCATAGGTCAACCAGCATCTTCCCACTTTATCATTCCCTCTCTTTTACTCTTCCGTTCATATCCATTTGTCCGTGCATTGAATATTGTTTCCATATCTGGTCTGTTCATCTCGAGGTTCTCGACAAAATTCCAAGAAGGTTCTGCAATGTTATAAGTCCGGACTTGACATCTTGACTTCAGTTACTCTCTCGCAGACGTGACGTGGCTTCCCTCTGTCTTCTTCTGCAAATATTTTCATGGCAACTGTTCTGATGAGCTATCTTCCCTGATGCCCCGATGTCCCTGAATTTAAGCGCGTGCTTTTCTAGATTGGCATCTCGGTCCCAATCTTTTACTTTTGATATAGTCAAATGCAAGCACCACTCCAGCAATTTATTTTCTCGCGCTTCCCGACAGTGGAATTCCCTTCCTCTTACTTGTTACCCGGACAACTACAATCTTCAAAAATTTAAGTCACTCGCTATATTCTGTTGCTGTGATCCCCGTTCTAATTTTAACCTTTCCTCAATCCTCTCTATACGCAGGTTTTCCATCTTTTTCACTCTCTGTAACTACCTGTGTGCTAGTGTCTCTCCCGCCTTGCTTGGGGTGAAATGCTTTAAAAATACCACACCTCAATAAGTGTTGTGGATTCCGGGATGAAATCCGATCTCAATAAATAACAAACGCCAGGAATGGATAAGGAAAATAAATGTATTAACGTAATAATACAAGCTGGTAATACGGGTTAGTAGATCTAGGAATGCGGGTTAGTAGCAATAATATATAAATAGTCTTGGTATTGAAGTATCGCGGTATGACTCCTTACTGAGTCTAGGTGCTGTGACGGTGACTCTTGTGTTACCCTCCTCTAATACTAGACTTCTCGACTGTCTTAACGTACTACATACAGACCGGGTATTCACTGGTAGTAATATATGTATACCTAGGTTGAGTCCATTTGGGTAAAAAGGGGAGACCCCTTATCAATAAGCAGTATCATATATGCTGTACCCCTCTGCACTGAGTGGCTCTCGAGTCTTGCCTTAGGTGAAATTTAGTAGATAAAAAAATCCAAATAATCTTGAGAGGTCAGTTTATTATTTAATAGCAATTGAAAACCAATCCCCTTAAATGAAAGTACCATATTTGACGGTATATAAAACACACTTTTTTTTTTTTAATTATGTGTTGTGAACTTCCAAACACAGGTGTGAAGATAATCATTTAGGCATTTTATATCATATCAGAAACGAATTTACCAATAGAAAACAAGGATCCTGCTTCCCTTCCCGAAGCCAATGTACTGATGATGATGATGATGATGATGATGACGACGACGACGACGACGACGACATAAGTATTCATGGTTGGGATAATAATGATCTGGAATTGGAATGAGAGTAGTGATGGCACAGACCGTGAATTCATCATAAAACCTCATGATATGGAATTTGTAAATAGTAAACTCTTCGAATACATAGGCGTATGAATCAGTTATAAGAGACTTACCGTATTTGACGGCATATAAGACGCACTATTTCTTTTACTAAAAATATCTTTTAAAATTCCCCTTCGTCTTATATGCCATATGTAGGTTTAAAATTCGCGATCGCCGAAATTTGCTATCTGGCAACTCCCATTAGCTTAGAATTAAACATGAAGGAGCAATGGAACACATGAATAGCAATGCCCGATCATGACCTTACACTTACAGGAAGAATAAAATCATTCCTCGCAGCAGACCTAGCAATTGACTCGATATAGTTGGTCTACTTCCTGTCAGTGGAAAACGTGAGGGTAAGAAGGTGTATCGTGTTTATACACTCCTGGAGTATAGCTCTTCTAAACTCTCCCGAAGTTTAGCATTAGCATTGCTGATGGTAGGTAGAAAAAGTCCTCTGTGGTGCTTAAATGAAGGTAGTTTTGTTTTGGAGGAGTTGAAATTTACAAGCCATTTCTTGCCCCAGTTAACAACTGTTCGGGGGTCCTTTTCAAGAGTAGTTGCCAGGTTTACTCTGTCGAAACTGCTGGGCTTGTTAAGACAGGTAGTGTCATCTGCAGAAATACTTAGTTGGAGACTGATGACATCAGCGAGATCATTGATGATCATTTTCGCTTCTAGTCATCTTACACACCTTATTCAACATTATAATTTTAATTATAATACTCTATTTTTGAGCCTTTCACTAGGTGAACATTTACGATTCAAAAAATTAATTTTATATATCTTTTGTTTTTGCTTGGTAGACGTTATGGCGATATCACGTTGAAACACCGTTTCCCGTACGATCAGCGAAGTAAAGAAACTGGTCAGTACGTAGATGGGTGACCGCTTGGGAATACCAGGTGCTGTAAGCTTGAATGTGCCAGTGGTTAATAGCTCGGAATTGTTAATCGGAGAGCCGAGTTCCAATTCAAATCGGGATTGTTATATTCATTTACGCGCAATTACCATTAGGAAAGGTATGAATCTACATCTTTTCCCCCAGCTATGGGTTAATTATTAAGATTTGCTTCGCTAAAAATTATTATCTAAAAAATAAATTCTTAAAATCTAAAAATATTTTCTGGCTTTAATAATAATCCATAGAAAAGGAATCCATCAAATCTTTTCTAAAAAGAAAAATAGAGAAAGACAGAAAAAGTAAAGGAAGATAGACGGAGAAAAAACTTGAGCTAGAAAGAAAGAAAGAAAGAAAGAAGCAGATGAAACAAGAAAGAAAGAAAGAAAGAAAGAACGAACGAAAGAAAGAAAGAAAGAACGAAAGAAAGAAAGAAAGAATGAAACAAACAAACAAACAAACGGATAAAGGTAGAGAGGAGTTAAAACTTGAGCTAGAAAGAAAGAAAGAAAGAAAGAAAGAAAGAAAGAAAGAAAGAAAGAAAAAGAAAGATACAGATAAAGGTAGAGAGAAGTTAAAACTTGAGCTAGAAAGAAAGAAAGAAAGAAAGAAAGAAAGAAAGAAAGAAAGAAAGAAAGATACGGATAAAGGTAGAGAGGAGTTAAAACTTGAGCTAGAAAGAAAGAAAGAAAGAAAGAAAGAAAGAAAGAAAGAAAGAAAGAAAGAAAGAAAAAGAAAGATACAGATAAAGGTAGAGAGAAGTTAAAACTTGAGCTAGAAAGAAAGAAAGAAAGAAAGAAAGAAAGAAAGAAAGAAAGAAAGAAAGAAAGAAAGAAAGAAAGAAAAGGGGACTGGAGAGAGACAGGGGGGGAGAGAAAGTATTACTAGCGCTACGTTCACTACCAAAAGAGCAGCAAGTCATTATCTCATTTCAGTCATCATCAATTATTATCGAAATTTGTGTTTAAACTTTCTTCACTCTGTGATTTCCAATCACCCAACTACCATTTCTTTGCTACAGCTTTTTCCTTCATAAGTTCATTTTGTCTTTCTCTCTCTAACTCTCTTTCTCTCGCTCTCTCTCTCTCTCACTCTCTCTCCTTCTCTATTTCTCCCTCTCTCTCCCTCTCTCTTTCCCTCTCCCCTTGTTGATAGTGTTATTCATCCTATATACAGAACCACAGAATATTTGTAAACATTTACTCTGGCATTTTCGTGAGGTCGGTGGAAAAGATCAAGCTACATAAATATTTTAAGCCACGGGTTCACAAACCGGGGTACGCGTACCCTGGGGGTAAGCAAGAGAAATCCAATCACTCTTATTCTACTTATACAGGGTGCGATGCATAAATTGTCGTTTGAATTACGAAAAAAATGAAAATAACACTGACATCTCATTTTAACAGATATATTTACCAAAATTACACAAAAAATATCTTGAAATACTAAATTTATTCAATAAAATCGAAATTGGCTTTAACCATGTTCTCCAGACAACTTCGAAATCTCCTGCAACTCTTCTGGACAGTTTCCTTGTTTAAGTTGGTGTATGCTGCCATAATCCTTGCCTTCAGTTCATCTTTGGTGTTAAATGGAATTTTGTTGGTCTCTCGCTCAAATGTGCCCCACACATAATAATCAAGGGGGCTGCAGTCTGGGAAGTTAGGTGACGTGTTCGCAGAAATTGTCTAACAGACATGACAGGGTTCTCCTGCTTGTGTGGTATGGTACAGAGTCCTGTTGCCAGATATAGGGTCTTCCAGCAGACCCACTCTTGACACAGGACAGTACTACCTCCTCAAGGCACTTGATGTAAACTTCCGTGTTGTCTAAGGCCCTCACCAACAAATTCGTGATTTCTTTTCTTATCAGAACGACCAGATTGAGGTTTCCGAGCTGCCGTACCTTCGTAATCACCATTAGATTCATCCTATTCTTTCCGAATTCTCTGCACTGACTCCCAAACACTCTGAAATGTTCGTATTGGAGATTTCAGCGCGAATGCCAAGCAGTACAGCATGCAAATTTATGGCGGAGTGAATTGCATCATGGGACACTTTTTTTTCTCACAGACGGTGTCCAACTGATCCTACTATACTGTGCAGGCGACAAAATCAAAAACAAAGAGCGCGCATGCGCGAAATTAGAAATATAATAAGGCGACAATTTACCTATCGTTACTTGTGTGTTAACTCTGACCATAGATACTGGGGGCAAATATCTCAATTTCACAACTGCTTGTGGAACAGAATAAAATCTAGGAACAACATTGATTGGCGAAAACAAAACTTGGGCAAATAAACAGCCTTATCCGACATAGATGCCAAGCTTTTTAATTACTTCAGCTATTCCCACTCATTTCCAAACATTTCGGATGAACTGTCTGCACGGTACGAAGTCTTACGCCACTGAAGACTTTTACAGACTATTTTACAATTGAGGTGGGTGTTCCTCGTAATACTACCGGTACAACTGGTTCAATTGATTAATGACCCGTTCAACTGATTAATGACCACGCTAAACTCTGCACTATCACAACTGACTTTTAAGTCTAGCTAGCTACTCAGCCTTTTCGAATTTTCACATCTATCTCTATCTCTCTCTCTCTCTCTCTCTATATATATATATATATATATATATATATATATATATATATATATACCTATCACTTTCTCTCTCTTTTTTCTATCTATCTATCTATATCTCTATCTCTCTCTCTCTATATATATATATATATATATATATACCTATCACTTTCTCTCTCTTTTTTCTATCTATCTATATATATCTATATATATATATATATATATATATACCTATCTCTTTCTAACTCACTTTCTCTCCCTCTCACACACTCTCTCTCTCTCTCTCTCTCTCTCTCTCTCTCTATATATATATATATATATATATATATATATATATATATATATATCATACTATTCGTATTAAAGGACCCAATTGAAAATAAATAGGCAAACTTTGTCTAAATTATTCAGTGAAACATGTCTGATTGAAAACGTGCTGTCAAAATATACACAATATATATATATATATATATATATATATATATATATATATACATATATATAC
Organism: Acanthosepion esculentum; assembly: GCA_964036315.1. NCBI lineage: Eukaryota > Metazoa > Mollusca > Cephalopoda > Sepiida > Sepiidae > Acanthosepion > Acanthosepion esculentum. The sequence goes on along the minus strand of OZ038503.1, from coordinate 34,135,271 downwards.
AGTGTAACCCGGATATAAGTGAGACGGATATAAGAGAAACCCTGATATAAGATAGATTTTTCTCTGGTCCCAAATTAGAGCCTGTGTTAATGTATATAAAATAGACCAAACCCGGATATAAGAGAAACCCAGATATAAGAGACTTCATCTCCGGTCCCGACAACTCTCTTATATCCGGGTTACACTGTATGTATATATGTGTTTGTGTCTGTGTGAGAATGTATGCGTGTGTGTGTTCCTATATCTCTCGCTATCTTAATCTGGTTCTTTCAGGTTCTTCATATCTCCCTCCTCTTCCTCTACTTCTCTCTCTCTCTCTTCCCCCTCTCTCTTCCCCCTCTCTCTCTTCCTCTCTCTCTCCCCCTCTTTCTCTTCCCCTCTCTCTTTCCCTCTCTCTCCCTCTCTCTCTGTGTCTCTTCCCCCTCTCTCTCTTCCCCTCTCTCTCTTCCCCCTCCCTCTCTCTCTCTATCCCTCTCTCTCTCTTTCTACCTCGCATTCCTCTCATAGCCTAAAATAGAATAGAACATGAAAGAACACAAGAGATAAAATGAATGTGAATTCTGTGTGCCGGCCATATTTTTTCCTCATGTTCTTTCCAGTCTGTATAAATTCTGTTTTTTCTTTCTTGTTTTCATCACTGTTGAGCGATCGATGGCGATGCTGTGCATATCAATGTAAATAGTTTAACAACGATTCATTATTTATTCTCTTTAAAAGATTTTTCAATTTAATTTTTTAATCAATAATACCTTTTTAAAATCGTTTTTTTTTTTTTTTTCACTTTTGCATCTTTCGATCAAAGTACTCTGTTTCTACTAGCTGGAAAAAATGACTGAAATCTTTTTTTATTATTGTATATTGATCAAACGAATCAATAGTCCCAATCATTTAACTCTTAAGTTGGTATCCAGCTATATTAAGATATATCTTAAGTTGGATATTAGGATAGATATTAAGATATTATCGTTTAAAATTACCACCGAGGTCATCAAGTGCTGTTCTTGCAAAAACTGTTCAAACTTCGCTGACATTTTTCTCAATTCTTTCTCATGGCTTAGAAAATTAGATGATCTAATTGAACTTATTTATTTCCTAATGAAGTGCTCTTCCCAGGCGTACGTCTTTGTTGTATACTATGTTTTTATATAAAATATACCGCTCCGTTTGCAGTATAATTTGTAATATGCAAAAACTGTTTCAATTTCGGGGAGGATTACTCTTATTTGTATTATTTAAATGAAATGTCAGTTGTCATCTCCTGTCTCCTTGAATCCTCCCTGTTCCTTTCACTTTCAGTAACCGCGTACATCCGAGTGGATTTATTAACGTCTTAACGGCACATCAACTCCTCATGGGTCATTTAATGCCGAAATTTAAATTTCTTGGAAGCTTTGAAGTAATAAAATATATGTAATTCTGCTTTTACAATTGAATTCATGGTAGATGATACTCAGCTTTTTGCACATGCATGTTTTGTGTAGACATAATTACTTGAGTGGGGGGTCAGTTTATTACTTAATAGTAATTGAAACCAATCCCCCACTTAATGTCCTGTAGAATCTCACATTACTCAATTTACTGATGCTGTCAAAATGGCATTTAAAATCCTTACGATTATTAAAAAGTACTTAAAAGTATGGCTGGTAAGTCTGACAATTTATTTCACAGTTATTTTATTAATGGCCAGTAACCTTGAGTGGTGGAAGCGAGGTCATTGTATTACATTAGACCGCTCGACCAGGGAGATAGTCACAGTCTAGAAACTTCCCTATTGAACAATGCACACCTCCTCGTCCAATTATTCACAAAATCCCATATTTGCTCAGTTTCGTATCCAGAACGTAAACAAAGCAACATCTATGGAATTAATGGATTGATGGAAAACAGTTATAAAATTAATCGATTAATTGAAAACAATGATAAAATTAATGCTTTAATGGAAAGCAGTTATAAAATCAATGGATCAATAGAAAAGAGTCATAAAATTAATGGTTTGCTGGGAAAACAGTTATGACATCAATGGATTAATGGAAAACAGTTATGAACATCAATGGATTAATGGAAAACAGTAGTAAAATTAATGGATAAATGAAAAAGAGTTATAAAATTGATGGTTTGATGGAAAACAGTTATTATATCAAGGGATTAATGGAAAATAGTAGTAACATTAATGTATAAATGGAAAAGAGTCATAAAATTAATGGATTAATGGAAAACAGTAGTAAAATTAATGGATAAATAGAAAACAGTAGTAAAATTAATGGATAAATGGAAAAGAGTCATAAAATTAATGGATTAATGGAAAACAGTAGTAAAATTAATGGATAAATAGAAAACAGTAGTAAAATTAATGGATAAATGGAAAAGAGTTATAAAAATTAATGGATTAATGGAAAACAGTAGTAAAATTAATGGATAAATGGAAAACAATCATAAAAGAATTTAAAATTATAAAAATGCTCGAAGTTAAAGAAAAAAAAATAAACACAATTCCACGATTGAGTTAAGATAAATTGCACCAACTTTTTAGGAAGTATAATTTTACTTGGCATAGTTATTCGTTAAATTTAAAATGTTCACTTTATTATGTTAAGATTGTGGAATCTATAGTGAAATGTTACGAGAAGTAAGGTGATTTCATTTAAAAATAATTTTTTTGCTGTGTAATATACACAATTTCTATCAGTATTAGACTACGGAATTCTTGATGGATATATTCAAACGAACTTCACTTGGTGGATTTTATATTAATGGGTTATGATTTTGTTTCTAAATCCGACCAGAATCGAAAGATAAAATAAAGACAAGCACAAGAAAGAAGAGAAAAGAAAAATCAAAGGCAAAAAGAAAGGATTAAATAAATGAACACAATGAAGAAAGAAAAAGAAAAAGGAATGAAGATATCGCCTAAGATAAAGAAAAAAAACATCGGATTAGGAAGGAGAAGTCCACAAACTGAAATGAGGGACAAGAAAAGTTGGAAAATGAGAAAGGGAGAGGATATACGAATAAGATAAGGTGAGGAGGGAAAAGGTGAAGGACGATGAAAAAGAAAAAAATCGCAAAAGAAGGAAATGAAGAAAGTCTGAAAGAAGTATAGAAAAAAGGAGAAAACGAGAAGACGAGAAACAGAAAAAGGTGAAACAACAGAGAAAAAGAAGAAGATAAAGAAGAAGAAGAAGAAGAAGAGGGATAAAATTGGCATATGAAGAAAAATGACGAAAAAACAAAAAAAGTACGAGGAGAAAAGAAAAGGAAAGGTTGAAAAAAAAAGTGCAAAGAGAAGATGAAGGAGAAAAGATGAGAAGAAGAAAGAAGAAGAAGAAGAAGAAGAAGAAGAAGAAGAAGAAGAAGAAGAAGAAGAAGAAGAAGAAGAAAGGCCGGCTTTTGTATATTTGGTCAATAGAACAGGGTTTTAGGAGAGATAGCAAAAAGAAAGAAAGAAAGGAAAGAAAGAAAGAAAGAAATAAAGAAGAAGAAGAAGAAGAGGAGAAGAAAGGCCGGCTTTGTATACTTGGTGAATGGAACAGGGTTTAGGAGAGATAGCAAAAAGTAAGAAAGAAAGAACGAACGAAAAGAAGAAGAAGAAGAAGAAGAAGAAGAAGAAGAAGAAGAAGAAGAAGAAGAAGAAGAAGAAGAAGAAGAAGAAGAAGAAGAAGAAGAAGAAGAAGAAGAAGAAGAAGAAGAAGAAGAAGAAGAAGAAGAAGAAGAAGAAGAAGAAGAAGAAGAAGAAGAAGAAGAAGAAGAAGAAGAAGAAGAAGAAGAAGAAGAAGAAGAAGAAGAAGAAGAAGAAGAAGAAGAAGAAGAAGAAGAAGAAGAAGAAGAAGAAGAAGAAGAAGAAGAAGAAGAAGAAGAAGAAGAAGAAGAAGAAGAAGAAGAAGAAGAAGAAGAAGAAGAAGAAGAAGAAGAAGAAGAAGAAGAAGAAGAAGAAGAAGAAGAAGAAGAAGAAGAAGAAGAAGAAGAAGAAGAAGAAGAAGAAGAAGAAGAAGAAGAAGAAGAAGAAGAAGAAGAAGAAGAAGAAGAAGAAGAAGAAGAAGAAGAAGAAGAAGAAGAAGAGCGATAGAGGAGATAAAAAAGGAGAAAAAAGGTTGAACTACTGGAGAAGAAAAAGGAATGACAGGAATGAAGATGAAAGTTTTTTTTCTACTTTTTCTTGAAGAAGTAAGAATAATGAACAGATTACACGAAGAGAATGTGGGAAAATTTTGAAATCTGGCAAAGCGTTCGACGCCGTAGAATCAAATCCAGCAGAAATTGAATGGCATCCGCCATACTGACGAAGAGCGGAAAAGTGTATTCATTGCACAGTCAGATAAGCGTTTTTGTCTTCAAGTGCGTTACGTCATTACTCAACATATTCAGTATCACACGAACCTTGACTGTGCACTTTTCACGCATGTTCTGAAACATATATATATATATATATATATATATATATATATATATATATATATATATATATATATATATATATGCGCGCGTGTGTCTGTGTTGGTTGGTTAATCTAACGGCATATCAACGTCCGTTATGTTATGTTCAAAACCCACAAAACGCTTATGTGGATTATTTTGTAAGTATGATGAACAGACCGTAGTTAAAGTTTCTGGGAGAAGGCGCATTATCTGGCGTGATCAGCAGCCTAAACAAGGCCAGTACGCTCAAAATCTCGGTCACGATGACTTTGTGTCAAAAGTTGAAACCATCGACGGCTCCCAAATAGCTCCGTCTACCCAATTTCACTCGCAAAACGTAGCTCAAACCTCACGCTAGGATTGCCTCAACCTCTAAGACCGATAACATCAATAAGTCGGCTGTCTGAAAAATCGACCATGGTGCGGACTAGCCACTTGGCCACGTGCCAATACGCACACACACACACACACACACACACACACACACACAAATATATATATATATATATATATATATATATATATATATATATATATATATATATATATATATATATGCGCGCATGTCTGTGTGTTGTTTGGTTAATCTGACGACATATCAACGCCCGTTATGTTATTTAATGTAAAATATAAATCTTTTAGTACAAGAATGACAATAAATGAAATAGTACGTACTTATAGATCCATGGTATACTTTAGTCAAAATGGGATAAAGCTCCAGTTTATACTTGATAAAAACTTTAGAAATACGTCCGGTTTATACATTAGACAAAAGGCCCGGTTTATACTTGAACCAAAAACTAAACATATGCCTGGTTTAGTCTTGAGTCAGAAGGTTGATATGCACATTTTGCAAATTAATTGAAACAACCGCTTTAGTTTCCTTTCTTTCAGTTTTAGACACACTGGAGTGACAGGGTGCAATTAATTTCTATTTTTTCCTCAGATTTACAGTGATGTGCAGTAATATGAATCTATTTTCGAGGTGTATGGTGAAATTTGTTTGGCCTTGAAAAAAGATTGCGTCATCCGTAATTACGTCAGATTTTTATCACGTACAGACACTATTGTCTCGACTATCGATTAGTTGTCCTATGACCATTGTCTGCGATGGGCGTTACTCCAAGGAAAACGTACGAACATTTTGTAACGCTGCACGAACACACTGGCAAGCCTTACCAGTGAGCAAATCAAAGTACTATAGACTGGCCCGAAAATTCTCCTAATTTAGAACCAATCGTGGAATGGATATACGAAGTACTAACATGTGCACTGGTTCATGTTTCATTGGAAAAATACGAAAAAATAGTAAATAATAACGGAATTATTCGTTTTGTTTCAATTAATTTGCACATGGGTGTAAGTCTGGTTTCTACCCGAATCGAAAAGTAGAGATAGATTCAGTTTGTACTTGAGGTGATATAAAAGACAGCCCCGGTTCATATTTCGATCAAAAGATAATTATAGATCCGCTTTATACCTTGAGACAAAATGTAGCCTTAGATTGAAACTCTTTGGATTTAGTCACTCAAGATCACGTGGCCCAGTGGATAAAGACGTTGGTGAGATCCAGTGACAAGACCTAAATAGTTGTGAGTTCAGTACCGAGCCACATCAGTGGTGAACCATAAACCTTGGAGAGTTGAGTTAAAAGGAAATAACTGAGACCTCCGGAAGAGGCATGGCGCGTGGAATTAGAACAGTCTACCCCCCCTCAGGTGGACGAAATAAAGGGTTCGGTTCAAAATTCCAATCAAGGCCGGAGCGTACATTCATGCAGTTTGGAAACCAGCGAAAGTAGCTCGTGAAAATAGTTGTAGAAGAGACAGAGGTAAGCAACATTACGTCTGTGATAAAATGATTGAAGACGAGATGCCATATCAGGACCCATCACAATGCATACGCCTTTATGTTTTTGTATAATTAGTTAATTCATTTTCTATGTATATGCAGGTAGTTTGCTGCCAGTATAAGTTCTGGATTATTCTAATATCCTTCCCAAACATGTCAAGGTTACCAACAGTTGCAACAGTTCTTTGTGACGTACTTTATCAAAGCCTTTTCCATAATTTATTATTAAAAAAAAAATGATATACACCCTTCTGCATATTATGCGAAAGAGAGAGTTGAGATTTTGGCTCGAACCTCAAGCAACACAGCTGTCCAGGAAAGAAGAATTAAAATGTGTTGCCTCTTTTTTTTACTTTTTTTACAAGCTGGGGTACAAGGGTCCCCACTCAAGCTGCCATCGTTGTCCAAATATTCACTCCCCGAAAGGAAATACAAACACCCAGCACCGCTCAGCACTATAAATACGTCTGCTATCTCTGCCAAGTTCAACACGTGTGGCTGTGAACAAACGTGACGATTGGAGAGAGGTAGACCTAGAAGAAGGGCCAGCTGTTGGCCGCCCGTGCACAAGAACAGGAACCTCAGGGAAGCCTACCCCCTCACGCCAAACGTTACCCCCCAGGTTCCCTTTATCGTGAACAGTATTTTCCCGCTTGTTCGCCTGCCTTGCCTCTACCGTTCGTTACTGAATGATTAGCAGACGACCAAGTTTAGCCTTTTCTTTTGCCCTGAGTCCATTTACGAAACGCGACGAATTAAGATAAATATAAAATTGGATTCAGGGTCGCAGCGGGGGTGAGGCAACGAGGGTAGTGGAAGGAAGTGATAGAAAATCAAAAAGAAAAACAAAAAAAATTGGCTCATAAGACGCCAAAGAATGAGCAGAGGAATGTCAACATATGTAAACTTTGAAATCAGAGTTCAAATGAAAATTTCTTCACCCTTTTCCTTTCCGTTTCTTTCTACCCCCCCCCCACCCTTATATACATTATATGTATATATGGTGTGAGAATAAAAAATGGAGCTATTTTATCTTTCACTATATATATATATATATATATATATATATATATATATAGATGAAGAAAGTAAGAAGTGTGTGAGTAAAGATTATTCATACTGTCCTATTACAAATATACTCTATCAGAAATTTTACACACACACATATATTTTTTTTTCTTATAGATATGTGTATATAAATCTCCTTCTCTCTCACTCTTTCACTATATATACATATATATATATATATATATATATATATATATATATATATATATATATGAAGTGAGAAAAAAATAGAGCGATTTTATCTTTCTCTCACTATATATATATATATATATATATATATATATATATATATATATATATATATACTAAGAGTAAGAAGTGTCTGAATAAAATCTTTTCATACTGTCCTTTTACAGATATACTCTATATGATATTTTAAACAAACACACACATATATATATATATATATACTCATATATATATGTGTATATAAATCTCCTTCTCTCTCACTCTCTCACTACATATATATATATATATATATATATATATATATATATATATATATAAAGGCAGGATATGTGTGCGTGTGTGCGTGTGTGTGTGTGTAACGAATGCACGGCAGCAATTTTCGACGGATTTACCCCAAAATCTACATGCACATGCTCCAAGTTAGTAACCAGGCCAAGACCGACTTTGAATTTCCCAACTTCCATTGATAGTGGAAATAATCGATTTTTTTTCATGCTTCTACGGCAGTTTTCATGTAGTTTGCGGCCATTTTCTACTGGCCAGAGTGAGAGCCATGAATAGAGCTGACTGCCATGAATAGACAGGAAGTTTCTATTGGCCAGCGTGAGAGCCAACAGCTGACTTGGGTTGGGTGTGAAAAAGTATTTGTCGTTAACATTCTTTTTTCATTCGGTTTTTCCAGTTACGAATCTTTTTTTAAAGCTGATCGTTTTGTGTTCATTTTGTTTAGTTCTTTTTTCGTAACAGATTTAATGTTTAGTATAGAGCTTAGAAAAATTCGCAGTGTGAGATAGGCAAGAAGTAAGGCATGTAGCAACATCAGCACGGCAAAGGGCACTCCTTTAAAGGCAAGGAAGGGCAAAAATATTTTAAGTCAAGTGATAACGATTGCTGTATGAGTCGTACGATTTTTTAATCAAGCACGGGAAACGCCGGGCCATGCTGCTAGTATATATATATGAAGTGAGAAAAATAGAGCGATTTTATCTCGCTCTCAATATATATATATATATATATATATATATATATATATATATATATATATATATATATATAAAGTGTTTGAATAAAGCTTTTTCATACTGTCGTTTTACAGATATACTCTACATGAAATTTTACACACACACACACACACACACACACACACACACACACATATATATATATATATATATATATATATATATATATATATATGAAGGGAGAAGAAAATATCAACGAGTATGCTGCAGATGGAATTTGGTAGGTCTTCATGTATATTTAAATGCGACCTAATTGAACTCTGGCTAGGGAGATATAACGTGAGTTTTCTTGTTAGGCATGTTGTGGTATGTCTAATATAATCATTTATGAATTTGGATTGGTCAGTTCCTTAGCACTTTGAGCCCTGGCCATCACTTTACCGGTGGTAGTGAAAAATGAAGTAATGACCAGCTACCGGTTGAACGGTAGGTAAATACTTGTAACTATTTTTATATCTACCGTGAAACACTACATACTAATTATTTGCGAATTTTGACCCAGGAGTTCAGGTAGAAGGGTTAAACTATTTAGATTATTCGGACTATTGTCCTCATCTTTGTCGCCATATTTATTACACGTTTCGGCCATTGTACGCTCCGGCCTTCTTCAGGTGGTTGGAATGTCGAACTGAACACTTTATATCGCTCGCTGGGGTAGACTGTTCTAGTTCTCAAGGACATATGGCACAGTAGATAAAGGCGTTGTTTAGATCCAGTGACAGGACCCAAAGAGTGTGAGTTCAATACTTGATTAAGGCAGTGGAGAACTCGGTGGAGGAAATTATCAGGAGATAACTGATAACTGATAACCCGGGTCTCATGGCCAGAAAGCGAACTTTCGAATCACTCGGTCACTCGTCCATATATATATATATATATATATATATATATATATAGTGGGATGCGTGTTTTGAGCGTGTGTATACATATAATTAATTGAACATGCATTAATTTGTGAATATAAATGTCTAAGTTTAAAGGGTTTTGTTAATATCATTATGCATTTGTATGCTCGACGTGCAACCTCATTCTTATGTGCATATCGTTTTTGTGTTTCCATACGTATTTCTATGCAATCACTTACTACAATCCTCATTACTTCCACTCTATAGATGTGTCTGTGTGTGCGCATGCGCGTTTATGTCAGTGTCCACAAGAGACTATAAACAGTAGAAGCCTTGACTCTCATTCTGACCCGATCGTGGTGCCGTTTAATGGGAAACGAATCTCGTCAAAGTACAAAACGGAAAACCTGAAAAATGATGAGTTAAAGTATTTACTTCAGTTATTGATTTTTTTCCCCCACTTATTTGGGAGGGAGCTCGAGAGACATTTTTTTCAATTCTTTCCTTACAGCTAAATCCCAAGTTTAACTAAGTTTGGCTCAAGGCAAATAAACGGTTGTGACTTCGATTCTCACTAGACACCCTAAACATGAATCTTGTAGGCGATCATGGCTCTCCACAACTTCCTGTCTTTTCTAGCTATTCTATTAGTGCTTTCGTGGTAATTGTTTTCTATAAATACTTTCATGGTAATTGTTCTGATGAACATTCCTGTATGGTACTTAAAATTTATAAATTTAAGCTCAGTACTAGATCGGGGGCTAGGTTTCATTTTACAATTGAGATGGCTAGATATGACCCTAAGTTCTATGCTAACAGTTTCTTCTATCGCATTTCTCGCTTGTGGAACTCTTTTTTGAGGCTTCTTGTTACCCTGTCAAAAATTTAAATGCAATGTCAATCGTTATCTTCTGTCTTCTCAATTCTTGTTCTTTTATTGTCCACTCTCCATAATGATATGATTTTCTCATAGTCTCTAACACTCAGTAACCCTTTGCGTATTAGTGGCTTTATTGCCTTGTTTGTAGTGAAATGATTTTTAAAGAAAATCTCTGTTGTGAAATCCACCTCATTACGTAGCTTATTCTATGTCTCGTTCTGACCTTAGTTACAATTACAAGGAGAGAGCGCATAGTCAGGCGTGATCAACTTCTTCAACAGGGCCAGTACGCTTAAATCCTTAGTCACGATGACTTGTGAATTCGTGCTAACCATTGACGGCTTCCAAATGGTTCCGTCTACCCAATTTCCCTCACAAGTTGTGGGTTAACCTGTGGTATGTTTTTCAGTCTCTTTCCAAAAGGACCAAACGCTGGCAAATATATACGACAAATTGACCATGGCGCCATTCGAGGCCGGGTCTCATGACCAGAAAGCGAACGTCCTAAACACTCGGTTACGTGCCCATAGTGGAGAGCAGTTGGAGAGCAGTTGAAATATAGTGTGGAGAAGTTGGAGAGCAGTTGAAATATAGTGGAGAGCAGTTGGACAGCAGTTGAAATATAGTGGAAAGCAGTTGGACAGCAGTTGAAATATAGTGGAGAGCAGTTGGACAGCAGTTGAAATATAGTGGACAGCAGTTGGAGAGCAGTTGAAATATAGTGGAGAGCCGTTGGACAACAGTTGAAATATAGTGGGGAGCAGTTGGAGAGCAGTTGAAGTATAGCGGAGAGCAGTTTAAATAAGGCACATCGCCCAAAATTGAATTTGTTTAATTTTTACTAAGTTTGAGACACACATATACATACATGCGTACCGTTTTCAGAAAGTAGTCATACACACTGACTCTACCAGATCTTCCATTGCAATACAAGCACACACGCTAACGATACCACATATAAACGTATGTGATCTACTCGACAAACAAAAACGAGCAACATACAATTCGAAATACCGAAACATTCTCTTCTGTAATTCAATTCAAATAAAATTCTGATGAAGCTAAAATAAAAGCGAAACATTTTAAATTTATGAACGTTTTCCTGTTTGTCACAGTTTCATAAATCAACTTGAAAGATCAAGCTCATTAAAATCGTCAAAAATATTCAGACCTCCATTCACTTCGATTTCCTCCACAATGTTTACTTTGGGGGATTTTTTTTAATCCAATTTGAATTGCTTTGAAAGACATCAGAGACAGTGCATTATCGAATTTTTAAAACTTCACCAATGTTTAAACTTCGGGCTCACCAAAAAAACAGTGTGTCAAAAGGAGGCTGATTCCCTTGATACAGCTATTACTGTATATACTTTTAAATCCCTCGGCAATGTTTATTTACAAGATTATAAAAATATGAGAATCAAGTACAATGCGATATTTATTATTTAATTTACATAAATATTTATTATTTACCATTTTATATGGAAACAAATTTGAAAAGAAATCTTTCTATTGAAACAGAAAAAAACACAAAAATATCAAAATATATAAACCAACGACAATAAAATATTTATTATTTACAATTTTGTAAATAACAACAGAACAAGAAAATTTGAATGGACAAAAAACAAAAAAATTGTAAGTGTTTGTTTCAGAGGAAAAATATGCGCTTAAACTATTTTCGTGAATTTATGTAGCAAATGAATGAAATGTCCGGAAAATACATATTTTCAAAATTTATATGGCGAGGGAAAATGAAAGAAACATACGGAAAATGCATATTTTCAAAATTTAAATGGCGAGGGAAAACGAAAGAAATATACGGAAAATACATATTTTCAAAATTTAAATGGCGAGGGAAAACGAAAGAAATATACGGAAAATACATATTTTCAAAATTTATATGGCGAGGGAAAATGAAAGAAACATACGGAAAATGCATATTTTCAAAATTTATAATTACAATTAATCGTCGTTATGGGTTTATTTACATTTTCTTGTTCACAGACATTTTTATAAATTTATGAATAAAAATTATTTTCTTATCTATTTCTTTATAAAACGGTATATAATAAATATCACATTATAGTAGGTTCACATATTTTTATAATTTGTAAATAAAAAAAAATTTCTTGTAATAAGCAATCTAATAAATAATTGGTTTGTTTAATATCTTTGTTTCTATTCTCAAGAATAAAGAAAATGTATAAATCCACTTTCATGTATTTGTCTATATTTCTGATATGAGGCATTGTGTTACATTATTTACATTATTCAGACTCATCTTTATTGTCATGTTTACGACGTTTCGACCGTTGTATGCTCCAACCTTCTTTGGGTGATTGGAATTTCGAACTGAATGCTTTATTTCGTCCACCAGGGTAGACTGTTCCAGTTCCATGTGCCATGCCTCTTCCGTGAGTTGATTTTTAAAAAAATATGATATTAAAATAATTTTTTAAAATCTGAGACATCCGGAAAAAGCGTAGCACGTGGAATCTAGAATAATCTACCCCGGTGGACGAAATAAAGGGTTCAGTTCGAAATTTCAATCACCTGAAGAAGTCTGGAGTGCACAATTGCCGTGAAACGTCGTGAACATGAAAATAAAAACGAGGACAACAGTTCGAACAATGTAAATAATGTAAATATCCACTTTCATGTTTGGGTTTTATTAAAATTCTGAGCATCGCTTTTTAAAGCAATAGCTTTTGACGAGCGAGCCAAAAATGATAGCGGTGTCACGGGAATAACCGCCCTTTTAAGACACAGTTTTTTCGGACATTGTCAAAACCTCTTAGTAAAATCCGTCTGAATTTCAGGGAAGAGATGTTATCATTATTTACACCATTTTACATGTGGACAATTGTTCTTAGCGTTTTTTTCCGTTATTCTAGGAGACAACAGACTAGTGGAGTAAATCGTTAGTTCGGGAATTCGGTGACATAACAATTGTGAGTTCAATCCCTGGGTCGGGTAATGTGTATTTGAACTCAGTGGAAAATAGGCAAGTAATAACTGTGCAGTACTAAATATAAGAATTAGGCGGGATATCCCTAGACACGGGCAGTTGAACGAGAACAGTCTACCCACCCTACCGTAGATTAGATAAAGGTTTCAGTTCAGAATTCCTTGCAGGTTACCCAGATCGACATACACCCCACGAAGACCGGAGAAAATTAAGTAAATTGGTTTTTAAATAGTTGGCTCATTTCTTTTGCTCGCTACGCCATGTGTTGCCTGGGGCGTAAGTTTGTTTGCGATTCTGTGCCTGCAGTCAAAACAGAAACGTATAAGGAAAAAAAAAACTTCTCTGAGCTTGTCACTTGTGACCATAAAACAGGAAAGAGCCAAATCGGCGTAGAGAAAATGAAATAGAAAGGACACGAACTCGTTTTTGATGTTCTTCATGTCATAGGACCTTCGTCGAGGGAAACAACCAAGCAATGAATAATTGCTCATGGTGTACGTCAAATCATTGAGAAACATACTCCCTGTTTATTCATCTCTTTTTCTCTCAAACTCTAACGCAGACACACTCCACGCGAAATCATCGGGGTCCTAGTGTAGGAATTCATTTCCAATGATTGTATGGGAATTATTATTATTATTATTATTATTATTATTATTATTATTATTATTATTATTTCCTTTGATATCTGCCGATTACACATTTCTTTCCGGGTCCCGCCGAGGGACCTAAGGTTAGAAATGGTATCATGACACTTTCCACTGAAAAAAAAAATTACATAGATAAAGCCCTTCGTAAAGTGTGGGCTGTACTTGTCAGAATAACTTTTTGTATATCTTTGAGGCATGGACTTCCAGGGATCCCTTTAATTAGTCTACTGGAATCTTTTCCAACCAATCCTAGGGCTCCAACTACAACAGGGATTGTTGATGTTCCCGTGTGCCACATTTTTGAGATTTGTATTTCAAGGCCCTTGTATTTTGACAGCTTTTCGAATATCTTCAAAGATACATTGCAATCTGCAGAATCTGCAGAGACTGCCATATCAATAAGGAGGCATTTTTTTGTTTGTGGTCTTTAATAACAATGTCTGGGCGGTTGGCTTTGATTGTTCTGTCAGTGTGTATTGTGTAGTCCCATAGAATTGTAACAGGTCCTATCTCCGTAACCGGGTCTGGGTGGTGTTCGTACCAGTTTCTTTCAGTTTCCTTCCTGTAGAAGTTGCAAATTTTCCAGTGCAGATATTGGCCCACTCTATTTCCTTTGATTTCTGGTGTATACTCATTTCTTTCCGGGTCCCTAGCAGCGACCTAAGATACATAGATAAAAGCCCTTTGTAAGTTGCGCACTATACTTGTAGTACAATGTTTTGTATTCCTTTAAAGCTTGGGCTACAAAGGAATTTCTTCACTGAGACTATCGGAACCTTTTTTTATAGTGAAGGTGCTACCAATACAATTTCATAGTAAAAAAAATTAGCAGGAATACATTTTTGCAAGGGTAAAATATTACTAGGAATACATTTTTTAAGGTAAAATAGGAATATTACAAGGACAAAGATTTGGCTTGGTTTGGTTTGTTTTACGGCATATCAACCTCAATGGGTTATTAAATGCCGACAAGATTTTTTATTGCTGGTAATCATTTTTTATCTATCTATCTATCTATCTATCTATCTATCTCAGTCCATTTATATCTATCTATATATCTATCTATCTCCGTCTATTTATATCTATCTATCTATCTATCTAATTCCGTCTATTTATATCTATCTATCTATATATATATATATATATATATATATATATATATATATATTTGTTTGGTTTGTTTTGTTTTACGGCATATCAACGACAATGGGTTATTTAATACCGACAAGATTTTTATTGCTGGTAATCATTTTTTATCTATCTATCTATCTATCTCAGTCTATCTATCTATCTATCTATCTATCTATCTATCTATCTATCTATCTCAGTCCATATCTATCTATCTCAGTCTATATCTATCTATCTATTTCAGTCCATATCTATCTATCTATCTCAGTCCATATCTATCTATCTATCTATCTATCTCAGTCTATCTATCTATCTATCTATCTATCTATATATATATATATATCTATATCAGTCTATCTATCTATCTCAGTCTATCTATCTATCTATATATATATATATATATATCTATATCAGTCTATCTATCTATCTATCTATCTATCTATCTCAGTCCATATCTATCTATCTCAGTCCATATCTATCTATCTATCTATCTATGTATCTATCTATCTATCTATCAATCTCAGTCTATCTATCTATCTCAGTCCATATCTATCTATCTATCTCAGTCCATATCTATCTATCTATCTATCTATCTGAGTCTATCTATCTATCTATCTATCTATCTCAGTCTATCTATCTATATATCTATCTATCTATATCAGTCTATCTATCTATCTATCTATCTCAGTCCATATCTATCTATCTATCTCAGTCCATATCTATCTATGTATGTATCTATCTATCTATCTATCTATCTCAGTCTATCTATCTATCTATCTATCTCAGTCCATTATCTATCTATTTATCTATCTCAGTCTATCTATCTATCTATCTTTCTCAGTCCATATCTATCTATCTATCTATCTCAGTCTATCTATCTATCTATCTATCTCAGTCTATCTATCTATCTCAGTAAATATCTATCTATCTATCTATCTCAGTCCATATCTATCTATCTATCTATCTCAGTATATATTTGTTTGGTTTGTTTTGTTTTACGGCATATCAACCTCAATGTGTTATTTAATGCAGACAGCATTTTTATTGCTGGTAATATATTTTTTTAAAGAAATGTATTGCTAGTAATACATTTCTTTTTTCTTTTTCTTCAAAACTGTATTGCTGGTAATTATGTATTGCTTGTAATGATTATTTATAAAAATGCATTGCTGGTAATAATTTTTCTTCAAAAAGTGTATTTCTGGTATTAAAACCTATTTTTGAACTTTCATAGTGTTTTAACCCCAGTTTGGGGGTTGACTATTTGCCGACAGCTGGACAACTAACAGGTACTACCACCCCGGGTCAGGGTGAACCTGGGAACGACAGCAACTAAGAGCTGGTTCCACGCTCCTCAAAACCTCCTGAACAGAGGTAGGATGTAGTTTGTCGTCATACCCAGGACGGGGGAAAAGATATTACCAGCAATACGTTTTGGTAAAAGAAATTACTAATGCTCCCGCCAAAATTAAATTTCGGCATTAAAATGACCCATAAGGAATTGATATGCCCTTAAACAAACGAAAACAAAATTTCGCTCTGCTAAAACAACTGCTAGAGAAACGAGCTTGAATCCGCTCTTTGACATACAATTTCAGCCTTGTGCCTTACTATTCTATGTTCTGTATATATATATTTGTTTTAAAGCTGTATGTCTGTGTATGACACATTGTGCACTTTTATTTAATTATATTGACATATGCTTCATTTACATATTTGTGTCACCCACGAATTACTCGGCATGTGTTAGGGTTTTTTCATATGCTAGCGTGAATGTGTGACACGCTAGACACTCACTGGGCCCGAGTTAAAGAGAAAGTAGGCAAAAGCCTTGTTTCCCCGCTTGAAGAGGGGAAGGCACTAAAGCACCTGTCAGGGAGGCAATCAGAAAGACGGGAGGTAAGAAAAAAACCGAGATTTACAGTCATATGTTAAACATGTTTGTGTCGTGTGCATTCCTTGTAGCGAAGCGAAAAATCATTATTTGCTAACCCTGTCCCCGTTGCGGTTCTGGTGTTTCAATAGATATTTACTAAAGTCACCCTAGTTTAGTACAAGGGGAGAAGGGTCATCCAGCCTTGAAAATCGGAATTCAAAATTGTCACAGCTTTGAGCACGACCAACTGAAGTGAGAAAAAAATAGAACTTTTCAAGTCGTCAACAGATAGATAGATAGATAGATAGATAGATAGATAGATATGAATAGACTCAGATAGATAGCTAGATAGATAGCTAGCTAGCTAGATAGATAGATAGATAGATAGATAGATAGATAGATAGATAGATAGATAGATAGATAGATAGATTAAAAATTATTACCAGCAATAAAAATCTTGTCGGCATTAAATGACCCATCGAAGTTGATATGCCGTAAAACAAAACAAAACAAATATATACTGAGATAGATAGATAGATAGATAGATAGATAGATAGATAGATAGGAATAGACTCAGATAGATAGATAGATAGATAGATAGATAGATAGATAGATAGATAGGTATAAACTGAGATAGACTCATATATGAATAGACTCAGATAGATAGATAGATAGATAGATATAAAATACATATGTTTGTGTGTATGTGATCGAGTTCGAACGTTCGTTTGCCGACTATGAGACCCGAATTGGAATCTAACCATGGTCGATTTGTCAGCGTGTTTTTGATGTTATCGGCCTGATGAGTCGATCTCAGCGCGCGATACCGTTGGAAAGTGCCTGAAAACCATACCTCAAACGTTCACTCAAGCTTTTTGAATGAAATTGGCTTGGACAGAATTGTTCGGAAGCCCTTAGGATCTATGCTTGCACGAAGCCACAAGCCATCGTTACCGAGACTTTGGATATATTGTCTCAAACTGCTGACAGATAACAGATTATGTGTTCTCTCTCTCTCTCTCTCCCCCAGAAAACCGTAACTCAGCATAGTTGCAACCACGGGTAGGCTATTTGGGCATGCACAAATGCAAATGCGCCTGGGCAAGCGTCTGCAACAACAGATGAGTGTTCATAACCGACGAGACAGATTTTCTCCCGCAGTAGGTTGCCATTTCTTTCTGCGATAGACCAGTTGAACCCAGTCTGTCCTGCTATTTACCCATAAAGAAGGAAGAAGAAGAGGATTCATAGCTTTCCCAAGATTATTAGCACGTAAGTAATGTATTGGATTCGAGTGGAATTCGAACTCGGTTCTCCGATTCCTCAATCCGAGCTACTAACCATTACTCCACCGTGATAATTTATCTAGTGAAACTAGCTTGCTAACTATTACACCACGTCTAAGTGTCCCCGTATATGTTGAATAAGTCTGGTGAGTAGACACATCCTTGTCTTACACCCTTTGAATTTTGTAATGTTGACAGTAATAAGAGATAGATACATAGATAAGTAGTAGTGTCGAAAAATCCTAAGTCTGGCGACTTTTCAGAAATGGACTAAATGACCAAACATCAGATCTTTTGTGTGTGTGGTGGGAGAAGGGCTCATTCTTTTTAGCACCCTTCATAGAATATCTTTTCAGGGTTTTATTTTTTCCGCTCGCTGTAATTATCAAACTAAGCAGGAACTCTGTACGAAGGGTTACCCAACGACCAAGACCGGAAATGACAAAAGCGATTTCTTAATCTCCGGATTAGGATTATGTCGAACGGACCATTTCCAACGAATCCCGACCATCCATTGGTCACTTTCGCTATTCTGCCTAAACCAGAGACCCAACCCGACGCTTTTAGTATACACTGCCCTACAGGCAATCTTTCACATTCTTCATTGGCTTTCCAATATGCATCTGTTGAACACTTGTTTAGGAGCTGGCAATGTTTTTCACTTGACCTGTTCGGTTAGTTTCCGCTCTGTTTCAGATTAATATTACCGTTTTTTTTTTTCATTTTGTTACAATAAAAACGCAGACTCAAACACATACAAGCACAGGTAAACAAGCAGAATCATATTAACACACTAGAAGACACACACACACTCTCTCTCTCTTTCTCTCTCTCTCTCTATCTATCTATCTCTCATCTCTTTCCTCTCTCTTTTTTCTCTCACAGACGTATAAGCAAGTATTTGCTAAGCTGAGTTTAATCAAGCACAGTGCTTTCATTAGTGGGGCACCCAGTGAGGATAAACTCCGAATGTTACTAATTAAATCGGTATAAAATTTAGCTAAGGATTTCATGTTAACGCGCACGTTGATACGTATACACAAATATACGCATAGAAAAACATATGCATATACATTCACAAGAGTTAGCCCATTTGGGGGGGGATGATTTTACTTGCTTCTTAATTCCTCAATTAATTTTGTACAAATCTTCTTTCTTTCTTTTCATGTCGTCTTTTGTGTTTCTTTTTTTTTCTTTTCTTGTTTATTTCATAATATCTTTTCACATTTTATCTTTTTTTTTTTGCATTCTTATATATTTTTGTTTCGGCATTTTATTTTATTTTTTTCAATTTCATTTTTAATATTTTATTTCTTTCTTTTTGCTTTGTTTCTTTCTTTCTTTCGCCATTTCTATTTTTCTTTCAGTCTCGCCTTTAAATCTTTTCTTTCTTTCTTTATTTCTTCATTTCTTTCTTTCTTTTTTCTTTCTTTCTTTCTTCATTTCTTTCTTTCTTTTTTCTTTCTTTGTTTCTTCATTTCTTTCTTCTTTCTTTCTTTCGCCATTTCTATTTTTCTTTCAGTCTCGCCTTTAAATCTTTTCTTTCTTTCTTTATTTCTTCATTTCTTTCTTTCTTTTTTCTTTCTTTCTTTCTTCATTTCTTTCTTTCTTTTTTCTTTCTTTGTTTCTTCATTTCTTTCTTCTTTCTTTCTTTCGCCATTTCTATTTTTCTTTCAGTCTCGCCTTTAAATCTTTTCTTTCTTTCTTTATTTCTTCATTTCTTTCTTTCTTTTTTCTTTCTTTCTTTCTTCATTTCTTTCTTTCTTTTTTCTTTCTTTGTTTCTTCATTTCTTTCTTCTTTCTTTCTTTCGCCATTTCTATTTTTCTTTCAGTCTCGCCTTTAAATCTTTTCTTTCTTTCTTTATTTCTTCATTTCTTTCTTACTTTTTTCTTTCTTTCTTTCTTCATTTCTTTCTTTCTTTTTTCTTTCTTTGTTTCTTCATTTCTTTCTTCTTTCTTTCTTTCGCCATTTCTATTTTTCTTTCAGTCTCGCCTTTTAATTTTTTCTTTCTTTCTTTATTTCTTCATTTCTTTCTTTCTTTCTTTTTTCTTTCTTTCTTCATTTCTTTCTTTCTTTTTTCTTTCTTTCTTTCTTCATTTCTTTCTTTCTTTTTTCTTTCTTTGTTTCTTCATTTCTTTCTTCTTTCTTTCTTTCGCCATTTCTATTTTTCTTTCAGTCTCGCCTTTTAATTTTTTCTTTCTTTCTTTATTTCTTCATTTCTTTCTTTCTTTCTTTTTTCTTTCTTTCTTCATTTCTTTCTTTCTTTTTTCTTTCTTTCTTTCTTCATTTCTTTCTTTCTTTTTTCTTTCTTTGTTTCTTCATTTCTTTCTTCTTTCTTTCTTTCGCCATTTCTATTTTTCTTTCAGTCTCGCCTTTTAATTTTTTCTTTCTTTCTTTATTTCTTCATTTCTTTCTTTCTTTCTTTTTTCTTTCTTTCTTCATTTCTTTCTTTCTTTTTTCTTTCTTTCTTTCTTCATTTCTTTCTTTCTTTTTTCTTTCTTTGTTTCTTCATTTCTTTCTTCTTTCTTTCTTTCGCCATTTCTATTTTTCTTTCAGTCTCGCCTTTAAATCTTTTCTTTCTTTCTTTATTTCTTCATTTCTTTCTTTCTTTTTTCTTTCTTTCTTTCTTCATTTCTTTCTTTCTTTTTTCTTTCTTTGTTTCTTCATTTCTTTCTTCTTTCTTTCTTTCGCCATTTCTATTTTTCTTTCAGTCTCGCCTTTAAATCTTTTCTTTCTTTCTTTATTTCTTCATTTCTTTCTTTCTTTTTTCTTTCTTTCTTTCTTCATTTCTTTCTTTCTTTTTTCTTTCTTTGTTTCTTCATTTCTTTCTTCTTTCTTTCTTTCGCCATTTCTATTTTTCTTTCAGTCTCGCCTTTAAATCTTTTCTTTCTTTCTTTATTTCTTCATTTCTTTCTTTCTTTTTTCTTTCTTTCTTTCTTCATTTCTTTCTTTCTTTTTTCTTTCTTTGTTTCTTCATTTCTTTCTTCTTTCTTTCTTTCGCCATTTCTATTTTTCTTTCAGTCTCGCCTTTTAATTTTTTCTTTCTTTCTTTATTTCTTCATTTCTTTCTTTCTTTCTTTTTTCTTTCTTTCTTCATTTCTTTCTTTCTTTTTTCTTTCTTTCTTTCTTCATTTCTTTCTTTCTTTTTTCTTTCTTTGTTTCTTCATTTCTTTCTTCTTTCTTTCTTTCGCCATTTCTATTTTTCTTTCAGTCTCGCCTTTTAATTTTTTCTTTCTTTCTTTATTTCTTCATTTCTTTCTTTCTTTCTTTTTTCTTTCTTTCTTCATTTCTTTCTTTCTTTTTTCTTTCTTTCTTTCTTCATTTCTTTCTTTCTTTTTTCTTTCTTTGTTTCTTCATTTCTTTCTTCTTTCTTTCTTTCGCCATTTCTATTTTTCTTTCAGTCTCGCCTTTAAATCTTTTCTTTCTTTCTTTATTTCTTCATTTCTTTCTTTCTTTTTTCTTTCTTTCTTTCTTCATTTCTTTCTTTCTTTTTTCTTTCTTTGTTTCTTCATTTCTTTCTTCTTTCTTTCTTTCGCCATTTCTATTTTTCTTTCAGTCTCGCCTTTTAATTTTTTCTTTCTTTCTTTATTTCTTCATTTCTTTCTTTCTTTCTTTTTTCTTTCTTTCTTCATTTCTTTCTTTCTTTTTTCTTTCTTTCTTTCTTCATTTCTTTCTTTCTTTTTTCTTTCTTTGTTTCTTCATTTCTTTCTTCTTTCTTTCTTTCGCCATTTCTATTTTTCTTTCAGTCTCGCCTTTTAATTTTTTCTTTCTTTCTTTATTTCTTCATTTCTTTCTTTCTTTCTTTTTTCTTTCTTTCTTCATTTCTTTCTTTCTTTTTTCTTTCTTTCTTTCTTCATTTCTTTCTTTCTTTTTTCTTTCTTTGTTTCTTCATTTCTTTCTTCTTTCTTTCTTTCGCCATTTCTATTTTTCTTTCAGTCTCGCCTTTTAATTTTTTCTTTCTTTCTTTATTTCTTCATTTCTTTCTTTCTTTCTTTTTTCTTTCTTTCTTCATTTCTTTCTTTCTTTTTTCTTTCTTTCTTTCTTCATTTCTTTCTTTCTTTTTTCTTTCTTTGTTTCTTCATTTCTTTCTTCTTTCTTTCTTTCGCCATTTCTATTTTTCTTTCAGTCTCGCCTTTAAATCTTTTCTTTCTTTCTTTATTTCTTCATTTCTTTCTTTCTTTTTTCTTTCTTTCTTTCTTCATTTCTTTCTTTCTTTTTTCTTTCTTTGTTTCTTCATTTCTTTCTTCTTTCTTTCTTTCGCCATTTCTATTTTTCTTTCAGTCTCGCCTTTAAATCTTTTCTTTCTTTCTTTATTTCTTCATTTCTTTCTTTCTTTTTTCTTTCTTTCTTTCTTCATTTCTTTCTTTCTTTTTTCTTTCTTTGTTTCTTCATTTCTTTCTTCTTTCTTTCTTTCGCCATTTCTATTTTTCTTTCAGTCTCGCCTTTAAATCTTTTCTTTCTTTCTTTATTTCTTCATTTCTTTCTTTCTTTTTTCTTTCTTTCTTTCTTCATTTCTTTCTTTCTTTTTTCTTTCTTTGTTTCTTCATTTCTTTCTTCTTTCTTTCTTTCGCCATTTCTATTTTTCTTTCAGTCTCGCCTTTTAATTTTTTCTTTCTTTCTTTATTTCTTCATTTCTTTCTTTCTTTCTTTTTTCTTTCTTTCTTCATTTCTTTCTTTCTTTTTTCTTTCTTTCTTTCTTCATTTCTTTCTTTCTTTTTTCTTTCTTTGTTTCTTCATTTCTTTCTTCTTTCTTTCTTTCGCCATTTCTATTTTTCTTTCAGTCTCGCCTTTTAATTTTTTCTTTCTTTCTTTATTTCTTCATTTCTTTCTTTCTTTCTTTTTTCTTTCTTTCTTCATTTCTTTCTTTCTTTTTTCTTTCTTTCTTTCTTCATTTCTTTCTTTCTTTTTTCTTTCTTTGTTTCTTCATTTCTTTCTTCTTTCTTTCTTTCGCCATTTCTATTTTTCTTTCAGTCTCGCCTTTAAATCTTTTCTTTCTTTCTTTATTTCTTCATTTCTTTCTTTCTTTTTTCTTTCTTTCTTTCTTCATTTCTTTCTTTCTTTTTTCTTTCTTTGTTTCTTCATTTCTTTCTTCTTTCTTTCTTTCGCCATTTCTATTTTTCTTTCAGTCTCGCCTTTAAATCTTTTCTTTCTTTCTTTATTTCTTCATTTCTTTCTTTCTTTTTTCTTTCTTTCTTTCTTCATTTCTTTCTTTCTTTTTTCTTTCTTTGTTTCTTCATTTCTTTCTTCTTTCTTTCTTTCGCCATTTCTATTTTTCTTTCAGTCTCGCCTTTAAATCTTTTCTTTCTTTCTTTATTTCTTCATTTCTTTCTTTCTTTTTTCTTTCTTTCTTTCTTCATTTCTTTCTTTCTTTTTTCTTTCTTTGTTTCTTCATTTCTTTCTTCTTTCTTTCTTTCGCCATTTCTATTTTTCTTTCAGTCTCGCCTTTTAATTTTTTCTTTCTTTCTTTATTTCTTCATTTCTTTCTTTCTTTCTTTTTTCTTTCTTTCTTCATTTCTTTCTTTCTTTTTTCTTTCTTTCTTTCTTCATTTCTTTCTTTCTTTTTTCTTTCTTTGTTTCTTCATTTCTTTCTTCTTTCTTTCTTTCGCCATTTCTATTTTTCTTTCAGTCTCGCCTTTTAATTTTTTCTTTCTTTCTTTATTTCTTCATTTCTTTCTTTCTTTCTTTTTTCTTTCTTTCTTCATTTCTTTCTTTCTTTTTTCTTTCTTTCTTTCTTCATTTCTTTCTTTCTTTTTTCTTTCTTTGTTTCTTCATTTCTTTCTTCTTTCTTTCTTTCGCCATTTCTATTTTTCTTTCAGTCTCGCCTTTTAATTTTTTCTTTCTTTCTTTATTTCTTCATTTCTTTCTTTCTTTCTTTTTTCTTTCTTTCTTCATTTCTTTCTTTCTTTTTTCTTTCTTTCTTTCTTCATTTCTTTCTTTCTTTTTTCTTTCTTTGTTTCTTCATTTCTTTCTTCTTTCTTTCTTTCGCCATTTCTATTTTTCTTTCAGTCTCGCCTTTTAATTTTTTCTTTCTTTCTTTATTTCTTCATTTCTTTCTTTCTTTCTTTTTTCTTTCTTTCTTCATTTCTTTCTTTCTTTTTTCTTTCTTTCTTTCTTCATTTCTTTCTTTCTTTTTTCTTTCTTTGTTTCTTCATTTCTTTCTTCTTTCTTTCTTTCGCCATTTCTATTTTTCTTTCAGTCTCGCCTTTAAATCTTTTCTTTCTTTCTTTATTTCTTCATTTCTTTCTTTCTTTCTTTTTTCTTTCTTTCTTCATTTCTTTCTTTCTTTTTTCTTTCTTTCTTTCTTCATTTCTTTCTTTCTTTTTTCTTTCTTTGTTTCTTCATTTCTTTCTTCTTTCTTTCTTTCGCCATTTCTATTTTTCTTTCAGTCTCGCCTTTAAATCTTTTCTTTCTTTCTTTATTTCTTCATTTCTTTCTTTCTTTTTTCTTTCTTTCTTTCTTCATTTCTTTCTTTCTTTTTTCTTTCTTTGTTTCTTCATTTCTTTCTTCTTTCTTTCTTTCGCCATTTCTATTTTTCTTTCAGTCTCGCCTTTAAATCTTTTCTTTCTTTCTTTATTTCTTCATTTCTTTCTTTCTTTTTTCTTTCTTTCTTTCTTCATTTCTTTCTTTCTTTTTTCTTTCTTTGTTTCTTCATTTCTTTCTTCTTTCTTTCTTTCGCCATTTCTATTTTTCTTTCAGTCTCGCCTTTAAATCTTTTCTTTCTTTCTTTATTTCTTCATTTCTTTCTTTCTTTTTTCTTTCTTTCTTTCTTCATTTCTTTCTTTCTTTTTTCTTTCTTTGTTTCTTCATTTCTTTCTTCTTTCTTTCTTTCGCCATTTCTATTTTTCTTTCAGTCTCGCCTTTAAATCTTTTCTTTCTTTCTTTATTTCTTCATTTCTTTCTTTCTTTTTTCTTTCTTTCTTTCTTCATTTCTTTCTTTCTTTTTTCTTTCTTTGTTTCTTCATTTCTTTCTTCTTTCTTTCTTTCGCCATTTCTATTTTTCTTTCAGTCTCGCCTTTAAATCTTTTCTTTCTTTCTTTATTTCTTCATTTCTTTCTTTCTTTTTTCTTTCTTTCTTTCTTCATTTCTTTCTTTCTTTTTTCTTTCTTTGTTTCTTCATTTCTTTCTTCTTTCTTTCTTTCGCCATTTCTATTTTTCTTTCAGTCTCGCCTTTAAATCTTTTCTTTCTTTCTTTATTTCTTCATTTCTTTCTTTCTTTTTTCTTTCTTTCTTTCTTCATTTCTTTCTTTCTTTTTTCTTTCTTTGTTTCTTCATTTCTTTCTTCTTTCTTTCTTTCGCCATTTCTATTTTTCTTTCAGTCTCGCCTTTAAATCTTTTCTTTCTTTCTTTATTTCTTCATTTCTTTCTTTCTTTTTTCTTTCTTTCTTTCTTCATTTCTTTCTTTCTTTTTTCTTTCTTTGTTTCTTCATTTCTTTCTTCTTTCTTTCTTTCGCCATTTCTATTTTTCTTTCAGTCTCGCCTTTAAATCTTTTCTTTCTTTCTTTATTTCTTCATTTCTTTCTTTCTTTTTTCTTTCTTTCTTTCTTCATTTCTTTCTTTCTTTTTTCTTTCTTTGTTTCTTCATTTCTTTCTTCTTTCTTTCTTTCGCCATTTCTATTTTTCTTTCAGTCTCGCCTTTAAATCTTTTCTTTCTTTCTTTATTTCTTCATTTCTTTCTTTCTTTTTTCTTTCTTTCTTTCTTCATTTCTTTCTTTCTTTTTTCTTTCTTTGTTTCTTCATTTCTTTCTTCTTTCTTTCTTTCGCCATTTCTATTTTTCTTTCAGTCTCGCCTTTAAATCTTTTCTTTCTTTCTTTATTTCTTCATTTCTTTCTTTCTTTTTTCTTTCTTTCTTTCTTCATTTCTTTCTTTCTTTTTTCTTTCTTTGTTTCTTCATTTCTTTCTTCTTTCTTTCTTTCGCCATTTCTATTTTTCTTTCAGTCTCGCCTTTAAATCTTTTCTTTCTTTCTTTATTTCTTCATTTCTTTCTTTCTTTTTTCTTTCTTTCTTTCTTCATTTCTTTCTTTCTTTTTTCTTTCTTTGTTTCTTCATTTCTTTCTTCTTTCTTTCTTTCGCCATTTCTATTTTTCTTTCAGTCTCGCCTTTAAATCTTTTCTTTCTTTCTTTATTTCTTCATTTCTTTCTTTCTTTTTTTCTTTCTTTCTTTCTTCATTTCTTTCTTTCTTTTTTCTTTCTTTGTTTCTTCATTTCTTTCTTCTTTCTTTCTTTCGCCATTTCTATTTTTCTTTCAGTCTCGCCTTTAAATCTTTTCTTTCTTTCTTTATTTCTTCATTTCTTTCTTTCTTTTTTCTTTCTTTCTTTCTTCATTTCTTTCTTTCTTTTTTCTTTCTTTGTTTCTTCATTTCTTTCTTCTTTCTTTCTTTCGCCATTTCTATTTTTCTTTCAGTCTCGCCTTTAAATCTTTTCTTTCTTTCTTTATTTCTTCATTTCTTTCTTTCTTTTTTTCTTTCTTTCTTTCTTCATTTCTTTCTTTCTTTTTTCTTTCTTTGTTTCTTCATTTCTTTCTTCTTTCTTTCTTTCGCCATTTCTATTTTTCTTTCAGTCTCGCCTTTAAATCTTTTCTTTCTTTCTTTATTTCTTCATTTCTTTCTTTCTTTTTTCTTTCTTTCTTTCTTCATTTCTTTCTTTCTTTTTTCTTTCTTTGTTTCTTCATTTCTTTCTTCTTTCTTTCTTTCGCCATTTCTATTTTTCTTTCAGTCTCGCCTTTAAATCTTTTCTTTCTTTCTTTATTTCTTCATTTCTTTCTTTCTTTTTTCTTTCTTTCTTTCTTCATTTCTTTCTTTCTTTTTTCTTTCTTTGTTTCTTCATTTCTTTCTTCTTTCTTTCTTTCGCCATTTCTATTTTTCTTTCAGTCTCGCCTTTAAATCTTTTCTTTCTTTCTTTATTTCTTCATTTCTTTCTTTCTTTATTTTCTTTCTTTCTTTCTTCATTTCTTTCTTTCTTTTTTCTTTCTTTGTTTCTTCATTTCTTTCTTCTTTCTTTCTTTCGCCATTTCTATTTTTCTTTCAGTCTCGCCTTTAAATCTTTTCTTTCTTTCTTTATTTCTTCATTTCTTTCTTTCTTTTTTCTTTCTTTCTTTCTTCATTTCTTTCTTTCTTTTTTCTTTCTTTGTTTCTTCATTTCTTTCTTCTTTCTTTCTTTCGCCATTTCTATTTTTCTTTCAGTCTCGCCTTTAAATCTTTTCTTTCTTTCTTTATTTCTTCATTTCTTTCTTTCTTTTTTCTTTCTTTCTTTCTTCATTTCTTTCTTTCTTTTTTCTTTCTTTGTTTCTTCATTTCTTTCTTCTTTCTTTCTTTCGCCATTTCTATTTTTCTTTCAGTCTCGCCTTTAAATCTTTTCTTTCTTTCTTTATTTCTTCATTTCTTTCTTTCTTTATTTTCTTTCTTTCTTTCTTCATTTCTTTCTTTCTTTTTTCTTTCTTTGTTTCTTCATTTCTTTCTTCTTTCTTTCTTTCGCCATTTCTATTTTTCTTTCAGTCTCGCCTTTAAATCTTTTCTTTCTTTCTTTATTTCTTCATTTCTTTCTTTCTTTTTTCTTTCTTTCTTTCTTCATTTCTTTCTTTCTTTTTTCTTTCTTTGTTTCTTCATTTCTTTCTTCTTTCTTTCTTTCGCCATTTCTATTTTTCTTTCAGTCTCGCCTTTAAATCTTTTCTTTCTTTCTTTATTTCTTCATTTCTTTCTTTCTTTTTTCTTTCTTTCTTTCTTCATTTCTTTCTTTCTTTTTTCTTTCTTTGTTTCTTCATTTCTTTCTTCTTTCTTTCTTTCGCCATTTCTATTTTTCTTTCAGTCTCGCCTTTAAATCTTTTCTTTCTTTCTTTATTTCTTCATTTCTTTCTTTCTTTATTTTCTTTCTTTCTTTCTTCATTTCTTTCTTTCTTTTTTCTTTCTTTGTTTCTTCATTTCTTTCTTCTTTCTTTCTTTCGCCATTTCTATTTTTCTTTCAGTCTCGCCTTTAAATCTTTTCTTTCTTTCTTTATTTCTTCATTTCTTTCTTTCTTTTTTTCTTTCTTTCTTTCTTCATTTCTTTCTTTCTTTTTTCTTTCTTTGTTTCTTCATTTCTTTCTTCTTTCTTTCTTTCGCCATTTCTATTTTTCTTTCAGTCTCGCCTTTAAATCTTTTCTTTCTTTCTTTATTTCTTCATTTCTTTCTTTCTTTTTTTTCTTTCTTTCTTTCTTCATTTCTTTCTTTCTTTTTTCTTTCTTTGTTTCTTCATTTCTTTCTTCTTTCTTTCTTTCGCCATTTCTATTTTTCTTTCAGTCTCGCCTTTAAATCTTTTCTTTCTTTCTTTATTTCTTCATTTCTTTCTTTCTTTTTTCTTTCTTTCTTTCTTCATTTCTTTCTTTCTTTTTTCTTTCTTTGTTTCTTCATTTCTTTCTTCTTTCTTTCTTTCGCCATTTCTATTTTTCTTTCAGTCTCGCCTTTAAATCTTTTCTTTCTTTCTTTATTTCTTCATTTCTTTCTTTCTTTTTTCTTTCTTTCTTTCTTCATTTCTTTCTTTCTTTTTTCTTTCTTTGTTTCTTCATTTCTTTCTTCTTTCTTTCTTTCGCCATTTCTATTTTTCTTTCAGTCTCGCCTTTAAATCTTTTCTTTCTTTCTTTATTTCTTCATTTCTTTCTTTCTTTTTCTTTCTTTCTTTCTTCATTTCTTTCTTTCTTTTTTCTTTCTTTGTTTCTTCATTTCTTTCTTCTTTCTTTCTTTCGCCATTTCTATTTTTCTTTCAGTCTCGCCTTTAAATCTTTTCTTTCTTTCTTTATTTCTTCATTTCTTTCTTTCTTTTTTCTTTCTTTCTTTCTTCATTTCTTTCTTTCTTTTTTCTTTCTTTGTTTCTTCATTTCTTTCTTCTTTCTTTCTTTCGCCATTTCTATTTTTCTTTCAGTCTCGCCTTTAAATCTTTTCTTTCTTTCTTTATTTCTTCATTTCTTTCTTTCTTTTTTCTTTCTTTCTTTCTTCATTTCTTTCTTTCTTTTTTCTTTCTTTGTTTCTTCATTTCTTTCTTCTTTCTTTCTTTCGCCATTTCTATTTTTCTTTCAGTCTCGCCTTTAAATCTTTTCTTTCTTTCTTTATTTCTTCATTTCTTTCTTTCTTTTTTCTTTCTTTCTTTCTTCATTTCTTTCTTTCTTTTTTCTTTCTTTGTTTCTTCATTTCTTTCTTCTTTCTTTCTTTCGCCATTTCTATTTTTCTTTCAGTCTCGCCTTTAAATCTTTTCTTTCTTTCTTTATTTCTTCATTTCTTTCTTTCTTTTTTCTTTCTTTCTTTCTTCATTTCTTTCTTTCTTTTTTCTTTCTTTGTTTCTTCATTTCTTTCTTCTTTCTTTCTTTCGCCATTTCTATTTTTCTTTCAGTCTCGCCTTTAAATCTTTTCTTTCTTTCTTTATTTCTTCATTTCTTTCTTTCTTTATTTTCTTTCTTTCTTTCTTCATTTCTTTCTTTCTTTTTTCTTTCTTTGTTTCTTCATTTCTTTCTTCTTTCTTTCTTTCGCCATTTCTATTTTTCTTTCAGTCTCGCCTTTAAATCTTTTCTTTCTTTCTTTATTTCTTCATTTCTTTCTTTCTTTTTTCTTTCTTTCTTTCTTCATTTCTTTCTTTCTTTTTTCTTTCTTTGTTTCTTCATTTCTTTCTTCTTTCTTTCTTTCGCCATTTCTATTTTTCTTTCAGTCTCGCCTTTAAATCTTTTCTTTCTTTCTTTATTTCTTCATTTCTTTCTTTCTTTTTTCTTTCTTTCTTTCTTCATTTCTTTCTTTCTTTTTTCTTTCTTTGTTTCTTCATTTCTTTCTTCTTTCTTTCTTTCGCCATTTCTATTTTTCTTTCAGTCTCGCCTTTAAATCTTTTCTTTCTTTCTTTATTTCTTCATTTCTTTCTTTCTTTATTTTCTTTCTTTCTTTCTTCATTTCTTTCTTTCTTTTTTCTTTCTTTGTTTCTTCATTTCTTTCTTCTTTCTTTCTTTCGCCATTTCTATTTTTCTTTCAGTCTCGCCTTTAAATCTTTTCTTTCTTTCTTTATTTCTTCATTTCTTTCTTTCTTTATTTTCTTTCTTTCTTTCTTCATTTCTTTCTTTCTTTTTTCTTTCTTTGTTTCTTCATTTCTTTCTTCTTTCTTTCTTTCGCCATTTCTATTTTTCTTTCAGTCTCGCCTTTAAATCTTTTCTTTCTTTCTTTATTTCTTCATTTCTTTCTTTCTTTATTTTCTTTCTTTCTTTCTTCATTTCTTTCTTTCTTTTTTCTTTCTTTGTTTCTTCATTTCTTTCTTCTTTCTTTCTTTCGCCATTTCTATTTTTCTTTCAGTCTCGCCTTTAAATCTTTTCTTTCTTTCTTTATTTCTTCATTTCTTTCTTTCTTTATTTTCTTTCTTTCTTTCTTCATTTCTTTCTTTCTTTTTTCTTTCTTTGTTTCTTCATTTCTTTCTTCTTTCTTTCTTTCGCCATTTCTATTTTTCTTTCAGTCTCGCCTTTAAATCTTTTCTTTCTTTCTTTATTTCTTCATTTCTTTCTTTCTTTATTTTCTTTCTTTCTTTCTTCATTTCTTTCTTTCTTTTTTCTTTCTTTGTTTCTTCATTTCTTTCTTCTTTCTTTCTTTCGCCATTTCTATTTTTCTTTCAGTCTCGCCTTTAAATCTTTTCTTTCTTTCTTTATTTCTTCATTTCTTTCTTTCTTTATTTTCTTTCTTTCTTTCTTCATTTCTTTCTTTCTTTTTTCTTTCTTTGTTTCTTCATTTCTTTCTTCTTTCTTTCTTTCGCCATTTCTATTTTTCTTTCAGTCTCGCCTTTAAATCTTTTCTTTCTTTCTTTATTTCTTCATTTCTTTCTTTCTTTATTTTCTTTCTTTCTTTCTTCATTTCTTTCTTTCTTTTTTCTTTCTTTGTTTCTTCATTTCTTTCTTCTTTCTTTCTTTCGCCATTTCTATTTTTCTTTCAGTCTCGCCTTTAAATCTTTTCTTTCTTTCTTTATTTCTTCATTTCTTTCTTTCTTTATTTTCTTTCTTTCTTTCTTCATTTCTTTCTTTCTTTTTTCTTTCTTTGTTTCTTCATTTCTTTCTTCTTTCTTTCTTTCGCCATTTCTATTTTTCTTTCAGTCTCGCCTTTAAATCTTTTCTTTCTTTCTTTATTTCTTCATTTCTTTCTTTCTTTATTTTCTTTCTTTCTTTCTTCATTTCTTTCTTTCTTTTTTCTTTCTTTGTTTCTTCATTTCTTTCTTCTTTCTTTCTTTCGCCATTTCTATTTTTCTTTCAGTCTCGCCTTTAAATCTTTTCTTTCTTTCTTTATTTCTTCATTTCTTTCTTTCTTTATTTTCTTTCTTTCTTTCTTCATTTCTTTCTTTCTTTTTTCTTTCTTTGTTTCTTCATTTCTTTCTTCTTTCTTTCTTTCGCCATTTCTATTTTTCTTTCAGTCTCGCCTTTAAATCTTTTCTTTCTTTCTTTATTTCTTCATTTCTTTCTTTCTTTATTTTCTTTCTTTCTTTCTTCATTTCTTTCTTTCTTTTTTCTTTCTTTGTTTCTTCATTTCTTTCTTCTTTCTTTCTTTCGCCATTTCTATTTTTCTTTCAGTCTCGCCTTTAAATCTTTTCTTTCTTTCTTTATTTCTTCATTTCTTTCTTTCTTTATTTTCTTTCTTTCTTTCTTCATTTCTTTCTTTCTTTTTTCTTTCTTTGTTTCTTCATTTCTTTCTTCTTTCTTTCTTTCGCCATTTCTATTTTTCTTTCAGTCTCGCCTTTAAATCTTTTCTTTCTTTCTTTATTTCTTCATTTCTTTCTTTCTTTATTTTCTTTCTTTCTTTCTTCATTTCTTTCTTTCTTTTTTCTTTCTTTGTTTCTTCATTTCTTTCTTCTTTCTTTCTTTCGCCATTTCTATTTTTCTTTCAGTCTCGCCTTTAAATCTTTTCTTTCTTTCTTTATTTCTTCATTTCTTTCTTTCTTTATTTTCTTTCTTTCTTTCTTCATTTCTTTCTTTCTTTTTTCTTTCTTTGTTTCTTCATTTCTTTCTTCTTTCTTTCTTTCGCCATTTCTATTTTTCTTTCAGTCTCGCCTTTAAATCTTTTCTTTCTTTCTTTATTTCTTCATTTCTTTCTTTCTTTATTTTCTTTCTTTCTTTCTTCATTTCTTTCTTTCTTTTTTCTTTCTTTGTTTCTTCATTTCTTTCTTCTTTCTTTCTTTCGCCATTTCTATTTTTCTTTCAGTCTCGCCTTTAAATCTTTTCTTTCTTTCTTTATTTCTTCATTTCTTTCTTTCTTTATTTTCTTTCTTTCTTTCTTCATTTCTTTCTTTCTTTTTTCTTTCTTTGTTTCTTCATTTCTTTCTTCTTTCTTTCTTTCGCCATTTCTATTTTTCTTTCAGTCTCGCCTTTAAATCTTTTCTTTCTTTCTTTATTTCTTCATTTCTTTCTTTCTTTATTTTCTTTCTTTCTTTCTTCATTTCTTTCTTTCTTTTTTCTTTCTTTGTTTCTTCATTTCTTTCTTCTTTCTTTCTTTCGCCATTTCTATTTTTCTTTCAGTCTCGCCTTTAAATCTTTTCTTTCTTTCTTTATTTCTTCATTTCTTTCTTTCTTTATTTTCTTTCTTTCTTTCTTCATTTCTTTCTTTCTTTTTTCTTTCTTTGTTTCTTCATTTCTTTCTTCTTTCTTTCTTTCGCCATTTCTATTTTTCTTTCAGTCTCGCCTTTAAATCTTTTCTTTCTTTCTTTATTTCTTCATTTCTTTCTTTCTTTATTTTCTTTCTTTCTTTCTTCATTTCTTTCTTTCTTTTTTCTTTCTTTGTTTCTTCATTTCTTTCTTCTTTCTTTCTTTCGCCATTTCTATTTTTCTTTCAGTCTCGCCTTTAAATCTTTTCTTTCTTTCTTTATTTCTTCATTTCTTTCTTTCTTTATTTTCTTTCTTTCTTTCTTCATTTCTTTCTTTCTTTTTTCTTTCTTTGTTTCTTCATTTCTTTCTTCTTTCTTTCTTTCGCCATTTCTATTTTTCTTTCAGTCTCGCCTTTAAATCTTTTCTTTCTTTCTTTATTTCTTCATTTCTTTCTTTCTTTATTTTCTTTCTTTCTTTCTTCATTTCTTTCTTTCTTTTTTCTTTCTTTGTTTCTTCATTTCTTTCTTCTTTCTTTCTTTCGCCATTTCTATTTTTCTTTCAGTCTCGCCTTTAAATCTTTTCTTTCTTTCTTTATTTCTTCATTTCTTTCTTTCTTTATTTTCTTTCTTTCTTTCTTCATTTCTTTCTTTCTTTTTTCTTTCTTTGTTTCTTCATTTCTTTCTTCTTTCTTTCTTTCGCCATTTCTATTTTTCTTTCAGTCTCGCCTTTAAATCTTTTCTTTCTTTCTTTATTTCTTCATTTCTTTCTTTCTTTTTTTCTTTCTTTCTTTCTTCATTTCTTTCTTTCTTTTTTCTTTCTTTGTTTCTTCATTTCTTTCTTCTTTCTTTCTTTCGCCATTTCTATTTTTCTTTCAGTCTCGCCTTTAAATCTTTTCTTTCTTTCTTTATTTCTTCATTTCTTTCTTTCTTTATTTTCTTTCTTTCTTTCTT
Organism: Acanthosepion esculentum; assembly: GCA_964036315.1. Lineage (NCBI taxonomy): Eukaryota > Metazoa > Mollusca > Cephalopoda > Sepiida > Sepiidae > Acanthosepion > Acanthosepion esculentum. The sequence continues at coordinate 34,101,584 of OZ038503.1, read as the reverse complement.
CATTTCTTTCTTTCTTTTTTCTTTCTTTGTTTCTTCATTTCTTTCTTCTTTCTTTCTTTCGCCATTTCTATTTTTCTTTCAGTCTCGCCTTTAAATCTTTTCTTTCTTTCTTTATTTCTTCATTTCTTTCTTTCTTTTTTTCTTTCTTTCTTTCTTCATTTCTTTCTTTCTTTTTTCTTTCTTTGTTTCTTCATTTCTTTCTTCTTTCTTTCTTTCGCCATTTCTATTTTTCTTTCAGTCTCGCCTTTAAATCTTTTCTTTCTTTCTTTATTTCTTCATTTCTTTCTTTCTTTATTTTCTTTCTTTCTTTCTTCATTTCTTTCTTTCTTTTTTCTTTCTTTGTTTCTTCATTTCTTTCTTCTTTCTTTCTTTCGCCATTTCTATTTTTCTTTCAGTCTCGCCTTTAAATCTTTTCTTTCTTTCTTTATTTCTTCATTTCTTTCTTTCTTTTTTCTTTCTTTCTTTCTTCATTTCTTTCTTTCTTTTTTCTTTCTTTGTTTCTTCATTTCTTTCTTCTTTCTTTCTTTCGCCATTTCTATTTTTCTTTCAGTCTCGCCTTTAAATCTTTTCTTTCTTTCTTTATTTCTTCATTTCTTTCTTTCTTTATTTTCTTTCTTTCTTTCTTCATTTCTTTCTTTTCTTTTTTCTTTCTTTGTTTCTTCATTTCTTTCTTCTTTCTTTCTTTCGCCATTTCTATTTTTCTTTCAGTCTCGCCTTTAAATCTTTTCTTTCTTTCTTTATTTCTTCATTTCTTTCTTTCTTTTTTCTTTCTTTCTTTCTTCATTTCTTTCTTTCTTTTTTCTTTCTTTGTTTCTTCATTTCTTTCTTCTTTCTTTCTTTCGCCATTTCTATTTTTCTTTCAGTCTCGCCTTTAAATCTTTTCTTTCTTTCTTTATTTCTTCATTTCTTTCTTTCTTATTTTCTTTCTTTCTTTCTTCATTTCTTTCTTTCTTTTTTCTTTCTTTGTTTCTTCATTTCTTTCTTCTTTCTTTCTTTCGCCATTTCTATTTTTCTTTCAGTCTCGCCTTTAAATCTTTTCTTTCTTTCTTTATTTCTTCATTTCTTTCTTTCTTTTTTTCTTTCTTTCTTTCTTCATTTCTTTCTTTCTTTTTTCTTTCTTTGTTTCTTCATTTCTTTCTTCTTTCTTTCTTTCGCCATTTCTATTTTTCTTTCAGTCTCGCCTTTAAATCTTTTCTTTCTTTCTTTATTTCTTCATTTCTTTCTTTCTTTATTTTCTTTCTTTCTTTCTTCATTTCTTTCTTTCTTTTTTCTTTCTTTGTTTCTTCATTTCTTTCTTCTTTCTTTCTTTCGCCATTTCTATTTTTCTTTCAGTCTCGCCTTTAAATCTTTTCTTTCTTTCTTTATTTCTTCATTTCTTTCTTTCTTTATTTTCTTTCTTTCTTTCTTCATTTCTTTCTTTCTTTTTTCTTTCTTTGTTTCTTCATTTCTTTCTTCTTTCTTTCTTTCGCCATTTCTATTTTTCTTTCAGTCTCGCCTTTAAATCTTTTCTTTCTTTCTTTATTTCTTCATTTCTTTCTTTCTTTATTTTCTTTCTTTCTTTCTTCATTTCTTTCTTTCTTTTTTCTTTCTTTGTTTCTTCATTTCTTTCTTCTTTCTTTCTTTCGCCATTTCTATTTTTCTTTCAGTCTCGCCTTTAAATCTTTTCTTTCTTTCTTTATTTCTTCATTTCTTTCTTTCTTTATTTTCTTTCTTTCTTTCTTCATTTCTTTCTTTCTTTTTTCTTTCTTTGTTTCTTCATTTCTTTCTTCTTTCTTTCTTTCGCCATTTCTATTTTTCTTTCAGTCTCGCCTTTAAATCTTTTCTTTCTTTCTTTATTTCTTCATTTCTTTCTTTCTTTTTTCTTTCTTTCTTTCTTCATTTCTTTCTTTCTTTTTTCTTTCTTTGTTTCTTCATTTCTTTCTTCTTTCTTTCTTTCGCCATTTCTATTTTTCTTTCAGTCTCGCCTTTAAATCTTTTCTTTCTTTCTTTATTTCTTCATTTCTTTCTTTCTTTATTTTCTTTCTTTCTTTCTTCATTTCTTTCTTTCTTTTTTCTTTCTTTGTTTCTTCATTTCTTTCTTCTTTCTTTCTTTCGCCATTTCTATTTTTCTTTCAGTCTCGCCTTTAAATCTTTTCTTTCTTTCTTTATTTCTTCATTTCTTTCTTTCTTTCTTTATTTCTTCATTTCTTTCTTTCTTTTTCTTTCTTTCTTTCTTCATTTCTTTCTTTCTTTTTTCTTTCTTTGTTTCTTCATTTCTTTCTTCTTTCTTTCTTTCGCCATTTCTATTTTTCTTTCAGTCTCGCCTTTAAATCTTTTCTTTCTTTCTTTATTTCTTCATTTCTTTCTTTCTTTATTTTCTTTCTTTCTTTCTTCATTTCTTTCTTTCTTTTTTCTTTCTTTGTTTCTTCATTTCTTTCTTCTTTCTTTCTTTCGCCATTTCTATTTTTCTTTCAGTCTCGCCTTTAAATCTTTTCTTTCTTTCTTTATTTCTTCATTTCTTTCTTTCTTTATTTTCTTTCTTTCTTTCTTCATTTCTTTCTTTCTTTTTTCTTTCTTTGTTTCTTCATTTCTTTCTTCTTTCTTTCTTTCGCCATTTCTATTTTTCTTTCAGTCTCGCCTTTAAATCTTTTCTTTCTTTCTTTATTTCTTCATTTCTTTCTTTCTTTTTTCTTTCTTTCTTTCTTCATTTCTTTCTTTCTTTTTTCTTTCTTTGTTTCTTCATTTCTTTCTTCTTTCTTTCTTTCGCCATTTCTATTTTTCTTTCAGTCTCGCCTTTAAATCTTTTCTTTCTTTCTTTATTTCTTCATTTCTTTCTTTCTTTATTTTCTTTCTTTCTTTCTTCATTTCTTTCTTTCTTTTTTCTTTCTTTGTTTCTTCATTTCTTTCTTCTTTCTTTCTTTCGCCATTTCTATTTTTCTTTCAGTCTCGCCTTTAAATCTTTTCTTTCTTTCTTTATTTCTTCATTTCTTTCTTTCTTTATTTTCTTTCTTTCTTTCTTCATTTCTTTCTTTCTTTTTTCTTTCTTTGTTTCTTCATTTCTTTCTTCTTTCTTTCTTTCGCCATTTCTATTTTTCTTTCAGTCTCGCCTTTAAATCTTTTCTTTCTTTCTTTATTTCTTCATTTCTTTCTTTCTTTTTTCTTTCTTTCTTTCTTCATTTCTTTCTTTCTTTTTTCTTTCTTTGTTTCTTCATTTCTTTCTTCTTTCTTTCTTTCGCCATTTCTATTTTTCTTTCAGTCTCGCCTTTAAATCTTTTCTTTCTTTCTTTATTTCTTCATTTCTTTCTTTCTTTATTTTCTTTCTTTCTTTCTTCATTTCTTTCTTCATTTCTTTCTTTCTTTTTTCTTTCTTTGTTTCTTCATTTCTTTCTTCTTTCTTTCTTTCGCCATTTCTATTTTTCTTTCAGTCTCGCCTTTAAATCTTTTCTTTCTTTCTTTATTTCTTCATTTCTTTCTTTCTTTTTTCTTTCTTTCTTTCTTCATTTCTTTCTTTCTTTTTTCTTTCTTTGTTTCTTCATTTCTTTCTTCTTTCTTTCTTTCGCCATTTCTATTTTTCTTTCAGTCTCGCCTTTAAATCTTTTCTTTCTTTCTTTATTTCTTCATTTCTTTCTTTCTTTTTTCTTTCTTTCTTTCTTCATTTCTTTCTTTCTTTTTTCTTTCTTTGTTTCTTCATTTCTTTCTTCTTTCTTTCTTTCGCCATTTCTATTTTTCTTTCAGTCTCGCCTTTAAATCTTTTCTTTCTTTCTTTATTTCTTCATTTCTTTCTTTCTTTATTTTCTTTCTTTCTTTCTTCATTTCTTTCTTTCTTTTTTCTTTCTTTGTTTCTTCATTTCTTTCTTCTTTCTTTCTTTCGCCATTTCTATTTTTCTTTCAGTCTCGCCTTTAAATCTTTTCTTTCTTTCTTTATTTCTTCATTTCTTTCTTTCTTTATTTTCTTTCTTTCTTTCTTCATTTCTTTCTTTCTTTTTTCTTTCTTTGTTTCTTCATTTCTTTCTTCTTTCTTTCTTTCGCCATTTCTATTTTTCTTTCAGTCTCGCCTTTAAATCTTTTCTTTCTTTCTTTATTTCTTCATTTCTTTCTTTCTTTATTTTCTTTCTTTCTTTCTTCATTTCTTTCTTTCTTTTTTCTTTCTTTGTTTCTTCATTTCTTTCTTCTTTCTTTCTTTCGCCATTTCTATTTTTCTTTCAGTCTCGCCTTTAAATCTTTTCTTTCTTTCTTTATTTCTTCATTTCTTTCTTTCTTTATTTTCTTTCTTTCTTTCTTCATTTCTTTCTTTCTTTTTTCTTTCTTTGTTTCTTCATTTCTTTCTTCTTTCTTTCTTTCGCCATTTCTATTTTTCTTTCAGTCTCGCCTTTAAATCTTTTCTTTCTTTCTTTATTTCTTCATTTCTTTCTTTCTTTATTTTCTTTCTTTCTTTCTTCATTTCTTTCTTTCTTTTTTCTTTCTTTGTTTCTTCATTTCTTTCTTCTTTCTTTCTTTCGCCATTTCTATTTTTCTTTCAGTCTCGCCTTTAAATCTTTTCTTTCTTTCTTTATTTCTTCATTTCTTTCTTTCTTTATTTTCTTTCTTTCTTTCTTCATTTCTTTCTTTCTTTTTTCTTTCTTTGTTTCTTCATTTCTTTCTTCTTTCTTTCTTTCGCCATTTCTATTTTTCTTTCAGTCTCGCCTTTAAATCTTTTCTTTCTTTCTTTATTTCTTCATTTCTTTCTTTCTTTATTTTCTTTCTTTGTTTCTTCATTTCTTTCTTTCTTTTTTCTTTCTTTGTTTCTTCATTTCTTTCTTCTTTCTTTCTTTCGCCATTTCTATTTTTCTTTCAGTCTCGCCTTTAAATCTTTTCTTTCTTTCTTTATTTCTTCATTTCTTTCTTTCTTTATTTTCTTTCTTTCTTTCTTCATTTCTTTCTTTCTTTTTTCTTTCTTTGTTTCTTCATTTCTTTCTTCTTTCTTTCTTTCGCCATTTCTATTTTTCTTTCAGTCTCGCCTTTAAATCTTTTCTTTCTTTCTTTATTTCTTCATTTCTTTCTTTCTTTATTTTCTTTCTTTCTTTCTTCATTTCTTTCTTTCTTTTTTCTTTCTTTGTTTCTTCATTTCTTTCTTCTTTCTTTCTTTCGCCATTTCTATTTTTCTTTCAGTCTCGCCTTTAAATCTTTTCTTTCTTTCTTTATTTCTTCATTTCTTTCTTTCTTTATTTTCTTTCTTTCTTTCTTCATTTCTTTCTTTCTTTTTTCTTTCTTTGTTTCTTCATTTCTTTCTTCTTTCTTTCTTTCGCCATTTCTATTTTTCTTTCAGTCTCGCCTTTAAATCTTTTCTTTCTTTCTTTATTTCTTCATTTCTTTCTTTCTTTATTTTCTTTCTTTCTTTCTTCATTTCTTTCTTTCTTTTTTCTTTCTTTGTTTCTTCATTTCTTTCTTCTTTCTTTCTTTCGCCATTTCTATTTTTCTTTCAGTCTTGCCTTTAAATCTTTTCTTTCTTTCTTTATTTCTTCATTTCTTTCTTTCTTTATTTTCTTTCTTTCTTTCTTCATTTCTTTCTTTCTTTTTTCTTTCTTTGTTTCTTCATTTCTTTCTTCTTTCTTTCTTTCGCCATTTCTATTTTTCTTTCAGTCTCGCCTTTAAATCTTTTCTTTCTTTCTTTATTTCTTCATTTCTTTCTTTCTTTCTTTTTTCTTTCTTTCTTTCTTCATTTCTTTCTTTCTTTTTTCTTTCTTTGTTTCTTCATTTCTTTCTTCTTTCTTTCTTTCGCCATTTCTATTTTTCTTTCAGTCTCGCCTTTTAATCTTGTCTTTCTTTCTTTCTTCTTTCTTTCTTCTTTCTTTCTTTCTATGTTTCGCCATTTCTTTGTTCTTTCAGCTTTATCTTTTAATCTCTTCTTTCTTTCTTTCCTTCTTTTTCCTTTCTTTCTTTGTTTCGCCATTTCTATTTTTCTTTCAGTCTCGCCTTTTAATCTTTTCTTTCTTTCTTTATTTTTTCATTTCTTTCTTTCTTTCTTTTTTCTTTCTTTCTTTCTTCATTTCTTTTTTCTTTTAGTTTCATCTTTTAATCTCTTCTTTCTTTTTTTTCCTTTCTTTCTTTCTTTCTTTATTTCGCTATTTCTTTTTCTTTCAACTTCGCCTTTTAACCTTTTTCTTTCTTTCTTTCTTTCTTTCTTTCTTTCTTTTTCTTTCTTTCTGTCTTTGTTTCGCCATTTCTATTTTTCTTCCAGCTTCGCCTTTTCCTTTTCCCTTTCTTAATGTCTTTATTGATTTATTTGTTTATATTAGCCCCGTCTTTCAATCCGTTCTTACATTCTTTTTTATATTTCATAATATTTTTCTTTTATTTTCAACGTTTAATCTTTCTTTCTTTCTTATTTTTCTTTCTTTCTTATTTTTCTTTCTTTCTTATTTTCCTTTCTTTCTTATTATTCTTTGTTTCTTTATTTCTTTTTGAACTGTCTTTCTTTTGTTGATGTCTTTTACATTTTCTTTTTTGCCTTAACGATTCCTTCTATCTTTCTATCCTTCCTCCTTTCTTCACTTTCCTTTTTTTTCTTCCTTCTCTCCATTCATATATACTTCTATTTTCCTTCTTTCCTCCTAGCATTCTAGTTCGCTTAGTTCTTTTTTGTCATTCCTTCTGTCATTTCAGCTTTCCTTCCCTTTACCCACGTCCCTTCCTTTTCCTTTCTTCTTTCCTTCCATTTTTCCTTTTCTTTCTCTTCCCTGTTTTCTTTCATTTCATCTTTCCTGCTTATTTCTTCCTTCCTTTGTCCTTTTATTTCATCTTTTGATTTGTTTCCCATCCTTCCGCTCATTCTTTGCGCTTTCCTTCTATTTTCCTTCATTCTTTCTTCCCTTTCCTTCCTTTCATATGAACTTTTGTTTTATTTCTATTTTTCAAGATATCTTTTTCTCACTTTGCTTTCCTTTGTATTTACTTCCTTCTTTCTTTTCATCTTTCTTTCAATTTCTCTTCCTCTTTTTCCTTTTTTCTTTTTGATTTTTCCTTTCGTCTTTTCTTCGATTTTCCTTCTTTCATTTGTCCATCATTTATTTATTTCTCTCTTTCTTTCTCTCTTTCTTTCTTTATATAGATTTATTTATTTCTACCTTTCTTTGATTTTGTTTTTCCTCACCCCACCCTTTCTAATTTATTCAATTTGAATATATGACACACTGGTTTGAACTCCATGAGCAGCATTTCAAATTTACAAGCTATATTCGTTGAGTGTCTAGTAATCCTTTTCACAATAGTTAGATAGAACTTGACAAATGATATGACTCTTCAGGATGTAGGTGATTGTGACTAACCCCAACTGTATTCATTATGAATTGCCTTCACTTCTTATGAAAGATAGTGGTGGTGTTTCCAATTGCCTTCTACACGGTTTGAACACGCTATTATCTTACTACTAGACTGGCATCTCCCCTAGGCTACAGAGCCCAGTCTACACTGTTATTTAACCCACAGGTGAGAGGCTGATTCATGAATTTCCTATGATCATTTGTGAGAAAGGTAAAAAATTGAACTAGCTTCGCTAATTCAGTTTTACTTGTCAATAACCTTTACGCTAAACACACATACAATCTCTGTCTCTCTCTGTCTCTCTCTCTCTGTCTCTCTCTCTCTGTCTCTCTCTCTATCTATCTATATATATATATATATATATATATATATATATATATATATATATATATATATAAAGGTGCCGAACGACGATCAAGGTCACCTTCCTGACAAATCGACAAAGGCGTGATTCAAACCCAGGTATCAATGGCTAAAAAGCGCATACGAAGCATTCTGAATTTGAGTCTGGACTTTATGATATAAAATATTTAACAAAATAGCTTCATTTATTCTCATTAATGTTGGGTTTTTTTTTCAGATTTATTTATTATTTTTTACGTAACAAAGAACAGCACTTTTTTGCATCCGACAAAACTTGCATAAGTCGAAATGGTGCAAGACGAAAAATCATATACCTATTAATATATATATATATATATATATATATATATATATATATATATATATATATATATATATATATATATATATAATATTTATGAGTTAAGGTGCTTAGTATCAGGGACAGAGCGTGTATAAATATAAGAGTGAACACTTATGTCATCATCAAGTGGCAACAGTAAAGTTTCATGCTTGAATGCAATCTCCATGCCTGAAGACTGCTTTTTAAAAATAACCGCGAATTCGAAGTCTAAACATTATCATTGATAACTCTTTCCTCCAATATACGGAGCCTATTTAAAATATTCTAAATACTTGATATAATGCCAAAATATCTCGATGATAAAATCGGTCAATAATTATATTTATTTATACTGGGATTCATGCATGCAATTACAAGTCATCCATAATAACATTTTAACTTTTGAAATCATATTTATTTCTGACATATGGATTTTTTCAAACTAAATCTTTGATATTCTTTCAATCCTCTCGCCTCACCTGCTATGCTTTTCCGCCCACCTATGAGTCGCATCGCACCATTTGGGAACAACTGCTGTAACTCCTCGCGTCTTAGCGGCTTCATTGCCTTGTATGAGATGAAATGATTAAAAAATAGAAAAAGTCGTATAAGTAGGTCACCCATTACGGATCGAACACCTATATACTGGGTCTCTTAGTAGAGTGTGCTCTACAGCAAACACCCAAATTTTTTACGTATTTATTTCCGTTTTATTTGGCAAAGAACCACCCACCAAAGGCAACCCGGTGTGGATCAAGATCTCTATACTGGCGCCCTTCTATCAAACTACACCAAAAGTTACCGGCTTTATTTGCAGATACACTTGTCGGTGTACAAACTGAAATAGCTCCTTGAATTTTGCGTTAACGCTGAAAAGAAAAGAAAAAACAGGCTAAACAAAAGAGCATTCCAGTCTGTAATCGTAGATGTTGGTACTGTTCTTTCAGTTAGATCACCAGACGCCATAAAAGGCATCGACGTGGGTGCAAAATACTTACATAAATATTTACGTTCGACAATATGCCAGCACACTCTGCAATATCGTATATTTCAGCTGCAACACGTGCACACATATCATTGCATATCTATCCATCTGGATATATGTATTTTATGTAAAGGGCAACGAAATTCAGCGAAGAGGAAGCAGTGGAGAAGTGCAAATACTATTTTGGACAAAGTCTACTTCTAGTTAAAGGAGAATGCAGGTTCGATCCCTGCCGAAGGAGATATTTTGTCTACTTACATTTCTCAAATTCGCAAACTGATAGACGTAATACACTTTTTAATAAATAAAATGGGACGTCTATTTCAAACGTCCACTATATATATATATATATATATATATATATATATATATATATATATATATATATATATATATATATATATATATATATATATATATATATATATATATATAAAGGATAGATAGATCTTACGTAAACGTTATTTTTAGTGGATCCCCATATTTGCGTAGACGACCCTTTTATTTATTAAACAGTAAATTTATTTGTTTTCGCCTACCGGCCTAAATAATAATTGAGAAATATTATTCAAGAAAAATATGCGCTCTCCAGCAATATTCAAAACTGCGTCCCCACCCCTTGACGGGAGAAAGCGCTTACTATTTACATTGTTCGGACTATCATCCTCATTTTTGTTGCCATATTTATCGCAACGTTTCGGCCTTCTTCAGGTGGTTGGAATGTCGAACTGAACCCTTTATTTCGCTCACTGGGGTAGACTGTTCTAGTTCCACGTACCATGTCTAATGGATATCAGTTATCAGTTATCTCCTGTTAATTACCCTCTCCAAGTTCTCCACAGCCTTAACCATGTATAGAACTCACACTCTTTGGACCCTGTCACTGGATCTAACCAACGCCTTTATCCAGGACCCATGCCTATCGGCCTGCGCGTTCGAGAGACCAGCCGGCGAGCACATTTTTCTATATTAATTCACTTGAAGGTTACTTCGATGGGGTGAAATCGGTTGCATTCGATTAATTACGTCTGAGTAGTGACATTGATCCTTGTTAGATGTTCCAATTTTTCCGCCTCGTGCCACACCCGAAACGACGCTTTGTAAATCGATATATTAAGTCTCGAATGCGCTGGCCGATATACCATTTTTATACCGTTAAAAAATCACAGGGCGTCTACTCAAACAAAGTGTACCCATGAAACTAATATATATATATATATATATATATATATATATATATATATATATATATATATATAAAATGAAATGAAGAGGTTATAATGGTTCCAACGAGAGAAAAGTGTGTATATTAAAAAGAAGAGAGGTACCGCAAACTTTTTTGGTTGTAATGTGGGTTTTTAAAAAATTATTATTCTTTATTTTTCATAGTTTTACATAGTTTTACAACACGTGTTAAAGAAAGACATTGGAATGACCAACACAAAAACAGAGAATGTCTCATATAGAGAAGATTTAACATTGAAAAACATAAAGGAAAAAAATTAATTATTTTTAATAATTATTTTTAATAATATGTGGAAATCTCCACCCTTTACCTGAAGACGGTCGTAAGACCAGAAACACGTGTTGTAAAACTATGTAAAACTATGAAAAATAAAGAATAATAATTTTTTAAAAACCCACATTACAACCAAAAATGTTTGCGGTACCTCTCTTCTTTTTAATATATATATATATATATATATATATATATATATATATATATATATAATCGAATAATCCTAAGGAGCCAGTCAAACCTACCTCGGTTTTACCTAAACACGTTTACTTGTTCCATAACGGTTGACTTTAAAAAGTGCTCAATAGGGCGACCCATAACTAAAATTATATAAATGGTAATACTCGTTTGGAAAACCTCGTATAGCTCAACTTGTAATAGAATTGTTTCTATTACAAGTTGAGCTATCTGAGGTTTTTCAAATGTGTATTACCATATATATATATATATATATATATATATATATATATATATATATATATATATATATATATATATATATATATATATAATAATGAGAAGCCACGTATACTTTCTTGATATGTATATAATCTGGAGAAAACAACAGAAAAGTTGCAAATTAAAAAAATGTGAATTTTTTTGTGAAAGTATTTATTTATATTTTTTTATCTGAGATCTGAAATATCAAATATATATATATATATATATATATATATATATATATATATATATATATATATATAAATACTTTCACAAAAAAAACATTCAAATTTTTTTAACGTCCTTTTTATCATATAAAATTTGGTGAGGTGCGCGCAAATTTCCCTTCCGAAAATACGGCCCAGAGAAAAAAAGTTTGTGAACCACTGGCTTACTGGGTGTGAGAGAATATGAGAAAAAGAAAAAAATATTAAGAAGAGAGAACAATAAAAGTACATGAATTAAGAATACAGAAGATCTCGATTGACATTGCAATTAAATTTTTGAAGTTCAAAGGCGACTAGAAAGCAAGAAGCCGGAAGTACATAGTACATAGTTAACTCCTATGGTTCAATACACAATGTGTGACCTACAGATGTGACGTTTTTTTAACACTGAACTTAATACGACTTTGTATATTTTAGAAAATACGAGTTAACAAGTTCGACTAATTTGACTACTGAGAAGAAACTATACTGAAAGATCCATTAATATTATACAAAATTCGATCCACATTGGGTTCCCTACTATCGTGCCCTTGTGCCAGACCAAGCAGCACATTGTAAATAGGAATCCTGCAATCTATTTTTGAGTACAGTATGTTCTATCTACATCAAGGGAATCTAAGCGAAACAGTAAATGCATATTTGATCCGCTATCCGAAAATCACTGTTATCATCATCATCATCGTCACTAATCATCACCATCACCACTACCATCACCACATACCTTAACACCATCATAATCACCATCATCATCACCACCACCATCACCATCATTATCACCAACACCATCATCACGACCACCATCACCTTCATCACCAACCAACATCATCAGCATCATGATTATCATCATCTTCACCACTACTACCACCACCACCACCACCACCGCTATCACCACCATCATAATCACCATCATCACCATCACCATCATGATTACCATCACCATCGCCATCATCATGACCATCATTATCATCATCATCATATCATCAAATTCACCACCACTACCACCACCATCACCATAAACACCACCACCATCACCATGACTACTATAATTATCACCTGCATTATCTAACGAGCTGTTAATCCCGTCGGTAGAAACCCTCCGATCTGGCCGATGCCGTGCCATCACCAGACCGGCTTTATACCTTTGACCGAAAGTAGAGCCTTCTTATGAAACTTTGCCTGAGTCGAAATAGCGTAATAACGAAGAATCAATTACCTGATAATTTCCAGAGATGATATTCCGGGGCTTTCTCAAAGCCTAACGGAAAGCTGTATGCGAGGTACGCACATCTGGGCCAAGGACAAATATTGCCCAGTTCCCACGACCACTGTCACGCTGGCATGAGTATCCACAAGCCTTCTATCTTTATTGCAACCGGGAAGGTGCTGCGCAGCCCGTCAACACCATACCGATGGTATTAAACTTTCCTAAACAGGAGGGTAAGATGTGATTCGAGGCTCTTCTTAATATGGGGGGTCCATACGCGTTCATATTGCGCAAGGGTAAAAATTGCGTAGGCCTGCGTCCACTGCCCCTCTGATGTTGATATTCCCCAACCCGTCATCTTTGGTGCAGACTGCCAACACCAACCCACGCCGATACTGAAGAATGTCAAACCTCTCGCCACAGCCAAATATCAGCTTTGATTCGGTTGGTTGATTGTTTTAGTTTAGAAGCATATCAATCTCTATCGATTATTGAATCCCAAAATGTAAATATCTTGTACGCATTTTGTGTGTGGGGGGTAGATAATAATGTTTTTAGTGATACAAGTTTTACTAAGTAACCAAAACACTGGGAGTAGAAGAGATGGGTTCATACCTTTCCCATGTGCATTTGCGCGGAAGTGTATATAACGGACCCAACGGGAATTGGAACTCGGCTCTCCGATTAAAAATTCCGAGCCATTATCCATTACACGAACCGTATATCCAATCTTGCAGCTCCTAGAATTGCCAAATGGTCACCCATATAAATAGTGACCAGGTTCATTTCGGTGTTCTTTCGGAAACCAGTGTTTGAAAATGATGTGGGCTTAAGCCACTATGATTCGGTGACATCATATACAAATTTGCACAACTGCAAAGAATATTTGACATTGATGCCATCAATACTGAGAGAACGCTTTTTCCAAACAGCCAATTATTCAAGAGAACACAAACCCTGCTCGAAGTCTTTTTTCTACTTTAAAATGTCATGGCTCCAAAACGATTGCAGCAAACAATGGCTTTCATTTGGTAAGGGCAGTACTGAACACTTGTTATGTAACATCAGACCTCGTATATGGCAGTGAGTATTGGCCAATCTCCTCACAGATGAAGAAAAGAGTTGTAACAACAGAAATGTAATTCTACAGAAGGATACTGAAAATTCCATGGACCGAACATATGAGAAACGACGACGTTCTAGAGAAAATAAAAACAAAAATGACAATTATATTTAACATCAGAAAGAGATTGTTAAAATTTCCTGTGCATTAACTGAGGAAAGAGGGCTTGGAAGATTTTATACTCACAAGACAGATTGACGGCATGAGCAATATATTCCTAGATATGACGATAAACTACATCCAGCAGCAAGACCTCTGATCGGGAGATTTGAGGTTTGAGGAACCCGGAACCACCTCTTAATTGCTGTTGTTCCCAGGTCCACCTTCACCCGGGGTGGTAGCACCTGTTAGGATCCCAGCTATGGGCAAATAGTAAACCCCCAACCAAAAACAAATCACTATGAAAGTATAAAAGTACATTTTTATAGTAAAATTACCAATAATACAATTTTAAAGCAAAATGATGAACAATATATTTTATCTATAATTGAAGTCATAAAACCCATACAGGTGTTGATATGTCGCTAAAAAAAATCGACCAACGAAAGCAAGAGGGATAGAGAAAAACAATACTTAACGTTAGCCAAGCTTGAATGATTATATGAACATTGTTTGAAAATAATTATTTGAAAAATATTAATTCGAATTGTAAATTGTTTGAAAGAAAATTAATCGAACGGACAATTGTACTAAATAATAATTATTTAGAATGCAAAATTCTTTATTGCAGTAAAAATGTAAAATTTAAAAGCGGAAATACACAAATGATAATTATTCGAAATACAAATATTGTTAATAAAACAATTTAGTAAGAAAAAATCCTTATAACCTTAAGTTATATAATACTATATGCAAATAGTCAACTAATGAAGAATACTCTTTAAAGGATGCCATTAAATTTTTAAGTTTTCCATTTACGTCGCGATGTTTCTTGGCGCTCTTGCTATTTTGGTAACCTGCTCTTACTTTTGCAATATAAATTTTTTGCAAAACCTGTTCTCTTTTAGGAGAGTCTAAGAATTTCTTTGTTACAAAAAAGCCCTATTCCATCCTTCAAGGGCGTTATTAGTTCTAGGTAAATCAGCATTGACTCTCTCAAAGCAAAACCACATACCTATTTCAAACAGATAATTCGATTATCATTTAGTATAATTTTCCTATCATTTTTATTCAAACAATTTACAATTCGAATAAATGGTTTTCGAATAATTATTTTCAAACGATTATTTTCGAGCTATTTTCTCGATACGTCTTAAATAAATGGAAGACTGCTTATCACTTAAATATTGTCTAAACTTATTTATACTTAAATATTGTCTAAAGCCTATTAACATGTGGAATATTTCATAAAAAATGTTATGTGAAAACAATTTTATGAATTTCACTAATGTCTTAAGGTTTTCTCCATTTTTTTGCCATTATGTGAACATTGTTTGAAAACAATTATTCGAAAAAAATTATTCGAATTGTAAATTGTTTGAATGAAAATGAATCGAAAGGACAATTATAGTAAATGATAATAAAACAAATTAGTAAGAAAAATCCTAATAACCTTAAGTTATATAATACTGCACGCAAATAGTCAACTATTGAAGTATACTCGTTAAAGGATGCCATTAAATTCTTAAGTTTTCCATTTACGTCGCCGTGTTTCTTGGCGCTCTTGATATTTTGGCAATCTGCTCTTCCTTTTGCAATATAAATTTCTTGCAAGTCCTGTCCTCTTTTAAAAGCGTATAAGAATTTCCATTGTGGGATGATTGGATGACGCTGCAAAAAAACGACTATGACATCCTTAAAGGGCGTTATTACTTCTAGTTAAATCAGCATTGACTCTCTCAAAGAAAAACCACGTACGTATTTAAAACGGATAATTCGATTATCATTTAGTATAATTTTCCTATCATTTTTATTCAAACAATTTACAATTCGAATAAATGTTTTTCGAGCTATTTTCTCGATACGTCCTAAATAAATAGAAGACTGGTTATCACTTAAATATTGTTTAAACTTTGTCGGGGAAGAGATAAAATGTGGAATTTTTTTTTTATCCCAAGCAATTGTTAAGGATATTTGTGTGTTTTATGGACAATAATTGTCAACGCCATTTTTTTTTATTATTATTTGTAATCATCTTCTTGAAATCCATCCTTTCACCTGATTACGACATGCGGCAATCTTCACGAGCGAACGTTCTCTGTAACGTTTCTTCTTTTTTTTTCCAATACAGATTCTTGAATTTATATCGTTATTGCGGAATCAGGGGTTTGATGCGTTAAACCGAACAAGCGAATCATAATCATTGGCGTCAATCGATCCCAAATGAGGCGAGAAGCTAATGTATCCAAAATGAATCACGTGTCTGAACTTTACCCTTCCTCCCATATATGGAAATGAATGTTGGAAAATCTCCTCAGAGATGAATGAAAGACTTGAGGCAACAGAAATGTGGTCCTGCAGAAGGAAACTGAGAATATCATGGACTTAACATGTGAGCAATGAGGAAGTTTTAGAGAAAATCGAAAGAAAATGTAGGACAGATTGAAGGCAAGAGGAACAAAAGAAAACAACCTGTCGAACATGAGTAAATGTCGAGCGAAACAAGTTTTAGGAGAGCTAGGAAAAAGATAGAAATTACTAAGAGCTACAAATTTCTGATGATCGGTGATCGCCAATGTACTGAAGGGACACGAAACATGCAAGAATAAATATCATTATTTATGTCGGCTTCAACAAGAATGATCAGTAGAATGGTTCGAATAATACGTCATAAAATATACATGTACATACACTTTATTTCTGTGTTGCGTATGTGTGTGCATGGGGAGGAGCGTTGGAGTAATGAACAGCGGCTCAGATTGAGGAATCAGAGAGCCGAGTTCGAATTCCAGTTGAATCCATTACATTCACTTAAGTGCTAATAGCTTTAGGAAAGGTATGAATCCTCTTCTTCTCCCCCGGCTATGGGTAAATAGCAGGACAGACAAGGTTTTCTATACACTTGTATGGCAACTGGTCTATTGCAGAAAGAAATGGCAACATACTGCGGGAAAAATCTTCCTCGTCAGACATGTATCGAAAGATGCATGATTGCCTAAGCGCGTATCACGCATGGCACATAACTGATGTGTGTGCGTATGTGTGTGTGTGTGTGTGTGTGTGTTTGTCATAATCCGTATGCAGATCCATAAATAGGCGTTGTCATTGGAGTAAACGGTATCGAAATTGCCCCTGTCATAATTAGTTGGTTCTCAGGTGTAAACAGACAGTTCCCCAGCATTCCTAGATTCGTAGTCTCTCTCACTCTCTCTCTCTCTCTCTCTCTATATATATATATATATATATATATATATATATATATATATGTGTGTGTGTGTGTGTGTGTGTGTGTGTGTGTGTGTGTGTGTGTGTGTGTGTTAGAAATGACAACAGGAAAACCTTTTATGGCGACGACGCGTGTAAAAGTTTTTATTTACTAACCTGTATTTATGCACACGAAAAAAAGTAATGTTGTGACAAATAATGTTATACGTTCAAATTCGAAATATTCTAAAGCCTCTCGGCATTGAGGAGTAGAAAACATTTATGGAGGACGCTAAGCGACGTAAAATTGTGTATGCTGTTAAACGACAGCGAAGTAATGTTGCAGTTATTACTGCTATAATCCATGAGTCAACCGTTTAACTTTTAATTTAAAAATTAAAATTATGGTCGTGAATAAATATGTCGGCTTGGGAAACGGTGTATTTGTTTTAAGAAATGAAATATTTCAGAAAATCCACGGCTTGTGCTGATGTTTGGACTAGTATCTCTTAATGTATTTTCGATATATATATATATATATATATAAAACAACTGAAAAGTTGAAAATTTAAAAAAAAATAGAATGTTTTTTTGTGAAAGTATTTATTTATATTTTTTTATATATATATATTTGATATTTCAGATCGACCTCGATCTTTCATCAGTTGCATTCCATATCACGTGACGTCCGCTTGTAAATATTAGTGAATATACATAATATCCAACGTAGGTAACACGAATCGGTGTTTCATTAGTATGTTCTTCACTGATATATACTTATAGCTCTGCTACATATCATTGACCACTATATTTATAACACCTGAGGAAGAAATATATTTATACGTATGTGCAAGTATATGTGCGTATATGTATATTTTTTATCTTACCTATCCCTTATATATATATATATATATATATATATATATATATATATATATATATATATATAATATCTATTGATGTAGTTTTCGATATATAGATAAATATCACCTATATAGTATCTATTAATGCAGTTTTCGTTATATATATATATATATATATATATATATATATATATATATATATATATATATAAATATATATATATATATGTTCAAACATATTTTGTTAAATATAAGAGACAACGAATGTCTATTATGTTTGATCATGAGCCGTTCTAAGTTTCCTATAGTTGCTTTAATTTCTGGAGAAAATAAAGACAAAAATTGTCCAACATTTGGATATTTTTACTATGCTCTTCATTGATCTAAGCTTTCGGTCCACATGAGTCTTCTTCAGATTGGTTATATGGAAATTTAAACAAAGATATTCACCATCAAAGATGATATTCTGTTATGTTGGCCTATATAAGATTAATACAAAATATAAAGTTTGTCACTTAGCTGATTGATAATATTTTCAGCACCTCGACTCTAGAGTTTCGTAGATGGAATCGCCCTGTTCACTTGTCAGGAGATACCGGCAGTTGACTCTTTATTTTCTCTTTTTTTCGTCACTTTCATTGGTGCGAAGTTGACTTTTTTGTTCTTCTTTCATTGCCTGTGCAAGTGCGTATTCGCGCGCATGTGTGTGTGCGCGTCCGTATAGAATGTCGTGGTTATATCTCCTTTTCATAGCTTTACCTGCCTCTTTACACTTTTTACTTATTGGTCTTATACCTTTTTCTCTCTTCCAACTTTAAGGGACATAGCGAAATGTAGCAACCCAGCATCCAGTTTGACAAACAGTCACTGGTCTTAGTACTACTTAAGCGTTCTAGGGCTTTCATGAGTTTGGAAAATATAGGTGTATTTTTCTTTTTTTGCTTAAATATATTTTTTTTTATTACTAATGCTTAAATGGTAAATATTTACATATATCTACACTTGGCCATTATTTAATTTTTCTTATTTAATTTGGTGGTATCTTAAGTATTAGTGTATTAACGGCATGAGGTCAAGTTTATACATACACACACACATACATTTAATCTGGCTCCGTGGTAGTTCAAATAATGGAGTATTAAGCGCAGACCGCCTTTTCAGACGTAGTCGTCCGCTTCGTCTCATGGTTGATGGCTTGTCGTGTAGTTGATTAATATAACACGGGAACGGCAAACTTCCCGTAACTAGAGCATGCAGAAAAGTCTTGGGTGATAGCGGAGAAACATCAAGTGTCGGATACAAAAGATTTTAATTTTGTACTCTTAAAAGAGATGTGGATTCTTTCTTATACGTTCATAAATAGTTTGATGGAATTTAACGACATTTGCTGGAAATGACAAGCTTTAACCAAATAACTAAACCTCGAAATGAATTAGATATGAACTCATGGAAAGAATATAGCACGGCATTTGTAGCCTGGACGTCCAAATAATGTAATGGTTAATGAGTCGGAAAGAGAAATTGGCGACGCCGTGTTCGAATTCCGGTCGAGATCGTTACATTTCGCACGAATAACCGCGGGAAAGGTTAAATAGCACGGCAAATTGGACTCTCTAGCCGTGGTTGGCAACTAGTATAGAAGAAGAACAACGTTGAATTTAAAATTCAGTGGCACATACTTGAACTGTAATATAAGGTCCTATCAGAATAGTTTCAGTACAAATCACAGGTTGACTCTGTGAGTGATGAAGAAGGACAAATGAGCCGGAGCAGGCATCTGCAAAAGGGATAAGCAAAGCATCCTATCAGGCGGACAGGCTTGGAAACGAGCAGGCATGCTGAAGAAAAGAGGAGGTGATTTTCAGTGTGCATTCAAGTCGAAATAACTCTGATGATGTTTGAGCCTTATTGGCTCTGTGGGTGGTGATGAAACACAAATGAGCCTGAGCAAACATCTGCAAAAGAGATTAACAAGGCACTCTACCAGGCGGATATACTTGGAAACGAGGAATCTCGCTGATTTGCTGCGTGCATTCAGCTCGAAATAAATCTGATGATGTTTGAGCCTCCTTTATGTTCATCACAACAGAAAAAGTAATTTTGAAACAAAACTCGCTGTTAATGAATGCGAGTTTTTTGGTGGGGGTTCTTTTTTTTTTTTTTTTTTTTTTTTTTTGTTACGGAGAAAATAACAGCTAGATTCAAGCTTTCAAAATCTAAGCCTAAACGGGGAAGACTTGTTGCCACTTGTTCCACAAGTTTAATTCTGGCCTTTTATCCTTTTATTTCTTTATTTTGTTGTTGTTGTTGTTGTTTTGATGAAGATTATGAAATCGGAGATGCTTGGTCCTTGTCACTTCGACATTGCCTGTTTGACTTATGATGCGAGAGTCTGACGAACAGTCAGTGATGATTATTCGCTGTGGCAGATGATCGCTTTACCGGGACCTCACGCTGTCTTTACGGCGGCAAAACAGGTAAAGCGCCTGAGACTTTTGTAGCGATCAAAAGAGAAAATACACCGTCGGTTAGTGTAATGTTCAACAGGGGGCAAAATAAACACAACCGCTGCGTTGGTTTCTAGATTCCAGTTTCTTTAATGACTTCAAAACAATATAAATGCAAAGCAAAGTTCTGGGAGAGACGGGATTTCTGCAGACAAATCGGAACGGTCGCATCTCAATGTAGCGATCGTTTTCAATGCAGGGCGCTCGTACACGTAAATAGGGGGGCCCACGGTCACGCTGGCGTCTGTATTCGATCAATCCTACCTCTTTATTGAACCGAAGAAGGTGCTGCCTCAGACCCGTCAACGATGTTTATTTACCCACCTCGCCACGATGACAGGATATTACATGAGGTCGATTATAATGTTGGCTACGAATACACTTATATATTGACCAAGGCGAAATTTTTTACCAGTCTTCGCGACGTTCTCGCCGGTAT
>OZ038503.1:34071010-34076010 GCA_964036315.1 Acanthosepion esculentum | reverse complement strand
TCTTACCCAGAAGCGGATGTAGTTTATCCCCTAGGACACGGATGTAGTTTATCGTCTTCCCCAGGATGCGGATGTAGTTTATAATCTTCCCCAGGACGCGGATGTAGTTTATCGTCTTCCCCAGGATGCTGATGTATTTAAAAAAGTCTTACCCAGAAGCGGATGTAGTTTATCCCCTAGGACACGGATGTAGTTTATCGTCTTCCCCAGGATGCGGATGTAGTTTATAATCTTCCCCAGGACGCGGATGTAGTTTATCGTCTTCCCCAGGACGCTGATGTAGTTTATAGTCTTACCCAGGAAGCGTATGTAGTTTATCCCCCAGGACATGGATGTAGTTTATCGTCTTCCCCAGGACGCGGATGTAGTTTATCGTCTTCCCCAGGACGCGGATGTAGTTTATCGTTATACCCAGTACGGGAATGTTACATGTAAAAGTATCAACGTTTTCTCGTTATCATTAAAAAATGTGGATATCTACATTTTCTTTTCTTTCTTTTTGTTATCAATATCATATTAAGATTCTACTTGTTCCTCAGTTACTTAGTCAGTTAGCACGTCCGTTACGCCCTGCCAGTACCTAATAAATAATGGATTATTACATTTTGATCGCGAGTAAAGAGGGCAAATATATATCAGAGACTTTTTTTGATTTCAGTGAAAGAAAGAAAGAAAAAAGAAAGAAAGAAAAAAAGAAGGATAGAAAGAAAGAAAGAAAGAAAGAAAGAGAAAACAAAGGAAGCAATAATGTGTTTAACGTTTGCTTCAGTGAAATGAAAAAAAAATTAATAATAATTGTCATATTAAATAATAATCCCTCCCTACGACATTTTTCAGAAGAGTTCTCAAAGAAAAGGGGGAAATTCGAAGTACTATCCTTCGTAGATATTTCTCTGAGACATTTTAATAAATATATATATTGACAAATAATTTGATGTGGTAAGTAGATCAAACCTCTGGATAATCCTAGAACAAATGGGTTTAATTTCTCGACAAGAACCTCTTCGAGTAAGCCAAATAAGGCAGAGTCTTCTCCACTACAAATGACATCAACCAAGGCTGTGTGCTGGCTTTTCAATATAGTTTAGCGTGCTGTTGAAACAGGCTAGGTAGGAGATGGATATGAGGGACAATATGCACATTCGTAGACGCAAAGCTTAAGGGTTTCCGGGCCCTCAAGGGATCTCACCGTAGCTTATTGTTATTATTACTATTATTATTATTATTATTTTAGAATCGTGCTTGCCCCACCTTTCATTAGCTCGCACGACCATTATACTCTGCCAATACCCCATAAATAATGTATTATTACGTTTTGATCGCGTGGAAAAGGCAAGAAGACATATCAGAGACGCTACTTGGTTTCAGTGCAAAAATGAAAAGGAAGAAAGAAAGAAGTGTTTAACGTCCCCTAGTACCTCATAAATATGGATAATTCTGATTTGATTCCGTGAGAAATCAAAAACGCTACTTGGTTTCAGTGAGAAAATAAAAGAAAGTAATATGAAAGTGTTTAACATGCGTTTCAGTAGAAATGATAGAAGTTGTCAATTTCAAATCTTTTCATTTGTACCCCCTTACTTCTTAGAATAATAACCAGCCTTCATATTTATGATTGTTACTGCAATATTCTGTTAAAGTTGTTAAGCTCAAATATTTAACGATGCGAAAGGTGTATTTCTACAGATATTTTATTGTCTTAGAACTCGGCAAAGGCTTATTCAATCATTAACTGAAGAATTAAGATTGAACAGAATATTAATATAGGAAAACGGGTTAAAACTAAATATTATCATCATTATTATTATTATTATTATTATTGTTACCGTAATTCTCCATGTATAATACGCATTCATCTATAATGCGCACACCTAAAACTGTACCGAAAGTGTTGGAAAATGCTTCTACTCACGCATAATACGCACCTGTTTGGTAATCAAACCCTATAAATTGTATCTCTCCAATTTCATTACGGCCAGCTTTTTCTACTCTTATATAAAAATGGTTTTAAACATAGAATAATATTTTTCTAATTTAGTTTTATGATAATTCTTATTTTATTTTACGGCAATTTTTTTAAAGATTTTTTGTAGCTGTGTATAATACGCACCCCTGAATTTGCTTATATTTTTTAGAAAAAAATGTGTATTATACATGGGGAATTATGGTATTTATTTAAGACGTTATTACAGAGCCGCACACCTAAAATTCTGCTGAAAGTGGGGTAAAATGTTTCTACTCACGCATAATACGCACCCCTTATTTGATAATCAAACCCTATAAATTGTACCTCTCCAATTCCATTACGTTTAGCGTTTCCCGTTCTTATTTTTAAAAAATGGTTTTAAACATGGAATAATGTTGTTCTAATTTAGTTTTATGATAATTTTTATTTTATTTTACGGCAATTTTTTAAAGATTTTTTTGTAGCTGTGCATAATACGCACCCCCGATTTTGCATATTATTTTTTATGAAAAATGCGCATTATACATGGGGAATTACAGTATTTAAAAATAATCAAAGCCAAGGAAAATTACATTTTGAATATTATCCAGAATAACCGTAGTCATGAACAAATAGTGTCTGGTGTCATATGTCTTGTAAATCATTCACATGATATTATTTTTTTTAAAATACTCTGGTACGTCGACTGGCAGAAAATTAAAAATTACGCTTCCATATATATATATATATTATTTTACTTATTTTTATATATTTATTTATTGTTTTTGTAAAACAAAAGATGCGCGTTTTGGCTTTCTTTCCAACTCATTATGAACAGCTGAGGGTGAATATGAAAGGAAAACAAATTCGGATTGGCAAAAAAAACTCGTTATGTTAAACAAATATTATTGGAGCCAAAATTATATATATATATATATATATATATATAGAGAGAGAGAGAGAGAGAGAGAGAGAGAGAGAGAAAGAGTGATGTATGTATAGCGAGATAGAGACAAACAAAGAGAGATAGTGAGAATGAGAGATTTGCGAGTACACAAAAGTTCTCTACCCTTTACCCTTTAAAAGTTCAACGATAATTCTTCTGCCGCCACTTAACTAAAAGAAATTTGATGTACGTAGGTCCTTACTCTCTGTACAAACAATTGTTTTTATTTCATGGCTGACTTTAAAAGGTAAGTTTAAATATTAATGCAATATTTAAATGCCGCGATCAATTTTAAGTTCTTCTGTAGTTTATGTTGCCTATCACATCTACTCCTTCATCTGTTGCGATGAAGGCCCAATACGGAGCCCTACCCAGGAGCTAGCTTAAATGCCGCCCAAGAGGGCGGTTTTTAAGCTAATCTTACATATTTATAGATCTACCATTCGTCCATACATTTAATACTACTACCATATCTGCTCTCGTACTACTGTTGTATCAGGTCATCCCATAAGTTCTGTCCGAATTTTGAATAAAGAAAACAAGTGACCAAATGTTACATTTAATTACAGATTCAATCAACAATGTATTTTCCCTGATTATCTATGACTTCCTTCCATTTATTAACAAGCTTACTAATTCCATTATTTTAAAATTCTTTTGGCTTTGATTCGAAGAACTCAAAAATGTCAGTTTTAACCTCTTCCTGTGTTACAAAAGCTGTTTCTTCCAAATGATTCTGTACGCTACGAAACAAATGGTAGTCTGAAGGAGCAAGGTCGGGAGAATAAGGTGGATGAGGAATTTTCTCCCAACCAAGTTCTTCGATCTTTTGTGACGTGATTCTTGCTGTGTGTGGTCGCGCATTGTCCTGATGAAACAACCACCCGTTTTTGATTCACTAGAGCAGGTCTTTTTTCCTCAAAGCTTGGTTCAAACGCTCTAATTGCTGACAGTATATTTGAGCATTAATTGTTGCATTAGGTGGTAAGAATTCAAAGTGGATTATTCCTTAGCAATCCCACCAGATTGAAAGAAGAACATTTTGCCCATGAAGTTCCCTTCTCGGCTGTGGCTGGGTTCCTTCCCCTTTACCAAGCCACTGTCTAGGACGCTTAACATTTCAATAAAAGATCCATTTTTCGGCGCCAGTCACAAGTCTATCCAAAAAAGGTGAAACAAGTTGGCGAGAATGGAGAGAAGAGCAGATGTCAACTCAGGATTTGAGGTTGTTTTCAAACAGTTCATGAGGCACCCATTTTCCAAGTTTAGGAACTTTTCCAAGTTGTTGAAGATGACGATGAACAGTTGTATGGTTTGAACTGAGAACCACTGCCAATTCCTCAACTGATAAAGCAGGATTTTCTTCAAGGGATGCTTCAAGAAGCTTTTCATCAAACTCAACTGGACGTCCGGTTCGATCTTCATCTTCAAGGGTGAAATCTCCACCTCTGAATTTTGCAAACCATCTTCTGCAAGTTCTTTCATTCACACATTCCTCTCCATAAACTGAGTGAATGTTTCTAGCCGCTTCGGCTGCTGAGTTTCCTTTCTTGAACTCATAAAGCATTATGTGCCTCAAATGATTCTTGGGTACTTCCATGTTAGCAGGGTTTTAATCAAACAAAATTTAATTTTATTGTTCTCTGAAATAAAATTTGATCAGTTTAAATGCATCTAAACATAAAAATAATGTTCAGCTCCATTAGACATTGTAAAATACTCTTTAAATCTTACCGACATGACATGACTTCCCTCTGTCTTTTCTAGAAATATTTTCACCTCACCTGTTCTAATAAGCTTTTCTTCTTGGTGCCTCGACTGCAGGAATTTAAGCGTACTACTAGATTGGCAATTAGGTCTCACCGATTTCATGTTGAACCAGCTGAATGTAACCGTATGCTATACTCTAACAATTTCTTTTCTCGCACCTCCCACATGTGGAATTCCCTTCCGATTTCTTGCTTCCTTAATAAATACAATCTTTAAAATTGAAATTCTTCAATTTCAATCGCCAACTTCTGTCTTCCTGTTCTTTTATTGTCCTTCGCTCACTTCTCCGGACTAAAGCTTTTTCATTCACATTCAGTCCTTGTAACCCTATTTGTCTTA
>OZ038503.1:34061010-34066010 GCA_964036315.1 Acanthosepion esculentum | reverse complement strand
ATGCGGCCGATCACGCGCATATATAAATTTGGAAATAAATATTTTATTTAATTTTGGTGTTAACAAAGAGTGCTCAATGTGGTAATACAGAGCTATAAAGAATATTTTAATAAATATATATATGACCTTACTCGCCATTATAAGTACCTGGAGATTGTATTGAACATGAAACTCGAGTCGTACTTTCGACGTAAAGTCATATGCATATTTATTAATATATATATATATATATATATATATATATATATATATATATAGGTAACTATATTCGTCTCGAAAAACCTTCGATTTCGGGATTTGCCAATAATCAAATCAATATCGAAGGAAAAAAGTTTTTAAAAAAAGAAAGAGCCAGGAACATGAACGTCTGTCGAAAGTAATCGTACAGATACAGGTTCAAAGCCCAAAGAAAAAAACCTCGCCACGAGTAAACAACTAACTAAAACAATGCTCAATACAGAAGTAGAGCAGACCTAGTCAAACCTAGCCAGCTTTCCCTGACGATCCGTTTAGGTGAAACCTTGGTAGGTTTGACTATATATATATATATATATATATATATATATATATATATATATATATATATATATATATATCATTAGATACTCTTCAGCTATGCTAAAATAATATACAGAGTTACTCAAAATTATATTAATACTTAAATTGTAGAAATCATTTTTCACAAAACATGCATCAAATATTCAAGATGATGTTCGCTTTTGTTTACAAACCTTATCATTTAAAAACAATAAAGTACAATTAGCCTTAAATGTTTAAGTTATATTCTTTGTGGGAAGCAAAGGTTTCTTTGCCCACGGCTTTGATGAAAAAAAAAAGCTTTATTTGCTCTATTTGAAATAGTTTTTCTGATCTGAATAATAATTTCCTACGTAAATTCCGTATATACTCGCGTAACAAGTCACTTTTGAAGAACTAATTTTCTAGCCAATTTGACTACAGTAAATGGATATATATTTGGCCAACGGCGTAGCCAAGGCCAGCAGTATATACCTATGATGATACCCCC
Source organism: Acanthosepion esculentum (assembly GCA_964036315.1). Lineage (NCBI taxonomy): Eukaryota > Metazoa > Mollusca > Cephalopoda > Sepiida > Sepiidae > Acanthosepion > Acanthosepion esculentum. Next base: position 34,064,983 of record OZ038503.1, on the reverse strand, counting down.
TTAAAATTAGCTTCAAAATTAGGTCTTCAAAAATCGCATGATACGCGAGTATATACGGTAATAACAGCAAAGTTTTTATTTTTTTTATTTTTATACAGTTCTTGTCCACTGAAATAAAATTAAATCTTGTATGAAGTGTAATAATCGTGTTCGATTTTTACGAAACCTTTTTTTAATGCTCAGCGAGGGGGAAAATAACCCTATATACTCATGTAACGCGCGATCTCATGTATCGTTCGACCCCCAAATTTTCACTCATAAAAAATGATTTTTTCATCTATCTCGTGTATCATTCAAATTCCTTTTTTGAGAGACCAAATTACAATAGACTAACCTCTTCTCTTCTATGTATTTATTCCATCTTCTTGTTAAATAACTTAAAAAAGTAAAAGAGCATTATAAAAGTATCGTCACCCATAAGCAACCGAACGAGAAACAGCTAAAGATCTTATAAAAGTAAACAATGAGAAAGATGCATATTCGCTATGTTTGTATTTTATAATACGATACTAATATGTGAATATTACATGCATTATTATTGGATGCAGTTAATTAAAACATCAGTTTTATCAAAATCATGTTAATTTAAAATACAGCTGTACTTTTTTGACTACAGTAAATAGATATATAGTTTGGTCAACGGCGTAGACAGATACAGCAGTACATACGCTAATTTTATACTTCATGTATGATGCGACCCCCTTAAAATTAGCTTCAAAATTAGGTTTTCAAAAGTCGCATGATACGCGAGTATATACGGTATATCACGTTTGCGAGACCTTATTCTCCTCGGGTTAATGTTTATGAAGCTGATAGCTTTTCCCCGACAACGACTTGATACAAATAGCCGTGGAGATTACCGCCGCCGGAGAAGACGCGTGTCTAGCGGTTTCTATCGGAAACGGTGTTGAGAACTTTCGAAAGAAATTGAATTCAATATTTTATAGGAGGAGTAAATTCGGGACAAACGGGGGAATTTTATATATACATACATACTCGCGTATCATGCGACCCTTGAAGACCTAATTTTGAATCTAATTTGTCTAGAGTAAATGGATATATAGTTCGGTCAACATGATAGCCAGGGCCAGCAGGACACGCGCTAATTTTATATCTCATGCATGATGCGACCTCCTTAAAATTTGCTTCAAAATTAGCTCTTCAAAAGTCGCAAGACATTCGAGTATATACGGTAATTAGTTTCTATTGGACATAAAATGGAGGACCGGTTTTCTATTGTTATGAAGTAATAAACAGATCCCCCAAGAATTTGTACATAATTGGAAACAATTATTTTTATTGGACATAAAGTGGGGGTTGCTTGTCTATTGTTGCTAAGTAATAACCGGATCACCCAAGAATTACCACATATAACTGAAAACATGCCGTATATACTCGTATAACGGGTGATGTTTATTTTAAATACAGCTCTACTTTTTGACTACAGTAAATGGATATATAGTTTGGTCAACGGCGTAGCTAGGGCTAGCAGTACATACGCTAATTTTATATCTCGTGTGCTATGCGACCCCCTTAAAAATTAGCTTCAAATTTGGCTCTTCAAAAGTCGCATGATACGAGAGTATATACGGTATAAACAGTAAAGTTTTTTTCATTTCTATTTTTGCTTAAGAAATTGCGCGAAATTTAGACATTACGAAAGAAAATGACCTTTACGCTTCGACGCAAACATAACAAATGTGTTATATTATCGTCACATATTTTGCCTCTCGTCGCTTAAACACAAAAGTAATTAAATTATATTGATAAGTGGCCGCATTATTTTTTTTTTTTCATCATCAAGAGAGTTAGACATAAAACAAAACAGAGACGAAATATTTTACATTCTTTAATCAAACGGCTAGCGTTACGGTCGGTGAAAGCTTATAAAATCTACTGACGGGAGTTTCCTTCCTAAACTTTTGCTCAAGACAGAGTATAAAGTGAAAGCTATCGGTTATTGTATTATTAGTTTTCCTTCTAGTTACATATGTAACCCATTTTTTCGCTTTTGTTGCACTTAGAAGTGATCACAAGTAAAGATTAGGCACGTGCTCCAAAGATCATCCCCTAGGCCTTACCACTCCTTCAGGAGGGAGTCTGGGGCCATTACCCGGGACCTGAGGCGTCCCAAAAAAGGCAAGTGCCGATAGGGCTTGAGGAATTCATGGAAGCCTGCCAAATTCCACATCAAACTCAATTTGAGTCATATTTTGTACACACACACACAATATTTATATATATATATATATATATATATATATATATATATATATATATTCTATTTTAATATATTTTCTGTTCATATGTTAATTTATTACATACAAATATTTCATTGAATGCTCTGTTTATAATAAACAGTATTCACTATATTTACCGGCCTGAATGTCCGAGAAATATCGTAGAAAATATGTATTTCGATTCTTGTCGAAGGACACATATTTTCTACAATATTTCTTGTTTTCCCCACTATATATATATATATATATATATATATATATATATATATATATATATATATATATATATATATATATATACATATATATACATATATATATATATATATATATATATATATATATATATATATATATTGGTGGAAACAAATATTCGTACACATACAAATTTTTAATTTATTGTATTTCTAACTAATGAATAAACATACTTTTCATGTAATTAGCTGTACACAAATGCATAATAATTAAATATACAAAAAAAACTATAAAAAAATTTGATTTAATAAAAAATTAAATCCCATTTAATGTGTGAAAAAATATTCGTACAATGCAAATTTCAGATTTTAAAACTTTTAAATTATTTTAATATTCTAGATTATTCAAGCGGAATATTCTAGAATGTTCCAATAATGTTATTAGTAGTTATTTTTAAATAAAAAATACAAACTGAACATTCTGTAATTGATATTCGTGCAAGCTTTTCAAGAGGTAAAAATTGAAAAAATTCGCAAAAAGAAATGATTGTTAAGCTCTAGCAAAAAAATAAGTCATAGAAAAATTTCAGACAACCCGAGTATTCCGTTTACTACTATTAGTTCATTCATTGCAAGGTACAAAAAACTCAAAACTGTTGAAAACCACAGAACATGTGCTCCACTAAACTCCTGAGAATGTGTCGACCCATGAAAACGAACAACGACTAAAAAATATTTTCAGTCGTGTGAGTTGCTCATTCTGACACAGATTAATTACGCTTCTAGTAACCCTTTGCGTTTTAGTGGCATTATCGCCTTGCTTTGATATTTTTTGGAAAAGAGATCTGTAAAACAGGTCTCTAGACTATTTTACCGAGACTGGTAAAATAAACTTAAAAGCATGTTTGTCTATTTTACCGGCAAATAGATTCTTCCAAAAATAATATAATCAAAGTTAATACCCGTCTAGTATTAACAAAAAGTATATCTTAAATTATATTTCACTAATGAAAAAAGATGAGCATTAAAAGCGTAATATTTTGCTTAGATCCTGAAGGCATAAATCGCTACTTGAATGCGCTTCAAAATTTTCTGTGCCGCGTTTTCCGTCGTCCAACATAGCACCCCTCAGACAGTTAGATTTCTGTGCTTCCTTTATTTTGACATCTCAAATTTGTAACGCTCATCTTGAGTTATCCCCTTTTGCTGACAACCATGCATTCTTCATCATTACAAAAAGAGTTGGCTTTCCACTTTGAAATAAACCCGCAAATAAAAAAACACTTTATTAAAATAATCCCAAACACACGTAAATCATTCCTAGACAACATCAGATGACCATGTGATAGTGTGTTGTTTTTTTTAGTTCTTTTTTTTTCTTTTTCGAGATGGATTTGCGAGACCTGTTGCGTTCACCACAATTGCCCATATGTAATAAGATACGTTTTGTTTGCTTAATTCATGCGCACACTGCCACGTGACCGACACCCGCCCATTTATTTACGTTTTTTTTTTTCTTTCTCGGTTTTGGGGTGGGGA
>OZ038503.1:34008510-34058510 GCA_964036315.1 Acanthosepion esculentum | reverse complement strand
TATATATATATACATATATATATATATATATATATATATATATATATAAGCTCCTGAAATTAATTTCGATTGAGCCCTCTGGTTTGGGGTGTGAATTTGTAAACAGTGACTATTTATGCTAATACTGCACGACTCTTCGACAGAATTGAGTCACTCTCAGTCACTGTGTGTTTATCCGAATCTAAAAATAAACACGCTAAAATTCACCTCCATTCCGTACCGTACGCTGATGGCTTAGCGGGTAGAAGTTCCGACTGACGCAAATTCAGTCGGGTTTCGATCGTAGCTAGAGGCAACCGGACGTCTAGCCACACTGATGAGCTGTGAAACAGCGAAACAGTATATATATATATATATATATATATATACGGAGCGCTTACCCAAATGCACGTAAAAACAAGGTTTGAAATAATATCTACAGCAGTAATAATAATAATAACAATAATAATGATTAAAATAATATATACGTGTGTGAATGTGATGGATTAGTTCATCTTCATTATCATATCTTCAGATGGCTCACCAAAGCTGATGCTTCAGATTGTTTACTTGCTGACCTTTTGTTGTAGCATACCAACAGATGATAATGGATATGTCCCCATTCACATAAATACAGTAGTAAATACTGTATGTTGGTCTGCAGTCGGAGATTCATCTCCACCTATGCTGGTCAAACTCTCTACCTCTGGGCAGAGAGGATCCCCAGACGAGGCTGTGTCGAAGGGCAGAGTCTCGTATCGGGAAACAGCTACCCGATCCCGTTTTGTAAGGGGAATTTTGGCCGAGCCTTCGGGCTCGGACACCCCACATTAAATTCGGCCTTGTGCCACATCTGACCGCGTCGGGCGGTTGGTAGATATCCTGCAGTTGGAGACTCATCTCCAGATGTGCTGGTCAAACTCTCTGCTCCGGGCAGAGACGATCCCCAGACGACGCTATGCCGAAGGGCATAGTCTCCTCTTGGGAAACAGCTACCCGACCCCATTTTATACGGGGTCTACGGAGAATTTTTGGCCGAGCCTAAGGGCTTGGGTACTCCACATTAAATTCGAAATTGTGCTACATCTGATCGCGTGGAGCGGTTGGAGATTCATTATGGAATTCACTTGACTATTTCTACGCCTCACTGGCGATTCTTATATGTGTTGTTCTTGTCCTAAGTATTATCGTACATTTCCAACCTTCGTTTAATTATTCTATTCAGTAACCTTCTCTAGGTTACAACACCTTTATACTAAGTATTTGTCACGAAAGGAACATGCGATCTTTGCAGATTTTGAATAATTTATATCGATTAAGTCAATCCGTAGTAAAATGACATTCAGGCAATATACGTAACAAAGTCGGAATGAATTCAACTGAAAAGGAGGGGAGGAGCTTCTCAAATCATTTTTTTTTCATGTTTAAGAAAAAGTAAATTGATTTTTGCAAAAATGTACAAAAAAAAATGGACTAATTTCTGAGTCTTCCACGTTAAATTGACGTCCATCTTCTCTTATGAAAACTGCGACCATGACAATGTGCATTATTTAAAGCAACGGCGATAAAAAAAGAAGAAAAAAATAAAACAAGTTGAATGACGTTGGTAAGGTTGAGCTTCTCGACATATCGAACGCTGGAAAGTTAATATTTAAATTTAAAGTTGAGCTTTCTTGCATTTTCAAAGTGTCTTTCTATGCATAATTATAGCCGACGTTTGTTTTAATTTCGTTCCATTCCCCTACATATATATATATATATATGATCACATCAGTAAAACATTTAGTGTGTAAACGTTTTACTGATGTGATCATATATATATATATATATATATATATATATATATATATATATATATATATATATATGATCACATCAGTAAAAACATTTAGTCTGTAAACGTTCTTTTTCAAGAATGAAACGTGTCACATAGGATTTTCCCAATTTCGGCCTTCAAATACTTACTCTTTGATTTAATGTATAGTGTTTGTATATCATATATATATATATATATGCTTATATATATATATACAGGTGTTGGACAAAATAATTGGAACAGGTGCAAATTCCACTCCTATAATTCAAAGACCTATTATATTAAGAACTTTAACTAAAACTTCGTAACTGCAGGTTATATCTATTCTGAATACATTTATTTATCTAATTTACTGTCTTTGTCTCATTTATTTTTAGAATTTAGTCAAATGTAATCTAAATGCGTGACCTCTCCGAGTTCGAAAAAGGGCAAATTATTCGAGCTCGCAAGGCAGGAGCCTCGATCACTAAGGTTGCTGAACTGTTTGGTTTTTCAAGAGCTACCATATTAAGAACTATGACGCAATTTGAGAAACAGGGCAAAATCTCAAGCAACCGTAGCAATTCGGGCCGGACTTGCAAACTTACTGACAGGAACCGACGTGTATTGAAATGCAATGTGGCAAAAAAATCATTGGGCTACTGCGGCCAAAGTGACTGTTGAGTTGAATAATCATCTGAATAGTCCAGTTTCTACGAAAATTGTTCGTCGTGAGCTCTATAACGCTGGATATCATGGAAGAGCCGCCGTAAGGAAACCTCTTCTCTCCACTCGCAACATTCAGAAGAGGTTGAAGTGGTGTAGAGATCACAATGTCTGGTCTGCAGACCAATGGAAGCAAGTCATTTTCTCAGACGAGTCCAGTTTTTCTCTTTTCTCAACTTCAGGGCGTGTTTATGTGTAGAGGCAGCCCAAAGAAGCTTACAACCCTGACTGCCTTCTTCCAACCCTGACTGCCTTCTTCCAACAGTGAAGTATGAAGGTGGATCAGTGATAGTTTGGGCCGCCATATCATGGAAATGTCTCGGTTCAATAGTTGCCCTGCATGGTAGAATCAACAGCAAAGATTTCCTGAACATTTTGGGAGATCATGTTCATCCAATGGCCCAGACTTTATTCCCTGATGGTGACTGCATCTTCCAAAACGATAATGCTCCAATACATACCGCTTGAGTGGTTAAGAATTAGTATGAAAAGAATGAAAGTGAGCTAGAAGATATCGAATGGCCTCCCCAATCTCCAGATATCAATATTATTAAACATTTGTGGTGCATTTTGGAGTGACAAGTTAGGAGCCGCCATCCTCCACCGTCGTGCAGGTGTTAATGGAAGAATGGCTGAAAATTCCTCTGGATGAAGTCAGGAAGCTGTATGATTCCATTCCTAGACGTATTAAAGCTGTATGTGAGGCTAAAGAAGGACCAACTCCATATTAAATAAATTTTCTTTGAATTTAACAAGTGTTTCAATTATATTGTCCAACCCCTGTATATATATATATATATATATATATATATATATATATATATATATATATATATATATATATATATATATATTTGGTTGAATTGATGTGAGTTTGTAACCCTGGGATCCACGCTTTTGCAATCTCACATCAATTCAACCAAATATGTTAGATCTATCTCTGATATTGAGCGCTTTCTAATAAAAGTACCTCGCATGTAATATATAAATAATAATATATACAATATATCACACACACACACACACACACACACATATATATATTATTTATATTTATATACACGCACTTTTCATATATATATATATATATATATATATATATATACATATATACATATATATATAAGTTTCGTTAAAAACGACTGATAAGATACTGCCGTTAAATTTTTTAGTTAATTGTTCTTGTATTCTTAGAATTTTTCTTTTCTTTTCTTGGCATAAATTATGTAGGAATTGTCCAACTGTTCTGTATGTCAGGCCATGAAGATTGCGTTTAGCATGAGACAGACTGTCGCCGCTGGGCGTTGACTTCAATGTCCACATTTATATTTACATACGATCTATCGCTGATATTGAGCGCTTTTACCCATAAATCTAGCATACCTTAAAACTATATTTTATCATAAATATATATATATATATATATATATATATATGTTTTTGTTTTCTCTGCTGTGGCCAGGTATGGAACCCACAACTATTTGTGTCAAGTTACTTTTGGGTTAATCAGACAACGCTTTTATCTACTGAACCATGTGTCCTTGGTTTCGGTAGGAAATTGCAAGAAATATCATCTGAAGAAGGGCGGAGAGTGCAACTGCCGAAACGTCGTGAATATAGCAATAAAGATGAAGACAACAGTCCGAACAATCTAAATAGAGTAAATACAAATTAAACTTGTTCATATATATATATATATATATATATATATATATATATATATATATATATATATATATATATATATATATATATATATATATATCGAGAGACATAGAGAGAGAAAGGCACTGGTAGACAAAGAGGTTTTTTAACTAAGTCCACTCGGACTTAGGGTTTTTATGGAGAAATTGAAGATAAAATCTTATATGTGACTATTTATTAGATTAACCGAACTAGATCAACAAAGTAGCATTAATCCTGTGTCCAGCAATGGGGAAAAATAATTGAAATGACTTACGAGTTGCATATGATACTATGGCCCTCATTATATATATATATATATATATATATATATATATATATATATATATATATATATATATATATATATATATATATATATATATATATTCACGAAGAGAAATAGATAAAGATAGACAAAGAGCTTTTTGAAATAAACCTATTCAGACACACAGAGACATTAAAGAACAGATTCATGAACACTTTTTAAGCTAATATGTTAACCATAGCTATGGGGAAAAATAACCCTATTCTAAGGATATCACAGACAGACAGGCAAAATTAGATAAACTATATATTTTGGAGACAGCACTAATTTTGGGGAAAAGATAGATAGATAAAATACCTATTTAGGAAGCGATTCAACTCATAGCTTATGTAAATAGTACGGTTAACCATCTGACTGACTAATAAAAATTAATTAGTGGTATGTATTTTGATGGAAAGCACACTTTCGATATTAGCGAAGCGTCTGTTGTTGTAGGGTGACTCCTACGCGATCTAATTTAATGCCGTGATTTTTAACGCTTTTCCTTGTCAGCAAGAAGTCGTACTACACCTTATGTCACCTAAACGACAACCGGACAAACGGTACGACAAGAAACATATATATTATTTCACTAGCTGTATACTTAACTATATCTCAAATATATATATATATATATATATATATATATATATATATATATAAATAGAAATTCATAGTTTTACCTGAACGGAAGTACATTGTGGCCTGTTATTCTTACAATGATCGAAATCTTCATATATATATATATATATATATATATATATATATATATATATATATATATATATATATATATTAATATATTATTTTGTATATGGAGTATTTAGTGGAAAACGCTCAATATAGGTGATAGCACTAACATATTAGGTTGCATGGATATGAGTTTGTGACCATGGGTTTTATATATACTATCTTAAAATCCACCCTATCGGGTGACATTTAAGCTAGCTCCTGCCGGGGTTCTTGATTGAGCTTTCATCACAATAGGTGGGGAAGAGTAGATGCGATAGGCAACAATAAACTACAAAAACTCAAAAATTGATCGCTGCATTTAAGTATTGCATTAATATTTAAGCTTACCTATTAAAAGTTCAACAATTGTTCTACCACCACTTAATTTAAAGACAATTTGATGTACGTAGGTCCTTACTTTCCGTACAAACAATTATTTTTATTTCATAGGTGACATTCGCAATTAATTTTGATTACTCCCGAATTTATTTCCGAGTTATGAAAATTGTTATCGTGCAAAAAATTTCGCCACAAAAATTTACTTGAAAAAAAATGGCCGGAAACAATCGCAGTACTGAAAATTTGTGAATCTAAAATTTTAGGATTGCGGGTATGAATTACACCCAGAATGTTTTTAATTTGCTCAAGGAGTCATCCTGATTTCAAAATGGTACTCCAAGGAGTCAGCCTGATTTCAAAATGATATATGTTGGGCTACGGCCTCTAGGAGTAAATTTGAAAACATGGGCAATTTTATTTTTTTAATTTGAGAACAGTATTTTGTTTCATTTGAACATGAGATCTTGAAAGTTAGAGAGTTATGTCCCTTTAATTTATTCATCAGTAGAAGCCAAGATGGCAGAATCCGGAAACAATTGCAGTCATGAAAACTTGAGAAACTTTCATGATTAAGAGTCCGGATCCGTCCCGGAATGTTTTTAATTTGCTCAAGGAGTCGGCCTGATTCCAAAATGGTATGATGATATGTTGGGCTACGGCCTCTAGAAGTAAAGCTTTAAAAAATGTGCAGCGATACTCATCCAAGTATACGGATAACCTCGGAGCAGTGCCCCAAGAGCCACTCCTCACGAGCATTAGCTGCGTCAAGCAAGGATATACACTGAAGAAATTTTTAGGGGTTTAAAGTAATCATATATAATAATTCATCTATCCCAGAATAATCATCAACAGAATGCAGAAAGCACTGGACGGCCGTTTCGTCCTCTTTTGGGACTCTCACACACATACACACACGCACATATATATATATATATATATATATATATATATATATATATATATATATATATATATATATATTAGTTATTTATTTAATTTTTGTTTGTTTATTTTTATCGTTTTACACCAAGCAAAGCAATAAAAGCCCCGAAGATACAAGTGAAAGGAGCAAAAAGGACAATAAAAGAACAGGTATTAAGGAAATCTGTCTCCTTAATTCGTGTTCTTTTACTGATGATGATTGACATTGCATCTAAATTTTCTAATGCCCATAGTTGATAGGAAAGTAGGAATCTGAAAGAGAGTTCACCAGGACTGAAGTGTGAGAGAAAAAAAACTACTAGCAGAGATCATGGTTACAACTAGCAAATTCAACAGTGGCACCATGATACCTATCTACCAATATAGGACTACGAACCAACGAAATTCTAACCAACGAAGAAAGCTCCCCAGTACAATTACCGTGAAAATATTTACAGAGGAGGTAAAGGAAGGATATGTTACGGCAGCGGGAAACTGACAGAAGCCGACATGCCAAGTCAGGATGGATAACGGACTTCTTTTGGATTTTGTCAGAAATCTCCAGTTATAAAACAGAAACATCTGCTTAGGCGTGGCGGCAATAGTTAGAGTACGGACAATTGGAAGTTTAAAGTCAGATTGCGACGAGAAAAATTGTTTGGCACGACATTGTAAACCGATTTCACTAACATCAGAGTTAGCAAGTGACTCAATGTAATAATTCCATTTTTATGTCAATGGACAACATTGGACCAAGAAGGTGCGATGAGTTCCTCTTTTGGATGTTAGCATTTAGTGTTTTTGTTTTTTATTTCTTTGTGTGTGTGTGTGTGTGTGTGTGTGTGTGTGTGTGTGTGTGTGTGTGTGTGCGCGTGCGCGCGCGTTTATGTGTGTGTTTGACATTTCAGTTATTCCGTCCTCTCAAGAGATTTTTTTTCTCCATATTTTGCCCTTGATCCTCAAGTAAAGAATGATTTCAACAGTAGTAAGCATTCAAGTTACGTTTCTATATTTCAGTGTCAAGGTTTGCCTTCTGGGTTACTTTCCCAGACATATTCAGTGTAACCGTAGTTTCATTTTTATCATATTATCAAAAACAAACAAAAGTCTTTTCTTCTTGCTCTTTGTTTCTGCACATGTTACTTCAGTCTAATTTAATCAGCACTTGTTGCAAGATTTATAGCCACGGAAGTAGTATCAAAAATTTCTAGTCGAGGCAATTCTCATATAAAACAAATAAAACTTTAAACTATTCTCTGCTAAAAAAAATAAAATGGCGACTTGATATTCTTACGTTGCCTATGTTGTTTCTTTCTCGAGATCTCATGACGTAATTTAACGATCAGGAGCGGGTCATAACAATTGGGAATCGGTCATATCCTTTCTTCAACCATATCACTTAAAAAAGTTCTACCGACCCGATAGCATATCATAATGCTCACCTACTATTGTTGCGTTCCGTGTCGTCATCGGTTTCAGTCCATCGGACCCCAACGCCACTTCATAGATCGTATCAACAAAAAAAAAGTTTTCTTTTTCCTTATTCGTTTTATTATACGAGAGGGACGGGCGTGGAAGCATAGATTCTATTAAGTAACTGGTGAACGCCAGCCCTCTCGGTAGCTTACAATTCGACCGCGTGCGGTTTAATCTCTAGAACTAATCTGAAAATGCAGACACGAAAACAAATTTTTACTACGTTACTTAAAAATCGAAAAGTGAAAACGAACAAGAATAAACGAAAATAAATAAATAAAATATAATTAATAAAGAAGAACAAGTAAAATAAATAAATTTATAAACCACGCCCACCAAAATAAACGATAGAATAATACAATAGATTACCCACAATGCAATAGAATGACCACAATTAATCACTGATCTGTATGTATAAAAAGTCGAGCAATAAAACAATGCATATAGGCTGACGATTGCGTTTAACATGAAAAAGACTGTCGCCTTTGAATGTTGACTATATATATATATATATATATATATATATATATATATATATATATATATATATATATATATATATATATGGACTGGCAAAATTGAGAAAAGATTGGTAAATTTACTACCGGTAACCTCGAAATCCATCGTGATGCATTTTGGCAAACGTTTCACAGGTCGAACACAGGTTTATAATTGACACGCGCGCTTCAAATCCAGTCGAGTGCCAGTTCAAAATGACGAGCGTTCAAGAAAACCAATAAAGCGTTCGAAAATATGGAGAAAGTGTCTGAACCCATTCATAAAGAGAATTAATGGCCAATCCGTCAGTTCTCTCAAACGGGTGGAATCGGTTTTCGAGTCTGCCAGCAATAGGACTCGTATTGCGACATTCAGCAAAAGAATCATATGACTTGATTACGTGCTTTTCTCTGATGTGACCATGTGTAATTCTAAAGAACACCATGTATCATTTTGATCAAGCCACACTATTGAATGTATCACAGTATATTTTGAGATCGCTTTAACTCATTTAAGATTGCCTTCTTTCTTTTTTTGTCTTTATTCTCTTTTTCTAACTGTCGTGTTTTATAGCTTTCAATTTTTGGGCACTAGGCTAACATCCTGCTCTAGTAAAAAGTCAGTTCCTACTGAAATTTTAACAATATTATTTGATGCGGGTGTTTCCTGCTCAAGGCTCTATAAAAGTCAGTAGGAACAAAGTATTAGTCCTTGTAGATTTCGCAGTAGATCATCGTTCCCACATAATTGTGATGAACTTTTTACACTTTCTAATCTATCTTGTGAAATAACCTTATTTAATTTATATATCAGCTCTATTTCCATGCACTGTACATGTTTTTATTTTCTTGCGTGTTGTTTCTCTTGGCGTGTATATAATTGATTGTTGAGATATTGTTCCATGCCGCTATTATCATTTACTTTCACTTTTCATATCCCCTCTGCGTAACCATGTTGTTCCACGAATCTACTTCACTTATGTAAATAATAACGCAATTAGTGAGTTTTATATCTGTAAAACAGTCCATCGATACCTTAATGACTCATTTTTACTAATAACGGGATGTGTTTGTGGTCTTGTCTTATCCCCGCCCTAACGATAAACTTCAAACAATAAATAAATGAAATATATATATATATATATATATATAAAATAAAAGGTCCGATACTAGTCATTTGCACATTTCTCAGGGGATCATCACGCATCCAAATCACCAAATTTATAGATGCATTATGAGATTTCTTCCTAAGCATTAAAAATGGTCAATTCACATCCGTTTTTGTTATACCTTGAAACCAGAAAGCTTGACTTTATCCCTTTTATGAGTGAACAAAATTCTTACTTTGTCAACATTTTGCTATATATATATATATATATATATATATATATATATATATATATATATATTGTTTGTTTTGCCCTTGTCAATTATTCCAGTTATTCTCTTGTGTCTTCATTATTTTGACGTTTGAACTGGATTGGAACAACGTTTTTTTTTCAATAGGTAATATCTGAACGCGTGATTTCGTTTCACACCTGACTGAAATTTATTATCTATATACATATTCTGAAAGTTGAGTTTCTAAGCGTCTTTTTATACAATTCACGCATGGCTCGTGAATTTCAAATGTTTTTGCGTTAAAAATTAAAATTAAGGAAAATTAGATGCATTTTCATCATTTGAAGCTCTCTTCTTTACGGAAAGGAAAAAACGCTGTACAAACAGCAAAATAACTATGTGCCATTTAAGGAGGTGGTACCATAGCTGAGAGTACTGTTCGTATTTGGTTTGTGAGGTTAACAAGTGGAAATTTTGATCTGGAAGATAGAGAACCTTCCGGAAGTTGCTTATGATGGCAAAATCGAAAGGCTAATTAAAAATAACCAAAGCTCACACGACACGGAACATCGCAAGAGATATTCTGACGATAATCCGCATGCAACTAATGTAAATAAAGCCATTCTTCTATTTATTTACTGCTGGCTTTTAGCTTAGTACCACATATGTGAAATCTAGGTTTCTTTTTATGCAGTTTTCAAAAGGCAAAAATACCATCTTTTAGACAAGTGTAATTTGTATTCCGTATCAACAAAGTTTCCGTTTGCACTCATTCTGGGAAAGATTTTGCAAAAAAATAAAATATGAAAAATAATATGAAAAAGCAATTTGTACGACATTGGATGACACTATAAGAAAAAGATTCAGGTCAAAGGTTAAATTAATCGGATGGTGTTGAAACTTGACTAATGCATGGAATAATAATGCAAACACAAAATGTAGTTAGAATAAAATGTATTGAAACAAGAAAGTGTACACAATATTTACATATAGTCTTTTGTATATTCCTGGGAAGACCGTTCCTGGAGAATGTGTTGACTAAGTCGCAGTCGGGCAGAGTCTCTAGTTGGATCTCTTGATTTGCCTCCCTGTCTTCCGGTACCAACCATATTTATATCGTCGGTACTCCGCTATGCAAATTAGGTGGATCCTACCACAACAGATGGGATGGTTTCCTTGAACGTCAAAGCGGCGTTTTTGTTTTTTGTTTTTTTTGGGGGGGGAGGTGTAAGGCAATTCCCCCCAAGCAAGGCGAGGGTGCCACTAGTATGCATGGGGTTACAGCAGATTGGGAACAAGAGTAAAGAGGCGTGTTTGAGGAAAGGATAAAGAAAAGGACGGGGGACAAGCTCAGGGTGTCAGATGTCGATAGACATGACACTTGAATATTTGAAGTTATAGTCATCGGGGAAGGCAAGTAAGGGGAAGGAAGTTCCACAGACGGGAAGTGCGGAAGAAGAAGCTGTTTGCTTGATTTTTAATGAGTTCTGCTCTGTAATTAATCTAAAATATCTGTTTATTGGAATAACTCTTTGTCAGTGTGTCGGATCGACCAAATTTCGTCTCAATAACGGCGTTTTTTTAATTTTTGGTTCTTATGGTTTAACTTGTGTTTAAGGAACCTTACTTGTTGTTTTCTCTTTGTCTTATCTCAAATGAGTAAAATTTCACTTAATTCGTTACATCTGAACCGATGGTAACATATCAAAACCAAATGTTGCCTCAAGTTCACAGAAACCAAATATTGCCTTTATTCCGTATAAATTTTCAACCTATTATCCTCGTCTTGGAAATTGCAGGAACTCTAACAGAAAGTAGTAAAGGAAAGCAAGAAGGAAGGGCTAAACATCAATTGCAGCAAGAGAGAATGTGTATTTGTCAGCAAAAGGAACAGCCCAACATAAAATTACAAATTGGAGGTAGCAAAATCAAAAAAATACATAAATTTAAATATCTAGAAAGTGTTTTAACAGCGGACAAAAAACACGACACCAAAATCCAAAATCGCACTGGAATAACGAATAATCCCTTCCAAAAGCTAAGCAAAGTATTAAGGAACGGAAAAGTTCCGTTAGAAAAGAGTACGAGACTGTTACGTAATATCGGCACTCCTATATGGCAGCGAATGCTGGACAATCTCCTGGCGGATAAAGAAGATCCTTGAGGCAACAGAAAGGTTTGTTCTACAGATGGATGTTGAGAATACAATGGATTGGATGGACATGTGAGCAATGACAAACTTTTAAGGAAAACAGAAACAAAAAAGATACATACTTAAAATCAGAAAAAAAAACTGTTGACATTTCTAGAGCACATAATGAGAAAAGAGAGCTTAGAAAATTAAACACTCACAACACATATTGAAAGGAAGAGGAAAGCAGGAAATAACTTACCTGAAGAGTTTGCGGTTGGGAGAGATAGCAAAAAGTAACTTAGGGCTACAAAGAACAGAAAGATGTGGAGAGCCATAATCGCCCACGGCATGACGAAAAAGATCCATCTTTGTGATTCGGTCACAAACTTCCAACCGATGTTTATTAATTATTTGAAATACTCTTCTTATTTTTGTTCTAGTCATCGATGTTGGATGTGCAGGTGGTGCAATGGTAACGGCTCAGAACGAAGAATCGGCAAGTCTAGTTCGAATTCCAGTCGAATTCGTTACCTTCACTTTCGCGCAAATACACTTGGAAATGGTAAGAATATCTCTCCTCCCCCCTTTCACCCAGCTATGGGTTAAATTGTAGGGTAGACTAGCTTCTTCAACTTTAGGATGAGGAAAACTGTGAATTCCCAAACCTGGGTATATGGAACTCCCTAACGCGAAACCACGTCGTTATCTTAAGGAAGGAAATCCCTTCCTCAGAGTACGGTTGTTGGGTATTTGGCCAATTTCCCCACCCAGTCGAACAATTTGATTGCAGGAAGCTTACTAGAGACCTTATGTGCAACAAGGTACCAGGCAGGTAGCACATGGACATTGGTGTGCACTCTGGTCGACATAATATTGCCTAAACATCAATAGTTCATGAATCATTCAGACTATTACCGTTATCTTTATTGTGGGACCATGTTTTGTTGGGATAGATAGAGCCCAACAGCACAGGAAGACAGTCTATCTAAGATAAGGAAAAGACTGATTTTAAACCTCCGCTGTCTTATGGTCATATTCAACATACTGAAAAGGCTATGGAAGTAAATCCAGACAGAAAGCCTGGAGTGGAGCCTCGATGGCGGTTGGCTGTCAACATTGACATCTCGGCAACTCTTGCAGCCAAGGCGCCGGCAAATGTATTAATGCTGTATATTTCTTTGGATCTTGTCGGTACGGCCGAGAGGGCGGCCATGTAGTTCACAGCCTCCATATACTATCGCTCAGGTCTGCACCCTGGAGAGGTCACTACAGTTTGACTACCAAAGGACTGAATTTAAACCAAACAGAGCGTTACCTTTATCTCGCGAAATAAACGGGTGCCTACTACGTGTCGTTGGTAAAATGGGGTTGTTTTCCTTTGGTAAAAGCATTATTGACACTAATCCGCTTCAAGGTGTCGCTTCGAGAGCGCTTTCTGCGATCAATCTGTGTTGAAAGTTGAGCGAAAATGTAGTTTGACGAAGTGATGTCGAAGATCTTGATCGAAATCCCGTTTAGCTGGCATAGTCTGGTTACGTGCATGTGTCACCAGAGGTATTGGCGATTTTTGCTATAAGGAATCTGTGTGGTTCTTGGAAACAGGTCTAAACAGGGTTTATTACAATATGATCACAAGTCATAAGAGAAAATAAAAAATAAAAATATGCCGAACTGGAAATGAGTGATTGATAGGGTAAGTTTGACAGGCGGTCGCACTTAACGCTAATTAGCTCAAAGCGGTCGGGCAAGTACAGCGGAGATAGATCCAGGGGAGTCTCGTCATGGAAGCATGGTTTCAAGACTTTGGCTTATTTATGATCGGCACCGCTGTCTCCTCCATCTGTAAGGTGTACTCGATGTTCACTACCGGCGGCGGCTTTGTACAATAATTCATCGCACGCAAGGCCACGTAACCGCATTTGAATTCTGTCAAGGCTGGAAAGTGAGAATTGGACTCCTCCTGCCTATATATGGCAGAAAACGTCTATTTTTGGATTGATCTGGCTCTTGTAAAGATAGATCATGGCAGGGGAGTACTGTTTCCAGTATCTTTAGCGAGGGATCGTATACAGTGCAACCTCGGTTCTCGAACGTCTCACATGTCGAACAAATCGGTTTTCGAACAGAATATTCGAGATGAAAATGCCTCGCTTATCGAACAAAATTTCGGTTCTCGAACAACATTGCCGAACCGAGCCGAACCGAGCCGACCCGAGCCGAACCGAGGCGAACCGAGCCGAACCGAGCCGAACCGAGCCGAACCGAGCCGATCCGAGTTAACCCGAACGGAATCATTTCTGAGTCGACCGCCATTTTGTATACATTCGTGTGTTGTGCCGTGATTTTATTTTCCAATTTTATTGTACTGTGACTTTTTTTCTCTTCCTTAGTCCTCAGTCATGGCTCCAAAGAAAGCTAGCAGTGATACTGGTAAAGGAAAAAGAGAAGTTAAGAGAAAAACAATTGTTGATGATATTGTCTCTTCCTACCCAGTTACATATGACAAAATCAACGATCTATACTATTCTTATAAATAAAGAGACGATCATGTCTTTCCTTCCCTTTTCCAAACAATAACATCTCTTACCTTTCTTTCCCACTTACGCCACTCTTTTACATGCAGTTACGGTAAAATTGAAGTGTTCGTCTATATTTTATCTGTTTAGTATTGTTTTTGTTTGTTTGTTTTTCTCTTAGATTTAATGATTTTCATTAGTTTTGTGTATACACTTGTGCACAAACTACTGTGGTTAAAGTTTAAATAAGCAATCATCTTGGGACCAGGAACGGATTAATCCATGTTACATTGATTCCTATTCGAAAAATTACTTCGGTTTACGAACATTTCGGGTTACGAACGGGCTTCAGGACCGAATTAAATTCGTGAACCGAGGTCCCACTGTATTTGAGTTCCAGTTGAAGTCTGGATCAGTTGTGAGATTATACCTGCTGATACATTCCCTTTCTGAGATTCTGGAAAAATTTGACATCCTTCAATCCGTGGTGACACGCGTGTAGCAGAAATATCTGAAGGATAGCACAGTGGCCGACCACGGATCCTTAAAGTACCAGACAAGCGACACTGGCTAAAATGGCATCCATATTGAATGTGGGATGTATCGGATGTATATCAAGCAGATCAGTTTAAAGTGTTTAGCTTCTTTCAGATATGGGAGCAGAAGAGCCACCAAGGCGCTCCTGTCAACACCATAACACATAGAGCCTTACTAATCATCGTTATCTCCAAATAATTGTTCATGCAACCATCATCATCATCATTCTATTGATGGCTTCAATCGTCGGGTCTAAGAATAGAAACAGGTAACCTCCTCCAGGATGATCTGTTGGCGGTGGCTCTCAAGAGTTGCCCGCATTGTCATTTCCGCCCAAACTTTGATGTTGTCTGACCAACCTTTTCGTTATTGTCCCCGCTTTTTGTGTGCCTTCAACGGTGCTCTGCTCATGCATTACAGCCTCTTGCGGAAAGCTGTAATATGCTGTGTGATATGGCTAAACCATGACCTCTTCTTCAATGTTTGTATACTATATATGTACCGTGTGCATTAACTCTCACACACACTTATGCTCACTAGAAAATTTCATTGTTAATAACTCATTTTCGAATTGTCCTCTGTCGGATGCGCGATCTACGGGTTTAAACTGCTGTGTCGCATCGAGAAGCATCCAGCGAAGAAACATTTTTTTTTTTACAATGTACAAATAGTCGAGTGGTATTCGCCTTTCGCGCGTGCGTGAATGTCAATTGAAGAGCAAGCCCGAATTCCCACAAGTGCAATGCGATAAAGGTATAATAGACTCACAATAACAGTATAATAAAGGCACAGCAAACAAAGAGAAAAATAAACACCCTTTCTTTTTCGTACTTTAAGGAGATAAAACGAACGGAAGATGGCTGACTTTTTGTATGATGACACGATTTATTGAAAAAAAAAATTCTTTCTTGTGGGAAAATATAACACAACCATTTTTACTTCTCTCACCAAACGACTAACCCTTAATAAGAAATACCGACTGACTTTGCTTGATTTTCAGGGTATTTAGAAATAATTAAACCGAAATTCTGAACGAAAGCTAATAGATAAAACTAACAAGAACAATCATCTATGAAATTTTAGGATTTCTCTTGACTAATTCAAAAATATTTTTTTAAATTATACAAATGACATTTGATTAGAAAGGCGGGTTTATTTTGGTTTTGTTTGTTTTACGGCATATCAACCTCAATAGGTTATTTAATGAGCAAAAGTTGTTATTGCTGGTAATATTTTTTTCAAAAATGTATTGCTGGTAATTTTTTAACAAAAACGTATTACTGGTATTAAAACCTATTTTTATACTTTCATAGTGTTTTGACACCAGTTTGAGGGTTAACTATATGCCCACCGCTGTAACTCTAACAGGTACTACTACCCCGGGCCTTGCTGTTGGTTGTAGCTTATCGTCTTACCCTGGACGCGGATGTAGTTTATCGTCTTATCCTGAAGGCGGATGTAGTTTATCATCTTACCCTGGACGCGGATGTGGCTTATCGTCTTACCCTGGGCGACGGAAAGGCGGGTTTATCGGTGCTATAACTGAGAAACGGCCACTACAAGAAGTAAACATATTTATCACAATCCATCGAATTATTCCATCTCTGGAATTTGTCCGAATGACGGAAAAATTGATACAGAAACCTGAAAACGCGAAACAGCTAAATGATGAAGCCTTCCAGAAAATAAGCAGGAATTATGTATTACGAGATTATAAAATTTCTTAGTAAACAAAGAAGAGTGCTGAACACCTATGCAATATCTAATCTACTACATTTTTTGTACTTTTGATGTCCCAATAAACGCCTCAAGAGCCACTCAAGGTAGAGGGCTACTAAATGAGATTATTGTAAGGCTGCACAAAGAGGGAGTAAGTAGTGTATATTATGAGGATATATAGGTGCGGTGGAGTAATTGATAGCGGCTCAGATTGAGGAATCAAAGAGCCGAGTTCAAATTCCATTATATTACGTGCTAATACCCTTGGGAAAGGTATGAATCCTCTTCTTCTTCCCCCATTTCTGGGTAAATAGCAGGACAGACCGGGTTCTATAGCCCTGGATGACAGCTGGTCTACCGTAAAAAGAAATGGCAACCTACTGCGGGGGAAAAAACCTGCCTCGTCAGTCATGTATCGAAAGATACACGATCGCCTATCACGCATGGCACCTAACTGTCTGACTGATAAGGATTTGAAATTTTCGTAATTTTTGTCTGCGTGAACGCAGCGACTCCGCCGAAATCCGAACCCTGATCGCTAACTCCGTTTGGCATGCCGATGCGCATTAACGGTACTTTTCACCTCGGAGCTGATATGTTTAAATCATTTATCTTGCTCGGGGCAAATATCTCAGTCGGGCGAAGTAGGTTCTGCTTTCTATGAAGTCATTGTGCGTGCAGATAGCCTAGACTATCTAGGACTGAATACGGGGTTGTACGCGTAGATCTTGGAGAGTTTAAAGCGACTTCGATATTTAAAAAATGCAAACGGCGAGGTGGAGGGTAAAGAAAACGTTAGAAAGCTTCATATGTGAAGAGAAACAGCTTTAATAATTTTTTTTTCTGAATAGATTACCTGAACAAACAGACACTTGTGTCGACTGAAGTTTTTGACGCGATGGAATGCCATCATTGCAGGAGTTATTACTATCCTCATCTTTATTGTTTCAGTCGCAACGTTTTCGCCGGTCTATTTTCTGACCTTCCTACTATAGAAAGAAATTCTGAGATATGTTGTTGCTATTTCCCACCGTCGTAAAGTTGCTTCCCTGTGGCTTTTCTTTGAATATTTTCAGGGTAATTGTTCTGATGAATTTTCCTCTATGGTACGGAGACTTTATGAATTTAAGCGCAGTCATAGATTGACAACAAGGTCTCATCATTTTACAATGAAAATGGTTAGATGTAACCGTAAGTTCTATGCTAACAGTTTCTTCTGTCACACTTCTAGCTTTTGGAACTCTCTTCCTGCTTCCCAGTCAACTTTGAACTTCAAAAATTTAAATGCAATGTCAATCGATATTTTCTGTCTTCTTAATTCATGTTCTTTTATTATTCTCTACCTTAGTAGCATTATTTCTCATATTATCTAACATTCAGTAATCACTTAAGTCTTAGTGGCTTTATTGCCTTGAATTGGATAAAATGATTAAAAAAAAGACGATAGAAACCTGAAGAAAAGTACTTTTTTACTGTGAATTAATTATTCCATTATCCTCATCTTTTTTGTTTTGATCACTTTCAGCTGGCAAATCATCATTTGGAATTATGAAATGAAGCATTCCGTTAATTGCATAAATTATTCTATTATCCTCAACTTTGTTGTTTTGATCCCTTTCAACTGATGTGTCCGCCTTGAAACACCATAGTACTATTCGAAATTATGAAATGATTCGTTCCCTTATTTGCATAGATTGATCTGACTATTATCTTAATCTTTGTCATTTTGCTTATTCACTCTTATTTCCTCCCTACTTCAGTTGTAAGGAGGAAGTTCCACCCAATAAGCTCTTTCCTAAGAACTGCTACTTTTTGGAACAGACTCCTGCGTGGATGCTTCCCTTCCTGAATATTACAATCTGAACGCTTTCAAATCAAAGGTCACTCGTTTTCTATCCTCCTCTGTGCACCTCTGTCGGCTATCTCTTTTTCCTTTATCGCTCTCCTTCTTCTCACGACTCTAATATATTAGACAATTTCTAACAATATAGAAATCACCTCTCTCTCTTTCTTTATCTCTCTCTCTCTATCTATCTATCTATCTCTCTACGAACATTTTTGTGTTCGGTGATTTTAATGCTCATCACGTTAAACGACTTAACAATTCTAATGTTACTGATGTAGCTAGTATTCAGACTTCGACTTTTTTACGTTGCTCAGTTTCTCAGTCAAATAGTGAATTTCCCTAAATAATCCCGATCAACATGCTTCCTTCTTTATTCGATTTGTTCCTTACCTCCTCTCCTAACTCTTGTCGAGCCTCACAGCCCTGTCTTCTTGCCAATTCGGATCACACAGTAGTTTCTGTTGATAAGTTTTGCATCGTCTATTAGAAAAGAACCTCCTGCCCACAAGACTTCTTTCTCCTCCCAGACGTACCGAATGGGATTAAATTCGTGACTTTCCTTGAGACGCTCCTTGGATTTATATTCTTAACCTTCCTATTGAGATATACGCCACAAAAGTTTTTTTTTCTTGGATAAATGCTGGCATCGGTACTTTTGTTCCTTCTCGAAAATACCAGGTGAAACCACAATCTTCTCTTTGATTCACACTGGCCTTTTCTGCCGCTATAGCCCACAGAAATCACTTCTTCCGCGTGTTCCAGCCTGATAGTTCCGGTCAGAACAGAAACGTATTTGTGTTTTCTCATAACAATTTTAAGCGTGTCCTCAAACAGGCTAAGTCTTTGTTTGCGGATAGAATGGAACACATCATAGCTTTCAACAGGTTTGACTCTCATGACTACTGGCGGCACTGTAATAACGTCTTAAATAAATACCATAATTCCCCATGTATAATACGCATTTTTTTTCTAAAAAAAAGAATAAGCAAAATCAGGGTTGCGTATTATACACAGCTACAAAAAAATCTTTAAAAAAATTGCCGTAAAATAAAATAAGAATTATCATAAAACTAAATTAGAACAATATTATTCTATGTTTAAAACCATTTTTATATAAGAGTAGGAAAAGCTGGCCGTAATGAAATTGGAGAGGTACAATTTATAGGGTTTGATTACCAAACAGGTGCGTATTATGCGTGAGTAGAAGCATTTTCCAACACTTTCGGTACAGTTTTAGGTGTGCGTATTATAGATGAAGGCGTATTATACATGGTGAATTAGGATAAGTCTTCTATACATCCACTCTTCATTCAATTTGAGATGTTAACTTCTATGGATAAAATAGAATGGTTGATACGTAAATTCTCCTCGAATTCACTCTTGACTCATATGGAGTACCTTTGCCTGACTTTCCATGTAGAACTGAGTCTCTGTTGAGTGACATGCATATAACTCTGTCCATGGTTTCTGCTATCATCTCTTAACTGGATCCCCACAAAGCATGTGGACTTTATGGTATCCAAAGACGAATCTGCAATGTCAACCAGGCATTTCAGCTTCTATCACTTTCCCACCATTGTAACAGCTTCCCTGCATCTTTTCTATAAATACATTCATGGTAATTGTTCTGATGAATTTTCTTCTTAAACTTTATGAATCTAAGCACAGTACTAGATTTGTGGCAAGGTCTAATCCTTTTACAGTTGAAATGGCTAGATGTAACCATAAGTTCTATGCTAACAGTTTCTATTCTCTCACTTCTTGCTTGTGGAACTCTATTCTGGCTATTAGCTTCCCAGACAACTTTGATGTTCAAAAATTTAAATGCAATGTCAATCATTATCTTCTGTTTTTTTTTTCATTCTAGTTCTCTTAGCAATTTATATCATGCTATAGTATCTGTTGATATTTCCTTTGAGTCATCTATTAAAAAGGAACTTCCTATTCACAAGAGTTCTTTCTGTGACCAGCATACTGATTGGGATTTATTTTTTGATGCCCCTTAGACTGATATTCTTAACCTTCCTATTGAAGCCACAGAAGTTTCTTCTTGGGTTATAGTGGGCACTGGTGCTTTTGTACTGCCTCATAAATACCAGTTGAAACCACAACCTTCTCCTTAGTTCACACCTGTTTAGCCACTGCAGGAATTACTTTTACTTTTTTTTTTTAGTTCTGTTCACCACAGATGCTTATTTGTGTCTGCTCACAATAATTGTAAGCATATCCTCATAGAAGGTAAGCCTTTGTTGGCTGATAGAATGAGGCACCGAATAGCCTCTAATAAGTGTTGTGGTAGGATCCACCTAATTTGCATAGTGGAGTACCGACCATATAAATATGGTTGGTACCGGGAAGAGAGGGGAACGAATCAAGAGATTCAACCAGAGACTCTGCCCGACTGCGACTCAGTCAACACATTCTCCAGGAACGGTCTTCCCAGGAATATACAAAAGACTATATGTAAATATTGTGTACACTTTCTTGTTTCAATACATTTTGTTCTAAGTACATTTTGTGTTGCATTATTATTCCATGCATTAGTCAAGTTTTCAACAATAAGTTTGGTTATCATAACTGCTGGTGGCTCTGTAATAGTGTGTTAAATAATAATAAGTCTTCTATTCCTTCTCTCTTCACTCAATTTTTAGGTGTTAACATCTTCTGCTGATGAAGCAGAATGTTTTGCTCATACATCTCTTCAAATTCTACTCTTTACTCATCTGGAGTATCTTTATCTGACTTTCCATGTAGAACTGAATCTCTGTTGAGTGATATGCATATAACTCTGTCCATGGTTTCTGCTATCATCTCTAAACTGGATCGCCTCAAGGCATGTGGTATATCTGTAATAGTCTTTAAGAAATACGCTCCTGAACTAGTTCCTGTAAGTATAAGTTTCTTTGTAGTTCCTATTTTCTCTAAGACTGAATTGAAATGTCAAGAAGTGACAGATGCTAAGAGAGTGTTAATTAAAAAGGACAAGAAAATGATATTAACAAATACAAATATTATGACCTTCAACACTCCAAATATCCCAAAAGAAATAAAAATTGATTACACAATTAGAAATATTAATACTGAAGCCACTATGGTGGTGTTATGACTGTCAGCAGTTCGGACACCATGAAAATGGATGCAACATTTTGGCCATATGTGGCAAATGTGCAGACACAGATCCATACCATACCACAGATGAATATAACCACTCTTGGGACTACTGGCAGCTCTGTAATAGTCTATTAAATTCCTATTCCTTCTCTCTTCACTCAACTTGAGGTGTTAACATCTGCTGATAAATTCTCAATTCTCTTCAAATTCTGCTCTTGCCTGACTTTCCACTTAGAACCGAGTCCCTATTGTGTGATATACATATAACTCCGTCCATGCTTTCTGCTATCATCTCTAAACTAGATCCCGTCAAAGCATGTGGACTTGATGTTATATCTGCAATAGTTCTTCAGAAATGTGCTCCCAGACTGGCTCCTGTTCTCTCTAAACTCTCCAATAAATCCCTTGATCCTTTTTACTTTCCTGCTTATTAAAAACCCTCTTCTATAGATCCAGTTTTAAAGAACTCAGTGGAATAGTTAGAATCTTATATCGCCATTATATTAGCCTTCTATTTCTTTTTGACAAAATAATAGAGGCTCTAATTAACTCCGAATTGGTTAAACATCTCAACTTGTAATTCTTTAAGATAAGCAATATGGCTTTCTAGGTCAACTATTGATGTGTTAAAAAATTATTGTGGAAAGATTCTATCAAGCTTTAGATAAGAATAGTGAAGCTCGGTCTGTTGCTTTGGATACCTCGTATGTTGGTCTTCTTCACAAGTTGAAATGTTATCGTATTTCTGAATTATTTTTTTAACTGATTCACTATATCTAATCGAATGTCTTGAACAGCCACTTTTCTGGATCTGTTTGTGTTAATGCAGACACATCTCAGCACTCTGTCCGTGGACATTCGTTGTTCCTAATTTTCATCATTGACTTTCCTGACAGCAAAAGTTCTTAACTTGGTATCTATGCTGATGACACAAATACTTAATTCTGTCTTAATAGCAAGTCTGATCGTTACGAAAAGGTTAAATTGGCAGCTGATGTCAAAAAAATGAGCCTGTTGTAGCATACCTACGGACGATAAATGGTATGTCCCCATTCATATAAATACAGTAGTAAATACTGTATGTTGGTCTGCAGTTGGAGATTCGTCTCCAGCTGCTACGGACTCGAATACACCATATTAAATTTGGCCTTGTGCCACATCTGACCGCGTGGAGCGGTTGGTAGATATCCTGCAGTGGGAGATTCGTCTCCAGCTGTGCTGGTCAAACTCTCTGCCTCCGGTCAGAGAGGATCCCCAGACGAGTCTATGTCGAAGGGCAGAGTCTCGTCTAGGGAAACAGCTACCCGACCGCGTTTTATACGGGATCTACGGGGAAGTTTTGGCCGAGCCTACGGGCTCGGATACTCCACATTAAATTCGGCCTTGGGCCACATCTGACAGCGTCGGGCGGTTGATAGATATCTTACAGTCGGAGATTCGTTTCTAGCTGTTCTGGTCAAACTCTCTGCCTCCAGGCAGAGAGGATCCCCAGGCGAGGCCATGTCGAATGATGGAGTCTCGTCTCTGGAAAAGCTACCCAACCCAGTTTTATACGGGGACGACAGGGCTCGAATACCCCACATTAAATTTGGCCTTGTGCCACATCTGACCGAGTCGGGCGGTTAGTAGATATCCTGTAGTTGGAGATACATTGTGGAATTCACTTGACTCACTACTAGCAGGTGAATCTTATATGTGTTGTTCTTGTCCTAAGTATTATCGTTCATTACCAACCTTCGTTTGATTATTCTATTCAGTAACCTCTCCGTAGTTTACAACAGAACCAAAATCTCTTGTTAACTGGGATAAAGAATGGCTTGTTAATTCAAACTCCAAAACGAAACTGCTCTTTTCTAATCGTCTGAGAGAATCCCTTTTGCTTTCCTTCGGCGGCTGATGCTAACCTCCAGAAGATTGACTAATTGCGACTTTTCGGACTAAAGTAGAAAAATTAAATTGGACCAATTGCTAGGTCTGCTGCTAGGACATTTAGCTTCCTGTGTCGTGCTAGACAATTTTTCTCGCCAGAATTTAGTGCACATTTTTATAAGTCAACCATTCGTCCTTGCTTTCAAGCAATCTGGTCCGGTGCTCCTGCGATATATATTAGAGATTCTTGAAAAAATCCAAAGTAATTACAATGCTTTTAGTCCTAACCGGGCATATCGGTTTCAGTCACTTTCACTCCCCCAAAAAGTTACTTTCCTGTGCCTTTTCTATAAATATTTTTATAGTAATTGTTTTGATGAACCTTCCTCGATAATACCGAATTTAAGTGCAATACCAGTAATTTCATAAATCGTACTTGTTAAATTCCAAAAATTGATTCAATACTGTATATATATATATATATATATAGATAGATAGATAGATAGATAGATAGATAGATAGATAGATAGATAGATAGATAGATATGAACATATTCAGATAGATAGATATTAACAGACTGAGATAGATAGATAGATAGATAGATAGATAGATATGAACATATTCAGATAGATAGATATTAACAGACTGAGATAGATAGATAGATAGATAGATAGATAGATAGATAGATAGATAGATAGATAGATAGATAGATAGATAGATAGATAGATAGATATGAACATATTCAGATAGATAGATATTAACAGACTGAGATAGATGGATATGAACATATTCAGATAGATAGATAGATATGAATAGACTGAGATAGATAGATAGATAGATAGATAGATAGATAGATAGATAGATAGATAGATAGATAGATAGATAGATAGATATGAATAGACTGAGATAGATAGATAGATAGATAGATAGATAGATAGATAGATAGATAGATAGATAGATAGCTGACTGAGAGCGAAAAGGGTGTCATTTTGTCTTGTTTGAAAGATAAAATTCGACAAAATGTGATAAAGTAATGAGCGAATGAATGGACAGTAAGTGGATACCTGGCTACTGCTGGTATTTGATGATTTGTTTAAATAAACACCGCTATACATGTATCTTTGTTAAAGTGTCTGCGTTATGTACAGCGCATATCAAATAATGACACGTGAATAAATATTTGCTTTAGTCGCTCTCGTAAAGTGTCCGCGCGTAAAAATACAGCTGAGCGAAGCGTGAAGTTAATGTAAGCGCCTACAGTAGCCCTATTCTGTCTGCTGTCATAAAATCCTCTTAACAGCTTATGCTAAAAACTTATATTCATTGACAATACTTTTCTGTAGTAAAAGAATTTTCAATGAATTCCTATACTTACAATTATTTACAAAGTATTTTTATCGTAAAATCATATACAATGTGTTTATCTTTTCTTTTTTCTTTTTCTTTTTTAATTGGATTTACACTAAGTAAGGCAGTAAAGCCACTAAGACACAAGTGTTTATTGGGTGTGATAGAATTATAAAACAGAGACATTACTAAAGTGCGATGACAATAGAAAAGCAATCAAGGAGAGAGTAGATAACGATTGGCATTGCATTTAAATTTTTGAATATCAACTGGAAAACATAGAGCCGGAAGGGAGTTCCAGTGGCCAGAGCGGGTAAAGAAACTCCTGGCATAGAACTTACGGTACACATCTAGCCAGCTCAACTGTATATCGATGAGACCGCATCGCCAGTCTAGTACTGCGCTTATATTCATAAAGACTAGGTACCATATTGAAGAGCTTATCCGGACAATGACCCATGAAAGTATTTATAGAAAAGACACAGGGAAGCAACTCTAAGGCGGTGACGGGAAAGTGACGGAAGCCTAGACGCAAGATAAGAAGCAGTCATCTTTGCTGATTCTCCTTTGGATTTTATCAAGGAGCTCTAAATAAATAGCACGAACACCGGACCATATGTGACAGTAATATTCTACCTATGGGCGAATGTTTGACATATATATATATATATATATATATATGTGTGTGTGTGTGTGTTTGTGTGTGTGTGTGTGTGTGTGCGTGTGAGATAGATCCGGGAGAAAAAAAAATGTCTTGCACGTCAGAGGGAACCACCTTTCTTAGCAGTTGATTCTTCCACTTAATGTCAGCCGAGTCACTCTCGTGGAGGTTAGAATTAGCCATGCTGATAGAAAGCAAAGAGAGATATCTCAGATGATTAATGGAGAGCAGTTAAGTTTTGGAGACGTTACTGGATGTGAAACAATGAAAACAACAGCAACACCACGAACGAGAGACTAGAGAAGAAGAGTAACAGTAGATAGCGAATGATATTGCATTCAAATTTTTGAAGCATAAAGTTGGCTGGAAAGCATGGATCCAGAAGAGAGTTCCACAAATAAGATGTGCGAGAAAAGAAACCGTTAGCATAGAACTTACGGTTACATCTAACCAGCCCAACTGTATATCGATCAGACCGCATCGCCAGTCTAGTGCTGCGCTTAAATTCATAACGTCTACGTACCATAGCGAAGAGCTTATACGGACAATTACCGTGAAAGTAGTTACAGAAAAATGTGTGCGCGCGTATGAAATGAAATACAAATTTAAATGTAACTTAGTGTGAGTGTCTGATATTTACCGCTTTTGTAAGTTGAATGTGGTGTGTGTGTGTGTGTGTGTGTGTGTGTGTGTGTGTGTGTGTGTGTGTGTGTGTGTGTTGTAGATTATAATGAAATTTAAATATATATTGGTGAGGGTCTGACACGTCTTTTATAAGCCAAATGAAAGTTGGTATGTTTATGCCTTTGTGTGAATGTGAACGTGTGTGTGTGTGTGTGTGTGTGTGTGTGTGTGTGTGTGTGTGTGTGTGTGTGTGTGTGTTGTAGATTATAATGAAATATACACATGGAAATCGCTATGGTTATTGTAAGTTTTCATCAATAGACTGGCTGGGAGGTCGGTGTAGTATGATTAAGTATGGTTACATCATAGAAAATATGGAATTCACATCAACCAACTTGTGAATGAAATAAAAAAGACCCGACCTAAAAAAAAAAAAAAAAAACTCTCTGTGAATACAATGAGGTGATATCAGGGTCGAGTGGCTCCAAACATGCGGTAGCAATCAACCTCTATGTCCCACATAATTACGACTTGGATTTCAGATTGTTGTTGTTGTTATTATATCACTTGATTGAACATTATTCAGAAACATACTGCGACATTTTTAGCTGCAGATATTTATGACAGCTTTTGGAATTAGGTCAGGTTGGTTGCATTAAAAACGTATCAACTCTTGCTGGGTTATTCAAAAATATCCAAACTCTGCGCTAGACTGACAGTTTGATAGAAGCGTACCTTGTTTCTTTTTCAGAAATCTGTTCGTACGGAAGCTCACAGGAAAGGCAAGAATAGACCCTTTTCTCCGCCTAGACGGGGATTAAATAGCACAGGAATCTGAGATATCTCGATATGGCTGGCAATCAATCTAGCAGAAGAATAATATAACCTTTTCGCTCCGACAGATTGCGCACTAACATGATATAGTTCTCCCCCAAAAGCCCTCCTTTGATTGGCCGTTTTATTTTCCTATGGTTGCTTGTAACCCACCAGTCCGAAACTACTGTGGTGAATCCCTGATTATGGGTGTCATATCAATCGGATATAAAAAATAACATATATTGAGGGCATATATTCGAGGTTCAACCAGCAAGGCCCACCTGTCTCAGGTGAATCAATAAAATCTGTTGCATACCTAGGAAGCGAAATAAATTCAACTGAAAAGAATGTGAAACTTTGCATAGCTGATGACAGGACCGCCATCAATAAAATAGATGTAATCTGGAAATCTGATC
This sequence comes from Acanthosepion esculentum, assembly GCA_964036315.1. Taxonomy (NCBI): domain Eukaryota; kingdom Metazoa; phylum Mollusca; class Cephalopoda; order Sepiida; family Sepiidae; genus Acanthosepion; species Acanthosepion esculentum. The sequence continues at coordinate 34,031,118 of OZ038503.1, read as the reverse complement.
TACCAGACCAACCTGAAGCTGAGATTTTTTTTTCCAGTCATTGTAGAGGCGGTGTTAATATATGGTGCCACTGCTTGGACACACATACACACACACACACACATATATATATATATATATATATATATATATATATATATATATATATATATATATATATATATATATATATATATATATATATAATTGTGAACATAAAATAATAACGAGATATTAGCAACTATATAAGTGCGTGATATATACAGATAGGCAAATAAATATTTATTTAAGGTGTAATCAAAAAATTGCTCAAAATACTTAGGCAGGGCTATAAAGTATATATTAATAAATACACATATACCTACAAAGGAGACACGGTGGAATAATGGATAGCGGCTTGGATTGAGGAATCGGAGAGCCGAGTTCGAATTCCATTCGAATCTATTACATTCACTTACGTGCTAATACCCTCTTCTTCTTGGGTAAATAGCAGGACAGACTGGGTTCTATAGCCTTAGATGAGAAGGACAAAGTGGAGCCCCGGAGGCGGATGGACGGCAACTTCCGGCGTTGGCAAACTGTATTGGTTTATCCTCTCCTTTGGACTCTCCTAGCATCCCTAGTTCTCCATATATCCCACACCGCGACCGCGCTACTCCATTGTCTCTCGAGACGGACGGATGCCGACGACGATACCTACGTTTGCAGTGCAAACTCAGAGTTTCATGGTTACCTAATTTCACACACACACACACACACACATATATGTATATATATGAAATGTATGTGTGTATATAATGTGTGTATATATATATACATTTCATATATATACATACATTATATACATATATATACACACATACATGCTATATATATACACACACACACACACACATTATATATATATATATATATATGCCTGATATTTTATATACTAAAACTCTAGAGTCTAAGCTTTCCAAACTTTGTGTTGGATAAGACACCATCTTCCAAGTTACTCTTGAAAGCAAAGATTTCTTTCCCAAAGTAGGTGACCACCGGATCCTCGCTATAGGATCAGCGAACCAGCAGAAGGACTATTCGAAATAAAAACAGGACCCAAAGTGTGTGAGTTCAATACCCGGTTAAGGCAGTGGAGAACTTTCAGAGGGAAAAATTAACAGAAGATAACTGATATCCATTAAACATGGCACGTGGAACTAGAACAGTCTACCCCAGTGAGCGAAATAAAGGGTTCAGTTTGACATTCCAGCCACCTGAAGAAGGCCGGTGCGTACAACGGCCGAAACGTTGTAATAAATATGGCGACAAAGATGAGGACAAAAGTCCAAATAATGCACATAATACCTCATCTCAGAAATATAGACAGATATCGGTCCAAGTTATTGGAACACCCTTTACAAGCACTGTTGGGGAAGGTATGAATTTATTACTTCTGTCCAAAGCTATGGGTTAAATAGTAGGAGTTGTATCTGGAAAAAATCATTGTTATCTCCCAAAAACTGTTCATGCAATATTCACTTGAAAAAAAGGAATAATTCTTACAATTAAAAATAGATAAGGGGCTTTAAATAATCCACAAAGTGTTAATAAACCGTAAAAATCAGTAACCATACAGAAAGAAGCAAACTTGAATATTTATTAAAAAAATCTGGCAAAATCCTGAGAAAATGTCACTAATTTAGAATATATTATTCAGATTTTCAGAATATTATTGTTTTTCTTATACTATCGTTAGCCAATATAATGTCCAAGTGTCTTTCGAGGTAAATTATAACTAAATGAAATTATTGTAAGGGCGTACAAGAAGAGAACAAAAGGTTGAAAATATGTCGGATGGTTAACGATTGATCGGAGAGGTTTCGATTACAATGATGGGGTAAGCATACTCTGGACAGTCTGTTTTCCAATATCACAGTCCTCCTCTTTACCAATGAAATACGAATGGAATGAGGATGAGTCAACTCAGGGAACTAGCTGTGAACCTCGCTCAACACAGCTAAATCGTGGTGAATAAACTAAATTATATTAAAAAAAAATAGACAAAGTGTATTTGGAAAAAAATATTTAGATGGTAATGAGTTGGAGGCCTAATACAAAGTCCCTCTGTTCACATAGAGAAGGCTACAACGATAGAATATAGATGACCTCCAACACTTTTAAGTGGTAATTCGAGTGGGACCTTCTAAGTATGGTAAATGAGTCCATAGTGAAACTAGTAGCACAATTATGGCAATTTATTAGGTGTTCTGCGATTGGTCAAAATGTCTGAAGGATTTTCGCTGGAACGTGTTGCTTTATACTAGCATCCAGCCTTTGAGTCGTTCTCCCTATGTAGCGCGAACCACAGCTACATTTAAACATTTAAGATATGTTTAGTGGTTTATAACTGCCGTGTACAGGCGAAAAATATTTTTATTATTACCACTCATGATGATAATAAAAAGTAAAACTGAAAAGCGGGCAGCAACCGGTTTCGAACCTCGCTCTACAGAGCTAAATCGAGGTTAATAAACTGAATTGAGACTAAAAAATGGACAAAGTGTTCTGGAGAAAGAAAAAAAACAAGAGAAAGATCATTTTATTATCATCATGAGTGGTAATAATAAAAATAATTTTTGTCTATCTCTCTCTCTCTCTCTCTCTCTCTCTATCTATCTATCTATCTATCTATCTATATATATATATATATATATATATATATATATAAGAGCTGTCTGCGTACCATCTGTCGGGTTAGCTTTCAGGACAAGACCCAATGTAGACCTGTTTAACAGGTGTAATATTGGAGGAAACGAGTGTTTCCTTATATAGTCTCAGTTGCGGTGGACTGGTCATGTCTAGAGAATGTCTGATGACACGATACCCAAGATCCTAATGTACAGCCAGTTAGATCAGGGCTACAGGAATGTGGGACGCCCATGGCTTAGATACAAAGACAAGCTGAAGAGCAACTTGTCAGCTGTCAATATACCTCATAACACCCTTGGGCGCTTAGCCTTGGAGCAGGTAGAGTGGAGATCAACGTGTTTTAGTGGACTCAGCGGTTTTCAATCTGCTAGTATGAAACGTCTTCAAGAAGCCAGAGCAAGATCTAAAAGGTCAGCAAATCTGACAGTGACACATCCCGCAATCCCCACTCTTGCTCTATATGCGGCCTCCGTTGCAAATCACTTGCGCATCTTAAGTGCCACTTAAGATTATCACACAAAATCATGACTGGATCAATTGATTATCATATCCTCATACGTCGAAACCGAAGGGAAAATCCACCATATATATATATATATATATATATATTTGTTCCTGATGAATTGGGTAGCCATGAAACTCTGAGTTGCAATACAAACGTATGTATATGTTTATTGATATATACTTTATAGTTATGTTTAACTATATTGAGCAATGTTTTGATTACACCATAAATTAAATAAATATTTATTAGCCCATCTGTATATATCACACGCATATATAGTCGCTAATATTTCGTTATTTGGTTTATTTTCACACTGATATATATATATATATATATATATATATATATATATATATATATATATATTCAAAGATGTTTCATTGAAAAATCTAGATATATCAGCGGTGGATGAGTAAATTGTAGGTATTTTATATTTTTTATTTCCTGTTTGGGCGCCGTTTGTTTTTTATTTTTTTATTTTGTCGACTGCAGTGTATACTAGGGGCAGTTGGGTAACATCTGTGAGCAACATGACGCACTTCACTCCGCCAGAAATTTGAAAACGGCACGCTGTACTGCTTGGCATGCATGCCGGAAGATACAGTAGGGAAATTTCAGTGTGTTTGGATGCCAATCCGAGGACAGTGCAGAGGATCCAGAAAGAGTTGGATGATATATCCAGTCAACATCATGGTGTTTGGAGTAATCACTAGTAATGGCGACGTTATCTCTCCGCACAATGTTCCCACATAACCTGAGAATCAACAGGAAGCCCTATATCAGATGCCTTGAGGAGACAGTGATGCCCTGGTTCAAGTGGGTGGCTGCTGAAAGACCCTATGTCGGTTAACAGGACTCTGAACCATGCCATACAAACATGGCTGTCAGACAATTTCTGCGGTTACATCACCCCTTATATCTGGACACGTAACTCCTCAGGCTGCAGCCCCCTTTCTTATTATGTGTGGGGCGCATTTGAGAAAGAGAACAAAAAAACTCCTTGTAAGACCAAAGAACTGAAGGCAAGGATTATGGCTGCATTCGACAACTTAAACAAGGAGACCGTCCATAAGAGTTGCTGGAGATTCCGAAGTCGGCTGGAGGCCGTGGATGAAGCCAATGCCAATTTTATTGAATAAATTTACTCTTTAGTATTTCAAAATATTTTGTGTAATGTTGGTAAATATATCTGTGAAAATGAGATGTCAGTATTTTTTATTTAGTTTTGCGTAATTTGGATGACAATTTATCCATCAAAAACTCTGTTGTGTCTATTTATTTTTTATACTAATCCTTTTCAGTTGTCTAATCCGTTTTTTAATGTTAAGATGAAATTCATCAAAAAAAGGCGCCGTATTTTTTTTTAAACCAAATTCTTTCCATTTTTCCAAGACCATCTTCAGGGGTAAATTACAAAGACAAACTTATTGTAACCGCGATAAAATCTGCGACTTTGCATTTTGCCCGAACATCTGCCATGAAAATGGGGATAGAGTTGGGGAAGGCAAGCAACGTTTCATTTGTGGGGAAATGGTTGTAGGCTGGAAAATAATTCATCAGCCACAAGGCCTTCCAAAAACTTTTGAACTCTGTCGAGGCTGGAAAGCCCAGATGTCGTATCAATATTCCATTTTTTTTTATGACATCATTTTTTTATTATTGCTGTTGCTAAAAAAAAACAAATATTTGAGAGATTTTTCTTTTTTTTTGGGACTTTAATTTTTTTTCTGTCCAAAATAACAATTTATTGAACTAAGTAACTAATAATAACAAAACAAAAGTCATTGAAACAAAGCAAGTTCAGTCGACCAATGATGACAATTCCAGAACAACGTAACTATAAACAATTTTTTTCTATCCTCTGCCAGCCGCTATGATGGAGAAAGCATTACCTCGAACCGTCGCCAGTGAGACACGCTGCAAGAGCCACTCCGTTTCGCGAGGTTCGTTCCTTAATCGAGACGCAATCGCGCCAATTCCCCGAAGGAACGCCATCGAACGAGGGCCAATAACCCCTGAAGTCTCCACTGCCACAGGAGTAAAAAAAATCTATCAGCAAGAGAAGAATATTTAGCTATTTTTTTATCTCTGCGTCTCGGGCGACGAACCCCGGCTCAACCGCGAATTTGATCATATTACCGGCCGAAAATATTCCATTATTGGTCTGATCAGGCTCTTGTAAAGCAGAAGGAGTCGGGTGTTTTCTGGAGAGGTACGAGGAACCGATGACTTCGCTTCCATCTTTAGTGATGGATCGTAGTCAACGAGTTTAGTAGCAATTTGTAAAGAAATAAGTGGAAAAAAAGTCCTTAGTGCCTCTTCAGTATATCGGTTTTCTTTTTGGCCGAGAACTTTAGAATAGGTAAGTTTAAGTATTGTATTCATGGTCGACCTCAATCAGCCTTACGATGAGTAACCAAAGGAAATGTTCTACTTGCTTTATCGTCGGAAAGTTAAACATGGTTATGGGATGTCCTTTTTCTATCGCTTGGTCCAGAAGTTATGGTACATCAATACAAGCATCACTACTATAGTCGCGCTCGAGTCAGCCTTGTGCCGAGTTGGAACAAGCAGGTGGGGGGGGATCTTGACCTACTTTATATGTTGAGGTTTTTGGAAGACACCTGCGATGGGCATGCGCCGGAAAGTGGTAAGAAGGTCCAATCGTCAGTAGACCGGAGAAACATTGCCCAGAGGGGACGTATTTACCACGTTGTACTACATCTTGTAGTAAGGAGGAGAGAGTGAGGCAGGAAATGTTTACCATTTTTATAGGCTTCAACGACGCCACCTAACGACATTTTTCGAAACCAAGTAGGGTGATCCTATTTCCGATTCCCTTTATCTTAGCATCAAGGGAAAATGTATTTCTTTTTTTTATTAATCATTATTGCTTATTTATCGATTTTATTTCATTTTCCCCCCGCTGGTTCCTAGGCCTCATGAATTTAAACGTCCTACGAGGCTGGCATCCCGTTCCCACCCCTTCACCGTTGAAACTGTTAGATGTAGACGTCTCTTCTACTCCAATAGCTTCATGTCTCGCACATCTCGCCTGTGGAACTCCCTTCCTTATTCCTGTTTCCCTGACAAATACAATCTCCAACTATTTAAGTGTAACGTCAATCGACATCTCCAGTTGCCTTGATCTATCCACTTCCCTTCTCCACATCCTTTCACCTTTCATTCCTATCTGTTATCGCTCCAAATCTTCTGTAACCCCCTTGCCTTGATCGATCCACTATCTTTCTCCACATCCTCACCTTTACCACTCCTATCTGCTCTTCCTCCAAACCTTCTGTAACCCCTTGCGTGCTAGTGGCTTCCAGCCTTGCTTGCGGTGATAAGCTTTAAAAAATAAAAAAATGTCTTTTCTATAAATATTTTCATGGTAATTCTTCTGATGAGCTTCCTTTTTGGAGCCTCGACTTCATCAATTCAAGCACAATAATAGGTTTTATTATTTTACTGTTAAAGTTGCCATAAGTTCTATTCTAATAGTACGCTGATTCTCTCACTTTTCGCCTTCAAAAAATTAAATTCAACTTCAAATCTTATCTTTTTTTTCTTTCTGAATACTGTTTTTATTCTCCTTTCTCCTCATCGTCTTTTTTTTCATTTTCAGTAATCCCTTGCTTCTTATTGGCTTTATCGTCTTGTTTTGGGTGAAATATTAACAAAAAAGAATATAGAATATAAATACATCACCCTAGCTTTAGAAAGCAACGTAGAAATGCTAAATTCTGTTAAGAGTTTTGGTGCACGAACAAACTCTATTCTTAAACTCTGCGAAATTCAAGAACAAGTGATAAGAATTCACCAGAGATCCGTTCCAGTCGGCTTAAAATTGTCACTTCTCTGCAGGTGAAGGTTGATTTGAGATTACATTTATCCATTCTACCTTTACCGCCTTTCATCAAACATCTATTTCCAGATAAGCATCTGAAGACGGGATTAAGTTGACTATTTTTACTGCGTTTTGTGGATGGCTTATAGCTTAGAATTAAGCTACACTTGTGTTGAGTGTCTGCAAGCAGATACAAATGCTATTTTGTCGAGAGAGCGAAAGATTTTGCAAGTTTATGCTCAGCCAACTACACACTCTCCGAGGAACTGATAACCCAAAATCTCTGGATTGCCAAAATGTTCCCTTTTGGAACTGTGCCCTTAATTATATTTTGATTGGCAGAAATATGGAAGTCACAAATGTCTATATATATATACATGACAGTGGAAAGGAAATCTTAAGAATTCTTAGCCGCGGTCAACACTCTCGAAGGCTCTGAATAAATGCTCCTTTTCAAAACAAAACAAAAATAAAATACAACTTAATCAGTCAAAACCATGAGGATAAAGTAACAACACCAAAAACAAAATCCCCTTGAAAATGACTAAAAGGAAGTGGCCGATAGCGCTTGGGACAATGAAAATTATGGAAAATTATTGTACTCCCTTACTCCTGACAAGTAGAAAAACGTAAGGATGTTGATGTTGGAAAAAAAAATCTTCCTCTTATGTCATATTTAACGAATGCTGCCCATATTCATTCTTAAGACTATATATATATATATATATATATATATATATATATAGAGAGAGAGAGAGAGAGAGAGAGAGAGAGAGAGACAGACAGACAGACAGACAGACAGACAGACAGACAGACAGGAGGCACGATGGAGTAATGAATAATGGCTCGGATTGAGGAATCGGAGAGCCGTGTTCGAATTCCAGTCGAATCTATTACATTCACTTACGTGCTAATACCCTTGGGAAAGGTATGAATCCTTTTCTCCCCTCCCCCCCAGCTATGGGTAAATAGCAGGACAGACCGAGTGCTATAGCCTTGAGTGGCAACGAATCTAGGAGAAAGGCAACTCTGAATTCAAAACCTAATCCTCCTGGTTTGGGCTTGTTCAGTAGGCTAACAACTAACTCACTTAGAAAAAAACTGGCTTGTTATGAAAACTGCAATGCTATCTTGCGGCCCTATGTTCCTCAAGGAATTTAAAAGGCATATATATATATATATATATATATATATATATATATATATATATATATATATATATTAAATCTTATCACCCCAAGCAAGGCTGGAAGCCACTAGCACGCAAGGGGTTACAGAAGGTTTGGAGGAAGAGCAGATAGGAGTGGTAAAGGAGAGGATGTGGAGAAAGATAGTGGATCGATCAAGGCAAGGGGGTTACAGAAGATTTGGAGCGAAAGCAGATAGGAATGAAAGGTGAAAGGATGTGGAGAAGGGAAGTGGATAGATCAAGGCAACTGGAGATGATTGACATTACACTTAAATAGTTGGAGATTATATTTGTCAGGGAAACAGAAATAAGGAAGGGAGTTCCACAGGCGAGATGTGCGAGACATGAAGCTATTGGAGTAGAAGAGACGTCTACATCTAACAGTTTCAACGGTGTAGGGGTGGGAACTGGATGTAAGCCTCGTAGGACGTTTAAATTCATGAGGCCTGGGAAACCAGCGAAAGCAGCTCCTCGGAGCAATTACCGTGAAAGTATTTGTAAAAATGACAGAGCGAGGCAACGTCGCGTCTGTGAGAGAGCGACTGCAGACGAGATGACAGATCAGTGCCAATTACATTGCATATCCGTCTCTGGATCTTATCAAGAACCCTGAGGCAAACAGCAGGGGCTCCAGACCATATATGGCAGCAATACTCCATGCAAGGACGAATGGTTGATTTATAGATTTGGAGGATCGATTCCGGGGAGAAAAATTTCCTGGCTCGGCACAGGGAGCCAACTTTCCTTGCGGTGGATGAAGCAATTGACTCGATGTATTTGTTCCATCTCAGATCAGCGGACAGCGTGAGACCGAGCAGCCACAGAGAGGATCTCTCGAGAAGTATATATATATATATATATATATATATATATATATATATATATATATATATATATATATATATATATATATTACACGCCGATGGCACAACATTGAGTTTCATACGCAATACAATAATTAGGTACTGATTGAAAAATATAATATTAATTATACCTTTTGTTTATTATATAAGATAACCAAAAGAATTTTTGCCATTTTTGACTTTGTGTGGGATGAAATGCAAGAGCGTTGCGCACACACAACAGTCATAGCTCGAGCAGCAGCGAGTAAACATGGCAGTGTCGAGGCAGATCGTTCGGTGTTTTCTGCTTTATTACCTTAAGCTGGCCTTGTCCGCAGCCGCATCAAGTCGCCGATTACGTAAAGCCTTTGAAGATAATGCTGTGAATGTACCGCCAGGCTTTGGTTCCAGAAGTTCACGTCTGGAGATCTGTTCCTTTGTGATGAAGCTTGCACTGGCCGGCTACAGGTACTGGATGATGAAAGCAGTCATTGATGAGGACAACAGCCACACCTGTGGTGAGCTTGCAGAACCCTTCCCGGATTCTGATGAAATAGTCAGACTTCACCTCTACCGCATAGAGAAGGCGTACAAGCCGATCAAGTGGCTACCCCACACAGTGTCGTAAACCGACAAAGAACAACTAGTGGCGGCCAGTTTCTCGTTGCTTTCTCGGCACCACAACGTACCTGTATTTGATCGAGTGCTCTCTAGTGACGAAAAGTAAGTCATGTATGACACTCCTAACCGTGCAAGACATTGGTTGTCACCACGGGACCCTGTGCCTCACACCACAAGACGACATCTGCGCCCACACAAGATCATGTGATGTATCTGGTGGACTAGTCGACAAGTGGTGCACTATGACTGCTACCAACGGGCAAAACCATCACTGCAAACCCGTACTCAAAGTAGTTGGAACGTGTGCACCAGTCACTGAATCAGAAAAGGCTGAATTGCAAGGGTGTTCTGTTTCTCCATAAAGATTCCAGGCCTCATGTGGAGCGAGTGGCCAGAGATAGTGACTTTGGTTGGGAGACACTGTACCATCTACCCTACTACCCAGAGTTTGCGCCGACAAATTAACGCCTCTTTCATTCGCTGGACAACCACCTTCGTGGTAAACTCTTAAATGCGACTAACTTCCGGCAGGTACTCACAGACTTCTTTGCGTCCAAGATATTGGGTTTTTACCGCCAGGTTATTGCGCACGTTGCCAAAAGGTTCTGAATGCCGATGGGAATTACTTTGAGGACTAACGCTCTTTGCTGTATAACTTTTTTGCAATAAATAAAAAACGGCAAGGTCTTTTTTGGTGATCTTGTATCTCAAGCACTAATTTATTACCACTAGGACTCAATGTACGATATTTCATATTCATATATTCATATATATATATATATATATATATATATATATATATATATATGTGTGTGTGTGTGTGTGTGTGTGTGTGAGTGTGTGATAAAGAGAAAGAACAGTAAGATATATAATCCGGAGATCTTATTAATTATTTTTATTTTAAAAAAACAGAGCTCAGTGAAAATCTACAGAACATAAATATTATAAATTTACTAATTTAAAAATATGGAGCCATCGCTACACAGGGATTACCATGTTTCAAAAACAGGAACTAAAATCTTCAAATACAATTATAGAATTAAATTAAAGTCCCTAGTACTGTTTCATTTTCTAGCGAATTTTCGAATAACTTACTTTTGGATTAGTAAGTTTATAATCTATATATATATATATATATATATATATATATATATATATATATATATATATATATATATATATATATATATAAAATTATTATTATTTGCTCTGTATTATAAATTGACATCTCATATGGAATAAAAGTCCTCTTAGTAATATCTATACCAATTACAGTTTGGTTTATATATATATATATATATATATATATATATATATATATATATATATATATATATATATATATATGCCTATATATATATATATATATATATATATATATATATATATATATATACATATATATATATATATATATATATATATATATATATATATACATATATTGTAATTTGATCAATACTATCTGGGTCAGCTGGATGTTGAGAGGACCGAAACCCCTAATGATCTCAAAATGACTTCACTAATAATATAGCCATCTATATCGATATATATATATATATATATATATATATATATATATATATATATATATATATATATATATATATATATATATAATTCAATTCTATTGTCTATATTTCACATGAGGAACTGAATGACAAAATGGACATCTTCTGTGTAATGCGTTTCGTCCCTTAGAAGAACATCATCCGTCTAATGTAGTTTTCTTATTGATGGAATTATATATATATATGTGGGTGTAGGAGTGATATAATCGTAAACGTCGGTTATAAATTGTGCACCGAGAGAAAGTGCTGAAAATGTAGGAATGCTAAATTTTAAATTTTTGAGTTTCAACTCTTTTTCTTTTTTTTTAAAATTTACATGAAATACGGGAAAATATCCTAACAGCGACAATCTTGAAAAGGGCTAATGAATTGGCCAAAAACGGAATAATATTCAGAACGAGCAGTTTCTATTCTCTTTTAGTCACCTTAAATGGAAAACAAAACGTTTTGAAATTTGTTAAACTACCGTGACCTTTCATGAGGTCACATTAATAACTTTATGCGTACACATAGATAATATTTGGAAATGGTAAGAATTAGGTATTAAGTCAGGTAATTTTTCTTATAATTGATATGGTGTTGAAAGTTGTCGGCATGGCTCATTTCCGAAAATCTTACCAAATGAGAGGCTTACCAAGAAAAGGCTTCCAAAAATCTCTTCTTTGTAAGAACCATAAATTTTCAGCGGAAATTTTGAGATATCGATGGAAGAAACAAACATGTAACTGGAGTGAGTGCGGAAAAGAAAGAAAGAAAGAAAGAAAGAAAGAAAGAAAGAAAGAAAGAAAGAAAGAAAGAAAGAACATCTTAGAGAGTTGAAAGAAAGAACATCTTAGAGAGTTGAAAGGAAGGTGAACCAAGGATTGAAAGAAAGAAAGAAAGAAAAAAGAAAGAAAGTAAGAACATCTTAGAGAGTTGAAAGGAAGGTGAACCTAGGATTGAAAGAAAGAAAGAAAGAAAAAAGAAAGAAAGAAAAAAGAAAGAAAGTAAGAACATCTTAGAGAGTTGAAAGGAAGGTGAACCAAGGATTGAAAGAAAGAAAGAAAGAAAGAAAGAAAGAAAAAAGAAAGAAAGAACATCTTAGAGAGTTGAAAGGAAGGTGAACCTAGGATTGAAAGAAAGAAAGAAAGAAAGAAAGAAAGAAAAAAGAAAGAAAGAAAAAAGAAAGAAAGAACATCTTAGAGAGTTGAAAGGAAGGTGAACCAAGGATTGAAAGAAAGAAAGAAAGAAAGAAAGAAAGAAAAAAGAAAGAAAGAAAAAAGAAAGAAAGTAAGAACATCTTAGAGAGTTGAAAGGAAGGTGAACCAAGGATTGAAAGAAAGAAAGAAAGAAAGAAAGAAAGAAAAAAGAAAGTAAGAACATCTTAGAGAGTTGAAAGGAAGGTGAACCTAGGATTGAAAGAAAGAAAGAAAGAAAAAAGAAAGAAAGAAAGAAAGAAAGAAAGTAAGAACATCTTAGAGAGTTGAAAGGAAGGTGAACCCAGGATTGAAAGAAAGAAAGAAAGAAAGAAAGAAAGAAAGAAAGAAAGAAAGAAAGAAAAAGAAAGAAAGAAAGAAAAAAGAAAGAAAGAAAGAAAAAAGAAAGAAAGAACATCTTAGAGAGTTGAAAGGAAGGTGAACCCAGGATTGAAAGAAAGAAAGAAAGAAAGAAAGAAAGAAAGAAGGAAAGACAGAAAAAAGAACGAAAGAAAGAAAGAAAGAAAGAACATCTTAGAGAGTTGAAAGGAAGGTGAACCCAGGATTGAAAGAAAGAAAGAAAGAACGAAAGAAAGAACGAAAGAAAGAATGTCGTAAAGGGTACAACGGAGGGTAAGGTTTAGATTAAAAGAAATAACATAAGAAAAAAGAAACAAGCCAACAATATTGTAGAGAGCAGAAAGGAGCGTGTAGTTTATATTAAAAGAAACAAAGAATAAAACAATGAAAGAAACAAACAAAGAAACAAACCAACAACGTGTGGAGAGCAGAAAGAAAGGTGAAGATAAGATTAAAAGAAAAAAAGAATGAAATGGTGCAGAGAGCATGGAGGAAGGTGGAGACAGGATCCAAAGAAAGAAAGAAAGAAACTAATAGTTCTGCATAAAGTCAGAAAGTGATACGATCATTAAAAAGTAGATTTCTACCAAAGTCTAACTTTAATAACTGTTAAGGGAAATTAATAATGCTTCCACTAAAATCTACCGTTATCGAATATCACAATCCCAAAACTGATCTCAAGAGAAAAACTCGTTTCATTTTTTTCTTTTACTTTTTCCCTATTATTATTATTATTATTTTTTTTTTTTTTTAATGGATATGTTTAATACATTTCGTCTGGGACAAAGCCGCATCTGACGAGCACCCTGACAGCCTTAAACTCAATATGCGTGGCTCGTTTGAATCGCTCGCAAACTACTGTTATAAATCCAGGGTTCATTATTTTGCAGATTCGAGTGGTTGCCCCCCCCCCCAAAAAAAAGAGAACTTCAAATGTGGCGTATTAAATAAACGAGTCGAACGTAACCTGGTTTGGATTGTTTGGTCTGATACCTATATTTTTTTTCTGCGTTTTCCAAGAACGTTTTCCAATTAAAAAAAGGAAAAAAATAGAACAGAGAGTGGGTAATTGAATGACAAAAGGGAAAGTATCATATGTAACACGTTTCATTCTTCGAAAGAACTGCCTCAGACTAAAATAATTTTTTTTTTTTTTATTATTCCCATAACCATTCTCATTCATAAGTTTATCATTCGTCCATGCTTAGAATATTGCTGCCACATATAGTCAGGTGCTCCTGCTGTATATTTACAGACTCTTGAGAAAATACCCGGAAGAATCAGCAATATTATTGATTCTGACTTGGTAATGTGTCTCCCCTGTGCGTTTTCTATAAATACTTTCATAGTAATTGTTTAGACGAACACTTTGTACTTAGACTTTATGAATTTGAGCGGAGTACTAGATTGGCGGCAAGGTCTCGTCAATTCACCGATTGAATTAGCTAGATGTAACTGTAAGTTCTATATTAACAGTTTCTTTTCTCGCACATCTCGCTTGTAGAAGTCTCTTCCGGTTCCAGATTTTCCAGCCAACTTTGATCTTCAAAAATGTAAATGCAATGTCAATCGCTATCAACTGTCTTCCTGATTACGCTTCTATTGTTCTCTCTCCTTCGTAATGTTCGTTTTTTTTTCTAATTCTTCCCCACCCTGTAACCCCTTGTGTCTTAGTAGATTTGTTGCCTTGCTTTGGGCGAACTCGATTTAAAAAAAAATGAACCCCCTAACGTAATACGTAAATTTTGCTTTCTTAAAGGAATTCATGAACTCCCACAAGTCCTGTAGACTCCACTGGGGAGTATGGGACCACAACTCTCAACATGGTAGCTATTGCTGCTGTGGTATCTGTAGCATGTAATTTTTTTACGGGTTGATGTTTCTAGCCCTATGCCTAACCGGTTTCGAATGCATATGCAGGTAGTGTATGGTTAGCGGCTTCGAACGAGAAATAGTGGAATCGATTACGAATTCCTGCTGCGTCTGTTACATTCACTTTCGTGCAAATAACGCATGGAGAAGGTATGAATCGATCTCTTGTTTCTCCAGTTATGGTTTAAGTAGTGTGTGGAGGAGTCAAACTAAACTATGCAGCCTTGATTGGCATCTAGTTTAGTGTAAACATAAATGACTGAATGGTAGTCACATTTCAAAATTTGATAAATGGGACTTGGAGACCAAAACCAAGCTGGACGAAATGCCGATAATCATTGAAACAAACAATCAATGAGTTTTTTTTCTTCTTTATGTTTATGCCATGGAATATTGGATACACGAGTTAACTTTAACTTTCAATCGATTTCAGGCTGAGGGTCGAGTTCGCATGAAGCTAGGTATCCAGCTTGACAGCAAAGCAATTCGCAAGATAGTAGTTGCATCAAATTTATTTTTTTGATATCGAGCACTTTAATCCTTAAAATGATATTTTATCATTCATATATATATATATATATATATATATATATATATATATATATATATATATATATATATATATATATATTACATGAATCATGCACCACTTGATATCAAAAGAACTGATCTGACGTGCAACTTTCAGATAATATCTGCGACATTCCTCTATTTATTGAACAATTTAGTTCATGCCACATCGACTGAAAAACTACTACAACAAAAGAATTCTCCTATAACCATATTAGTAAAAGAAAACGCACACTCTTAAATTTTCAAAAAAAAATTCAACCTCAGCGTTGCGACCGCACGGTCCAAAATTTCTTACCGTTAACAATAACACATTTCTAAAAAAAAACATATTTCGGATCACATCTAACCTTTCGTTGTCCCGTTGTTACCTGGATGTAAAAAAAACAAATCTATTTCCATACCTGATGATGTCTGTATGAACAGACGAAAGTACTTGTATGAAAAGACCTTATGCAACTGGAATTAATTAAAAACAGGGATCATAACATTCAACTAGAGGTTCGTGGGTTAATGTATCTTAATAAATTTGTTTGCGAACATGTATTCTCGCCATTTATGTCATTAACTTCACTATCTGCTTTTTGTATGAATGATTCATGTAATATAAATTGAACTGCACCACATACTTGATATATATATATATATATATATATATATATATATATATATATATATATATAATTATTCCAGGACCATTTTCCTACTTATTCAAGATGATCTTATCCCTCTCTAACCTTATAACATTTGTCATTTATGCGTTCAATGAAGTGTATGATTTTCATATTTTCATTGAGTACACCTTCGTCTTTGGCATACCCCAGGAAAAGAAGTCCTTTTATTTCCACAAATCCATGTTTAATTTGTTGAGTTAAAAAATATAGTTAATGTGTTCTCTTTTGTGTCCAGACTTTAGGGACACACCCTGTAGCAACAGCAAACTAATATGAAAGCTACATATTTAGGACGTCAAAAGCAGGCAGGTACACAAGTTCAAGCATTTAAGTAAAAGACAACAGAAAAAAAGGGCACAGAAATCTTATAAATAGCGAAAGATGTCTTCCAGAAACTAAGCAAAGTACTAAAAATACGAAAATATAGTTAGAAAAAATAAAGAGTGTTAAGCTGCTATTTTTACCTCATTTCCTATGTGACAGCGAAATACCTCGGAGTGCCAGGATCAATTTTTAAAATGTTGTTAGAAACAAAGAAAAACATGCTGAACTGCTATGTAATATCTAATCTCCTATAAGACAGTGAACGTAGGACAATCTCCTCATGCCTTTCATAAACTAAGCAAAGTATTAAGAGATAGGAACGCGTCGCAAGAAACAAAGGAAAGAGAGCTGAACTGCTATGTAGTATCTAATCTCCTATACAGAAGTGAATAAAGGTCAATCTCCTCATGCCTTTCATAAACTAAGCAAAGTATTATAGGAAAATGTGGCCCAAAACCAAGAAAAGAGTGCTGAACTGCTGTGAAATATCTAATCTCTTATATGGCAGTGAATGCAGGACAATCTCCTCATGCATTTCATAAATTAAGCAAAGTATTAAGATATAGGAAAATATCGTTAGAAACAAAGAAATGAGTGGTGTCTTATATAATCTCTTATATTGTAATGGATGCTTGACAATTTCTTCACAGATGATGTAGATACCTGAAGCTTCAGTGATGTGCTTCTATAGACGAAAGCTATGGATACTAAGGACGATATCTTAATGAGGAAAGAAGGTATAAAGGATCTGACACTTACAGGACCTACTGAAGACAAGGGTAAACAGAATAGAACCTACTTTCTGTCAGTAAATGGCAAAACTGGAAGAGAGATGGATGTTAAAGGGTCGAAGTTTACTCAGAGCAAACAAAAGGAAATAATGAAGAGCCACGATCAACTGTTTCCTGAAGGGTTTTGGTATATGAGAGGAAATAAATTGTAGTAGCAACTTATTACATTTTATATGAAATCTTGTCAACCATTATTAAAAATTTTTACCAGTATTTTCATCTTCATTTTTTATGAGATTAAATTTTGTCGGCCATTGGCGGAATGTTTGTTTAGTATTTGCTTTATTCTTCATTTTTATTAGATGAAGAATTGTCAACTATTATCATAATGTCTGTCCCATATTTACTTTCATCTAGATTGGCTTTTAGATGAAGTATTGTAAGCAGTTATTATTTTTAGTAGTATTCATTTTCATTTTTGTTAGGTGGAACATTATCAATCACTATTCATTACTGGAAAGAATTTACTTCCATTTTCAATATTGTCAAACGAAACATTATCAATCACTATTCATTACTGAAAAGAATTTACTTCCATTTTCAATATTGTCAAACGAAACATTATCAATCACTATTCATTAATGGAAAGAATTTACTTCCATTTTCAATATTGTCAAACGAAACATTATCAATCACTATTCATTAATGGAAAGAATTTACTTCCATTTTCAATATTGTCAAACGAAACATTATCAATCACTATTCATTACTGAAAAAAATTTACTTCCATTTTCAATATTGTCAAACGAAACATTATCAATCACTATTCATTACTGAAAAGAATTTACTTCCATTTTCAATATTGTCAAACGAAACATTATCAATCACTATTCATTACTGAAAAGAATTTACTTCCATTTTCAATATTGTCAAACGAAACATTATCAATCACTATTCATTACTGAAAAGAATTTACTTCCATTTTCAATATTGTCAAACGAAACATTATCAATCACTATTCATTATTGGAAAGAATTTACTTCCATTTTCAATATTGTCAAACGAAACATTATCAATCACTATTCATTACTGGAAAGAATTTACTTCCATTTTCAATGTTGTCAAACGAAACATTATCAATCACTATTCATTACTGAAAAGAATTTACTTCCATTTTCAATATTGTCAAACGAAACATTATCAATCACTATTCATTACTGGAAAGAATTTACTTCCATTTTCAATATTGTCAAACGAAACATTATCAATCACTATTCATTACTGGAAAGAATTTACTTCCATTTTCAATATTGTCAAACGAAATATTATCAATCACAATTCATTACGGGAAAGAATTTAGTTCCATTTTCAATGTTGTCAAACGAAATATTATCAATCACTATTCATGATTGAAAACGATATACTGTGGTCTTCATTTTTTGTTAGATGGAATATTATCAACCAGTCTCATTTTTTAGAAGGATTTTCAGGGTTTTTTTTTCGTTTTGTTTTCAAATATAAAAATATATAAAGCTACAAAAATTAAATAATTAAGTTTAATTCCTCTTAGTAACAAATCAACTAATGGTAAATTCCAAAGGAATAAGATCACCACCATATTAAGTACATTTCGGTTGCACGTCTTCACGCTGGTGGCATTTCATTTAATTTGATGCGTTCATTATATATTTTCATACCTGAAAAAATTGTTTAAATATAACTTAAAGGCGACATTCTGTTGAAATACTATTTACCATTGTGAAACACGGTCTTTTTGTCTTTTTTTATAAATCACACTCTTCTCTTATCTAGTGTGATCAACAATTTGAAAAAAGCCAACAAGCTCAAGCCCTCGGCCAGGATGACTTGTGACTTCGTGCTAGAGCATCTATCGACGGACCCCAAGGGTTCCGGCTACCCAAGTGAAATTGGGTCAACCCGTGATATGGTTTTCAGGCACTTTTCCAAAGGTGCGCTGAGAACGACCGACCCCAGTCCGTAAACATTAGGAAGTCTCCTTCCTGACTATTCGACCCTGGTGAGATTCGAACTTGCGTCTCATTGTCAGAATGCGAACGCTTTAACCACTCGGTCACATGTCCAAATTCCGCTTAGTAACTAATCGACTAACGGTAAATTCTAAGACGAACAATATCGCCACCATATTAAGCACGTTTCAGTTTCATGCCTACACGCTGTCAGAGTTTCATTCGTTTTGACGTGTTCAATACCAGGACAGCCGGATTTTCCATTACCAGAAAAGCCGCGTTTATACAGAGACTTATAGATTTTTATTCTATAAATATTCTGTTCAAATATTGTTTAACATTGTCAAAGAGCGATTTGACTTCTTCTTTGTTTTCTTTTCTTAAATCGCGCTCTTCTCTTAACTGTTGAAAAAGTTATCGGAAAAGTTACGTCAATCATTTTGTTTATTATTATTATTATTTTTATTTCCTTTGATATCTGGCGTTTACACATTTCTTTCCGGGTCCCGCACAGGGACCTAAGGTTAGAAATGGCGTCATGACACTTTCCACTGCAAAAAAAGAAAAAAAATAATAATAATTACATAGATAAAGCCCTTCGTAAAATGTGGGCTGTACTTGTCAGAACAATTTTTTGTATCTCTTTGAGGCATGGACTTCCAGGGATTCCTTCAATCAGCCTACTGGAATCTTTTCCAACCAGTCCAAGGGCTCCAACTACAACAGGAATTGTTGATGTTCCCATGTGCCACATTTTTGAGATTTCTATTTCAAGGTCCTTGTATTTTGACAGTTTTTCGAATATCTTCCAAGATACATTGCAGTCTGCAGGGACTGCCATATCAATAAGGTGGCACTTATTTTGTTTGTGGTCTTTAATAACAATGTCTGGGCGGTTGGCTTTGATTGCTCTGTCAGTGTGTATTGTGTAGTCCCATACAATTGTAACAGGTCCTATCTCTGTAACCGGGTCTGGGTGGTGTTCGTACCAGTTTCTTCCAGTTTCCTTCCCATAGGAGTTGCAAATTTTCCAGTGCAGATATTGGCCCACTCTGTTATTATTATTATTATTATTATTATTATTATTATTATCATTATTATCATTATTATTATCATTATTATCATTATCATTATTATTATTATTATTATTATCATTATTATTATCATTATCATTATTATTATCATTATTATCATTATCATTATTATCATTATTATTATTATTATCATTATTATTATCATTATTATCATTATCATTATTATTATTATTATTATCATTATTATTATCATTATCATTATTATTATTATCATTATTATCATTATCATTATTATTATTATTATTATCATTATCATTATTATTATCATTATCATTATTATCATTATTATCATTATCATTATTATTATTATTATCATTATTATTATCATTATCATTATTATTATCATTATTATTATCATTATTATTATTATTATTATTATTATCATTATTATTATTATTATTATCATTATTATTATCATCATTATTATTATCATTATTATTATTATTATCATTATCATTATTATTATACTTGTTCCTTAGTTAGCACATACGTTACGCCCACCCAATACCTCATAAATAATGAACTATTCCGTGATAAAAGAAACTATTCTTTTAGGAAATATGGAAAAGACATATAAGAGACGCAGTTTAGTTTCGGTGAAAAAAACAAAAAAGAAACAAAGTAAACACGATACGTTTAACGTCTGCTTCAGTGAAATGGAAAATCTTGTGAAGTTCAAATATTTTCACTTGTATCCTCTTACTTCTTCAAATAATACCATGCATTCATGCTAATAATTGTTATTGCGATATTTTGTGATAGTTAAATATTTAACGAAGCAATATGTGAATTTCCACGGTTATTTTATTGTCGGGGAACTCGCGAGGAGCTTATTCAAACATAAACTTAAGAATTAGGATCCATTAGTAAATTAAAATCCCTAAACCGTTATCTAGTTATAATTATTATTTCTTTCCAATTCGCGGACACTTTTAAATCTCTTTGCAGCAGTCTTTTCTTGCTTTTTCTTGCTCAATTGAAAAGTAAATAAATATTGTGATAATTATTTTAAAGAATTATTTTTTAAAAAAAGAAACAAAAACCAGAACTTTCTGGTTAGCCGATTTTTGTTCTTTTTTCATCGTATTTTTATACATCTAGAACATGTAGGAAAAAATAGCAAAACTGTGACCTGATTCTAAATTCTTGTAACTCGAACCTTTCGACCCACCACCTTGAGTATATATATCGCAGCAGTTCTCCTGGCGGGTGTCGGGTCGTAATGGTTAAATGGTAAAAGCAATGGCCGCCTGCACTATACATTAGTGTACAAGACTGCGAAAACAGAATTAACAGCATTCTTTTGTCTGGGAAATGTGTTAAATGCTAATTAAATTCTTGTAGTAGAACATTCGTTGGTCTTTAAAACAATATATATATATATATATTAAGACACGATTCATTAAATAATTTAGACAGGTTTTGTCTATTTTAATAGGATTAACATAATTACAGACAAGTTTCTTAGTATCCTTTTTAAAGGAAGAAAAAAAATTACCATGTTGATGCATATTCATTTTATTTCGAGTACTTTCGACATTAGCACAATGTCATCATCAGGGTCTCGTTTGTTTCTAAGACATAAAATGTGGTTTTCATAATTTATCTAAGACAAAATTGTTGTGTTCATCTTTAAATTAAATCTTTACGTGTGAAGTGAAAAACGCTAATGTTATGTACTATACAATTTTTAAATTTTATCATGTATGTTGTGAGGCAGACCCCTTTTACACAAGATGGACTCGGTCAAAGTATACTTATACTGACAGAGAGAATACATGCAGGTTGAGATACGTTGAGTCAGAGTGAGAGATACGGAGACAGTACACAGTGTGTTCACAGAGAGTTATACGAGAGTCCAGAGAGAGAGATAATTACGGTTTCACTTACAGAGACTTGTACATATACTTTCTACTAACCCGCATTCCTGGACTACTAATCTTCACTTCAAGTCTGTATTATTACGTTTAATACACTTATTTTTCTAGCTGAATTACTGGCGTTGTTTATTTATTTGTGCAGGATTCCATTCCCGGAATCCACAACAATGTAGACACATGGAAACGTCAAGGGATGTAGCTAAGTTGTTGAAATTTCTAAATATTTTTAAAAAAGAAAAAACTATTTAAAACTATTAGTTAAAACCTAGATATTTTAAACTATCTAAACATTTTAAAACATTTGTGCAGTAATCATAATTAATTTTATTAAGGCTTGTTTTTTTTATATAGATAGGTTCAAGAATTTTTAGTTTATGTTTATTATTTTCATGAAAAAGTATTATCAACAAGAATTTTCCTGAATTGCAAATGTGGACAGGCTTGCTGTTATAAATGTGGAGAGATGTTAGATGCATCATTCAAATGAAAACGCAACCTTCTAGACAATGTGGTTGTGGTGTGATCAGTATGCATATTATTTTCTCTGTTGGAGATACAATCTCCCAAGGGACATTTAAATTTATATATAACGTTGGTTTACTGCAATATGTTAGTTGGTTGGGAGGAGTCATTACAAATGATTAAATTGCGTATATTGAATTCTGTATAGTATTTAATTCATTTTATTTTTTTAC
>OZ038503.1:33916010-34003510 GCA_964036315.1 Acanthosepion esculentum | reverse complement strand
TATATATATATATATATATACATATATATATATATATATATATATATATATATATATATATATATATATATATATATATATATATATATATATATATATATACATATATATATATTAAATAATTAGGAAAGAGACAACCTTAAGGTTCCATGACTATAATTCATTTCCCCAGAATATATATTTTTCCTGGTTCATTTTATTTTTAATACAAGTTTTTGAGGGATAGTTTCAGATCGATATAAGTTGACAGAGGTGGTGGGAACGGGGACGATAGACTGATCTATATTGGTAATGGAAAGTAGTGATAAGGTTGTTTTTAAACAATCTTTAATAATTTACCTGTGTTCAAGTGTACTCAGTTAAGAGGCCAGACAATTTGACCTCTGACACGCATAGTGCTGGCGTTAATAAAACAGTGTTTCGACAAAATATAATTGAGCTTTTACGTATATATTAGCAAATATGCATATTCCTCAGCGTTAATACGACTCTGAGTTTCATGCACAACGCAATTTTCAAGTGCTGAGTAGTTATTTTTTAAGCGTAGCTTAGATGTGGCACAATGCCGAAAGTATGGGGTACCCAGTGAGGAACGAACTCACTTTTCAGTCGCAACTGATCTAGCGAGACAAGCTTTCTAACCATTACACCACGCCGAGGTTCCCGCAAATCCTGAGGATAGACTGACCGTTACGTAATTTAAATTTTAATAAAAAAATATCTGTTTAACGCAATGTTGGGTTAGTCCATATATTAAATGGGAATAAAAAAATATATTTTGCATTTAAAATAATTACGATTTATAAATATTTAAAAAAAAATTTTGATTTAAAGATGTGAATATTAATTTTATATTAAGCATAAAGGGAGATAACTGGTTTCTTTTTCAAAACACAAAAACAAAAGAGATATGCCATTATTTACATAATAAATTAATCTGGATCAACGTAGTTTAGCAGATATTTATAAAAGGTTTTATCAAATTCAACCCATAACGTTTGTCTATTTAAAATAACGTCTCCTATAGTGAATAATATTTAAAATTCGCTGCTTCTTTTGTATAATGATATCTTCTAGGATTTTGAGTCTTTCTTTAAAATCATATAAATAAGATATCACGCTATTGTACAAGAGTAGCCATTAACGGTTGAAGCTGCTCGGCCTGGAAGCCCGGATCAGAGTGTAGTATCTGTTCGCAAATCGCTCGCTTGGTCGGCCTTCTGGCTGAGAGCTTCACTCGATACTTACCTGGTGTAGGGATTCGTCCCTGCGCTGGTGATATCATGGCTACGACTAGCTTGGACCGGCTTCGGCCTGGACCAGTTATGACAAGCCAAGACTAGCTATGACCAGCTCTGACCAGCTTGGACAAGCTAAGACCAGCTATGACTAGCTTAGACCAGCTATGACCAGCTTGGACAAGCCAAGACCAACGGCCCGGGTGAAAACACTCGGGTCCCCACGTTAAAAACCGACCTTGTGTCACAACCTGACTCAGTGGGGGGTCAGGGTCAAGTAGATACCGAGTAGCCATTAACGGATCCTGATTCCTGATAGATGTTGGCTATCTTGGGATGCGAACATCTTGAAAACGGAACAGCCGAAAATACAGAGGTACCAAAACTGGGCAAGTATACCAAGTAGTTATACCTTTTGTTTTTGAAGAGTACACGTTTGGGACACCCGATCTCTCTGGAAGTGTGCAGGTGGCATCAATGCTCAGAACAACTCATATACTGGGGAAAGGTTTTTTTTTCTCTAAGCAGCGGATAGAAGCTGAGATACGATCATCATCAGCCGGCCAAAATATCTAAGTGTCGGGCAGGATATTAAAAAATAATAATAATACCGTCGTGAGACAGGTTAGTTTTATCCTACCGATCGACATGTTAAGTCGGATGTGGCCACGACTATCTCGTTCAGTACGAGAGGAACCGCAGGATCGGAGCAACAGTTCGCTCGAACGAGCGGCGTTGCCACGCTGCCTACGCGCAATAACGGCTGAAAGCCTTTAAGCCGGTACCGGTTCCATCACGGTATTATGAAAGGCGTCTCGTTTCGTTCCGCTGGAGCCTGCCATAGGGGTGGCTGCGTTGGCGGCGAACGGGCCACTCGATTTGACTACTGCGACAGGTTGGATTTCGCAGTCTTATTTCCCCCCACTACTGTGGAGCGTGAGACGAAGGATCGCTTGTAGATCACTTGACCTTAGGTTCGTGCTGTCGTACTTAGTAGAGCAGTCACCATACTGCGATCTTTTGAGACTAAGCCCTCGACCGACAACCTTGAAATCGAACTCTTAAAAATGTGGTATATGAGGACATCAACAATTCCAGTTGTAGTTGGAGCACTCGGATTGATTGGAAAAGATTCCAATAGACTCACTGAATGGATTCCTGGTACCCCATGCCTTATACAAAAATTGTTCCCACAAGTACATCCCACGCCTTACGAAGGGCTTTATCTATGTAAAACATGTGTGCGTGTTTTTTTTAACTGCTCAATGGAAAATGTCAAGATACCATTTCTGACCTTAGGTCTCTGGACGAGACCCGGAAAGAAATCAGTATATACCAGAAATCAATGGAAATAATAATATTAATAATATTAATAATAATAATTAAGCATGTAAAAGCTTTGTTACAGAGTGTAATCATCGTCACTAGATGTGAGTGACTAATTGAAGCTCATGTAAATTTTGACTGACAAGAGCTTGGAGAGAAATCGCCCTGATATTTGTGCGCAAGAGGATGTTGCGGTACCTTGGGATAAGAATATCGTGTAGGTGAAAATAAAGAGGTACCAAGACCTGTCTGGATAAATCAGAGAAATATATCAAGCAGTAGCTCAAGCTGTATATTTTGTGGTTTGGCGGACACAGGAGGTGCGCCTTGGGGATACCTGACATTATTGGGAGTGCGCAGTTGGCAGCGCTTCTTGGAACGGAATGAGGAAAGTATTGTGCCTCTAAGCAGCGGATAGGGCTGAGAGATGATCATCATCACCCTGTTAATACATCTAAGTGTCGGTGAGGATATTAAATAAAATAATAATAATAATACCGATAACAATAAACTGAGTGCATGCACATTTTCCAGCACACCCGTCTGCTGGAGCCACTAGCTAATCCCTTCTGCAGACACCCACTCAGACACTTTTGTGTTTCTTCAACATCTTGAGCCAGCCTGTGGTTTATAGGTTTATATGAATAGCAATATATCTCACCTATAGTGCCGGTGTTAATAAAATAGTGTTCTATGTAATATAACAGAACTATTAAGTATATACTAATAAATATACATATTATACCTCACTGGTTGTATGACTCAGAGTTTCATGCACAACGCAATCTTCAGTCTTCTGAGTATAGACTGACCGTCGCGTAATTTAAATTTTAATAAAGATATCTGGTTAACGCAATGTTTGCGTAGTCCATATATTATACGGGGATAAAAAAATATATATATATATTATAACGTACCTTTGATACAGTTTCTGAGAGAGAGAGAGGGCGTTATCTAGAGTGATCAACAGTTGAACAATGCCAGAACACTCAAACCCTCGGTCACGATGACTTGTGACTTGATGCTCGCACAACAACGACGGCTTCCGAACTCATTTCCCACCTCATTTGGTTCAATACGCTCCATGCCCCTTACCTCACATATGCTTTCCCCGCGGTGTCGCGCTCTGGTATAACCTTTCAAGAGGTTATTATCATAAAGTGACCTCCTTGGCAAATTCGCCATGATGAGATGCAAACGCTGGTCTTATGATCGGAACGCCGACGTTCTAAGAAATCGACCAATGCGGGAATAAGTGCTTAACAATTTACACACGTAAAATCATTAAAACGATGGAAAAGATCGTGCTTCCCACAACAATAAAGGCAACACTATTGTCAATAAAATAAACAAACCCCGCCACTAAATGCACTAAAACTCCCAGGCTTGAAGATATGGGAACAACCAACAAAAATATAGCCGCTGATAAACCAAGGCCCGGCCCGCGATTAAAGACCCGGGTCAACGCAGATTCCGACAAGAAACAAGACGATGACGTCTTAATTATTACAAATAATACATTGTGTACATTATGAATGAAAACCGGTCAGATATGTCGCTGGTGTCCTTGTCGCCGTAAGCACTGTTTAATGCCGTAATGACTGATACAAAGAAAACATTATGGCAATTTGGGAGAGTGAAAATAAAGAAAGAAATAAAGAATGATAACCCTTTTCATGTTTCAGCAAAGTCGATGAGATTCTTTCGGCGTTTTTAAGGATATTACAATGACTTCCTCATGTTAAATTCTACGTAGAATAATAGTCGAATGGATTTATAATGCCTCTCCTTCTCTCTCTCTCTTTCTTTCTTTCTTTCTTTCTTACCTTCAATATGTTCTGTGAGTGTCACATTCTGCATCTATCTATCTATCTATCCATCTATCTATCTATCTATCTATCTATCTATCTATCTATCTCAGTCTGTTCGGATCTATCTCTCCCTCTCTCTCTCAGTCTGTTCGTATCTATCTAGCGATCGATCGATCTATCGGTCAATCTATCTCAGTCTGTCGATATCTACCTCTGTCTGTTCATATCTATCTATCTATCTATCTATATATATATATATATATATATATATATATATATATATATATATACATATATATATATATTTCAAACATGTAGTGTTGAATGTTAAAGACAACATAGTCTTACATATTTTCTTTTGAATTTTCTCATATTCTCTAATGAGACTTTTTATTTGAAAATAGTTTCAATATATGAGAAAATTCAAAAGAAAATATGTAAGACTATATTGTCTTTAACATTCAACACTACATGTTTGAAAGAAAAGTTGCTGCCAAATTACACACACACACACACATATATATATATATATATATATATATATATATATATATATACACACATATATAAGTTTGTTCGTATCTATCTATCTCAATCTATTCATATCTATCTATCTATGTCAGTCTATTCGTATCTATCTGAATATATTCATATCTAAATCGCAGTTGTTCATATCTATCTCTCACTCACTCCGTTTTTCATATATATATATCAGGATATCTATCTCAGTCTGTTCACATCTATCTATCGATCGATTGATCGATCTGAATATGTTCATATCTATCTAGTTACCTCTAAGTTGTTCATTATCTATCTATTTATCTATCTACCCTCTATCCGTTTTGCATATCTATATATTATGAAATGGATTAAGTCCGACAATTATTTAATATATTTTTCTGTTTATACGTTATTTTAATGGATACAATTCATTTAAGTAAATGCTCTGTTTTTTTAAATAAACTGTATTAATTACATTTACCGGCCTGTACATTTACCGATCTATCTATCTATCTATCTATCTATCTATCTATATATATATATATATATATATATATATATATATATATATATATATATATATATATATACGAGAGTTATTCAATAAATAAGGTGAATTTTTCGGTATAAGGACTTCTAATATAGATAGAACCTTACTTTTTTTCTCTCAACGTAGTCTCCCAGCATTCTCACACACTTTTCCCATCTGTGCACAAGTTTCCGTATTCCCTCAGCGTAAAAATCTTTGGACTGATGTCCCAACCAGTCGCTCACAACACTTTTGACTTCATCGTCACTTTTAAACTTCGTGTCTCTCGTGAACGCTTTCAAGAGACCAAACAGGTGAAAGTCTGAAGGGGCAAGGTCTGGGCTGTAAGGGGGATGAGGGAGCAGTTCCCAGCCCAGCTCATTGATGGTATGCACCGTTTGGGCTGCTGTGTGAGACCTTGCGTTATCATGATGTAAGAGGACTCCTTCTGACTAATGACCTCTGCGTTTGTTCTTTATGTCTTTCAAAGTCCTTGCAATGTCATCCACTGTCACCCTTCTGTCAGACTGAATAAGGTCATTGACTGATTCAATCACCTCAGGAGACCTCACTTCTGTAGGCATCCCAGACCTGTCTTCATCCTCAACACTACTCCGTCCTTCTTTAAACAATTTAGCCCACTTGTAGATATTTTTTGGCTGAAACATGTGGCACCATACACAGTTGACATTCTCCTATGAATTTCAACTGGTTTGCATCCTTCAGCAACCAAAAACTTGATAACTGGCCGCTGTTCAATCCAGGAGCATTTTTTCTGGTCGGCCATCTTTGTTAATCGACAAAACTCTCAAAGTTTTTTTTTTAATCTGCAAAAGAAATTATATCCATGTGAAAAAGAAGTAAAAAAAAAAGAGTAAGCTTCTATCTGTATTAGAAGTCTTTGTACCGAAAAATTCACCATATTTATTGAATGACCCTCGTATATATATATACATATATATATATATATATATATATATATATATATATATATATATATATATATATAATATCTGGATAAAATAAATGAAACAAAATTGGGTGTTTTTTTATGAAAGTATTTATTTCTGTGTTTTTGTATATATTTAATATTTCAGACCACCTCGGTCTTTCCTCAGAAATCAAATGAGATACTGTGTTTGTGAAAAAAAAAAACACTCAATTTTGTTTCATTTGTTTTATCCAGATATTATATACATATCAAGAAAGTATACATGGCCTCTCATTATGCTATATATATATATATATATATATATATATATATATATATATATATATATATATATCTTTCGGCTTTCCTTAGTATAATTTCTTTCTTATAACAACAACTTGAGGTGTTAAAGTTTATATCTAATTAAATTCATGTAGATAATTTTTCCTTCAGGCCAGACAACATCCGCTTTCCCCTTACCAGCATTCGGACATTTTTTATGCTATCTATCAATTCTTTCAACTGTTCTTTGCAAGTATTAAATTTTTAATTTCAAGTTCCGAGACAATCCACTATTTGAGTTGAACAAAGCCAGCGTATTGATGTTTGACGTAGTTTATACTCATGTGGTAATTTGGGATTTCCCTCTCATGCAAATTAATATTAGGAGGATTTGAGATAATTATAATATTAGTAATTCATCGATGAATTACTTAATTATGATTATCTCAAATCCTCCTAATTTCTATCACTTGTATATCCTTGCTTGAACCGGCTTCTAATGCTCTGGACTGAGCGGCTTGGGGATAGTAGTCGTAGCTCGTGGGTAAAGAGAATCTCGGATGAGTTCAACCACGGAATATGTGATCGAGTCGCACTATATGTGATTCTCCTACCGCTTCCTCACCTAGGTCCGTTGGATCAGTTGGTATGCCGTTTGCCGGATAACGTAGCTATCCGGGTTTCAATGCTCAACAGTGGATGCACACTGCTGGTGAGTCCCAAATATATGTCGAAACGGCCCAGTCCTTTTTGCATTCTGTTGAGGTTTCTTCTAGGCTCGATGAAGTATATATATATATATATATATATATATATATATATATATATATATATATATATATATATATATATATATATATATATATATATATATATATATATATAAAAGTGAACATAGAAGTCAACACTTAGAGGCGACAGTCTGTTTCATGCTAGATGCAATCGTCCGCCAACTAGTGCTGTTATTTTTCTCGGCTGTTTATATATACAGGTCAGTGGTGCATTGTGGGGAGTCTATTTTGATTTTTTATAGTCTAATATTTTGTTTATTATTTACTTTATTTATTGATTTTGTTCCTTATTTTTTATTCTATTTCGTCTATTCTAACAGGTGTGATTTGGTAATTTGTTTGGATTAATTTATTTTGCTTATTTTATTGTCATTTTGTTTGTTTATGTATTTATTTATTTTTTAAGTTTTCGATTTTTAAGTTACGTAGCAAAAGTTTGTTTTCATGTCTGCATTTTGAGATTATCTCGGATCTTTTATTTAATAATTTATTTTGGTCTGGGAAGGTAATGATAGCTATTTTTTCCTCCAAGCAAAGTTTGCAATTTTTATGTTTCTTTGTAAACACACATCAATATACATTCCTTTATGAAGAATGCATTTAATTTTGGCTGTTTCTCTTTTCTTACAACAACCTCCAGAATTTGGAGTCTTTCTTTACACTCTGTCCTATATACAATTTTGGTTTTTATCTACTAAAATTATGTCTTATGTTAATATTATTTTTCTTATTTCTCACATTATTTACACAAGTTACATTGTTCGGACTGTTGTCCTCGTCTTTACTGACATATTCACGACGTTTCGGCCGTTGTACTCTCCTGCCTTATTGGAATTTCGAACTGAACCCATTATTTCGTTTCACTTGCCATGCCTCTTCCGGATGTCGTAGTATCAGTCATCTCCCTTTAATTAAACTCTCCAAGTTTTTTGGGGTTTTTTTTTTTTTGCTGTTGTTCATCTCGGCTGTAGCCAGGAAGTAAACTCACAAAGTCAAGTCACTGGAGTCAACCAAACGCTTTTATCCACTAGGCTAAGCGTCCTATGTGTATGAATTTTTAGTACTTATAAACCTAATGTCTCAGTACCGGTTTTTTTACCAGAGCTCATATTATAATTCGGCGTTATTATTCTTTTTCTTTAGCATTCTGTATTACTCGTTCCCATATTGTTATGGTCCAATATCCCCGCACCATTGTTATGGTCCAAGGTTAGGACTAGGAAGAACAACACTAACACAAGAGTAGGAATAACAGAGATATATTAAACAGAATAATAATAAGTTGAAGGTGTTAGTATGACTGTCAGTCTGGTTTAGAGTGAAGACTCGTTCTGTCTTGACTCGTTCCACTTCGTCCTATCCGTCTCTCTTGAGAGGCGCAGTCTTTATAGTGCCAGGAAGAGTTCATTGTATCGTTACAGGTAAGATCCCACAACACATATTATATTCATTTTTATGCTCGGCCGGCTAAGGGGATTTTTGTGGTCTAGCATATGTTCTGATTCCTTAAGTTTTCCTAATTTCCAGTGACGTTTTCTGCCTATTATTTCATCCTCATACTACACGCTTTACCTCCGTCGCAACACTCACTAGTTCTACGAAATTCACCATTGTTTCTACCTACCCTGATGGCAATCAAAGAAAGTTGAAAACATATTTCTTGTACTTTTCTTCCGAAGTCGATAAGTAAAATTAATCGACCCCAAATGTCTGCTGTTTTTTTAATATTAACCTAATATATATATATATATATATATATATATATATATGGACAGTCTGAAAAGTAAGGGGACTCACAAACAATTTATTTCAATTCCAAACAAGCTACATGGTTTCCCCGTCAAAGCAACTCCCCCACTATGAGTCTAATGTACTTTTCCATCCTTCTCTGCCACGCTTTTATTCACTGCTGGAAGAATTCTTCTTGGGTGCCCCTCCGCTTCTTTGTTACGGCCCTCAAACGCATTTATGATCTTCTTGAATAAAGCTGACCTTGACAGGGTTCTTGGTTTGTTTTCATATTATTCCCAATGGATACTAAAGTTTTCGGATAAAGATCAAACCTTTCATTATGGCTGACTCGTTCCCTTTAAATCGTGAGTCCGTGGTTAACTTTCCGAAAGCTTAAAAAAGAAAATGAAAGTGCCATATTTCACGTTATTGGGGAAAATGTTCCCGTAGTAGTCGAGACGGACGCTTTTGTTACGGCAATTGCCGCTGCTTTGAATCTGGCCGGCCATCCAACGGTTCTCTTCTCACAATCACTAACGTCAATTACCGCTGCTTTGAATCAAGCCGGCCATCCAGTGGTTCTCTTCTCATGATCACTAACGCTGACTGAACGAAAATACGCTTCGGTAGAAAAGGAGGCTTCAGCTATTATAGAAGCTGTAAAAAGGTCGTCTCACTACTTTACCATCGTTACGGACCAACAGGCGCTGAGCTTCATGTTCAATTCCTAGAGATCTGGAAAAATTAAAAACGATAAGATCCAGAGATGTAGAATGGAACTGGGGAACTATAAGTATAAATTTACTTATAGACCAGGGAAGGGTAATATACCTGCTGATACACCCTCACGGGCTCATTGTGGCGCTATCCTACACAAAGAAAAGTTGTATGAGCTCCACGATCGTCTTTGTCACCCTGGTATAACCTTGTTGTCTGATACCGCAGACACATCAAGAAGCTGGAGAACTTCCAAATGCGAGCTCTCCGTTTCATACTCTGGCAGGACCGCGTTACCAACCTTGAGCTCTTGGATCGTGCTCACTCCTTAAGCATTGAGTCAATGCTCATTAAGGCCCAACTCCAATGGTCGGGGGATGTCATCCACATGGAGGATCACCGCTTGCCAAGACGTCTGAAGAGTTTCCGCACGGCAAGTGAAACCAAGGCCGTCCAAAGAAGCGGTACAAAGACATTGTGAAAGCAAATCTCCAGGGATGCAGGCTCAAACCCAAAGAACTAGAGGAGCGCGCCAGTGGCCGACCACATTGGCGAATCACAATCCATGACGCTGCTGTCACCTTCGAGGATGCTCGACACCAGAAGCTCTCTACTGCCAGATATCAACGCCACAGGGCATCGTTAGCAGTGATTACGACAACAGACTTTCAATGCCCCTACTGTTCCAGACTGTGCACCTCCAGCTTGGGGTTGCGGAGCTACCTCCGAGTTAACAGATGAGATACAGAAACGATACGCTATCTTCGGATTCGAAAGGCAACCGATTATAACCTGGATAGTCCACTTTTTCAAAATCATGAATTTATCTTACTCTATGGAAGATGTAAAAAAGTATACGCTGAATGTCCCGTTTGTACAAAATGGAAACCACGCTTCTATAAACCTGAAAAGGTCCACCTGATAAAGGCCACAAAACCAATGGAAAGAACCAGCATAGATTTTAAAGGATGGTGGAGTAATGGATAGCGGCTCGGATTGAGGAATCGGAGAACCGAGTTCGAATTCCGGTCGAATCCATTACATTCACTTACATGCTAATAACCTTGGGAAAGGTATGAATCCTCATCTTCTAATGCCATGAGTAAATATCAAGACAGACCGGGTTCTTGGATGGCAACTGGTCTACCGCAGAAAGAAATGGCAACCTACTGCGGGAAAATATTTGCCTTGTCAGTCATGTATCTTTCGATACATGATCGCCTACGGGTGCATCACGCACATAACTGACTGACTTCCTCGCAGAACCGTTATATGTTAACGATAATAGACGAGTACTCTCCTTTTCCTTTCGTTTTTGTTTGCCCCAATATGACAAATAGCGTGGTAATTAAATGCTTGACAGATTTTCACCGTGTTCGGGACACCTACCTACATCCCCTCCGACCGGGGTCCTCCTTTTCTATCTTTTGCAACCTAGGGAAGGTTACTGAAAAGAATAATCACACGAAGGTTGGTAATGAACGATAATACTTAGGACAAGAACAACACATATAAGAGTGGCCAGCAGTGCGTAGAAGTAGTAGTCAACTGCTAGAAGTGAGTCAATGAATCTCCAGCTGTAGGATATCTACCAACTGCCCCAGGCGGTCAGATATAAGACAAGGCCGACTTTAATGTAGGTATCCGAGCCCATAGGCTCGGTCAAAAATTCCCCCGTAGATCCCATATAAAACGATATAAGGTAGCTGTTTCCCGAGAAGAGACTCCACCCTTCGACATAGCCTCGTCTGGGGATCCTCCCTGTCCGGAGGCAGAGAGTTTGACCAGCACAGCTGGAGACGAATCTCCAACTGCAGGATATCTACCAACAGCGCCACGCAGTCAGATGTGGCACGAGGCCGAATTTAATGTGGGGTATCCGAGCTCGTAGGCTCAGCCAAAAATTCCCCGTGGACCGCGTATAAAACGGGGTAGTGTAGCTGTTTCCTGAGACGAGACTCTGTCCTTCGACATAGCCTCATCTGGGGATCGTCTGTGCCCGGAGCCAGTGAGTTTGACCAGCACATCTGGCGACGAATTTCCAACTGCAGACCAACATACATTATTTACTATTGTATTTATGTAAATGGGGACATAAACATTATCGTCCGTAGGTATGCTAAAACACTATCTAAGGAACTGCGTAAGTACTTCACTAATTTGAGTATAGCTACAAGTTGAACAACCCCTTACAACCCCCAAAGGGAATGGTCAGTATGAACGATACATTGGAATTATCCCACGTCACAATGGGCTTGGCTTCTAGACATCTACGATAATATCAGTGGGAAGTTGTTTTACCTGCAGTACTGCATGCCATAATATCTCTACTCTGTACAGCGACAAACATTACACCCCATAAAAGAATATTTTCATATCAACGCCGGTCACCTAGAGGTCATTCCTTGCCCACTTGTCTAGCAACCCCTGGTCCGGTTCTGTTCCGTAATGTCCGTTCTAATAAGTACAAACATTTAGTCGAGTAGGTTCAGCTGTTAGAAACCAATCCCGATATGCTCATGTAAGATTTAATGCAATCTATTGTATCTCTGCATGATTTGGTTCCTGTTGGGTACAAATACGATGAGGGAGAACCAAGATATTCTTGTGGAAAAGAGCACTACAGAAGTGAAGGAACCCTAGCCTGATATCTATTCAAAACCATTGAGTAACCCTGAAATACATTTGCTGGTGCCCTCTGAGGATCAACAAAGATCCAATGACGCAAATACGATCTTCGAGGAATCGAAGAAAACCAGTACGATATCCAGAACATTTAAAAATAATTAAAAAAGAAAATTGAGACGGGGAGAATGTCATAACCATTAACTTCCCTCGATTTGAACTCTTCCGGAATCATCCAACTTTTTGCTGTACTATAGATGGCGCGTTCGGAGGACGGTCGTATTCAACATTTGATAATTTTACGGCAATACGCCCTTAAAGGTTTTAGGCAGTTTTTATCAACATTTCTTTTCATGGTTAGCCGTAAGGAATTGTAAATGTAGGACTACGTTATACTTAAGTAAATTAATAACAATAATAATATTTATTAAGAATCTATTACAGGAAATATCAAGTTTTACGGGAATATTGTTAACAATTATGTATTTAGTTACATAACAAATAATTAAAAAATAATATAAATTTTGATGCTATATTCGATTTGTTAGGCATTTTACATTTTCTCCTTTTTTATTGGCAACATTTTAGAATACTTGCTTAGTTTCCTAAGTTGAACAAACTGGAGCTATTTCGTTTATGCTTTGTTACCTCTCTTTTCCATTGTTGTTTTTAGATCGCTTTCTTCCAGTCATTTTGATGGGCAATAGTGAAATTCTGAAATCTTATTCCATTTTAAAAATAAAGCCTGTAAAATGAAATATTTTAAATTAATATACGACCCAAAATAAAATGCTTTTGACAAAAAACCTTAATTATTTCACTATAATTATGTAACAATAACGTAATGATATTCCGCAGACAAATCTATGGTTTATGTAACGTCATTGTAAAAACAAAAGAGAGCAAGAAAAGGCTTAAGGAAGCTTTATTCTGCTTAGAATAACTGACACAAGCGTAGTGACTATTTATAGTCCACTACAAACGAAAGAGTTCTCCAAAGGGAGGTAATCAAAAACAAGAGATTACTCCCGATTACTTATTACACTCATCTCGCTGCATGGTTACGAACTCAAAGCCTAAATTGAACTTGAAATATTGTGTAATCGGTTTTAATTTTTTATAAAATACTTGGATATGATATAATAATTTGCAGTTAAAAAAGCATTTTTGATTTTTTGTTGAATACGCGTCTCCGACGGCGTACACGTCATATATACATATCCTCTTCTACTTGTATTCTTACTTGCTCTTAGCCCCGTCATAGAATACTCTGTTTATTAACGCCTTTGTCGAGGTGCTTCATTATTGTTTCTTATTACCATCATAAATATATATATATATATATATACTTTTTTTAAAATTTCAGACACTTCTTTCATTGATGCATATCCTCGTTGGAGCACACGTTGAATTTCCTGCAGGTAAGATGGAAGCATTTTTCTTTTCTTTTTTTTTTACCTTTATTGATTTAATGATGAATGTTTCCTCTTCCAACCATATTATTTTAGCATTTGATCCTATTTAAAAAAAAAAAAAAAGAAAGAAAGAAAAATCATCGTATTTATTCTATAAACGTTAAATTTCTATACCTACTCACTTCTATATTACTGATTATAACCATATAGGTAAACATCGAAATATAACACAATTTATGCATGGTGTCCAGTAAAAACGCGGCAAATTTAGAAAGAAATTTATTTAGCTATCATAATAATAATGATTTTTGTCAACAAAAACGAAACCCACCTTTACAGGATGAAAGGTATGAAGATAAACATATGGATGATAAAGAGTCAATATATATATATATATATATATATATATATATATATATATATATATATATATCTGTATGTCCAAATGCAATGAGAACGAAAATATATAAATCCTAATGTTCACAGCATAAATTCAAAAGAGGACACAATTCCAATGGTAGAGCAATAATTTTTTATCATTTTTTTCATTTTTTTCTTGAGTAAATTGTTTTTATCTATATGAAAAAATTATAATAAATATATTGATATATTTATATATATATGTGTGTGTGTTTGTGAGAGTGTGTGTGTGTGTGTGTTGAATATATATATATATATATATATATATATATATATATATATGTCTGCTTGTTTTGATCATAATCATTTCATATTCACGAATATTACAACATACGATACAATATAAAAATAATCGTGAATATGAAAGGATTATGATCAAAATAAGCAGACATAATGTTTGAAATTTATTCAATCAGACATGGCTAAAAGAGAATTTGCTGCCTGAATGCACACACATGCATACATATATATATATATATATATATATATATATATATATATATATATATATATATATATATATATATAATTTATACAACTTTGGTTATGGACCAATGAAAGTTTTTTATGTGTTATGTCCATATTTCGGATCATTTTTGGTTTTCGATTCTTATTTAAATGTAAATTGTCCAATGTCTGGTGAATTTCTGAACAGTCTGAGATCTATTTTAGTTCCGGAAAAGAGCGCCCGCTTTCTGAACTGACAACCTTGGTAAAACAGAAAGAGATAGACAGATACGAAAAGACTGAGATAGATAAACAGCTATCCATTCTTTCTCTTTCTACAAATCTGCTGTCTGTGGATTTTCGGTAGTGCTATCTGCTTTAATTTCTTTTCCTACTTGTTTCCTGACATTCCTTTCTGTTTGTAAATGCCTGACAAGAATATCAGCGAACTTAGGACATTTTCAAACGAATTTATCCTGCCTACTTTGTCGAAGAATTCCGCGTCGATCTCGACTGGCTGCCTCATAACACTTGTTCACATTTTAGACTGATCTCGAAGGCCTTTTCGGACTGCACTAAAAATCTCCAACAGTATTATAGCCTGTGGTCAGTCGGATAAGCATGTGGCGTCCCCTCTGGAAATCGGTGTTTTCAATCTCTATAACCTGAGATGTTTCCAGATGCCCCCTGGGGTGGGGATAAGTCATTGAACATAATTATATTTAGCCTCTATGAAAGATCATTCTTCCACCCTGAAATGTTTCTCTCAGAAGTTATTGAAAGCGTGCAGTTAAACAATTAATTAGGAATGAAGGATTAAAATAACTTCAACCTCTTACCGAAGTTAGGCGAGGCACTTTGACTCGTCAATGCATCAAGATATTAATACAAGCAAAACAGATATTATTTAAAAAAAGACAAGAGGAAATGCTCAATTACAGTAGTTGGCCATACGAAAAGAACGCATGCACAAAATGATTGTAGGATTATCTAACCGGTTATCTCTCCTCACTCTTCAGAACTCGACCGAAGAAAGTCAAAAAAGTAAAAGCAACAAACATATATATATATATATATATATATATATATATATATATATATATATATATGAGAGAGAGAGAGAGAGAGAATGATATAACCAGTTATATCTTGTTTCTCTTTCTTTTTCTTTTTTTTTTCTTTTTCTCGGCCTAGTTATGAACTCAGAGAGAATTATCTAACCGGTTATTTCTTCTCATTCTTCAGAACTCGACCGTGGAAAGTAAAAAAAGGTAAAACCAGAAACAAATATATATATGTATATATATATATATATATATATATATATAGAGAGAGAGAGAGAGAGAGAGAGAGAGAGAGAGAGAGAGAGAATTCTTTTTTTACTTTTCTCGGTTTAGTTCTGAACTCAGAAAGAATTATCTAACCGATTATCGCTCTTCACTTGTCAGAACTCGATCGAGGAAAGTAACAAAAAATATTTTAGAAGAAAGTGAGAAAAACAAAAACATACAGAATAGTGTAACCAGTTATCACTCCGCACTCTTCAGACCTCGATCAAAAAATTAAAAAATTTTGGAGAAAGAAAAACAAAAATATACAGAATTTTCGAACCGCTTATCGCTCCTCACTCGTAAGAACTCGATCGAGGAAAGTAAAAAAAAAAAAAAAATAGAAGCCAGAAAGAGAAAACAAAAATAAACAGAATGTGCTAACCGGTTATCGCTCACCACATGTCAGAACTCGATCAAAGAAGGTAAAAAATATGAACAAGATAGAGAGAAAAACAAAAATAATACATCGACCGAGTAAAAAAAAAAAAATATCAAGAAAGAGAAAATATACAGAATTAGCTAACGGGTTTCTGTTTACGTGTCATAATTCGATCGAGGAAAGTAATATATAGTTTTTTAGCAATTCGTCGAGATTAGAATGCAGAAAGCACTGGACGGTCGTTTCGTCCTATCTGGGACTCATCAGCAGTGCGCATCCACTACCGAGAATCGAAACCCGGATGGCTTCGCTACAACGCGAACGTCAAACCAACTGCACCACGGGACTCGATGGCGAGGAAGGCATAAACTAGACCTAAAACTGACCTCCGACACACGAAGAACCTCATGATCAAAAACAGCCTGAATAGTGCTTTTGAACACAAATCAATTACTCATATATATATATATATATATATATATATATATATATATATATATATATATTAGCAAGAAAGAAGGAGAAAAAATAGGTACTAGAAAGATAGAAAAACAAAAAAATGCAGAATGATCTAATGATCTAACCGGTTATCATTCTTCACTCGTCAGAACTCGATCGAGGAAATTAACATATTGTGCGTACCGACTAATAAAAATTTAAAAAAAGCAAAACGTGAAGAAAAATTCAAATAAAATCCCAGGTCTGCAAAAAAACTCCGAACGTCTGGGAAATGTGCATCATCTTTTCGTCCCCAGTCTTGAGCGGATCACATTCCAAGTGTCGCTTAAAACTGACCTCCGACCACAAAGAACCTCCTGATCAAAAACAGCCTGAATAGTGCTTTTGAACACAGATCTTTCAGGGAACGATTTCACCAAGATGACGCAAGTTCGAATCCTGCCGGGATCGCATATATTTCTAACAAGTTTTCTCGAAATATTCAGGCCGCTAGATGGAAATAAATAAATACAATGTTTAATAAATAAATAAAAACAGAGCATCTATTCAAATATCCATTTAAAATAACGTTTAAACAAATAAATTAAAATAATGTCGGATTTAATCCATTTCTGAAAGATTGTCTTTTTTTAAAGTTAGGATACAAAACAGAGCAGATATAGATATTTCGAGAATCGGGAGTGATATGTGCTCAGAAGAACTATTCGGGCTTTGTTTGATCAGGAGGTCCTACGTGACCGAGAGGTCATGTCACGTCAGATCTAATGACGTTTTTCCTTAGAGGAAGACACATTTTTCTCTAACAATATTTATCGAATATTCAGGCCAGTAGATGGAAATAAATACCGTCTAATAAATAAATAAAAATGACAGTGTAAATACACAAATATGAGTAACTATTTAATATGACGTTTAAACAAATAAATTAAAAATATGTCGAATTTAATCCATTTCCTAAAAAAATGTCTTTGTTTACGATAGGATACGAAACAGAGCAGATATGTATATTTCGAGAATCGGGGATCACTATTGTCTGATCAGGAGGTCCTACGTAGTTGAGTGGTTTAAAGCACGTCAGGTATAATGGTTCCAATCTTGCTGGAAGTCTCACATTTTCTAACAATATTTCTCGAAATATTCAGGTCGATAGATGGTAATAAATAAATACACTTGCAGTGGATCTAAGAAGGATGCGTGAATATTTAAGATTGTGCTGCAAATAAAATATGCAATATCCACAAACATAAATTATAAGAAATGGCCAAATGGTAAAGGATATTTAATCACGACAAAAAATACGTCTGAAACAAGATTAAATTTTATATACACAATTCACAATTTCTTTGTAATGATCTGTGCAAAGGGATAGAGAAAAGGTTATTTGCTGTTTCAGAAGTGTTCAATGTCTAAAAAGTGGTCTGCCTTTGATTAAAAAAGTTGAATTTAACTTAGACAAAGGATTTTTGTTGTATGAATTTTCCAATCTCTCATAAAGAAAGTTTGTTTCTTTGGCGGCAATTTTGACACATAATTCCCGTGTGTATCTTTGCGTGTGTGAGTCTCAAAATGCGACGAGAATTCGTTTGCTGTTTCTATTTATAGCTTTTTTAACAACAAAATCGGCTCCAGTGGCTTGGTAGCTTGTTGCGAATTTTTCTGAGAAATGCGTGGGCGATTGTTGTATATTTTACTTTTTTAGCCCATAGGATTTCTTGAAACATTTAAATTAGGGATGAATTTGAGAAAGACTTTTTTTATGTCAGTTGAGCCTATTTTTGCACAAATTTTGACTGTTTTGTTATGGAAATTTCTCGAAGCTTATGAAATTCAAGAAAATGTTTGAAAATTGAAATGAGGGTTGCTAAACACTGTCTTAAAAAAATCAAAACAGAGCAACTACTCAAATATGAGTATCTATTAAAAATAACGTTTAAATAAATAAATTAAAAATACATCGGATTAATAAATGAAAAATCCATTCTTAAAAATATATACCATATATACTCGGGTATCGGGCGACCCCCGAATTTTCACTAATAATCATTAATGCGAGTTATTTTTTGTGAGACCAAATTACATAGACTAACCTTTTTTTCCTCTATCTCTTTATCCCATCTTCTTGTTAAATAATGTTTTTTTAAAAAGTAAGAGAATGAGAAAAGTGTCGTTAGTAACGCTATACACGTTGTGTACATGCGTACAGCTATAAACAACCGAACGAGAAACAGCTAAACATCGTATAAACGTAAAGGGTGGAAAAGATGCATATTCGCTATTTCTATTTTAAAATACGATATTAATATTTGAATATTACATGCATTATTATTGGATCATCATCATCATCATCATCAACAACATCATCATCAGCCCCCTTGACTTTTGTAATCGTAGGGCAGATCCGAATGCAGAAGGCACACTATTTTCCCCAACGGTCTATTAACGGCAGCCATCAGCAGTTTTAAAACAGTCACACTTGCCCATTTATGGACATTTTCCAACCAGTTTTAACGTTGGAGCCCTCTCCTACGTCCGCCTTTAACGGTGTCTTGCACGATGGTCTTATTGGATACAGTTTAAGTAAACCATCAGTTTTATCAAAATCCTGTTTATTTTAAATCCAACTGTACTTTTTTATTACAGTAACAGGATATATAGTTTGGTCAACGGCGTAGTCAGGACCAGCAGTACATATACTAATTTTATATCTCATGTATAATGCGACCCACTCAAAATTAGCTTCAAAATTAGCTCTTCAAAAGTCGCATGACATTCGAGTGTATACGGTAATTAAAGTTTCTATTGGACATAAAATGGAGGACCGATTTTCTATTGTTATGAAGTAATAAACTGATCCTCCAATAATTACTACGTAATAATTGGGAACAATTAGTTTCTATTGTACATCAAGTGGGAGGTCACTTGTCTATTGTTACTAAGTAATAAATTGATCCCCCAATAATTAGCACATATTATCATAATTGGAAATATACCGTATATACTCGTGTAACGGGCGATGTTTATTTGAAATATAGCTGTACTTTATTTACTAGAGTAAATGGATATATAATTTGGTCAACGGCGTAGCCAGGGCCAGAAGTATATATGCTAATTTTATATCTCATGTATAATGCGACCCCCTTAAAATTAGCTTCAAAATTAGCTCTTCAATAGTCGCATGATACACGAATATATATGGTATATATAGAAGGTAAGACGAAACGAAGAATCATGTAGCTCTGGTAAATAATACAATAATCATAATAGCTCACCCCAGAGATTCAGACGCCAGCACAGGGATTGAACCCACAATTATGTTATCAAATTTAAAAAAAAAAACAAAAAAACTAATGAGCTGACTATTGCAGAAGTAGAGTCAATGTAAACAGGACGAGCAATAATGGAAGGAGTAACAAATTTTTAAAAAAAATGAGATATCCCTAGTCATGGACAACGGAATGAGAACAATCTAGCTCTGAAGATTAAATAAAGTGTTCAGTTCAAAATTCCCACGTGTATAGACACTTGGAGAAGGACGAAGGGCGTAACAGCCCAAATGGTTCTTAGCACAAGCGGAAAGAGAACTCAATATGCCGAGTCCAGTACCCTCTCGAGTCTGTTTCGTTAACTTTGCACTAATGCCCTTAGAAAAGGCAAGAATCCATTTTCCCCCAGGTATGAGTTAAACAATAGAGCAGGCTTGGCCCTCTTGCCATGCAAACAATCTAGGAGAAAAGCTCGATTTAAGACCGCCTAACTTATGGATGCGATATCCCTATTCAACGGAACGAAAACTATCTACCCCCGTAGATTAAATAAAAGTTTCATTTCGATAATTTCCTTGAATGTTATCTGTGCCAAAAAGCAACATGAGGAGGCACAACGGCCAAGAATTTGTGATAATAACAACAAGAGTTAGGACAATAGTCAATAA
Source organism: Acanthosepion esculentum (assembly GCA_964036315.1). NCBI lineage: Eukaryota > Metazoa > Mollusca > Cephalopoda > Sepiida > Sepiidae > Acanthosepion > Acanthosepion esculentum. Next base: position 33,982,646 of record OZ038503.1, on the reverse strand, counting down.
ATAAGAATGCTCCCCAATATTTTAGACATCATTTGAACAGTAGTTTAATAGTTTGCTTATATTTTGCGTTATTTGCACACCAAAAAAAAATCAACGAATAAAACAAACCTGTGATAGAAACACGGACCTCACAGCCAAAGGACATTATCTCTAACTACAAAGCTATATCTCGTTGTATGTGCAGTTGCGCAAACGATTGCATTTACGGGTGCATTAGACAAACAGGATGTTTTTGCAAAGTATTCTAATAAATCAAAAAACAGTTAGACATTTTGACGGCTGGCCGACTCCTGTCTCTCATCCTTATCTCCATGTAAGTTGACCAGTAGGCAGTAGTCTATCTGCTAACAACATTGATTCATTAGCTAGCTGGTTATCCCACAGTACCATGAGTGGGCATGTAGCCTTCCTGTTTCCTGAAGCCTCAAAGCAACTCAAACTTTAAAAAAAAAAAACTTTCGTAACTTTCTCGACAAAATGTCTGCTGTAGATATATTTAGAAAATTTAACAGTCGAGCAAAAGGCCGTGTAGAAAAGCGGCATTCAGGCCCAGAGAGCTTTGCATATTTGGGAAGAACAACATTCGAAATGCTGCATTTTGCATGCACTCAAACACTGAGCACTGATACTGGCATGTTCGATGTCTACTCATTGGGTTTATGCATATTTCTCTCTCTCTCTCTCTCTCTCTCTCTCTCTCTCTCTCGCCATCTCTCTCTATATATATCAAATATGTGGTGCAGTTCAATTTATATTACAATGAATCATTCATACAAAAAGTAGATTAGTAAAGTTAATGATATAAAATGGCGAAATCCCTTCGCAAACAAAATTTTAAAGGTGCATTGACCTACAAATCACTCGATGAATGTTACGATCCTTGTTTTTAATAACTACAAGCTGTATAGGGTCTTTCTTTAATACGCAAGTACTTTCAACTGTACATTCAGTCATCTTCAGGCATGGAAATTATTTTGTTTTTAGTAAAATTCAGGTAGCTGCCGAGACGAAAAAATTAAATGCGAATCGAAATGTTTTCTTTGAAATGTGTTATTGTTAACGGATACATAATTTTGGAGCGTGCAGTCGCAACGCTAAGGTTGAATTTTTTGACAATTTAAGAGAATGTGTTTTTTTATTAATATGAATATTAAAGTTTTTTTTTTTCTTGTAGGTGTTTATCAGTGAATGTGGCATGAACTAAATTGTTCAATAAGTAGAGTAATGTCTCAGTTGTTATCCCGAAAATTTGGACGTCGGATCAGTTCTTTTAAATCAAATATGTGGTGCATATTTTTTTCCTCTCGGATGGTACCTGAATTTTATCAAAAATAAAATAATTTCCATGCCTGAAGATGACTGAATGTACAGTTGAAAGTACTTGCGTATTAAAGAAAGACCTTATACAACTTATATTTTTAAAAACAAGGATCATAACATTTATCGAGTGATTTGTAGGTTAATGCACCTTTAAAATTTTGTTTGCGAAGGGATTTCGCCATTTTATATCATTAACTTTACTAATATACTTTTTGTATGAATGATTCATTTTAATATATATATATATATATATATATATATATATATATATATATATATATATATATATATATATATATATATAATACCTAAACGCAATTGTGAGGCTTCCTTCAGGTGTTCGTCGATTCCGTTTAAGCATAAAACAGGTTGTCGCCGCTGGGTGTTGACTTCAATGAACACTTTTATATTTACATATATTCTATCCCTGATATCGAGCGCTTTAACTCATAAATATACCATGACTTAAAACTTTTTATGAGACCTGGGTTCGAATCTCACCACGGTTGATTTGTCTAAAAGGAGACTTCCTGATGTTATTGGTCTGGAGGGGGTGATCCCAGCGTGCGGCACCTTTGGAAAGTGTCTGAAAACCATACCACAGGTTGACCCAAGCCTTGTCAGTGAAATAGAGTAGACGGAACACTTGGAAGACGTCGATAGCTGTACGAGCACGAAGTCACAAGTCATTGTGACCGAGGGTTTGAATGTACTGACCTTATTCACATTCTGATCACGCTAGATAACACGCTCTCTCCGAGAAACTGTAACTAAAGTCTACTCAGTATAGTTGCAATATAAACCACAGGTGGGCTCTGTGGGTGTTGAACAAACAAAAATCTGCCTGAGCGAGCGTCTGCAATAAGGATTGTCTAGCCGCCATAGTAGACGAGTATCTTCGAATACGAATGGCCAGCTATTATATATATATATATATATATATATATATATATATATATATATATATATATATATATATATATATATATATATATATACGGTGGTGGGTCAAAAAGTAATGTAATTTGTTTTATTATATAAGAAATAAGGAATACAGTCTAACATATCATACATCCAAACACAGCTATACATCACACGTTCACATCCCTACTTCTCAACATGTTCAACATCTCTCTCAATGGCAGAATCAGGGTATGTATCCCAGGTTCGTAAAATTCAGCTGGCTGCGACTGAAGTCCGTTCCTTACAGCAGTTTTCACTTCTTCCTCACCCCCTGACTTTCATCTCTTTGGCCCAATAAAAGAGGCAAGGAATGTAGAACATTAGGTTTACGACCCCAAGTACTATGTAAAGGATAGCCTTGTGGATTAAAGCGTCCGTTTGTAAATTTGCCACAATAGTAATTGTGAGTTCAATCCCTGGGCCGGTTAGAATCGCTGAAAACAGTAGTAATAAAGAAGAATAAAAATGCTATCCCAAGACATGGACAGCACAGGAAGAACAATTTACACCCATAAGTCCCGTTTAATTCCTTGAATGTTATTTTTGTAACTTACGGTGGACATTAATAATTAAATATAACTCAAAACATCAATGTTAAAATAAAACAGTATTTAATTACAACCGCAAATAAATACTTAACAAGAACAAAGTAGTAAAAGTCAACCAAAGATAATTAACCATTTCAGTGAATACCTTGTTAGTAGCGCGTCGCAGTTTAACGTCTGATAAATCCTAGATCAAGACCCAAATCATCGACGTACAATAATTCACACTAATTCGACTGGATATTTCCACTCAATAGTCACTCAATAATCACTGCAGTCAGTAGCCCGACACCGCTATTTATACACCTATATGACAGTTATACGGATCGACAAACTCCGGAAGAACACCGGTTAGTACAACGGCCGAAACGTTGTGACAAATGTATGAGACAACTTGAGTGAAACTGTTATTGCGAAAGGCAACTTGATAGAACGTTTATAACACAGTGAAAAGGTTAACGATAGTTTACTAAGGAAAAAACATTAAAAGTACATCGTAGATAAGGATTTACCCACAAATGAGAGGGGAAAATCATGGATAACCTAAAGAAATTAAGACTAATTTTATTTCATATGTTCTTTCTTTTACTGAAACAAATTCGTTTTTCTTATCTTAATGGACATAGCTTTCCTTATATATTTTTCTATATGGTTTTGTGTAAGATATATATATATATATATATATATATATATATATGTGTGTGTGTGTGTGTGTGTGTATATATATAACATACGTATATATATACATGTATAAGCAAATATAATCCATACGCATGCACACGCATATATATATGTATATACATATATGTGTGTGTGCGTGTGTATGTGTGTGTGAATTTGTTTATGAATGCTTAAAATACGCATCTATATTATCTGCATGCAAATGCTTGCGTAAGCACTTATATATAGACATGTATAATCTGTACATATATACGTATATATATATATATATATATATATATATATATATATGCGCAAAAGCTTATGACTATATAACCTATATGTATATATCTAATTTGTATGCATATATATATATATATATTGTGTGAGTGTGTGCTCATATATACATATATATAAGTTTACATACACATAATTTACGTACATGCGTCCATTATATGTGTGTGTGCATGAGCGTGAGTGCGTGCATGCGTGTGTGCGTGTGCAGCTGTGTCTTTATATATAAGTGTATATATTTTACATACGTATATGTATGTGTGTATGTTTGTATACGTGTGGAGGGGGTATGCGTGTGTATATGTATGTTTGCTTATGCTGGTGCGTGCATGCGGGTGCGGGTGCGTGTGTGTGTGTGTGTGTGTGTGCACGCGCGCACGTGCGTGTGTATAATCTGCCTATCACTGACTAATGAAGTTTAGAATTTTGGGAATACGTCGATTCTGTCGACGATTTTCTCCTGGGCGCTGATAAAATGGGAAACGTGCTTTTCTTCTTTGACTCAGTGTCAAATGGTGAGATATCAAAGGAAAATACATAGCCTGATAAATGTTGTAGCGAATAAGAAGGAAGTGATAAGTGGGCAACAGAAGGAATGGTGTTGGTTGGGGGAGAAAGAAAGAAAGAAAGAAAGAAAGAAAGAAAGAAAGAAAGAAAGAATGTCGTAAAGGGTACAACGGAGGGTAAGGTTTTGATTAAAAGAAAGAAAAAACATAAGAAAAAAGAAACAAGCCAACAATATTGTAGAAAGCAGAAAGGAGCGTGCAGTTGATATTAAAAGAAACAAAGAATGAAACAATGAAAGAAAGAAAGACAGAAAAAACGAAAGAAAGAAAGAACATCTTAGTGGAAAGAAAGGTGAACACATGATTAAAAGAAAGAAAGAAAGAAAGAAAGAACATCTTAGACAGTTGAAAGGAAGGTGAATCCAGGATTAAAAGAAAGAAAAAAAGAAAGAAAGAAATATAGGTATAAAAAAGAAAGACATTATTGGAAATATATAAGCTGAAAGAAACAAAAATAGTGAAAAAAGTAAGAAAATATAAACGAAAAGAAAGAAAGAAAGGGAGAAGGAAATTATATTAAAATGTAAAAAGAAAAAAAGAAAGAAGAATTACTGTATAAACGTAAAAAGAAATAAAGAAAATATAAAACTAATGTTATAAGCTGTTAAAATGAAAGAATTACTCGTCCAAGAACAAAAGTATTTTAAAAGGAAATAAAAAGAAGTTTTCAATAAACAAGAAGAAAATCTGAAATAAATAAAATATGTTTAAAAATCTAACAAGAAAAAGAAATAAGAATAGAAAGAAAGAAGGAAATTATTGTAAAACTGTAAGATAGAAAAAACAAAGAATAAAAAGAAAGAAAAATAGAGTATGAATGTAAAAAGAAAGGAATTATTGTATAAATACAAGAAATGAACAAAGAAAAATTATCCCACAAAGAAAAGAAGAAATTATTGTATAAATATAATAAAAACGAAAGAAAGATTATTGCATAAATTTAAAAGAAAGAAACAAATTATTGTATAAATATAAGAAAGAAAGGAAGAAAAATATTATATGTATGTAAAAGAAAGAAATAAAACTTATTGTATAAATGTAAAAGAAAGAAAGAAAGAAAGAAAGAAACAAACAAACAAACAAACAAAAATTATCGCATAAATGTAAAAGAAAAAAATATTATATAAAGGTAAGAAGAAAGAAAGAAAAATTATTGCATAAATGTAAAAAGAAATAAATTATTGCATAAATGTAAAAAGAAAAAAATTATCGCATAAATGTAAATAGAAAGAAAGAATTTATTGCATAAATGTAAAAAGAAAGAAATTATTTCATAAATGAAAATAAAAGAAATTATTGCGTAAATGTAAAAAAAGAAATTATTGCATAAATGTAAAAATAAGAAATTATTGCATAAATATAAAAAGAAAGAAATTATGGCATAACTCTAGAAAAGAATGAAATTATTGCATAAATGTAAAAAGAAATAAATTATTGCATAAATGTAAGAAAAAGAAAGAAATTATTGGATAAATGCAAAAGCAAGAAAATTATTGCATAAATATAAAAAGAAAGAAAGAAATTATTGCATAAATTTAAGTAGAATGAAAGAAATACGTTATTAAAAAATATTAAAAATATATGACAAAAGAATAAAAATATTCGAAGTATGATTCCATAAGAATTCTAACAGAACGTAAGAAATGCAAAAGACGTGACGTTAAGAAAAAAATAAGGTTAATATTTTGTGTAACGAAGCTCTAGCAGGAAGATAAGAAAAGAAAACTTTAGCGAAAAGAATGGCCAAAATTAACGAATTCAAAACGAAAACAAAATAAAAAACCATGAACAGAAAAATAAAATTATTTGAATAAAAACTAAAGTCAATAGATATCTTTCTTTCATTTCTTTACAGATGTACATCAGTGTTTCGGTTATTTTTTGTCTTCTGTTTCAACTTCATAAAATCTCAGGAATTTAACACAAACAGCAATAGAAAGTATCGGCTGCTAAAGCTATTTTTTGGCGGGAAACTTGCCAAATAATACTAATAAACTGGTATTGTAATATATATATATATATATATATATATATATATATATAATATCTGGATAAAATAAATGAAACAAAATTGTGTGTTTTTTTATGAAAGTATTTATTTCTGTGTTTTTGTATATATTTATTTGTATATATTTATCTATGATCTATATATATGCTATATATATGCTATATATATATATATATATATATATATATATATATATATATATATATATATATATATATATATATATATATATTCACAACTGATCACTCTCAACTGTGATCATGTAAAAGAAAGTTTTATTAATAATCCAACCCTCTTCTCGGTATGCTTGCTGATTTTAGTAATGTTATCGTGTATTTTTCTTTCTGAAAAAGAAACAGGAAATATTTGTAAGGTGCTTTGTCAGTTGTTGGAAAGCTTAGTAATTGCCGTATTAGTAGAAAACAGATTTCAAAGTATCGAAAGAGAAATTTCTGTCAGTCGCAGTTGTTTTGAAAAAAATCAGAAACTTTCTAATTTGTATCACTTTAAATCAGATAAAAATGAAACTCTGCAACAGGTAGTAGTCAGTCAACTTGAATTCGTATACAGAAATCTACAGTAACCGACTCTCTTTCACCAATGAGATGAGTAAAACAGCGATACATCAAGTGAATTCTTCTTATTTATGTGCCGTGTTCTTTCAGGATGTAGGCGATCATAGCTCTCCATAACTTTCTTTTTAGTTCTTAATACATTTCCTAGACCTTGTTCCACTGTTCAAGCTCACTAAGTATGTTATGTGTTGTTTTCCTCTGTCCCTCTTGCCTTCAATCTGTCTTATGAGTATCAGATTTTCCAAGCCCTTTTTCCTCGTTATGTGCCCTAGAAATGTTATCTGTCTCATCCCGATTTTCAGTACCTTTCCTTTTCGTGTTTGTTTTATCTAAAACGTCATTGTTTTTCACATGATCGATCCCTGGTAACCTTAGCATTCTTCTGTAGCACCGCATTTCTGATGTTTCAAGTCTCCATTTCATCCATGAGGAGATTGTCCAGCATTCACTGTCATATAGAAGGACTGGTATTACGTAACATGCTATGGATTAATTAATATACATTGTATCAGTAAATCATCTTTGAGGTGTGTAGAGAGAGATAATCTGCAGGAACTAGACATTGCAGACATGCACGTATAAAAAAAAAGATTAAAGAAATAGATGCAAACAGTTGGAACACAATTGGCTCTTTGAGAAGTGCAGAGACAGATAATCTTCAGTAGCTGGGTTTTGTGATGTCAACAAACATTCGTTGCCACTTTTGGGATGTCAACGAATACTCGTTGTCACTTTCGTAAAGCTTGTTGTAGTAGAGACTTTGTAATCGCAGATACAACTATAGTAACGCCGTTGAACAATACTGGTGTCAGACGCCTTCGAATATCACTCGCACAAATAGTACTTGCTCGATAATACTTTCTCGAAACAGTAATCCGTATAGTGATCCGAATAGAGAAATATTATAGTGAATAGAGTAGAGAATAGCAGTCCGTATAGTAAGAGAGGATAGAGTAGAAATAGTGATCCGAATAGTATAGAGAATAGAGTAGAAATAGTGATCCGAATAGTATAGAGGATAGACTAGGAATAGTGATCCGAATAGTATAGAGAATAGAGTAGAAATAGTGATCCGAATACTATAGAGGATAGACTAGGAATAGTGATCCGAATAGTATAGAGAATAGAGTAGAAATAGTGATCCGAATAGTATAGAGGATAGACTAGGAATAGTGATCCGAATAGTATAGAGAATAGAGTAGAAATAGTGATCCGAATAGTATAGAGGATAGACTAGGAATAGTGATCCGAATAGTATAGAGAATAGAGTAGAAATAGTGATCCGAATAGTATAGAGGATAGACTAGGAATAGCAATCAATTAGACACAAGCTACCTCCCATATATGCGTTTCCTCTATGGTCACGTGGTCTACTTAATTCAATAATTCGATCGCCTGTGTTTGCTCACTGGAGATCTATGTTCAAACTCAAGTGTCGGCAGCGACGCTTTATTTCTATATAATACTGCATATTGTAGACATGTACGTATAAAAGAGACAAAAGAAATAACAGGACAAAAATAGTTGCTCTTTGGCATAAAACCTAGAGAGGATCGACTAGAACACAAAAAAAATAAGATACTCAGAAGACTGAGTCATAAAGAATACCCTAAGTTCTCTTCCATGACAACATCGTCAAGAGACCCTCGACTTGCTTTAATCGTCCTGAGGGCAGAAGAAACAAACTTTGATTCTTCTTCCTCATGATCCTGTCACCGGCATTTTAAATAGTTTGGCGTCGCTAATCTCCTCTTCAAGCTCCTTACCGACAGCTGAACACCACGGAATATGGTGTGAGTTAATCTCGGTACATACACTGGACTAGTTGTCATCTAAATATATAAGACCTATTTTCAAATTTAGATTTTAGTTTCGCAAGTTCGAATTCCAGTCGGGTCCATTACATTCACTTACGCGTTAATACCCTTGGGAAAGCTATGAATCTTCATCTTCTCCCCCCAGCTATGGGTAAATAGCAGGACAGACTGGGTTCTGTAGCATTGGATGGCAACTGGTCTATTGCAGAAAAAAATAGCAACCTACTGCGGGAAAAATCTGCCTCGTCAGTCATCTATCGAAACATGATAGCCTAAGCGTGTATCACGCATGGCACATAACTGACTGACTGACGTGCTAATACCCTTGAGAAAGGTATGAATTCTCTTCTTCTCTCCCCAGCTATTGGTAAATAGCAGGACAGACAGGGTTCTATAACCTTGGATGGCAACTAGTCTACTGCAGAAAGAAATGACAACCTACTGCGGGAAAAAAATCTGCCTCGTCAGTCATCTATCGAAAGACACATGATCGCCTAAGCGTTTATCACGCATGGCACATAACTGACTGTCACATTAATTAATCCTCTTAAAAAAACGATCGGTGTTTACCTATAGACTCTAGTATAAACCCGACGAATGTTTACCTATAGGTTCTATTATAAACAGCACCCATCTTTTCCTATAGGCTCTAGTATAAACCCAACTAATGTTTGCCTATAGACTCAAGTATAAACCCAACTAATGTTTGCCTATAAATTCGAGTATAAACCCAGTTAATGGTCGCCTATAGACTCAAGTATAAACCCAAATAATGATTGCCTATAGACTCAAGTATAAACCTGACTAATGTTGCCTATAGACTCAAGTATATACTCGACTAATGTTTACATATAGGCTCTAGTATAATAAAAACACAAAACAAAATAGGATAAAAAGAGATTATGACATAAAAAAAAACTTGGGTTGATATATAGTAAACTCCGCTAACCCATTCCTCGTTTTTATTTATGTTTCTATATTGGAGGGCGGTTCGTTGCATCCGCCTACACATGATGCCTGCGCGCTAACTCTGCACTTTATTTGAAATGACGCCCACTGAAGGAAGTCGTCCCATAAATTAAGGTCCATCTTTCTGTATCATAAGTGATAGTTATTATTTGTGCCAATACAGTTCTTTTTATGTTATTCTTGGTCTGCTTTCAAAGGTGGTTCTTTTTTTTACTTTTTCCCCTTGGTAGTTCGTCAAGATAATTCATATCATGGCTTTGAAATCAGTGGAAGAGAAAAGGGAAAATAAGCAGACGAAGTGGGGTAATTAGGTTAGTGGGTTTGGTTTACATATTAATACACTAGGTATTTGTCCATAAATGAAAGAAAGAAAGAAAGAAAGAAAGAAAGAAAGAAAGAAGGTTTAAAAAGACAAAAGTGAAAAGAAAAAAAGAATGTTGAAAAAGAAAAAAGAAAAGAATAAAATAAGGTTAAAAAGAGAATAATTAAAAGAAAGAAAGAAGAAAAGAAAAAGAAAAGAAAGAAAGAAAAAATAAGAAGAAAAGAAAAGAAAGAAAGAAAGAAAGAAAGAAAGAAAAATAAGAAGAAAAGAAAAGAAAGAAAGAAAAAAGAAAGAAAAGCAGAGACTGAAATAAGGTTAAAAAGAGAAAAATTAAAAGGAAAAAGAAAGACATTTGCAAGCGAATAAATTAAATTTAAAAAGAGAATAAAAGAAATCAGGAAAAGAATAAAGTAAGGCTCAAAACAGAAATGAGAAAAAGAAAGAAAAAATAAGGTAACGTTAAGAAAGAGGTACGGTGGAGTAATGATTAGCGCCTCGGAGTGAGAAATCAATCGAAACCCAGTCGAATTCACTACACTCACGTACGTATACTGTTAGGAAAGGCATGAAACCAACTTTTCTGTCCCGATGGGCAAAATAACAGGACAGACTTGTGTGGCAGCCAATTTAGAAGAAGGAAACTCTGAATTCAAACCGGTTTGCACTGTCCTCAAAGTGTGTATACATGTGGCTTGTGAAACCAAATCCCCCACTAAAACTCCTAATATTTTCACATTCAATTGAATACGACCCCTGCTACGCTTGGTCAGCTTTCCTTCAGATGCGGTGTCTAATGGAGACCAATGTTCCATAGGGGAAAAGAAAAATGGAAAAATACAAAGAAATAAAAAAGGAGAAAACGAAATAAATAAAATATTTTAGAAATGAATAAGTAAAATCCTAATCTTTATTTACACTCTCTGGTATAAACCCGACTAATGTTTACCTATAGGCTCTAGTAAAAACCCGACTAATATTTGCCTATAGTTCTCTAGTATAAACCCGATTAATGCTTACTTCTAGGCTCTACTATAAACCGGTCTAATGTTTACCTCTAGGCTCCAGTTTAAACACGACTAATGTTTTCCTATAGGCTCTAATATAAATCTGACTAACCTTTACCTATAGGCTCAAGTATAAACCCGACTATAGGCTGTGCTATAAACACGTTTAATGTCTACCTAGTATAATATCGGCTAATGTTTCTTTTTAAATACCAAAATAGGTTAAAGAAGAAAAATTATTAGAAAACGATTTTTAAAAGTTTACGAAAGGAATTAAATGCGATAAGGAATTGGAACGTTAAAATATACAAAGTAAAACTAAATATAACTAATATACGCTGCGTTCTAACCCTATATGCAAATCAATCAAATGATAATAATTATGAAACTAATGGTTCTAGAGTTGTTCAAATATCGGTTGGACGTTTTTATCATACTTAAAATACGCATCTATATTATCTGCATGCAAATGCTTGCGTAAGATCGCATTAAAATTGGAATCTACAAAATATTAAATAAAGTGTTCCCAATTACATGCAACTATGTCAAACAAATTAAATGGATGTGATAGGAGGACAATAAATGAATAACAATGACAAAACACAACAAATGATTTATTCATGAGAACGACATACGAAACAATGTATTATAAGAGTGGTTAAGTAACACAGTAGAAAAGGAATATTATTTGCTGATGTAATTCCCAGTATTTTATCCGATAAATTCAAGCATATATATATATATATATATATGCTTGAATTTATCGGATACATATATATATATATATATATATGTATATATATATATATATATGTGTGTGTGTGTGTGTGTGTGTGTGTGTGTGTGTGTGTGTAATTCCCAGTATTTTATCTGATAAATTCAAGTATATAGAGTTAGAACGCAGCGTATATTAGTTATTTTTATTTTTACTTTGTATATTTTAACGTTCCAATTCCTTATCGCATTTAATTCCTTTTGTAAACTTTTAAAAATCGTTTTCTAATAATTTTTTGTTCTTTTACCTATTTTGGTATTTAAAAAGAAACATTAGCCGATATTATACTAGGTAGACATTAGACGCGTTTATAGCACAGCCTATAGTCGGGTTTATACTTGAGCCTACAGGTAAAGGTTAGTCAGATTTATATTAGAGCCTATAGGTAAACATTAGTCGGGTGTAAACTAAGTTGGTCAAAGCTTATCTAAGCTGATCAGTGCCTAGTCATAGCCGGTCATACCACCGCTACGTAACAGATGTTACGCAACGGTGGAGTGGAAAGCGAGGGAAGAAAGAAGGCCTCGACACGGAACAGATACTATATCTGCAACATCCATCCCGGCGGGAAAAACCCTCTTCAACTCCCCTGCCAATTCCTCCAGAAGTATCCGGAAGGAAAGTCCCAGTTTTTATAAACCTTACGATAAAATCCACGTAATTGTAACGTATACTTAAATCAAGCGATCAGACTACGTGCTCTAACTCATTTGACTACGTGTAACATTGACGTGTTCTTCTTTAATTATTACCACCAAGACCATCTGTGGTCAAGCCAGAGAATATAGTACAGCTGAATATATTACACTAATTTAATGCTAAGTTGTTAGGGGCTGTGCGTGTTATGGTACAATTGATAACGACTCGAAAAGAGAAATCTGAGACCCGAGTTCGAATTCCAGTCGGGTTTGTTACAGTCACATACGCGCAAATATTATTGGGAAATGTACTAATCCATCTTCTTTCCACCCAGCTATGGGTTGTATAGACTAGGTCCTATAGTCTTGGCTGGCAACTGGTCTATGCAGGAAAAAAACGGCAGCCTACTGCGGGAATATCTTCTACCTAGTCAGTCATGAATCGAAAGAGACATGATTGCCCAAGCGTGTATCACTGGTGGCACTTAACTGGCTGACTGATTGACTGTTAGAGGCAGTCAAAGAGAAAACGGACGGAGAGCTAACATAACGAGAAGAAACAAAAACGAAATAAACTAGATTAACAATTAATGCTTTTCGAACGTTAAAGGTTGAATTTATTATCGAAGCCGTCGCTACTATAAAGAAACACGCCAGCTGACAAGGGGAATTTCGCACTGTATTGAGGGCACGTCATTCTCAAGAGAGAGTCTGTGTCCGTGTAGGATCGCGGTCCTCCGAGTCCTCGAAATACTTTACTTTCTGATTAAGTTACAATGAATATATCCATTTTTTTTTCTAGGTGAATAAGGGCACAAAAATGAAAATAAAAATATATAAAGTTTTTTTTTTTTTTTTAAATAAAATAAAAATTACTTAAACAAAAAAGTCCGACGTGACTCATAGACGTGGTCATGTGACCCTTTCAATGGCCCTGACTTACCCTTCGACAACGGTAAAATAACGCATCAATCTTAATGTTTAAGTTTTTTTCTTCTTCTTCCGTTTCTTACCTCAAATAAATCATTTCGATTTAACAACGCGTATAAAACTATTCACACAACTACACCACAATGGATATAAATCACTTAAGACTTTTTCTGAAGGTAGAAAAAGACCCATAAAAAGCGGGCCATAATATATATATATATATATATATACATATATATATATATATATATATATATATATGAAATAGGTAATAAAAATTTCAAGAAACAAAAAAATCTGATATTTGACCATTTTGTTCAGATGTTGGGAAATGCATCAAGCCAATGACTTTTCAAAATTCCACATGTAGATAGATAGATAGATATGGATTGACTGTAATAGATAGATAGATAGATAGATAGATAGATAGATAGATAGATAGATAGATAGATATGAATTGACTCTAATAGATAGATAGATAGATAGATAGATAGATAGATAGATATGAATTAACTGTAATAGATAGATAGATAGATAGATAGATAGATAGATAGATAGATAGATAGATAATGAACACACTGAAATAGAGAGAGAGGGGGGAGAAACGAAGAGAATGAGATAGATGGATATAGATAGATAGATAAATAGAAAGAAAGAAAGAAAGAAAGAAGTAAAAATTATTCAGCAACTTGCTAGCTAGCATTCAATGATAATGATCTAATTGTTTTTCAAACGTTTTTATTTATTTACTAGAGCTCTAACTCTTATGTATAATATATATATATATGTATATATATATATATATATATATATATATATATATATATATATATATATGTGTGTGTGTGTGTGTGTGTGTGTGTGTGTGTGTGTGTGTGTGTGTGTGTGCAATTTTCATATATATATAATTTATATCACACCCTTTGCGATCGTCAGAGAATTGTCACTGGCAAACTCACATCAACGTAAGTATATATATATATATATATATATATATATATATATATATATATATATATATATATATATATATATATATATATATATATATAAGTAAACTATGGTTATAAATCGAAATAATGGTAAATATAAATATATAATATAAATGACAATTGCAAAAAGATTTACTTTGCGATATTTCACCGATGAACAGGCATCTTCAGAAAAAAGAATTAATTTGCTGATGATGCTGGATTGTCTTCAAAACATGTCCAAGTACTTTTGTCTGTGTTGTTTTATATACATGTGTGTATATCACTGTCTATGGATATATCTATTTGTTTGTGTCTATGTTTTATTCGCGAAAGTCCCCAACACATTTTCTTTTTTGCTGTTTACTTATACACAGTAGAAAGCTGTTTGCCTAAACAATCTGAAAACTTTTGAATGAAACACAGGCTCAACTTCTTTTTCTCTATCACTCTCTTTCTCCTTTCTCTCTCTCCCTTCTCTCAACATCTTTCTATTATTCCTCTTTTCCTTATACTCTTCTTCTTCTTCTTCTTCTTCTTCGTTTTATTTTATCTCTTTCCTCTCTCTCTCTCTCTCTCTCTACTACACCTCTCTTTTGCCTGTTCCTCTCTATCAAGCAATCAACTTCTCTCCAGCAGCCTTCTTTCACGCACTCTGTCTCTCTCTCTGTCTCTCTCTCTCTGTCTGTCTGTCTGTCTCTCTCTCTCTCTCTCTCTCTCTCTCTCTCTCTCTCTCTCTCTCGTTATCCGCCCATCCCTCGTACTATCTCACGTCAACCTCGGTCCCTGTATCTCTCTTCGGCTCTTACTTACTAACGTCTGTCGGTCTTTCCATATCTCTCTCACTCTCTCTCTCTCTCTTTGTACCCTACCCCACTCTTTTTATGTCTCTTCTTCTCTCTCTCTCACTCTCTCTCTCTCTCTTTGTACCCTACCCCACTCTTTTTATGTCTCTTCTTCTCTCTCTCTCACTCTCTCTCTCTCTCTTTGTACCCTACCCCACTCTTTTTATGTCTCTTCTCTCTCTCTCTCTCTCTCTCTCTCTCTCTTTGTACCCTACCCCACTCTTTTTATGTCTCTTCTTCTCTCTCTCTCACTCTCTCTCTCTCTCTTTGTACCCTACCCCACTCTTTTTATGTCTCTTCTCTCTCTCTCTCTCTCTCTCTCTCTCTCTTTGTACCCTACCCCACTCTTTTTATGTCTCTTCTTCTCTCTCTCTCTCTCTCTCTTTGTACCCTACCCCACTCTTTTTATGTCTCTTCTTCTCTCTCTCTCTCACTCTCTCTCTCTTTGTACCCTACCCCACTCTTTTTATGTCTCTTCTTCTCTCTCTCTCACTCTCTCTCTCTCTCTTTGTACCCTACCCCACTCTTTTTATGTCTCTTCTTCTCTCTCTCTCACTCTCTCTCTCTCTCTTTGTACCCTACCCCACTCTTTTTATGTCTCTTCTTCTCTCTCTCTCACACTCTCTCTCTCTCTTTGTACCCTACCCCACTCTTTTTATGTCTCTTCTCTCTCTCTCTCTCTATCCCACCTCATTCTCTCATTCTTTCCCTCCCTCCCTTTATCTAACACGATCTTTTACTCGTGTACTTGAAGCGGAAAACTTCGCACGTTGCTCCTCATCACGCACCAAACCAATGCTCCTGCTCAACAAGTTATAGTCGTGTTCATAATATCCCGAGTAATGTACGTAAGAATAAAAAAAAATAACAGATCACACAATGGATACATTGTTGAAGACATTCAACACAGATCGGCATCAGCGATAATATTAACACCAAGCCACGGACAACGCTCACAATAATTGCCTGTTCATTGCACCATTTAAAAACCAGCATTTTTGTCACTCTAATTAGGCTGGTTAAGCAAAAAAAAAAAATCTGTAGAAACAAAAGAAATCGTACTTAACTATCATGTAATATCGGTCCTCCGACAGCAGTGAATGCTGTACAATCTCACAGATGAAGAAGAGATATGATACAGATGCTAATCTGAAATGTGTCTACATCATTGACTATCGTCCAGCCTCGACCTTTTCACTCTTATGAAAAGTGAACCTACGCTATGTGTAATATTTTGAATCGTGTAAACTAGACCAGCATCTCTCTCTTTAACTCTAATGCAAACAGAAATTATTGCGTTCTGTTTGACACTCGTGTAAACTGATTTAGTGTCTAGCCTTTTGGCTAACCGTCTCTATATTTGCCTTTTTGAAACTAGTGCAAACTGCAGATATATCTACATTTTTATGCCAGTGTTAACCGGAGGGTGAGTGCGACACCGAAATCCGAAAACACACTGGGACCGTGAAAAACTAAGATAAGTATTAAGGCGCATGAAAGCTTTAAGTACAAAGAAAAGAGTACTGAACTGTTATTTAATAATAGTTGTCATATATGGCAGTGAATGCTGGACAATCTCCTCACAGATGAAGAAGAGACTTGAAGCAACAGAAATGTGATTCTGTAGAAAAAGCCGAGGATACCATGGACCGAACATGTGAGCAACGATGGAGTTCTAAAGATAATAGAATTTTATACTTAACATCAGGAAGACACAGTCGACATTTCTAGAGCACAAAATAAGGAAAGAAGGCTTGGAAAATTTTATACGCACAGGATTTATTGAAGGCAAGAGGAACAGAGGAAAATAACGCATAATGTACCTAACGAGCTTATGTAAATGGATGGCTGAACAAAGTTCAAAAGAGATAACAAAAAGACATTTATTAAGAACTACAAAGAACAGGAAAATGTGGAGAGCCAAAATCTATAACGTCATAATAATTATGAAACTAATGGCACATAGAAGAGAGAATTACCGTAATTCCCCATGTATAATACGCCTTTATCCATAATACGCACACCTAATATTGTGCTGAATGTGTGGGAAAATCCTTCTACTCATGCATAATACGCACCCTTATTTGGTAATCAAACCCTATAAATAGTACCTCTCCAAATTCATTACGGCCAGCGTTTCCTACTCTTATTTTTTTTTAAATGGTTTTAAACATAGAATAATATTATTCTAATTTAGTTTTATGATAATTCTTATTTTATTTGACGGCATTTTTAAAAGATTTTTTGTGGCAGTTCATAATACGCACCCCTGATATTGCTTATTATTTTTTAGAAAAATATGCGTATTATACATGGGGAATTATGGCAAGCCGGTAATCAGAATTCCTGTCGCCAATGATTGCTGCGTTTCACGTAATAGTCAAATAAATTGACCTACATATCGACCTCCTCATTTCGCAATTTCGCGTTGTCGTGAGCAGACTGACCTCAATTTCCTATTCGTTTCTCACTTTGCTTGTCGGTTAGTTCATCATTTTAAGTTACTGAAAGCGATTTCGTATTTCTTTCGGTGTCTGCTTTTGTAAGGCAGATCGAACTTTGTCTCCGCTCTCCAACGACTTTCCCCACCTTCATAGTTTTAGAAAGACAGCCGTCCACTAAAGATCTGTAACAAACATTTCTTTATAGATAGAGCAAAAAGGATTATTTTTTAATGGCATATTGTTTCAGGACCTAGATGGTCAAGTCTCTCCACAACTTCCCTTCTCTTAATATTTGTGAATTGCTGTGAACTATTAAGAAACTAGCTTCCCATCGACTTCTCCGAGAGGACTTACGGCCATATCAAGTTGAAACACCGGTTCACGTACGATCACTGAAGTTAAGCAATGCTGAGTCTGATCAATACACTTGGGATTAACAGGTCCTATAACCTTGGATTTGTGGGTGGTGTAATGGATAAGTTGATTTCGTTATATTCACTTACACACAAATACCCTTTGGAAATGTATGAATCTACATGTTCTCCCCCATCTAGGGGTTAATTAGTAAAACTTGTATCACTAAATCATTATTAGCTCCTAAAAAAATTCTTACATTCTAAAAATATGGTCTGGCTTTAAATAACATGCAATGTACTGATAAGCCTTAAAAACGAATCAATCAATTCTCCTAGCGTAACTGCCAATCAAAACTAGACTGTTCATACTCTACTTTTACCCTATAGATAGTGCGGGTAAATGGTTTATGTAAGTGTTATAAATTATCTATTGATAGTTCAAATACTTCAAAATGCTTACTTTGAAAAGAATAACAATTTTATAAGTTGAATGAAGGCATCCAAAACTAAGCCTTATTACTTTCACTTCCCCCATAACAGCTGTAATTTTTTTTTTAATTATAAAAGTTTAAAGGGGGTCCAATTTTCTATGTAAATTCGTTTTAAATTGATCCCCCTACAGTAACCAAAACAATATGCTCAGACGACATGATTTCTTCTTTCTTTCTTTTCTTTTTAACGCTAATGTTCTCCGAATATAAGGCCCAAGATCCCCCAAAGGTAGAGGGTTACTGTTTAACATAGCAAAAGACAAGCGTTAGGCGTATAGAACTGAAGCAGACTTTAGAAGGAACCGGAAACACAATCCGAAACAGGAATCTAAGAAATATAAAAAAAAAAAATAATATGAAATTCGTAATTTGGGGCCCTTATTTGTGCATTATTAACATATTACCGAATCCCATCAGGATCTTACCGATCATAGCTCTCTACAACTTCCTATTCCTTGTAGCTTTTAATAAAATGTGTCCCAATAGCAAGCTTCCTACCCTCCCGTTCCAACGTTCATTCACGCAAGCTCTTCAGGCAGGTGATCTGTTAACTTCCTCTGACCCATTTGCTCTCGACATGTTCTGTGAGTGTCAAATTATCTAAGCCATCCTTCCTCATTATGCGTCCAAGAATATGGATTAAAATTACATAATTCTTTTCGATGTTTGTAACGAAATTTTCATGTTTCTTAGTACTTTGCCCCATAGCCAGACAGTTGAGGATGCTGATATTCATTTTGATCTAATACACTTAAGAAAGGCATGAATCCACACCCCTTAACTTTTCCTATCGCCATTTGCCTGAGACCGTTTATATTCACTAAGCTGTATAATACAGTTCGGAAAGGCATGAATCCACATCACTGGGACTTTTCCCATCGCCATTTGCCTGGGACCGTTTATATTCACTAAGCTGTATAATACAGTTCGGAAAGGCATGAATCCACATCCCTGGGACTTTTCCATAATTAGTCGGCTGAAGTTCGCTGAGTTCTGTTAGTTTCTGAATTTTACGTATAGAAATGGTTTGCATGTTTAATTCCAAGTGATTTGTATTGTTTTCATTTTACATGCCTCCTCTACAATGTTTAGTTAAAAGATGTCATTGTCCTAGACTAGTTGCCATCCAAGGCTCGTGTAAATAGTTTGTTCAGCTCAGTACAACGGGAGGAAGACATGGATTCGTTCTTTTCTTGAAGTCATTTTTGTGAAGTGGATATAAACTGTCTTGGATGGAATTTGTTTCAAGTTACTGACTTCAATTTCAGTTTGATTGTTTGTTTTGATTGTTTTGTTTTATGGCATATCAAAACCTCAGTGGGTCATTTAGTACCAACAAATTTTTTAAAATAGATTCATAGCGATAGTTTGGTAAAAAGGTGTGTATGTATACATATATATTTTAACTATTTTTCAATTACTCATATTTTTGTGTACAATCCAACTTCTTTTAGGAAATTTACAATCTTGGATTGAAGTTTTTTTTAAATTACTCACGTGGTAATATTTTGTTCGCACTAGATCAAAATCTACAAACTCTAATAGTATATGTTTCACTGTAAATTTTAATTATTGCTGATAATAATTTTTCCTTCAAAAATTATAACTGGTAATAATTTTATTTTAATTACAAAGTATTTCTGGTATTAAAACCTATTTTTACACAAGTTTAGGTGTTAACTATTTTCCCATAACTGGGACCCTAACAGGCGCTACCATTCCTGATCAGGGTGGACCTGGCAACACCAGCAATTAAGAGGTGCTTCCACGCTCCTCAAAACCTCCTGCTCAGAGGCCTTGCTGTTGGACGGAGTTTATCGTCTTAACCAGGACGCGGATGTAGTTTATCGTCTTACCCAGGACGTTGGATTTAATTTATGGTCTTACCCAGGATGCGGATGGGGTTAACTATTTGCCCATAGCTAGGACCCTAACAGGTGCTACCACCCCGGGTTAGGGTGAACCTGGGAACACCAGCAATTAAGAGGTGGTTCCACGCTCCTCAAAACCTCCTGATCAGAGGCCTTGCTGTTGGACGTAGTTTATTGTCTTAACCAGTACGGTTCAATTTCAGTGTAAACCCGAACACTTTTTATCAGCGTGTCAGCTTGGCCGATGGCAAGTGCGTCTCTGATGAAGTGGGCCCCCTATATAAAATAAAAATGCAATAAAGAAACAAAAACAGACAACTGTTTTAATAATAAAAAGGAATAAGAACTTTATAAAGTCATCTACAGACTATCAGTTGCTCAAGTCCAATGTCAGAGGACATTTTCAAAGCTAAAGATCATAAAGACAAGTTTAAGAAATTCACTGATTTAATAAAATTTGGAATTATGTATGATGTGACCCAATGAAAAGGAATTGTTAAATGAATTGGATTCAGAAGCAATTATCAGCAGATTCGAACAATAATCTCGTTAACACAAGCGATTGCTCTTAATATAATGGACTCCATGCAATGCTCTATTGTGCTTTGGAACTATCTGTTAATGTGTAAATTGGGCAGTAAACTATTTAAAATATCAACCAATTACTTAAGAATAAATAAAAACTTACATGATAACATTCTGTATTTATATTTTGTATCTACTGCCAATATGTAAAATACATGTATACTGCAATTACTAAGAAATATACAATTGTACTCCTTTTTTCCACATTATTTTTTTTTTTATTCGTTATAAAAATTAAATGATACTATTGTAGTTGTAGGTGAGCCCTCTTTGTCACCTGGCAAGTAATTTTTAGACCTAGTCCGCCACTTCTTTTTACTCAACTACTCATCCTTCTCTCTCTCTCTCTCTCTCTCTCTCTCTTTCTTTCTCTCCCTTTCTCTTTCCTCTTTTTCCCCTGTCTCTCTCTCTTTCTTTCCTCTATCTTGTCTATATTACCTCTCCATTTCATCTCTCTTTTTCCACTCTCCCTCTTTCTTTTCTCTCTCTCTCTCTTTCTCTCCCTTTTCCCCATTTCTTTTTCTTCTTCTCTCTCTCCCTCTCACTCTTTCCTCGCACTCAACTCTCGGTCTCTCTTTATCCCTACTTTGAGCTCATGCGACTAGAAACTCCAAACGGAACGCCTTTGCAGATGCATAGATAGATAGATAGATAGATAGATAGATAGATAGATAGATAGATAGATAGATAGATATTCACTTTATCCTTTTATGCCAAAAGTGATGCATTTAATCAATATTTGCACATCTATGGATCAATATTTGTACCTGCCTACGTAAAATGTCTTCGAAAAGACGGGTAGCCTTTAGTTTAGAGCCATCTTGTATATATCGCCTCCTCTGTCTCAAATAATAAAGGCAACTCTGAAAATCAGTCCTCCTATCAATCAAGTGCAGTTAAATTTATTTTTACAGGGAGATTGGAAAGAAAGAAAGAAAGAAAGAAAGAAAGAAAGAAAGAAAGAAAAAAGAAAGAAATAAAAAAAGAAAGAAAGAAAGAAAGAAATTGGTTCAATCTTTCATTCAGCCAAAACACGTATTTATGATATCGATACTCACAATGCAAAAGATTATGCAGAAAAACCGTTAAAGCTTTTTACAGTAACACTTACGCACAAATACCCCTGGGAAAGGTATGGGTCTATCTCCACCCTCCAGTTATAGGTCAAATAAGAGGACTGGTGTCGGATTTTAAAGGACCCAAACGGGCTGATAAGACGTAAAAAACAAAGCACTCAATTAGTATTACAGAAACATTATAAATGGTGTTTCATTAAGACGGATTATATATATGGTGTTTCATTAAAACGGATATTATATAAGGGTGTTTCATTAAGACGGATCAAAGTCAGAAGTAAATAAATCAGTGTTATTGTGAAAATTTATTTCTCTATTGGATCAATTATTCAGGTTATGGCAATTATGTATGAAAAATAATATCGCACAAATGTCCACCAAAAGTATCCAATCTGAAAGAAAAAGAAAATATCCTTAGACGCTTAAGCTTAATTCACATTTAAAATTTGTCCTAGTTATTGGAACATCCTTTATTTATATATATATATATATATATATATATATATATATATATATATATATATATATATATATATATATATATATATATATATATATGTAAATTTAAATTGAGCACTGTTTTGTAAAAATAAAAATAAAAAATATCAAAAATATCAAAAAATACAATGAAAACTATAACCTTAGTTCGTTGCCAAGTTTTTTGAATTCTCGTATACTTGTATTTTGATTGGTCATTCCAAATTATGTAACAATGTTTCCCCTTAGCGAGGGGTGTTTGATTGATTTGAACCTTTTAAAACCCTTGATTCCACATGCAACACCATCACTTGATAAGACACCAGAAGTGTTGAAACAAAATGGCTATTTTTGTAGGGATTTTATAACAAATTTATGTTATAATTTTCGAATAAATAATTATATATATATATATATATATATATATATATATATATATATATATATATATCGTTGATGGGCTGATACTTTTGTTCTTCTAGATATAAATTTATAACCTCTCTTACAGAATGACTGTAACAGACAAAAATATAATATATAAACGTAATAAAACTTTGTTACTGAGTATTCAACAAGCAGTGAGAAAATTCGTGCGCAGATGCGGTTGAGAGGCTTGTGTTCTATGGGACTCCATTATTATGATGAATTCTGTAAATGCTGCGAAAAGGGTATTTTAGAACACGCGCTGGGAAATCCCCAGCAGCTAAACAATTCATTTACGAATGCTGCAAGAAACGTGGATTGGCAATATGAGAACGTTTCTATAAAAGGTCTCACCGACTCGTTTTTCCGAGCATAACATCATCTGCTGACACCTGTTAGGCACATTTTTGATAGCTCAAAGCCCACAAGGCCCTCCTGTGGTTTAGACTACAACAATGCTGATCGGAGCTTTGTCAAGTTTGAGAGAGTGTGCATTAATGTGGCATGATCAGCAGATTAAACAACACTAGTAAGGCTCAAACCCTCGGCTACGATGACTTGTGATTTCAGGCTAGCGCAACCATGGACAGATTTCGAACAATTCCGTCTACCCAATTTAAACTCGTGCTATGGTTTTCAGGTTTCAGGCACAAATAAATCAATCATTCATATATATATATATATATATATATATATATATATATATATATATATACTTCTGAGAAGAGGTATTATGTACACTATTTACATTAATTGGGACTATTGTCTTCATCTTTGTTGCCTTATTGCAACGTTTCGGCCGTTGTACGCTCCGGCCTTCTTCAGGTGGTTGGAATATCGAACTGAACCCTTTATTTCGCTCACTGGTGTAGACTGTTCTAGTTCCACGTGACAAGGACACATGGCACAGTGGATAAAGGCGTTGTTTAGATCCAGTAACAGGACCCAAAGAGTGTGAGTTCAATACCCTTTTAAAGCAGTGGAGAACTTGGAGAGGGAAATTAACAGAAGATAAACTGATAACTGACATCCATTAGACATGGCACGTGGAACTAGAACAGTCTACACCAGTGAGAGAAATAAAGGGTTCAGTTTGACATTCCAACCACCTGAAGAAGGCCGGAGCGTTGTAATAAATATGTCGACAAAGATGAGTCCGAATAATATATATATATATATATATATATATATATATATATATAATTAGAAAAAATACTTTCATTGACAATCTCGCTATATTCCAGCACTGATCCTAACTCACTAAAACAAAATCTTTCAACACTAATACTGCCCTCTCTAGTCCTACAACCCTTTTCCCCCTATGTTCGACATGTCACTCCCCTACCACCCACCACTAATCACAGAACAACTAGCGCTCACTCAGCCGAGAGAAGAAAGAGAAGAAGACAACTTTATTATGATCGCCTCAAGACTAACTCCAGCACGAAGGGGGTATACAACACACTCAACTTTAGATTAATTAGAAGTACTTTTATAAGTAAATCATTATTATCTCCGAAAAATTCTTACAATTTAAAAATATTTTCTGGCTTTAAATAAACTGCAAAGGGTTGATAAACCTTAAAAAACAAATAAATCAACCAATATGTGTGTGTGTGTGTGTGTTTGTGTGTGTGTGCGTGCGTGTGTGTGTGAGAGCATAATGTAAATACATTATTATTGATTTTACTATGGGGATGCACTGAAAAGCAGGAACAATAGTTTGTCTGTGTATACAAGGCTAAATGCATTGCTTATAATATTACTGTAGGATTGCGTTGGAAATCAAGAACAAATGGATTGTCAGTGGTCATGAATTAATACAAATATTACTGAAATAATACAGGTAATATATGCATAAGCTAAATGTATTGATTATAATTTTACTGTAGGAATGCGTTGGAAATCGTGAAAATCCACATTGTCAAGTGTTAATGCAAACTTTACTAAAATAATATAGCTCTCCTATAATAATTTCCTAAGTCCAACTTAGATGTGGCACACGGGCGTAAATATGGAGCACTGAGGGAGGATCGAATTTAATACTTAGTTGTAATTGATTTAGCAAGACCAGCTTGTTAACCATAGCACTACGACAAAGTGCGCACATGGCTCTCGTAAAATTTACTCTGAAAGCTAAAACTATCTGTCGACTTCTTTTTACTTGTCGAAGATTATTTCGTATTGTTTTTAAGATAGGAAATTCTAATGAATAAACTTCTTATCAATATTTCCGCTTTGCGATCTTTAAGCCAAAGACGAATGTGTGTCAGCTGACCTCACAAAAGTTTGGCACCCGCTTTTAATTCAATTGAGTGCGAATACCACAATATAATTGGACATCTCGAGAGAATAAATATCAGCATATTACTAATGTTTATATCTGGAGCTCTTATTTAAAAGATTAGTCGCGATTAGATAGAAAAGATTCAATTTTCATCAGTTAGCAAATAAGGTTATCAAATTAAATTAACATTTCTCACAATTTAAATTTGATCGACATGAGGGAATACCAAGATAGCATTTGCTCTGTCTACAGATTCGAGACTTAGAATTTGAAAAGAAAAGTCTATATCCGTCGGGTCTGCACAGTAGCGTAAATCATATATTTCACTGGCGTTATTGAGCTCATTTGAGCCCGGGTAAAATCCGGTATTTCAAATGGTTATGTAACAGGGTTGATGTTGAGCTGTTTATTCATGTAAGCTACACTGTGTTGCGTTTATTGGTAGCTGATAGAGGATTCCTTTTCTATTTTTTCATACTGAAAATGAGATGAATAAAACTTACAAAAATAACGGACAACAACGAAACCTTGAAACACGTGTTGAAATTAATGACAAGAATATGTATTTTTCTTTTCGTAATGTTATTTACAATATTGGTTTTGTGTGTCTTAAATATTCTCGGGGTTATTGTCTTTTTTTTTTGTTTCTTTAAAATTTGGGTTTATTTGTTTATAATTGTTCCGAGAATTTCGTGGTTAAGGAAAGCTTTTGAAACCGTCAGCTCTGGATTTTCACCAAGCGAAGAAGATACATCTTGTCCCGTCTGTGTTGTCCTTTTTACCACAGCTCCTCTTGCTTGTGGTGGAAAGTTTGTTTTTGTAATGATGAAATTTCAGATATTTATTTCTAGAATGAGAAACATCATAATGAATCATAAAAGTTGTTACATGAATTTATCATTTGTGGTTATACGAGGGTCATTCAATAAATTTCGGTATAAGGACTTCTAATACAGATAGAAGCTTACTTGTTTTCTTCTTTTTTTTTCAACGTAGTCTCCCCGCACTGTCACACACTTTTCCCATATGTGCACGAGCTTCCGTATTCCCTCAGCGTAAAAATCTTTGGACTGATGTCTCAGCCAGTCGCTCACAACACTTTTGACTTCATCGTCACTTTTAAACTTCGTGCCTCTCGTGAATGCTTTCAAGGGACCCAACAGGTGAACGTCTGAAGGGGCAAGGTCTGGGCTGTAAGGGGGATAAGGGAGCAGTTCCCAGCCCAGCTCGTTGATGGCCTGCACCGTTTGGACTGCTGTGTGAGGCCTTGCGTTGTCATGATGCAAGATGACTCCTTCTGACTGATGACCCCTGCGTTTGTCCCAACAAATAAGCTCAAAGTCCTTGCAATGTCATCCACTGTCACCCTTCTGTCAGACTGTCATTAACTGATTCGATCACCTCAGGAGACCTCACTTCTGTAGGCCTCCCAGGCCTGTCTTCATCCTCAACACTGCTCCGTCCTTCTTTAAACAATTTAGCCCACTTGTAAACATTTTTTTAGCTGAAACATGTGGCACCATACACAGTTGACATTATCCTATGAATTTAAACTGGTTTTTACCCTTCAACAACCAAAAACTTGATAACTGACCACTGTTCAATCCTGGGGCATGCTTCTTGGTCGGCCATCTTTGTTAATTGCCAAAACTCTGAAAGTTTCTTTTTAATCGGCAAAAGAAATTAAATCCATGTGAAAAAGAAGTAAAACAAATTTTTTTTTAAAGTAAGCTTCTATCTGTATTAGAAATCCTTATACCGAAAAATTCACCTTTTTTATTGAATGACCCTCGTATATATTATCTATTAATAGCTCTGAAGAATCATACAACATTGCATTTTTTCTAGAGAGAAAACACATCTATGATCACTGAAGATCTAGGGTCTGTGATGGTGGAACGTTACTAGTTTGGTTGTGGAGACTGAATTTTCCAATCAAGCCCTTCCGTGATTGAACCACCAAGACTTGGTCATCCGCATAGATATTCACTAAAAATCGATGTTCTTGGGCAGATCATTAATATAGAGCAGAAAGCGGGTAAGTCCTAGAAGAGAACGCTGGGGAATACCTGCATTGATCTTATGGTCTCCCGATCATTGACCTTTAACATTCTTGTCATGGATTTTTTTTAACCAATAATTTGTGGATACCTCACGTATCATCGTGCGTAGACAATGTCGAAGTACAAAGTGTCGAAAGACAAAATGCCGAATGGACAAAGTGTCGAACGGACTAAGTATCAAATGGACAACATGTCGAATAGACAAAATATCGAACGGACTAAGTATCAAATATCAAATGAACAAAGTTTTGAACAAAAATAGAGTCGTACTGACTAAATGACGAAAAGTCAGAAATGTGTCTACAATAGAATATCTTTTACTTAGCATGCAAGTATCCTGCCGGCAAATAATTATTTTTAAATTTTAAACTAATATAAAAGCCTGCGATGAAAAAAAAAAATTTCTACATCATAGTTAACTTTTTTTTTTACAAGGATCGGCATTCAAACGACAGTAAAGAGTTAAAAAGATTTTCACCGAGTTTTTTTTTAATTCTGACGGCATGTTCGTTTTTACTTCGTTCAATTCTTTGTTTTTTTGAAAGTTTTTCTTTTAGACATTATGTTCATTCATCATTTTGTCCCATACGCAGCAGAATTGCCATGGTGTAAAATTTCGGAGCTTATCCTCTAAACAGATTCTTAATATACTTCCACCATTTCCAAATAAACATATTAATTGCGAGTTTATCATTGTGCTAAGAATTTTCTGTAAACTATCCCCTTAAGATTACGCATATATCCTTACTCTTCTTTGAAGCGCCTGTGTCAATCAAAAACACTCGATTTGCTTCATATCATATATAGAAGTTTTCCAAATTAACTTATACATTTAGCATTCCATCGAATTCTCGTTCAAACATTATCCCGTTCTGGGTAAGACGATAAACTACATCCGCGTCCTGGGTAAAACTATAAACTACATCCAGCAGTAAGGCCTCTGATCAGGAGGTTTTGAGGAGCGTGGAACCACCCCTTAATTGCTGGTATTCCCAAGTCTACCATGACCGGGGTTTTAGCACCTGTCAGAGTCCCAGCTATGGGTAAATAGTTAACCCCAAATTGGGGTCAAAGCACTTTGAAAGTGTAAAAATAGGTTTTAATACCATCAATACATTATTGCAAAAAATTATTACCAGCAATGAAATTTTGAAGAAAATAATTGTTACCAGGAATATATTTGGGGGGAAAATATTACCATCAATAGATATTTGTAAAAAAATATTACCAGCAATGAATTTTTGAAGAAAATACTTGTTACCAGGAATATATTTGGGGGGGAAATATTACCATCAATACATTTTTGTAAATAATTATTACCTGCAATAAATTTTTGAAGAAAATAATTGTTACCAGCAATATATTTGGTGGGAAAATATCACCCTCAATACATATTTGTAAAAAATTATTACCAGCAATGAATTTTTGAAGAAAATAATTGTTACCGGCAAAATATTGTTTTGGGGGGTAAATTGCCATCAGTAAATATTTGTACAAAATTATTACCAGTAATGAATTTTTGAAGAAAATAATTGTTACCATCAATACATTTTTGAAAAAATATTAACAGCAATAAAAATCTTGTCGGCATTAAATAACCCATTGAGGGTGATATACCGTAAAACAAAACAAACCAAAGCAAACCAATCAAACATTATCTTCGGACACACGCACACATGTGTTTGTGTGTGTCTGTGTGGTTGTGTTTTCATTCTCACTTTTACCAATCGTCACGCAAAACATAGATTCCTTTCCCTCATTGCTCGCCTACGGCGTAACAGGAACTCGAACAACAACTCAATGAATGGCTCGTCTTGTGTGCATCTTAAGAAAGCGAAGGTTGGAATACCTCTAGGCGTACTTGAGGACAAATATATGCCTGACTCTTTAACCCAGTGACACAATGGGCTCATTTGGGGAATTAAATGTGTCATACTTTATGTTGTGGTAGGATCCACCTAATCTGCATAGGTGACTACCGACTATATAAATAATGGTTGGTACCGGAAGACAGGAGAGCGAATACAGAGATCCAGCTAGAGACTCTGCCCGACTGCGACTTAGTCAACACATTCTCCAGGAACGTCTTCCCAGAAATATACAGAAATACTATATGTAAATATTGTGTACACTTTCTTGTTATAATACATTCTTATTCTTAGTACATTTTGTGTTGCATTATTATTCCATGCATTAGTCGAGATTCAACAATGAGTCAAGACTCAACACTTTATTTATTTGTGATTAGATTACATAATTCGAAAGAGAAAGTCTAATATTGTCCCGCGTGGACTAACGAATACACTCGACTAAATCTCTAATACGTAACGTTAGGTTTAATTCAACTACGAACAACGCCAGCCATTGCCGCCAGGGGTTATGCGGTGCTGGGGCCTTTCCCGCAACGTCGATTCTATAATTCGAGTTTTATAGGCCATATCAGGTGAGTGTATATATATATATCGGGTGAGTGTATATATATATATCGGGTGAGTGTTTATATATATATCGGGTGAGTGTATATATATATATCGGGTGAGTGTTTATATATATATCGGGTGAGTGTTTATATATATATCGGGTGAGTGTTTATATATATATCGGGTGAGTGTATATATATATATATCGGGTGAGTGTTTATATATATATCGGGTGAGTGTATATATATATATCGGGTAAGTGTTTATATATATATCGGGTGAGTGTATATATATATATATCGGGTGAGTGTATATATATATATATCGGGTGAGTGTATATATATATATCGGGTGAGTGTATATATATATATCGGGTGAGTGTTTATATATATATCGGGTGAGTGTTTATATATATATATATATATACCTGCATACGGTTTTTCCAAGCGTTCAAATCCTAGACGAAGCTGGATTGATCACATGTTTATCTGACATCCTGTGAGGCTTGGATTTAATCAGGTCAAACGGTTGATGCACCTGCCTTCTTTGACATCACAGTGCAAAATCTATTCTGTCATAATCTGTGGTGATTAAACATACGATAAAGGTATTGATTCATTAGTCGTATACTAACGTATACATGACTGATGATAAGGCAAGAAGCATAGAAAAGTACAGGTGTTTCACTAATTAGACTGTAATCAAGGTTTGGTAATATTTACTAAGACAAGCAGGTGTAACTCTACACCTGCAGCGATAACGCACCTCCACCTACACGTGCCAGAGATGGATCCGGCAAAAAATTGTTTAATGGTCTATATCAGGAGTCAGCAACCCCCGGTCCCTAGGCCACATCCGGCGAAGGATTTTTGCCCGACCCGCCAGCTTAACACCTGGACGCTAATTATCTAATTCATTTGTGGAGCAAGTGGCAGAAAAATATCAGCTGGAGTTAATCGACTTACAATTCCGAATCGACTGCTGACTTCTACAAGAAAGATGTTTTTGCCAAGTCTATTGAATAATACGAAAAGGATGGTAACATTATTTGGAAGTACATATGCTTGTGAAGAATATTTTCGAAAATTAAATATACCAAGATTCGTTTAAGAACATGGTTCGGTGATAACCACCTGAATGATGTTTTGCTCCTGTCATCGACAAATATTTCACCTGATTTATAAAGAGGCTATCGTACAATAAGCAGAAACAGGTGTCTCATTAAATAATTTGCCATTTCTAACTGTATTTCTTTTGTAGTAAGAAATTTGCATTTGAGGGGGGTGATTGTTAGTTGTTACCCTGTTATTTCTACAGTAAAATAAGGAATCTTGTATAAATAATATAACTTCGTTGTTTTTCTTTAAACCTCCAGACCAAGACACTGGACGGAGCGGTCTGAGGTCGAGACAATTTATTATAGTACATTTGATATCATGGCCGTTCTCTGAGACACTGCATAGATTTCTGGCTCGCCCTCTCCAAAAGGTTGCCGAAACTCTGGTCTATATGAAGAAAACTGATTAATCGGTTTGATTTTTTCGGGTTTATCAACTTTCTGTGTGTTATTCAAAACAGAAACATTTTCGGGGGGGGGGATTATTTCATTTTGCGAGCGAATATTGCATTAAGAATTCTTTGGAGATAACAAGGAATTTTTCCAGATAAAAGTTCTACCATTTAACATATAGAGGGAGAAAAGAGGGATGCATACCTTTCCTGAGGGTAGTTACGCATGCAATATTATCGGTGCTGATCTGGCGGCTCGGTTTCAGTCAATTTCTCACTGCCATAATGCTGCTGCCCTATATCTTTTTCTATAAATACTTTCATGGTAATTGTTCGGATGAGCTCTTCCCCGTGACTAGTTTAGGTTTTATTTTTGATGTTTTTAGTTTCTTTTTCCAGCTAACTTAGCTAGGGTATGTATGCTCATTTGGCCCCTTTTATTTCTGTCCCTATTTTTTCTTTAAGTTTAATTCTCCATCCCCACCCTCGTTAGGTGGTTAGAGATGCCAGTTCGTTGGTGGATGCGGGGCGCCTTTCGTTTTGCGTGCGTGTTTTTCGTATTTGTTGTTGTGTTTGAATGAGTGCGTGTCAGTGTGTGTGCTTGGGATGAATGAATGTTTTATACTATTTTTAGTTCCGCTTTGATTTCGACCTGTGAACTGGTATTTCTGCCACATTTAGTGATTGTGGGGGCTATTACTAATATTATTTTTCTTTAGTTTCTTGTAAATATTTTGTATTCATATTGTAAATACTCATTGGGGTTAGTTTTTTAGAATTGTTATTTTATCCCCCCCCCCCCCACAGAAACTGAATTGTAAATATGTGGACTAGTTAGTATTTACATGGAGACAGTGAGGTATTATGGTGGTTATAGTAAGAAAGGTACGTATGAATGTGGTGTTTTGGTGTAAGGAATATTGTTCGTACGATTGGGTCAGTGTTTGCGGCTAGCTAAGTTATAGCTAAGACAGAAGAAGACCGTCCTTTCCCCCAATCCCCCCTTTGGCCTTGTGCCACATTTCTGTGTATTAAACAGAATAAATATTGCTCTTCCCCGTGGTATTGTGGTATGTTTGGGTCAGTGTTTGTGGCTAGCTAAGTTTAAAGTTAAGACAGATGAAGACCGTACATCTCCCCCATAACCTATTTTGGCCTTGTGCCACATTTTCTGTACATAGCAGAAATAAATATCGCTCTTCCCTGTGGTATTGTAGCATATTTCGGTCAGTGGTTATGGATAGCTAAGTTTAAATTTAAGTCAGAAGAAGACTGTCCTTTTCCACATTTTTGCCTTGGGCGACTTTTTCTGTATTTGAAACGGAAATAAATATCGCTCATTTCTGTGGTTCATAGACTTTTCGAATTTAAGCGCAGTACGAGACTGAAACCGAGATCTCATCAATTTAGTGCTGAGCTGGCTAGATGTAGCCGTGTTCTATGTTAACAGTTTCTTTTCTCGCACTTCTCGCTTGTGGAACTCTGTTCTGGTTTCATGCTTTCCAGCCAACTTTAATCTTCAAAAATTTAATTCGCTATTTTCAATCGCTATTTTTGTGATGTCAACGAACCATTGTTGTCACTTTTGTGATGCCAACGAATACTCGTTGTCACTTCCGTAATGCTCGTTGTAGTAGAGACTTTGTAATCGCAGATACAACTATAGTAACGCCAATGAACAATGCTGGTGTCAGACGCCTTCGAATATCACTCGCACTAATAGTACTTGCTCGATAATACTCGCTCGACAAGTAACCACCGAATAGTCATTCGTATAGAGAAATAGTATAGTGAATAGAGGGCCGTATAGTAATAGAAATGAAATCTGAATAGTATAGAGGATAGACTATAAATAGCGATCCGTTAGTAATAGAGGATAGACTAGAAATAGCGAACGTTAGTCACCAAGCTAATTCCTACTCATGCGTTTCCTCTAAGGTCACGTGGTCTACTTAATTCAATAATGGGATCACCTGTGTTTTCTCACTGGCGATCTATGTTCAAACTCAAGTGTCGGCAGCGATACTTCATTCCTTTATAACATCTATCTACTGTCCTCCAGATTACTCTTTTTGTTCCCGCTCATGAGTAATGTTTCCGTGTTTCATTCTTCTACAACCAGTAATCCCTTAGTTGCTTAGTGTCGACTGGAATTCGAACTAGTCTCTCCGATTTCGCATTTCGAGCGGGAAAATACATTTGTTCTACCGATTATTAACCATATGACCGGATTTGTTAAAATTAACCATTTTGGCGTTATCTTAAGCAATAATTAGGTTCCCATTTATTGCGTTAATATTTGCTGGTTGAGCACGTGGTCGAGGTTGAGAAGATTCACTTTCCGACCATGAGATCCGGGTTTCAATCTCACCAATGTTCGATTTGTTAGGACAGTGACTTCTTGATGTTATCGGCCCAAGAAGTGACAACGAGTATTCGTTGGCATCTTTTTGAAGATTAAAATTGGCTGGAAAGCATGGAGCTGGAAGAGAGTTCCACAAGCGAGAAGTGCGAGAAACGAAACTGTTAGCGTAGAACACAGCTTTTTGAAAGCGCCTAAATATCATACCGCGGTTTGATCCAAGCCCTGTGAGTGAAATCGAGTAGACGGAACCATTTGAGAGCCGTCGATGGTTGTGCTGGCACGAAATCACAAGTCACCGTGACCGAGGATGTGAGAGTGCTAGCCTTGTTGAGACTGTTGGTCATGCCAGATTATGCGCTCTCTCCCAGAAACTGTAACTAAGGTCTGCTCATCATAGATAAGTTACGGCACGCAATTGGAAATTTTAAATAGTTAGTTCCAAACTTGAAAAACGTCGAGAGCCCGTCTTTCATATGCGTTGCCTTAACCACTTCAGCTATGGAATATAGTCTTTAGTTATGCTATGGTTATCTAGTAATATATTTTTTAACTGGTTTTAGATTAACAGATCGTGACATTTATCAGAGAGATGAAATTTAAATATGTATTATTGCATTCTTTCAAAATTTTAACACATCAGCAGATAGCTATTAATGTCAACAATTTGGCACAAATAGTTATTAATTTAAAAAATTAGTAATTAATGTATAATATTATCCATAACTACATGTACAAGAATGTCACTTTTGATAAAAGTTTAAAAAAATAACCATAAATACGTAAAAAATTCGTATATTGTCGAAAATTCCTTTTCCCACAATATAGCTATTTGTGCTATGTTATAATGCTTACTAGCTAAACAATAATACTGAATAAATTTTAACATATCAGCAGATAGCTATTAATGTCAACAACTGAAAACAAATAGTTATTAATTATAAGAATAAGTAATTAATGTATAATGTTAAATTTATTAATTAAATCAGAAGAGTTAGAATCGCTTTTGTATCCGAATTTTCGTAAGAATCTTTGTGTAGTTGTTAAGTTTGCTTTAAAATCTTTTTCATCATTTTCATCTAAATTAAGATAGCTATTAATAACTTAGAAGAAAAAAACATAACGTCTTTCGCAACAGTCCTTGTTTTTGATAATCTTCTATCTCTAACAAAAGAGCGTATTGTCTCCATGAAAGTCCTAAATTCTTTTTGAGATAATAATGGCATACTGATATATGTTTTTACTAATTAACCCATAGCTGGGGGAAGAAGAGGTGGATTCATACCTTTCCCAGGGCTATTTGCTCATAAGAAAATATAACGAATCCGACTGCAATTCGAGTCTCCGATTAACAATTTTGAACAGTTATCCAGTACACCACTCGTATATACAAGCTTGCAATACTTGATATTTATGTTAATGACCAAGCTTGTCGTTGCTTAACTACGGTGATCGTACGGGAACCGGAGTTTCAACGTGATGCGGCCGTAAGTTCAAATCTGTTGTAAAAATAGTATCAATAATATGACGGAATAAAACTAAAGTAATAAAATAGTAAAAATGAAGAGTGTATCGACTCAGGGCGATATGAAAAAAAGGCAATAATAAGATAGAGAAAAACTTTTATTAAAATAAAAGTATTTATGTAGAGTGTATTGACTCAGAATATTACAATAATAAAAATAATAAATGAGTTAAAACTAGTAATAAAAAGAAATAATTAGAGGACGTAAAACTAGTAAAAATATACTAGTAATAAGAAAGAGTTTACTGACCCAGAATATTATAAAAAATGAGACAATTAGATGACTTAATTCTTTTTTTTTCTTTTTTAATCGCTATCACCCCATGCAAGGCAGTAAAGCCACTAAAACGCACCGGATTACAGGGTGTCGAAGAATTAGGAACAAAAACATTAATAATGAACGGAGATAAAAAAAAAAGAAGAGTAATCAGGAAGACAATGGATAGCGATTGGCATTGCATTTAAATTTTTGCAGATTAAAGCTGGCTGCAAAGCATGGAACCGGAAAGGAAATCCATAAGCGAGAAGAGCGAGAAAAGAAACTGTTAGCATAGAAGTTACGGCCTTATCTAGCCAGCTCAACTGTCAATTAATGAGATCTCGATGTCAGTCTAGTTCTGCGCTTATATTCATAAAGTCTAGATACTATAGCGATATATATTTGTAATTTATTCACAAAATGTGACACAAGGCGAAAATGAGTAATAGGGCGAAAGGGCTGTCTTCTTCTGTCTTAACGTTAAAGCTAGCCACAAACACTGACCCAAACATACAACAATATTCCTAACACCAAAACATCCACCGTAATACCTCATTGTCTCCTTGAAAGTCCTAACAAAACCCCATATGTACAATTCATTGTTGTTGAAACTTGACTAATGCATGGAATAATAATGCAAACACAAAATGTAGTTAGAATAAAATGTATTGAAACAGGAAAGTGTACACAATATTTACATATAGTCTTTTGTATATTCCTGGGAAGACCGTTCCTGGAGAATATGTTGACTAAGTCGCAGTCGGGCAGAGTCTCTAGTTGGATCTCTTGATTCGCCCCCCATGTCTTCCGGTACCAACCATATTTATATCGTCGGTACTCCGCTATGCAAATTAGGTGGATCCTACCACAACAATTGTCGAGGTGGGGGGGGGGATAACACAACAATTTAAAAAATAGCCCCAATGAGTATTTACAATACCAAGGAGAGAGATGTTTATATCCGCTTCAATACAGAAAATGTGGCACAAAGCCAAAAATGCTGAATGGGGATAAGGACGGTCTTCTGTCTTAACGTTAAACTTAGCTAGCCACAAACATTGACCCAAAAAACAATATTCCTTACACCGAAACTACGCATTCTTACTTACCTTTCTTTCTACATTCACCATAATACCTCATTGTCTCCATGAAACTCCTAACTATTGTTATATTAACCGTATGTACAATTCATTGTCTGTCGAGGGAGGGGAATAAAACAACAGTGAAGACCTTTTCCGAACAATTACCATGAAAATATTTATAGTAAAGACACGGAGAGGCAAGCTTACGGCGGTGAGCAAGTGACTGAAGCCGAGCCGCCAGATGAGGACCGATAATATTGCTGATTCTTCTTTGGGTCTTATCAATCTAGCAATAAAATGATAGTTATAATGAAGAGTGTATCGACTCAGAGCGTTGATTAAAACGTTAATGGTATTAAGAGGTATTAATGGTATTAAGAGGTATTAATGGTATTAAGGGTATTTCTAATTAGACCAAAAAGGAAATTAACGACCACTCTTCAGTTAATGAAGAGAATCTTTTTGGCCCACTAATATGAATGTTTCGTTTTTCAGTCAGCGTCTACTTTTCAAATCTATGAATTTTAAATTCGTGTCCGCTGTTTGAAGTGTTTTATTATTTTTAATTCCCTTGCCGTTTCAGGGTGTAGTTTATCATGGCTCTCCACGGGTCCCATTCTTTATTAGCTGTGAATTGCCATGGCATTTTCGGGAAAGATAATAGAGTAATTTCCTGTTGTCTTCGTCATGGTTTGGAATTGAAAGTAGTCCTCTCTTAAAATACGAGCCAAATTAGAGAGACTGGTCCACACCTGGCATCTCGGCTTCAGTCACTCTCCACTTCCATAACGTGACTTCCCTGTAACTTTTCTTAGCAAGGTGATGTTCCTGTAAAGATTTACTGCTCGTTGGTTTTAAGTAATAATGATAATGGCTACAATTTTCTACCGGGGATTCTCACCAAATTAGAGAGACCAGTCCACTGTAGATGCGAGAAGAAAAGACGGATTCACATCTTTCAAAAGAGCATTTGGATAAAAGTGAACAGGGAAGACAGTCTCGAATATTGAATCCTGCAAAACGATTTCACCTTCTGCACTGATACCCTTTAGGCTAGCTGCTCATCGATACGTTTTCTGCTGAGATAAATCGGTAATGTCATATCGAATGATTAATCCGCTGCTAAGAAGGTTGGCTCACTGTGTCATGCTAGACAATTTTTCCACAAGAATCAGTTTTGCACTTTTATAAGTCTACCGTTCAAAACAGTTTCTTCAATTACAACCATATAATTGCCAATTTCTCGAAGAGATTTTTTTCCTTCCGGTACCAGTCTACTGACAATGAGGGTGAAGGCTATGTACATTTAGCGTACCTGTACCTTTTCTATAAATATTCTCACGGTAATTGTTCTTATGAGCTTTCCGCTTTCGTACTTCGACTATACGAATTTAAGCGCAGTACTAGATTGGCAGCTAGGTCTCACATTTTTACAGCTGAAATTAATAGATATAACCATAAGTTCTCTAATAAAAGTTTCTTCTCACGCACTTCTCGCTTGTGGAACTCTCCTCCAGCTTCTAGCTTCCCAATAAACTTTGATGTTCAAAAATGTATATTCAATTTTTATCATCTGTCACCTTCCTGTTCTTTCATTTTCCTCTCTCTTTAATCTTGTTTACACACATCCCACGGTCGTAACGTAGCTTACCTGTATCTGTCTATGACAAGTATTCTGATGAGTTTTCCTCGTTGGTACATCAAATTCCTGAATTCAAGCGTAGTACTAGATTGGCAGTTTGGTCTCGTCATTTTACTTTTGAAATGACTAAATGTAATTGTAAGTTTTATTCTAATAGATTTTTTCCGCCGCACTTCTTATCTGTGGATCTTTCTTCCATATTCTTGGTTTCCTGCCAATTGCTTCTTCTATATGATATAACGCTTCAAGCCGTAGGCGATCATGGCTCTCCAAAATGTCTTATCATGTTTAGCTCTTAATAAATTTTGTCTTTTTGTAATTTCCCCTAAACCTTGTTCCTTGATTCATTTACTCAAGCTCATTAAGTTATGCGTTGATTTCCTCTGTTCCTCTTGCCTTCAATCTATCCTGTGAGTATCAGATTTTCTAAGCCTTCTTTCCTCATTATGTGCCTTAGTAATTCCAGTTGTCTTTCCCGATGTTAATTACAAGTGTCCTTTTTGTTTCCATTTCTTCTAAAACTTCGCCGTTGCTCTTTTGTTCCGCCCCAACTGCAATCTACAAATATTTAAATGCAACGTCAATAGTCATCTTCAGTCTCCTTAAACCCTGCTCTTTTTATTACCCTTTCTCCTCAGTAACGTTTTCTCAATTTCCTTCACTCTCAGTAACCCCTTGCCTCTTAGTGGCTTTATTGCCTTGCTTGGGGTGAAATGATCAACAAAAAATGTGTTGCTTTCTCTTAGCATTCTCTTCATCGCCTTGCTTACGGCGAAATGACTTTTACAGAAGACAAAACTGATTGAATCAATTCGGCTGTATGCTTCTTTTTCAATTTGACTCTAGGGTCAATAGTATGCAAAGTCAGATCTTTTTTTTTCTCTCTTTAATGAAAACATGCAGAAACAACTGCTTATTATTCTAGGTGTGCCTACGAATGGTGAAGGAGCAGTATTTCCCTTAAGACTCTGTTTCCACTGTTGGCAAAATATTAACCCATTTCTAAAATATTTCCACACCATACAGATTTCAATATCAACTCCACGCCCTGAGATTTTATTTGCTTCGGGATTCTTCAAAGAGTTTTTTCCTCTTAACGCCTGCTAGATGTTTAGCGAGTATTGCTTCATACAAGATCGAATTTAATTCGTCAGTGTGTTCATATAATGCTTATAATATTAAAACTGTGCTTAACTCCGGTGGTCGGACAAGAACCGGCGTTCAAAGTGCTACTGCCGTAAGCCCATTACACTGAAACTTGACATATATAAGTAATAGAGAAGCAAAATAGATTCATAAATAGATTTAACAACTTAAGTATTTGCCAATTTCAAGCATGGAAAGATTAGCAATCAAACAACGTATTAAAGTTATCAAAGCCTATTACGAAAATGGACGTTCAAACAAAAATGCATTTCACGCGCATCGCGATATTTTAGTCAACATAATCGACCAACCGAGAGTGCATTTAGAAATGATGTAAAGTTGATGTGGAGAGGTTCAATTCCTGCGCGTGATGAATAGAGGTGTCGGGATTTTCGGCCACATTCACGTGCGCTGCAGCAATGTTTTCAGCTGAACGGCGTAACAAGCACACAATAGTGTTTTCACATATGACACCGACCCAGTCTGTTTGAATTTACGAACAATTTTTCCAATTGCACTCTTGAAACTTTAACACGTTGTTTACTTGTTAATCTTTCCATGACTTAAATTGCCTAAGACTTAAGTTATTAAATCTGAAAGAAAAAGAAGAAAATCATTAGACGCT
This sequence comes from Acanthosepion esculentum, assembly GCA_964036315.1. Taxonomy (NCBI): domain Eukaryota; kingdom Metazoa; phylum Mollusca; class Cephalopoda; order Sepiida; family Sepiidae; genus Acanthosepion; species Acanthosepion esculentum. Next base: position 33,942,801 of record OZ038503.1, on the reverse strand, counting down.
TAAAATTAATTCACATTTAAAATCGGTCCAAGTTATTGGAAAACCCTTTATCTATTACATACACGTTTCATTATTTGTTCTGATGCAAAATTTAACAAATAAATTTATTTCATTCTGCTACCAATTTAATTACTCTATCTGGTCTAAAATGCATTTTTATAGGATTGGATATCTTATCAACCAACCAACGTTATCTAAAAGAGAAGTTAATTTACTTAATTTTAACATCAGTTTCATTATTTTGTCTAGTTTAAAACGTGGTTTATTGGTTCGTAGATATTATCAATCAGACCTAATAACTTATAATTTATTTTGATACTAGTTTAATTATTGTATCTGGTCTAAAATTTGTTTTATTGTAATGGATATCTTACTTATCAATGAACTCTCGTAATTTTGAAGAGAAATAAATTTACTTAATTTTAACACCAGTTTCATTAGTGTATCTGGTTTAAAACATAGTTTATTAGCTTGGGGGCCTTTTCGAACGGTCCGAATAATTTTAATACTTGTTTCATTAATTTAATTAGTTTAAAACTTGTTTTCCATGGTTGGAGAACGAACTTATCAATCAACTCCTGATTTTGAAGAGAAATTAATTTACGAGTATGGGACTAGATTCCAGCTCCAAATGCGCCTACTGTTATGGGATCCGTGCTCCACACATCGCTAAATTCCAGAGCGAACTTCTGGTATTTATCCACTTACTTCACTTTCTTTCATTTTCATTCTGTGGTCCGCTGGCACAGCTACTTCTGTGGTCTGGTAGTTTTTTTCTCTCTTTTTTTTTACGGTTATCAAGTTTTTTTTTTTTATAGGATAAGGTTGTCAGTCTGGAACTTAAACTTCCAGAGTATCTTATCATTTTTCTGTTACTAAAACAGCATCCGTTTTTTACTGATACTATTTGTTTCCATGTTCGGACCCAAGCCGTTTGCACAGTTCCAGACGTATCACTGTTTCTACCCCATCTGCAATTGTTATCCTACTAAGCCCGCTTGGTCCATGGACTAATTATTTAATTTATTATCATTGGTTGAAAGGGCAGCAATCAAACAAAATAACCCTGGGGTACGGACATCGGAATCCCAATATACAGTCGCCCCTCGCCACTTCGCGCTTCGACTTTCGCGGCTTCACTCCATCGTAGTATTTTTTTCTGGTTCCGGTATGCACTTCATGGAGCGTTGGAACTCCTCACGCAGATGAAAAGACAGCGCCTATCACGATGTTTTTTTTATTTTTTTTATTTTTAGCCGCGAACTCAGACACCCATCACCTAGGCTTAGTATGCCTTCAGCATAAGAAGACGACGCACCACCTGAAGACTCTTCTCCTGAAGTCGTGCTTTAGAGAAGCAGTAACCTTTGTTGTGCAGTACATCTCTTCATCGCTTCATCATCGAACAAGTTGAATTATTTTCCTAGTTTCACACTAACCTAGGAAAATAATGCAACTTGTTCGATGATGAAGCAATGTACACATAAGAACTTTTTGTACGTTTTTAATGTACAATAATAATAATAATTGTCGTAGTCGGGTCTGGAACTGAATAACCGCGATAAACGAGAGACGACCGTGGTTTTAATATACAATAATAATAATAATATGATAGTTATAACGTCTAATATGTCTTATTTTCTCTTATTTTGTGTAATATAGTGGTAATATAAGTGTAAATGAGTGTTATTTTATGTCTAGAGAGCTCCTATAATGTCAAAAAATATATGTCTCTAGAGAGCTCCTATAATGTCAAAAAAATGTATGTCTCTAGAGAGCTCCTATAATGTCAAAAAAATGTATGTAGAGCCTCGTTCGGGGAGGTTGACCGGCCCGATCCCGTTTATACGGGATCTACGGGCTATTTTTTGGCCGAGCCTACGGGCTCGGGTACCCCACTTTAAACCCGGCCTTGTGCCACATATGTCCCTCGTGGGGAGGACACTAAATACTTCAGACAGAGTCAGTCAGAATCAGAGACAGAGTCGAAGTCAGACGATTACTGTAAGACATTGGAATAGTGACACTTGTCGAGACAACATAGTTCACTCTAACCAAATCTGATAGTCATTACTAATACTTCTACTTCTTTGTACATATTTCTGTTTGTAATATATCTGTGTTATTCCATACCTGTGTTCGGGTTATTCTTCATTGGTTCTACCTTGGACCATCACCGTCGGACAAGGAACTTGGACCATAACATGTCTCTTACTGAGAATATTTACAAATACATATGAAAATAGCTTACGATATGAAACTGACAGTCGCCATGTACTATTGATTTCTATGTTCATAATGTCTGTATCTAGTCATCGATAATGTGCATATTATGAAACAATAATTATTTAATATATTTTCTGTTTATACGTTATTTTTATAGATATCATTTATTTAAATAAATACTCTGTTTTAATTAAACAGTATCAATTACATTTACCGGCGTGAATATTCAAAAAAATTTCGTAGAAAATAAACGCTCTCCTAACATTTAGGCCGGTAAATGTAATTAATACTGTTTAATTAAAACTAAAGCAATTACTTAAATAAACTATATCGATGAAAATAACGTATAAACAGAGAATATATTCAATAATTGTCAGACTTAATCCACTTCATTATATGTTGTCATTGTTTACGTTAAGATACGCTTCGAGAGCAGGTATGATCGATCGAGAAAAATCGTCAAAGGTGTGTGTTTATAAACAGCAATTTGGACTTTTCGCTTCTTTGTGGCTGAATGGTTAACAGCACGTCAGATCAAATAACGGTTTCCTTACAGGAATACAGGTTCGATTCCTGTTGGAGAGCGCATATTTTCGACGAAATTTCTCGAACATTCCGGTCGGTAAATGTAATTAATAATGTTTAATTTAAAAAAAAAAAAACAGAGCATTTACTTAAATAGATTATATCTATAAAAATAACGTATAAACGGAAAATATATTCAATAATTGTCGAACTTAATCCACTTCATAATATGTTGTCATTGTTTACGCGTTAAGATAAGTTTCGTGAGGAGAAATGATCCATCAAGAAAAATCGTCGAACGTGTGTGCTTATAAACAGTAATTCGAACTTTTCCCTTCTTTGTGGCTGAATGGTTAACAGCACGTTGAGTGGCAGTGTGCACATTTTTTCTGCGTAACATTTGAGTGAATGTGTGCAAAATAACGATGACCCACCTTCCCAAATTCAACTTATACTTGTTTCTGAAGAGACAAAAAAAAACTTTAATTAAATAAAAATCATGACACACGGACAAGAGTTATGGCTAACATTAGTGGTGTTGAACATTTGTTTTACGAATTTAACTGTATTTTATTTAAATTAATTTGTTTTATTATTAAATTTAAGGAAATATTTCATCAAAATATCGTGCGGACTTAGTAGTAGACATACCACATGACTTTTTAGGTCCATTTAGGAAGAAATAGATCAATATAATTTTGGAACCGATGTTCTTACGAAAAAGTGTATAAAACTCACAAAGTTCGGCTCCAAATATGAGGCGCACCGAAGTCACAAAGGTCCAGATCAATCTAACTGCTTATCTCCAAGATCCCATTCACATCCACGCAAAAAGCTACCGCACTGACAAACTACAAAGAGATCGCTCCAAACTACGGCGAAACAGTTCACAGTAAAAACTAAATTGTAACTATCTTATGTATCCCCAGTTAGGACCAGGTACGCACACACTTACTGAGTCTTTCACACAAACGTACATGTAACAACATTTCACTGTTTCCCACATACGTACATAATTGGTTATTTCTTGATACTACGTTGTTTTTTTCGTCTGGATATTATCCTTTCAATCAAAATCGTAGGATTATTCTAAAGGGCCGATTTACGAGCAGACCCGAAACAATATTTTATGCTATTGTATCGATTCCCGACACTTCGAATTTTGACATTTAACAAAAACCCGAGTAGACGGATTCCTACAAATTTTCGAAAATATAAGGCCCGCTATAGTTTTTGCAATTTAGACGAAAATTAATCCAGCTTTCATACTTTAAAATACGGATATCTTACCGGAAGTGTTTATAAACTGTACACTGTTCACTTATTAAGGTTAACAAAGAGCTATTTTAAATTACAATATTGTACTTGGAATAAACGAAAATTACTTATATAAAACATTCCTTCTTTGACGGCACGAGTACACACACTATATATATATATATATATATATAGGGAGAGAGAGAGAGAGAGAGAGAGAGAGAGAAAATAAGAGAGAGGAAGAAAGAGAACGAAAGAGATACGTTGTTAATAATGCCAATAAGGAAAAAAGTTTTTTGTTTAACAAATATTTATTGTTTAATATCGTCACCTTAATATATATATATATATATATATAAGCTTAATCGTAAATAGCAATGACTTGTCAGTCGTGTTAACGAAGCTTGTATGAAAGAGGAATTCCTGCCCAAATTATATATATATACATATATATATGTATATATATATATATATATATATATATATATATATATATATATATATATATATATATATATATATACGTAATAGTGTATTTTGGAATAAATTCCTCTTTCATACACGTTTCGTGTATATATATATATATATATATATATATATATATATATATAGTAAGGAGACGATATATATATATACATATATATATATATATTAAGGAGACGAGATATACATATATATATATATATATATATATAGGAGACGATATATATTTATATATATGTAGTAAGGAGACGATATATATATATATATACATACATATATATATATATATATATATAATATGCGCAAATACACTATTTTATATATATATATATATATATATATATATATATATATATATATATATATATATATAATAGTGTATTTGGGCAGGAATCCGTCTTTTATACAAGTTTCGTTAAAGACAAAGAAGGCAATTAAGCTTTTTTATTTTTTTTCGTTCGTCTAGTATTCTATTTTGTGAACACATCGTAAAATTAATGGACATGTAAAAATTGTCCAAATGTTCTATATATCCGAACGCTTTCGGCTATTCTTCTAGCCATTATCAAGTATGTTTTTGTTTCTATCGTCTGTTTTTCAATGAATGTGTAGATTTTTATATATGTTTCGAGAATGATAGAAATATTTTTTTTGCAATTACGGTCAGCACAATAAATCAATTAAGACTCATCTAAACACAAACGCGAACTTGATTAACTCCATCCGCAACATACTTGTAGAAAATACAAGTTATTATGCCTCGTCCACATGTGAAAAAAAAAAGCCTAAAAGTATTGGAAGCACTAATAATAAAAAAGGAAACGCCAACACTGAACAACATCATCTATGAACACGGCCACAACGTACTGACAAAAAAACTATAACTCTAGATACATACATAAAACAAATGCATACATTCAATTAAAAATAAAAATCATTCTTAAAGAATAGCCGAAAGCGCCCAGAACATACCGAACATTCGGAAAAGTTTAAAATACATTAAGTCCAGGGAAGAAGATAAAAATTATACGAACGAAAGAAAAATTAAATAAAAACTTAAATTGCGGTACCTTTTCAGTTGTCTTTAATGAAACTTCTATAAAAGAAGGTTTACTGCCCAAATACACTATTTTTTTATTTTTTTCTCTTTAATCATTTCACCCCAAGAAAGGTGGGAATGTCACTAGTACGCGGGGGAGGGGGTACAGAGAGTGAAGGTGTGAGAGAAGACTGGATATAGGGTGTGGGGACCAAGAAAAGGATAAAAGCTGAACGGGGTACAATAAGATAGAAGATGGTGATTGACGTTGCATTTAAATTCTTGAAGATTGTCGTTATCAGGGAAGCAGTGAAACGGGAGTTCCACTGGCGGGAAGGGCGAGAAAAGTAAAAGAGTGGGACCTAGATGCAAATCTAGTAGAACGCTTAAACACACGTAGTCCGAGCACCAGGGAAAAAAACTGGTCAGAACAGTAGCTATGAAAATATTTGTAGAAAAGACAGAGGGGAGCCACCTCACGTCGGTGATGAAATGACTGAACGCGAGATAGCAAGTCAGGATCGATTACATTACAAATCTTTCTTTGGATTTTGTCAAGAAACTCCAAATGAGTAGCAAGAGCACCTGACCATATATAGCAACAGAATTCCATGCACGGATGAATGGTAGATTTGTAAATGTGTAAGATGGACTCTGATGAGAAAAATAATCTGGAACGACACAGTGACCCAACTTTCCTTGCAGTAGATGCAGCTATTGATTCGATTTTGTTCCACTTCAAGTCAGTTTATGTATCGTGTACTTTCATGAGATGGACGATTACGGCTCTCCGCAACTTCCTATCTTTATAGTTTTAAGCAATATTTGTCTCCCTACTATCACTCCAAGTATCTATTCTGACATCAATTTACAGAAACCAGCTAGGTAGATTACTCAGTATTTTCTTCAATGTCCTGCGCGTGTTAAAATTTCCAAGCCCTCTTTCCTCATTATGTGTCCTACAAATTTCAACTGTCTCTTTCTGATTCTTAGTACATGTCGTTTTGATTTGCATTTTCCTTAAACCTTCCTCGTTGTCTATGATATTCTGTAGAACCACATCTCTGCTGCCTCAGATCTTTTCTTCACCTGTTAAGAAATTGCGCAGCCATCACTAACATATAGGAGAATTTACTTAGCTGTTCAGCACTCTTTTCTTTGTTTCTAACTAAATTTTCCTGTTTCTTAATAGTTGGCTTAACTTCTTGTCTGTACTCTTTATATATATATATATATATATATATATATATATATATATAGAGAGAGAGAGAGAGAGAGAGAGAGAGAGAGAGAGAGAGAGAGAGAGAGAATTTGTTTTAGCCAGGAGAAATAAGCTACATCCAATTTCAAAATTTAATGACGTAATCCCAACTCAACATAAATAAACAGTATTTGGAACTAGTATGAAATAGGTCTTCCATTTGCTAGTTTCAGTGCTTGTATTCGATTTTTCATGGATTAGATCAAGTTATCAACAATCATCTGAGCCATATTTTTCCACTCCTTTAGCAATGTTCTTTAAGGTTTGCCACTGACGTAATTTTGGTTGCACGCTCTCGAAGTCTTCTGTCAAGGTGCTCCCAAACGGGCTCTATTGGATTCATATCAGGATTTTCGGCTACCCCTGGCAGTGACTTGATTCCTTGCGATTCCTTCCAGGCCATTGCTACTTTGCTCGTATGACATGGCGCTCCATCTTCTTGATAAAGGTAGGCATTCTTGTCAATCTGATTGGTTTCAAATAGTGGGAATAGTCCTTTCTCTAATAATTGACAGGAATTTGGACCATTCAACCGCTTGTCAACAAGAATCAGCTCAGATATCCCTCACACCATTGCTCCAATCACTTCATGTTTCACGGTCGCCAAGACATCCAGTGTTCCAAGTCTCATTCTGATTTCTCCAAACATAGGCCTGTCTCGAATTCGAATATTGGAAGAATTTACTTTCATCTGATCATCTTCTTACTTACGAACTTTCATTGCAAAATATAAGTCAACTATCGTTCATAGATTAGAGTAGCTTGATATTGCATTGTCTGAAAAAAAAGAAGAGACGTTATTACAAAGCCAAAATTGCTGTAATCGATGGTGACTAAAAACTTATCATAGCCCAATGTATAGCCCAATGTATAGCCCAATGTATATATGTATCATAGCCCAATGTATATATTTAATATATATATATATATATATATATATATATATATATATATATATATATATATATATATATATTATATATATATGATAATAATAATAATAATAATAATAATAATAATAATAATAATAATATAAGTAGCTAAACTCGCCCGACAAAACCTTAGGTGCTTTGGCTTGTAAATGAACAAGCCAATACCTAATGGGAAAAAAGGATAAAAAAAGAAAGAACTAAGAACATATGCTTCCGACGAAAATAATCGTCTAGAATCTAAGTTCAGTTTCAAAATATATATATATATATATCACATATATATATATATATCACATATATATATGTGATATATATATATATATATATATATATATATATATATATATATATATATATATATATATATATATATATATATGATAAAAATATACTTCTATAGTATGCTGTATGGGATAAAGTGATCGATATCAGAGATAGAGCGTATGTAAATATAAAAGTGGACATTGAGGTCAACACCCAGCTCTGACAGTCTGTGCCATGGCCTGGCTTTTATATATATATTTTATTCCAACTTTATTTCCATAAAAACAAAATAAATAGAAAAACATATGTATTTTTCCTCGGTTTCTTCTCTATATATTTTTATAATTTTAAACTTAATATAGATTAAATTTAAAATTTAAAATTGGACATTTTTAATTTTTAATTTTATAGCATAATTTAATTTTTATTAGTTAGAATGGATTCTATTTTAGTCTAACCCCAACCTTAATGTATTAAATAATTATTATAACTATTATAGTCCGTTGTCAAGTTTTTTGAATTCTCATATACTTGTATTTTCATTGGTCATTCCAGCTTATGTAACAGCGTTTCCCCTTGCGAGCGATGTTTGATCGATTTGAACCTTTTAAAACCCTTTATTCTGCATTCATCACCATCACTTGATAAGTCACCAGAAGTGTTGAAACAAAATGGCTATTTTTGTAGTGATTTTATAACATATTTATGTTATAATTTTCAAATGAATAATTATATTTGCTCTACTCTGTATTGAGCACTCTTTTAAGAATAGTATTTTTGGTTATTGGAATTTATTCCGTATTCACCAATCCTATACTTGGATATATATATATATATATATATATATATATATATATATATATATATATATATATATATATATATATATATATATATATTGTTGCCTGTTTGTGTATTTGTGTGCATGTATGTGAGATTGTGTGTGTCTGTGCTTGTATATCTGAGTGCGCTTGTATATGTGTATATGTGTTTGTGTGTTTATGTGTCTGTGCTTTCCGCTTAGATGAAAATGTTGGCGGGGGTAGATCCACCGCTCGATCAACGGTGTTTATTCAGACTGACTGCAATCAGAGAGAGAGAAAAAATGCCCTGGACTTCTTCACAGTGAATAATACGAACCCAATCCATTAATTTAAGGCCGGACGATAACTTCCTAGCCGAATAAGTAAGGTAAGGTCAAATAGTTCGACTAAAGTAGAGGGAAACAGACATAATTTGAAAGAGGGAGAGAGAAAGAGCATGGCGGCGTGGGCGGTTTTAAAAAAAGAAAAAGAAAGGCGTGTTGTAAGGAAATGGTAGACGGATGGCGTGGTAAGGATCTTGTGAAAGTCGGTGCGTTCACTGTTTTGGTCATGAAAGTGCTTTGCTCGTCTGTAAGGTGATGTTTGCACAACGACCGAATCGAATTCTAGTGAATACTATGGTTTTTAATTTAACGTAGCTTTCATGGAGTGATCTACATGACCAAAACAAACAAGCCATCTTTTATTAATATGGACAAGAAGGGACAATCTCGCAGAAAAAAATAATTTTCTTTTCTTTAACGATATGAGATAGGTTATCAGAAAAAATAACAAATGCATACGTTGTGCTACCCAGAACAATTTTAATTGCTAAATGTAGTACAGATATTTGGTGCTAACCTTTTATGAGCAGTACATTTTTCATAAGCAGTACAGGCAAGATACAGGAGAATCTAGGGAACTATGCAAGTATGTTTTTTTTTATTTTTGAATTCTCAGAAATACTGGCTACTATCTTGAATATATATATATATATATATATATATATATATATAAATATATATATATATATAAAAGTGAACATAGAAGTCAACACTTAGAGGTTAAAGTCTGTTTCATGCGAGATGCAATCGTCAAGACACGATTGGCCTGACGATTTCATCTAGCATGAAACAGACTGTCACCTCTAAGTGTTGACTTCTATGTTCACTTTTATATTTACACACGCTCTATCTCTGATAATGAGCACTTTATCCCATAAATATAGCACATCTTAAGACTATATTTCTTCATATATATATATATATATATATATATTCATTTTAAACGTCATTTTTAGTAGATACCCATATTTGAGTAGACGTTCCGTTTAGATTTTAAATAGTATATTTATTTTCAGCCTTAATATTCGAGAAATCTCATTAAATGTTTCAAAGTCGGAAGGCGCAGTGTTGTGGTCTAGAATGATGATGATATTTCATCATTCTAAAAATTAGCTTGACACCAGTAATGATAAAATTAAGGATATTTCATCATTCTTAAAATAACCTTGTCATCAGTAATGACAGTAGAGAAGGATATTTAAACATCCTACCCTAATCATTATAAAAACGAGAGTCAGTAGAATAGAGTAGAGTAGGGTACCATAAAGCAGTAGACCAGTAGACATGTAGTAGTAGAACAGAAACTCACGTCTTTTCCAGCACCCCGGAAGATCGAAAACAGACGATGTCAAACCTCATCCTCACAAACGAAATTCTCGGAACTAAACCATGTCAAACGCCATCCTCACAAACGAAATTCTCGGAACTAAACCATGTCAAACGCCATCCTCACAAACGAAATTCTCGGAACTAAACCATTTCAAACGCCATCCTCACAAACGAAATTCTCGGAACTAAACCATGTCAAACGCCATCCTCACAAACGAAATTCTCGGAACTAAACCATGTCAAACGCCATCCTCACAAACGAAATTTTCGGAACCAAACCAAATAAGCACAGACTTTTAAACGAAGATACAATGAGAATATTTAATACATATACCAATATTCTGTAATTCACATCACAAAAAGAAAATACAAATTCTTGCTATTTACATCATCACATGTCTCAAGTTTTTATTGTTTATATTATTGTTGTATGTTTTAATTAATTTTGTTTTCAATATAAAAAAAGAGAAACGGATTCCTCCTACACTACAAATGCATATAGCAACGTGGTAATTATTTTAACAACACTCAAATAATATCAGGTCAGAATTACTACTTCATCAAACGTAGCTTACCTACTCTGTTACACATTTTTCTCGACTATTCAATAATAGTCCTAATAGTTTGCTAATTTGTTTATTATTTACTTTATTTATTGATTTTGTTTCTTATTTTTTATTCTATCTCGTCTATTCTAACAGGTGTGATTTGGTAATTTGTTCGGATTAATTTATTTTGCTTATTTTATTGTCATTTTGTTTATTTATTTATTTTTTTCGTTTTTGATTTTTAAGTAACGTAGTTATATATATTTTGTAAAAGTATTTTTGATACACCCTATATATATATATATATATATATATATATATATATATATATATATATATATATGAATTTTTCTATTTTATACTCACTAGGAGCTTATTTACACCGAGTTCTTGCTATTAATAATAAATTTCTTTTAGTCGTGGATCCTTATTTAACCCCCGTGTTTACTTTTTCAGTTTCGCCATCTTGATTATTGTTGTTCCAACGAATCTTTCTGAAGAAGAGTTGAACCAAACGAAGCCATATATATATATATATATATATATATATATATATATATATATATATAAATGGCTTTGTGAACAGTGAAATCAACGCTATTGTATGGTCATTCAGGCATTTAACCATGCAACAGAGTGTCACCGCTGGGTGTTGACTTCAATGTTCACTTTTATATTGACATACGTTCTATCCCTGATATGCATCACTTTAACTCATACCTTAAAACTTATTATAGATAGATAGATAGATAGATAGATAGATAGATAGATAGATAGATAGATAGATAGATAGATAGATAGATAATGAAGAGACTTAGATAGATAGATAGATAGATAGATAGATAGATAGATAGATAGATAGATAGATAGATAGATAATGAAGAGACTTAGATAGATAGATAGATAGATAGATAGATAGATAGATAGATAGATAGATAATGAAGAGACTTAGATAGATAGATAGATAGATAGATAGATAGATAGATAGATAGATAGATAATGAAGAGACTTAGATAGATAGATAGATAGATAGATAGATAGATAGATAGATAGATAGATAGATAGATAGATAATGAAGAGACTTAGATAGATAGATAGATAGATAGATAGATAGATAGATAGATAGATAGATAGATAGATAGATAATGAAGAGACTTAGATAGATAGATAGATAGATAGATAGATAGATAGATAGATAGATAGATAGATAGATAGATAGATAGATAGATAGATAGATAATGAAGAGACTTAGATAGATAGATAGATAGATAGATAGATAGATAGATAATGAAGAGACTTAGATAGATAGATAGATAGATAGATAGATAGATAATGAAGAGACTTAGATAGATAGATAGATAGATAGATAGATAGATAGATAATGAAGAGACTTAGATAGATAGATAGATAGATAGATAGATAGATAGATAGATAGATAGATAGATAATGAAGAGACTTAGATAGATAGATAGATAGATAGATAGATAGATAGATAGATAGATAATGAAGAGACTTAGATAGATAGATAGATAGATAGATAGATAGATAGATAGATAGATAGATAGATAGATAGATAGATAATGAAGATAGATAGATAGATAGATAGATAGATAGATAGATAGATAGATAGATAATGAAGAGACTTAGATAGATAGATAGATAGATAGATAGATAGATAGATAGATAGATAGATAGATAGATAGATAATGAAGAGACTTAGATAGATAGATAGATAGATAGATAGATAGATAGATAGATAGATAGATAGATAGATAATGAAGAGACTTAGATAGATAGATAGATAGATAGATAATGAAGAGACTTAGATAGATAGATAGATAGATAGATAGATAGATAGATAGATAGATAGATAGATAGATAATGAAGAGACTTAGATAGATAGATAGATAGATAGATAGATAGATAGATAGATAATGAAGAGACTTAGATAGATAGATAGATAGATAGATAGATAGATAGATAGATAGATAATGAAGAGACTTAGATAGATAGATAGATAGATAGATAATGAAGAGACTTAGATAGATAGATAGATAGATAGATAGATAATGAAGAGACTTAGATAGATAGATAGATAGATAGATAGATAGATAGATAGATAGATAGATAATGAAGATAGATAGATAGATAGATAGATAGATAGATAGATAATGAAGAGACTTAGATAGATAGATAGATAGATAGATAGATAGATAGATAGATAATGAAGAGACTTAGATAGATAGATAGATAGATAGATAGATAGATAGATAGATAATGAAGAGACTTAGATAGATAGATAGATAGATAGATAGATAGATAGATAGATAGATAGATAGATAGATATATAATGAAGAGACTTAGATAGATAGATAGATAGATAGATAGATAGATAATGAAGAGACTTAGATAGATAGATAGATAGATAGATAGATACATAGATAATGAAGATAGATAGATAGATAGATAGATAGATAGATAGATAGATAGATAATGAAGAGACTTAGATAGATAGATAGATAGATAGATAGATAGATAGATAGATAGATAGATAGATAGATAATGAAGAGACTTAGATAGATAGATAGATAGATAGATAGATAGATAGATAGATAGATAGATAATGAAGAGACTTAGATAGATAGATAGATAGATAGATAGATAGATAGATAGATAGATAGATAGATAGATAGATAATGAAGAGACTTAGATAGATAGATAGATAGATAATGAAGAGACTTAGATAGATAGATAGATAGATAATGAAGAGACTTAGATAGACAGATAGATAGATAGATAGATAGATAGATAGATAGATAGATAGATAGATAGATAGATAGATAATGAAGAGACTTAGATAGATAGATAGATAGATAGATAGATAGATAATGAAGAGACTTAGATAGATAGATAGATAGATAGATAGATAGATAGATAGATAATGAAGAGACTTAGATAGATAGATAGATAGATAGATAGATAGATAGATAGATAGATAGATACTAAAGAAAAAATAATTATGTTACTGTGATAACTTTCTAGATGGCCTAACAGCTTAGACAGGAAAGACCCGAACAAGGAAAAGAAAAATAAAGAAAGACCAAAAGGCAAACGCCTACCTACGTAAAAAAAAGTGCTCAACGCCTTAATTATCTAGATGGAGGAAAAATCTCTTCACACCATCAACACTTAACAGGGGACAGTTCAGTTCGTTATTCAAGTTTCATGATCTCACGATCTTCAAACGACCAGAACACCAAATATAAAATATGTAATCTTTCAAATTTTCGTAGCAGATGATAAACATTGTTTTTTGAAAATTCAAAGACTACAGCGTGTTTCATATGACGTCGCTCACTGGTTAATACAGTGTAACCCGGATATAAGAGTCCCGGATATAAGAGTCCCGGATATAAGAGTCCCGGATATAAGAGTCCCGGATATAAGAGAAACCCGAATATAAGAGAGATTTTCTCTGGTCCCAAATTAGAGCCTGTGTTAATGTATATAAAATAGACCGAACCCGGATATAAGAGAAACCCGGATACAAGAGACTTCTTCTCCGGTCCCGACAACTCTCTTATATCCGGGTTACACTGTATATGCAAATGTGGAAATTCAAATTGGAGCCGAAAAATTGCACAAAAATATGTTTAGGTAATATAACTTAAATCTATTACATTTTCTACAATTCTTTGACGGGGTTACGTATATATATATATATATATATATATATATAGAGAGAGAGAGAGAGAGAGAGAGAGAGAGATCGTCTGGTTACTTGCTCTGACTCGAAGATAAAAGACTGTCTAAGTAAGCATTCTAAGAAGAACTTGTGAGGAGGAAACGCTTGCACTGCAGACCCTAAAAACCTTATAAAGACTGTCAAAAGATTATTTTTAGTATAGATACGCTTGGAACAACCTGCAGTCAAGACAGGCCATAAATGGTGCAAAGGATTTTGAAAGGAGACACATTACGCATTCGGAGATGAAACGTTCTGCAAGAGAAAGAGATTTTATTTTAACTAATGGAATATTTAACTGTGAGTTATATGAATGGGTGTACTTCTCCGAGGCTAGTCTTATCGGCCATAGCAGGCATCACGCAAAACACTGCAACATGTACAATTGCAATGTTCATTAAGGTTTGGCATGTAATATTTGTGGTAACGTTTGTAAATCGTCAAGTGGACACATTCACCATTTCAATAGGGTGCATCCAAGTGAGCATGATTTCTGCCCGTTGACCTCTATGAACTTGAAGAGGGCTTGAAATTCAAATTTATTGCAAGACTCAAAACTTATTTATGAAAGCAGCAAGAAATATTTGCAGGAAATGTAAATTGACGTAATATGTGATCGGGACTCAGTCGCGAGTTAACATCTCTCAGTATATAAGGATGAGGGGGGCACTTCGACGTGGGATAATGATATATAGGTGTGTTCATCGTGATATATATATATATATACACACACACACACACACATATATATATATATATATGTGTGTGTGTGTGTGTGTGTATGTGTGTGTGTGTGTGTGTATATACGGTCAAATCACGATGATATATATATATATATGTGTGTGTGTGTGTGTGTGTGTGTGTATACGGTCAAATCACGATGAACACACCTATATATATATACACATACTGTTAGGCCCAACCAAGAAAGGTCAAAAAGGATTCTAAAGCCTAATGCTAGTTTTTATCCTGACCAGTTACCTGCCATGCGTTATACACGTCTAAGCGACCACGTATCATTCGATACATGACTGACGATGCAGATTTTTTCCCCGTAGTAGGTTGCCATTTCTTTCTGCGGTAGACCAATTGTTATCCATAGCTGAGGGAGGAGAAGAAGATGATTCTCAAGAGTCTTAGCACGTAAGTGAATGTAATAGATACGACTAAAATCCGAACTCGGCTCTTCAATCCGAGCCGTTATCCATTAACGCCACCGTGCCATCCTGTGTCCGATTCTAAGTGGAAGTAGATATTCTGATAAGATTTTTTAAATCTTGAACCAACTTGTAGCGTCTTACACGTGTACCGTCTGCGCCTGGATTTTAGATGTTGACGCAAACCTGTTATAAGATTTAGTCAAATTATAATCTCCTTTTTTTATGCAATATGTCACTTGAAGATATTGTCGGTCATGTCTCTCCACAGTTTCCTATCCCTTGTAGCACTATGCCATGTTTGACACCTTATTATCGTCCAAGTCCCTTTTCTGCCATCCATTTACACAGGCGCGTAAGGTATGTTGCTCGCTGCCCCCTTCAGTGTACCTGTGAGTGTCAGAATCTCCAAGATTCAAATTTCATTACAATTCCTTATAAATGAATTGCGTATATAAAACAATTGGGTTGATTGTAGTAATGGCTACGATAAAACACAAAAACAAAAGGTTTGTTAATTCATGAAGAAGTTTAATTCAGAATTTGTTTCGAATGAGAAAACATGGGCTTAATTTCGATTCAATCTTATATAACGATGCTTGTCATAATATATTTAAAATTGGCAAAAGATAAGCTTTGAAATTGTCTATCTTAAGATATATTTTACAGTTTACACTGATAATGAGAAAGGAAATGCTCTCTTGGTTATAAAGGACACCGAACGGAAAAAGTTTTCAAAAAAGCAAATAGAAAAGTTTTGATATTGTCTATCTTAAAATATATTTTACACTGAGGGCATTTAAAGAAAGAGCTATCTTGGATATAGTGTGCAGCTTACTATACACGATTTTAAAAAAGAAATAAGAAAAGGAAAAGCTTTGGCATTGTCTAACTTAAAATATGAAATTCAACCCTTACAATCTGAGAGCTGAAGGGTCTTGCAAGATATAATACCAAATTAAAGATGTAAACGAACTAAAATTATTACCCAATGAGCAATAGACTTAACCCTGACCTGTGAGTACAACTGTACCATTGAGTTCAGTAAGTGTGGATTTTTCTAGGTTCGAAATGTCTGTGAACGAATTTGTGCATTCGTGTGAGTGACTGTTGTAGGCATGCCCCATATTTGAATATATGCGTGTCAGTTTATTCTTGTGTGTGTTTCGACGTTTTCGCCTCTTTGTGTACGCCGGTTGATTTTTATGAGCTCGTGTGTATGTGTGTGTTTAAGCCTATGTATATTCCGTTTTTCCGACTGTGTGTACGTGCATAGATCAACGCCAGCAATTATCTAACCCGCTGAAATTACACGCTGTATAGTTTTACCTCGATGCCATCTGGGTGTCTGTCGGTCGGTCAGAGCACCTGTTATTACAGCTCCCCATCCGAAGAAAAAAAATCATGGCCATTATCGCCAGCAACCGCCTCTTCCTCATTCCTCGTCACTTATTCAATCACCTCTTATCTATCATCGACTCAGCCCTTGCTTGCCCACTCACCGCTTCCGTCCTCTCACTTACGTTCGTCAAACTCCAGTCAATCCTTTCCCCTGCTACGCTCCCAGCACCCTACTTCAAATAGTCTATTACGACCTAGTCGCTACCTGAAATTTAGCATGTCTCAGTCTTCGGACGAGGTAGGTTAAAAATATATCTGATGCCTAACGACTGGGGATCCAGCGTCAATACTGTATCTCCTCATTGTAGTGAGAAGGTAGTTTCAATATTTCACCCTGATGTCTGCAGCAATTATTTAACTGTTTTCGGGGCAAATAAACACCATCGATAATAAAATTACCAATATCTATTTTAAATGTACATTGGTCGGTGTTAATTTAGCTTGTTATCTACAAGGAAAATATCTCCACCGTACAAATGTTATTTTAAGAATAATATCTACATAGTAAAACATATTATAACATATATATATACATATATACATTTTTTTCGTTTCAACATTTGGAAATAAAATCTGTCCTTTAAAAGGGCTGTGGTGAAATAATTTATTATATGGAACCTTAAAGTAGTCTGTTTTTATTTAAAATATATCCACACATATATATATATATATATATATATATATATATATATATATATATATATATATATATATATATATATATATATATAACATAAAGAAAATGTAATTAAAATATTACATTTTTTTATTTATTGTTATATGTTAGAGATAAACAGCATGCACATTGGCTGAAATGTGTGCACCGTACACCATGGTATCTACAGAATAAAACATTAGAATCTATACCGTGTGTAACAGCAACACTTTGCAATTGTTAGACAGACAAAATCGTACATATGGGGACAAGTTAAGATTAGTGGTGGCTATGGTAAGATTAGGATGTAAGAATGTGTTGTTTTGGTGTAAAGTATACTGTAGTTTGTTTGGGTCAGTGATTATGGCTAGCTCAGTTTAAAGATCAGACAATTTGAAGAGCAGCTTTTCCCCATCCATCATTGTGTTCTTATGTCACATTTCTTGTAAATTTACAAGAATGTATATCACTTTTCTCGTTCATACCCCGACAGCCTGAATGTAAGCGTAATTACGTAAAAACCGTTTACTTAGTTCAGGGATAAATATTGATTATTTATTTAGTTTGCAAATAGGTAAATATTGGTCACTCAGATTTGAGCCTAAAATTATTTACTTGATTCGAGTATTGCGTAAATATTGGTGGTTTATATTTGAGTCTGAAAGTATTTGCTTTGTTCGAGGATAAATAAAAATTGGTCGGTGTTAATTTAGCTTGTTATCTACAAGGAAAATATCTCCACCGTACAAATGTTATTTTAAGAATAATATCTCCATAGTAAAACATATTATAACATATATATATATATATATATATATATATATATATATATATATATATATATATATATATATATAACATAAAGAAAATGTAATTAAAATATTACATTTTTTTATTTATTGTTATATTTTAGAGATAAACAGCGTGCACATTGGCTGAAATGTCTGCACCGTACACCATGCTATCTACAGAATAAAACATTAGAACCTATACCGTGTGTAACAGCAACACTTTGCAATTGTTAGGTTAAGCTTTGAAGTGTTGCATCCTAGAAATGATTAAAGATATCTTACTGGAATTCTCTGAAGTGTTTATAACACTATTAGACTCTACTTTGAGCTGTAAGAATGTATTTAGCTCTAAGTTGATGATACCTCTTGTGGTTGTGACCTCTTGATCCAGTTTTCCTCTCTACTGCTCCCTCTTTTTAAATTTATTCATCGTTCTCTTGATGGTTTTTAAATGGACTTTGAAGATGAAAGACATTTTATGAATGTTTGTGCTATTACTGAAGGCCTGAATGAAATGAAATGTTCATCATTAATTAATCATAGCTAAGTATCGGAAGCTCATGAAGGATTGAAAAAATTCATATATATATATATATATATATATATATATATATATATATATATATATATATATATATATATATATATTATTCCAGGATCATTTTCCAAGTAATTCAAGATGATCTTCGCCCTTTCTAACCTTCCTGTACTGGAGTCACAAGGTGCCGCACATGTTTCCCGCAAGATTTTATTTTCAAGTCTTTTTTCGGTGCTCTTTGGACTGCCATAGGTAAAACTCCTCTCACACGTGCCAAACGTCTTACAAATTCAGTTGGATCTTTTCTTATTGATCTCTTTAGCTGTAAGTTGAAATGATGATCCCTCTTCCTGTTGTGACCTCCTGATCCAGTTTTCTTCTCTACTGTTTCTTCTTTTTTTTAAACTTATTCACCATTCTCTTGATGGCTCTTGAATGGACTTTGAAGATGGAAGCCAATGTATGAATGTTGGTATCATTATTAAAGCCCTGAGTGATATTTTTCCTCTCACCGTTGCTCAGTTGAAAAAACATAGTGGGGCTGAAACAAAGCGATTTTAACCTGTTCTCTTTCTAGCTGAATAAGGGTTTTTCAGTGATTCTTATAACAAATGGTGTAACGATGGCTAAACGTCTTATCTTAGCTATTCTGTTGGCAAATATATTTTGAAATTTTTGAGATTTTTGTGTTGTCTTTACAACTGATTCTATATTCTGTGACCAAATATAAATCCAGGTAGGTAGATATATAGAAGGACAGGAGGAAAAGAACAAAATATCTCTCTTCTTATATATGCAAATCAGTAGGTTCGAAGCCGATATATACAGTAGAATACCTGACAACCGGACTAAGAAGGATTAAGATAAGTGGGGTTATATTTAGATTAAAATAAAAGAACTGGAATCAGGTTTAATATTTATTTTCAATGTTTTATAGTAAACAAAATAAGCTAATGGTGAGTGAAATATAACGGAATTGATTTTAAGGAAAAAGAAATAAATTATGTAATGTTAATGAAAATCCATTAAATTAAGTCTGCCACGTATGCAAAAACAAATAATGTGACGAGGATTTTTTTAATCGCTGTTGCATGATGATTCTTTCTCTTCTAATGTCATTCTCGATTTTTTTATATTTCGTTTTGCTTTTGTTCTTGAAACCTTTTAAGGGAAAGACACTTTTAACTCTGCGTGCTTTATTGCAATCGTCATAGCGGAATGCTGGCTTTCTTTCCATAAAACTGACAACCTTTTCAATAGCTTTTTCAATTTCAGTCCAGGTTTCATAACAATCATGTTTTTCTTTTAATTTGCTTGTTCATTGTGACAGTGTGAACGTTGGTGAATAGCTTCTTTGGAAGATTTTATTTCATACAATGTTGACTTTCTTATGTTGAACTCGGCCATTAGTTACAATGAACTTTCACCAGCGTCTAGTCTGTTTAAAATTTCCACTTTTTGCGATAAAAGCTGTTCTTTTCCTCTTATTCGCATCATCTTTTGCATCAATACAAGGCATTAGGGTGAAGTAAACATAAGCAATTATCCAAAGTAAATTTCCTGTATAAACAGAAATTTCAAATCAGTTACATATACACATCAAAATCATGTCCGGATATGAGGTATTCCGGATATGAGGGATTATACTGTATTTGAGCTTAACAACTTTAACAAAATATTGCAATAAGAATCATAAATATGAATGCTGGTTGTTATTTCAAGAAGTAAGGGGGTACAAATGTAAAGATATGAAAGATTTTGCATGTGACAATTTTTTCCATCTCACTGAAACAGCTGCTAAAAAAGGCATTTCAAATCAGTTAGTTTGTTTAAATTTTCCACTTTTTGCGATAAAAGTTGTTCTTTTCCTCTTATTCCCATCATCTTTTGCACCAATACAAGCCATTAGGGTGAAATAAGCATAAGCAATTATCCAAAGACAGAAATTTCAAATCTGTTACATATCACCCAAAATAGTTCAAATATACACATCAAAACCATGTCCGGATATGAGGCACTCCGGATATGAGGGATTCCGGATATTATGGATTCCGGATATGAGGGATTCTACTGTAATTATTTTTCGATTTAAACTGCTTCCCTGAAAACTTGCGTACGAACACTTTGACACGGTGTTAAAGTTAGGAAGCTTGTCACGTTTGTACTTTTAAGACTGAGTGGGGAGTTCGATCCTTACTGGAGGCTGGATGCTTCGGTTTAGAAAATCATTAATACCTACCTTGTTTCGGCGAAAGCCTATGCAATGGAGTTACAAAATATATTAAGCATAAGCCCCAGAGGGGCTCCCCGCAAGCAATTCATCTCCTATTGGATGGGGGTTCTGGATCTGTTGCCTGCGCTTGAAATATCCCCAAAAGCGGAAGTGCCGAGATGGCTCGGGCAATTTTTGCACTGTATTGCCGGTAAACTCAGCTTTAACCCTCGACCTTGTGTCACAATAAGTAGCGACGTGGATTCGCTGAAAAAATCCATCTTGAAAATGTACGCAATTCAGCAATAAATATCAATCACAACGCTCGAATGTTATACAGTGAAATTTTCGTTCAAAATTCAGCTAATAACTTCTCAGGCTACAGACTTATTGATCCTGATACAGCCACACGCGTAAAGACGCACATCAGTGGTATTTGAAAACTACATAACGTTCTTCCTGTGCGGCAGCGAATACGATATATGTAAGTTTTTAAAATGTCTTCCTTCTAAATTTTCTTCTTTTATTTTGCTTTTTCTTTACTATTTTCTTTTCTATAAAATGGCAGGAGTTCAGATCAATAGCTTGAAGTTGAAACCCCCCTCAGACGAAAACCTTAAATTATCTGCAGTTTTGTGATAATGTGTTATCTTCACTTTGAGTTTTATCGGAACAGGTGTCTCCTTCTATTCGTTTTGACGCCATCTTTTCTTGATATCATTTTTACACTTTTTTTCATCTCTGCCGTTTGTTTTCATCATTTACAGTGTTATCTGCAACTTCATTCTTTCATGTTTTTAAGTAGACTTCTCCATCTCTTAATATCGTCATTTTCCGAATTGACCCTATCGCTCCATTTATATTCGTCTTTGATATCTGTCTCGATCATTTTGTTCTAAGATTTTCCCTCTATTTCCATCTTATTAAAGTGATCCCTATCACCTTTCAATCGATCCCTATCTTTTCAAGCTGTCTTTCTCTATTCCATGTGCCCTTAACATTTTCGCCTGTCTCCATCTTTTAAATTGGTCTCCATTGTCTTCTCATCGGTCCCTATCTTTTCAAGCCGCCTTCCTCTGTCCAAGGTGTCCACAACATTATCGTCTGTCTCCATCTGTTAAAGTGGTCTCCGTCGTCTTTACCAATCTTTTCAAGTCGTCTTCCTATAACCAAACTGAGATCTAACTTTTAGTCTGCCTACATCTTTTAAATTGGCTCTCATTGCCTTCCCACCAGTCTCCATTGTTTCAAATTGCTTCTAGCTCAATTGTACTCAGCTTTTTCGTCGTTCCCCATCTTTTAATGTGGTCTCCATTGTTCTCCCACTGGTCCCCATCTTGTCTTCCTTTTTTTATGTATCTTCAGGTTTTCCGTTTGTCTCCATATTTGAAAATAGTCTCCATCTAGGTGTTTTCCTCTATCACACGTGGCCTTAGCTTTTTCGTCTGTCTCCACCCTTTTAAAGTTGTCTCAATGGTCTTTACACCAGTCCTCAACTTTTAAAGTTGTCTTCCTCTGACCCAGGTGTCCGGAACTATTTCGTCTGTCTCCATCTTTTAAAGTGGCCTCCATTTTCCTCCCACCAGTCCACAAGTTCACTTCCTCTTTTTCACGTGTCATCAGCTTTTCCGTCTGTTTCCATCTTTTTAGGTGGTCTCCATTGTCCTCCCATCGGTCCTCACTTTTTCAAGTTGTCTTCCTCTTTCTTAGGTGTCGACATCTTTTCCATCTGTCTCCTTCTTTTAAGGTGGTCTCCATTGTTTTTCATCGGTCCCTATCTTTTCAAGCCGCCTTCCTCTATGCCATCTTTTAAAGTAATCTTAATCGGTTTCCCATCTGTCCCCATCTGTTCAAGTTGTCTGCCACTTCTTCATATCCTCACTTTTTTTCGTATGTCTCCATCTTTTAAACAGATCTCAGTCGTCTTCCTATTGGTCCCCATCTTTTCAAATTGTCTTCCTCTATCCCAGGTGTCCTCATAATTTTTGTCTGTATCTATCTTTTAAAGTGGTCTCATTTGTCTTTTCATCGGTCCCTATTTTTTCAAGCCACCTTTTCCGTCTGTCGACGTCTTTTTAAATTTTCTATATTTGTTTCAATTCTCCTTATCTTTTCGTCTGTCCTCATCTGTTCAATTTAGCACCATCTTTCTCTCAGTTGTCCTCATCTTTTCCGTTTGTCTCCGTTCTTTCTCTCGTTCTCTTCATCTTTTTTTTAGTTTTCCTCATTTTTTCTGTCTATCCATATCTGCTCAATTTATCTTCATCTTTTTTCAGGTGTCCGCATCTTTTCCCACTGTCTTTATATTTTCATGTTTTCATCTTTCTCAGTTGTTCGCATCCTTTCCGTCTACCTCCATCTTTTTAGATTATCATCACCTTTTTCAACTCTTCTCTGTCTATGGATGTTTGTTCAGTTCTTTATTGGCTTCATTAATAGAGCGTCTTTATAGAAATCTTGTCTATCAATTGAAAATCAAGTTTAAGTACCCACAAAATTTGAGTCCATGTTCTCAAAATACACGTTTCTCAGTCTCTGTGATTCCGGAATGATGTTAGAATAAATTATTTTTAAACAGATATCGTTTCTTGCAAGATTTAATGTCGAAAGTACGAAACTTTGAATCACATTGAATAACACATGGCCGAGACATTCCATTCGACAAGATTTTGTTTTAATCATCTCACTCCAAAGAAGACACTAAAGACACTAAGACACAAGTGGCTCCAGAATATACGAAAATATGAGAAAAATAGACTATTAAGATGTGAGGATAATAAAAGACCAAGAATTAAGAAGACAGAAGATAACAATTAACATTGAATTTAAATTTTTGAAGATGAAATTTTATTGGAAAGCAAGAAGCAGGAGGAGGGTTACACAAGCGAGAAGTGCGTGAGACAAAACTTTTTGTAGAGAACTTATGGTTAGATCTCGCAATTGCATCTGTAAAACAGTGAAACCTAGCTACTAATCTAGTACCGCGCTTAAATTCATAAAGGCCAAGGGGGGATTGGGGAAAGGACGGTCTTCTTCTGTCTTAACTATAACTTAGCTAGCCGCAAACACTGACCCAATCGTACGAACAATATTCCTTACACCAAAACACCACATCCATACGAACCGTTCTTACTACAACCACCATAATACCTCAGTGTCTCTATGAAAATACTAACTCGTCCCCATATTTACAATTCAGTGTCTGTGAGGGGAGGGGAATAAAATAACAATTCTAAAAACTAACCCCAATGAGTATTTACAATATGAATACAAAAATATGAGAGGAAATCTTATTAGAACAATTACCATGAGAATATTTATAGAAAAAGCACAGGGACGCTACATGAGCATAGCTTGCACCCTCATTGTCAGTAGACTAGCACCGGTAGGGGAAAACCTCTTCGAAAAACTGGCAATTATATGGTTGTAATTGAATAAACTGTGTTTTTTTATGGTGAGAAACCCCCGGAGAAAAACGCAGCCATTAACATTATTACTTAAAACGAAGGAGCAGTAAATACTTGCAGGAACAGCCCCATGCCAAGAAAAGGTACAGGGAAGCCACGTAACGGCAGGTGAAAGTGACTGAGACCGCTTGAATTCATGAATTTGATGTACCAACGAGGAAAACTCATCAGAATACTTGTCATAGACAGACACAGGTAAGCTACGTTACGACGGTGGGATGTGAGTAAATAAGATTAAAGAGAGAGGAAAATAAAAGAACAGGAAGGTGACAGATGATAAAAATTGAATATACATTTTTGAACATCAAAGTTTATTGGGAAGCTAGAAGTCAGAGGAGAGCTGAACAAGCAAGAAATGCGTGAGAAGAAAATTTAGTAGAGAACTTAAGTTTATATCTATCAATTTCAGCTGTAAAAAGGTGAGACCTAGCTGCCAATCTAGTACTGCGCTTAAATTCGTAAAGTCGAAGTACGAAAGAGGGAAGCTCATTAGAACAATTACCATGTGAATATTTATAGAAAAGGCACATGAAAGCTACATCAACATAGCCTGCACCCTCATTGTCAGTACATTGGCACCGGAATGGAAACTGGCAATTCCACGGGTGTAATTGAAGAAACTGTGTTTTGTAGGGTGAGAAACCCCGGGAGAAAAACGCAGCCATTATCATTATAACTTAAAACGAAGGAGCAGTAAGTACTTGCAGGAAAAGCACCATGCTAAGAACTGAAATATTTAATTTCCTAAGTAGGAAAATAAACTGGGTTAAACTCGTTATTATATTAGACCCATACTGAAATATCAGCCGATTTATTTGAATTTTTAATGGACTCGAAACATTGACATTCTATTTGCTGCATCAGAAAATTAATATAGATATGTTTAATTTGTTGTAATATGTTGCTTAAATAAGTTAATTACAACTTAAAATAACTTTTAAGAACTTGATTTAAATACACTTCTGGCAATTACATTTTCGATATTTTGATCATTCGAGATATTCATTTTTTTTTTTTTTTTTTTGGTCAGGATATTTCAAAGTTTAGATCTGTTGGGATTTCAATATTCTGGATTATGGTTTTAGGGATTGTCTTCGAGAACATGACCAAAACCAGATTTATTTACTATATATCGATTAGAAATCAATCTTCAGTCATTCATGGTGTGTATTGGGCGCTAAAAGTCTCGGTGGCAATCCATTTTTTTAATATGCTACCACCCATGTTTCGCTTATGTATGTAAATTCATAGGGTAAATATAACTCATTTTATTAAAGTAATGCCGTCGCTGTTTCATATAAATACGTAAATTTATATGTTGATTGATTTAATTTTTACGGTGTATCAATCTTTTACAGATTATTTAATATCAGAAAATATTTTTAGATTATATATATATATATAAATTTTTTTTTGAGGGGAGGAGATAATAACGATTCACTGATACAAGTTCTCCAAGTTAACTCATAGCTGGGGGGAGAAGAGGTGGATTCATACCTTTCCAAATGGTATTAGCGCATAAGTGAATAAAACGAACCTGACTGGAATTGGAACTCGGCTTTCCCGTCTCTAATTCCGAGCCATTATCCTTTACACCACCCGCACATTAAAGCTTACACCACCTGCTATTCCCAAGCGGTCACTCATCTAGGTACTGACCAGACTCGACGTTGCTTAAATTCTGAAATCGCACGAGAACCGTTGTTTAACGTGATATGGCCGTAAGCCTGTTAATTTTTAAGTAATGTTTTATTTCATTTAAATGCTACCACTGGTATGTTTCGTTTTATCGTGTAAATTTATTAGCTACGTAA
>OZ038503.1:33872067-33915810 GCA_964036315.1 Acanthosepion esculentum | reverse complement strand
GTTACAGAATGTTGAGGGCAAGAGTAAAGAGGCGTGTTTGAGGAAAGGATATGGAAAATGTCGGGGAACAAGCTCTGGGTGTCAGATCTCGATTGACATTACACTTGAATATTTGAAGATTATAGTTATCAGGGAATCAAGTAAGAGGAAGGGAATTCCACAGATGGGAAGTGTAAGAGAAGAAGCTGTTTGAGTAGAAGAGATGGTTACATTTAACCGTTTCGACAGTGAAAGAGTGGGACCGAGATGCAAAACCTATTAGCTCGCTTAAATTCTTGCAGCCTGGGAACCAGAGAAAGCAACTCGTCGGAACAGTTACCGTGAAAATATTTATAAAAGAGGCAACGGGAAGCCACGACACGTCTGTGAGAAAGCGACTGTAGACTAAATGCCAGATTAGGACCTATCACATTGCATATCCGTCTCTGGATTTGGTCGAGTACCTCGTGTTGCAAGACAGAAGTAGGCAAAGCAATAGTAATAAGACAAAAAAAAACTTTCCCAAACTAAGTATGGTGTTAACGCACGCAAATGAAACAGACACGTGATCGCAGCGTTCTGACTTCCAGAAAAGAACTATTTAAATAATAGAGACCACTTCTCTGTCTCGTCTGCCATATTGAAATATGGCAGACGAGACAGAGAAGTGGTCTCTATTATTGTCTAGGAAGAAATCTCGGCATGTATTTGTACGATCTGTCTATAAATTTGGTCAAGAAGCCTATCGCAATCTATCCCCCCAAGAGTGGGACCAACAACCAAATTGTTTGCATCCAGTTTGACAGTGAAAAGGTGGGACCAAGATGTCTGCCTGGTAGCTTACTTAAATTCATGCATGCCTATTTTGATGTTTCTGGGCTGACATGGTATTCTCACCATCTTTCTGTACAAACACATTCTGTTACTTCACGTCTTCTTTTCTTCTGTGAGGAGATTGTCCGTCACTCATTATCATATAAGAGAATTGATATTAAGTAACTGTTCAGTACTCTTTTCTTTTCTTTTTCTAACGTTCACGTTTCTCGACAATATTGCTGACATCCATATTTCTTAGTATGTAAATTTATAGGTGGCATGTCATTTCCTGTAATGTTCTGCTATAGACATGTCGTATAAGAATGTAAATTTATAGGTAACGTGTCATTCCCTGCAATATGTTGCCGCCTATGTTTCATATTAACATATAAATTGATATATGACATGTTATTATTTCTAATTGCCGCCAGAATGTTTCGTAAATTTATAGCCTGTAATATTCTCTCACGTGACTTAAGCATGATTTATGTAAATGGCCATCGGTGATGATCAGTTAATCAAGAAGTATTTTGTTATTTCAATCTGTTTCACGATACCGCTATCACAATGATACTTGTAATATAGATATTTACAAAGTATGGCTGATTCTGGCACAAGCCCAGTTAACGAAAATTGGGTTGAGAATTGTATAGTAAATTTCTTTTTAAATGTAATTCGAAGAAATGCCCAAACGAACAGAATTGACAAAGTTTCCAGTAAACAGTCAGTTATGTCCCATACACGCTTAGGCTTTCATATATCTTTCGATACATGACTGACGAGGCAGATTTTTTCCCGCACTAGGTTGCCATTTCTTTCCACGCTATAGAACCCGGTCTGTCCTGCTATTTACCCATAACTTGGGTTAATACCATTCCCAAGGATTCGACTGGAATACGAACTCGGCTCTCCGATTTCTCAATCCGAGCTGATATCCATTACACCACCGTGCCTTCCAATAGACACTGACAAGGAATGAAAAGAACAGAGCAAAAATGAATACAAAACAAACAGCATATATATATATATATATATATATATATATATATATATATATATATATATATATATATATATATATATATATATATATATATATATATATATATATATATATATATATATATATATATATATATATATATATATATATATATATATATATATATATATATATATATATATATATATATATATATATATATATATATATATATATATATACCCAAGTATAGGAATGGTATATACGGAATAAATTCCAATAATTATTATTCTTAAAAGAGTGCTCAATACAGAGTAGAACAGATATATATATATGCATGTGTGGGTATGTACTTATGTTGTTGTGTATACGTATGTATTTTTGAACATAGAAATTGAGATCCTCAGTACGTTAGATAATCGTTATTTTTATATTTTTATGTTTATATTAGATTTGTTGTCGATATTACCTTTGGCAAATTTTCTTGATTACGCAGCGGCCCTTTTAAACGCCATTCACTTTTTGTTCCCCCACCCCACCTCTTCCCACCCCTTTTTCTTCTTCTTTTCCTCTATTTCTCTCATCTTCTGAACTTTAAGATTATATAGTCTATTGTGTGTGTATGTCACCAAGAAATGTATACATTTTTCCGGTGTATCTTTGGACATTTGAAAATATGCATATATTTCTCACTTAAACCATTTTTCACGACCCTCTTTAAAACGTTTCTCTGTTAAATCTTAATCCCCCTTCATCTTTAGGCCTTCCTGTTCTTCTCTCGTCTGTTACCCCTCTCTATAGATCTCATTTGCTCTAGCGTTCGTCCCACAGTCTCATACATACACTCTCACTAATTTTTTTTTTTTTTCCATGGAGTTGTTTTTTCTGTTTTCCATGACTGACGAGGCAGATTTTTTCCCGCACTAGGTTGCCATTTCTTTCCACGCTATAGAACCCGGTCTGTCCTGCTATTTACCCATAACTTGGGTTAATACCATTCCCAAGGATTTGACTGGAATACGAACTCGGCTCTCCGATTTCTCAATCCGAGCTGATATCCATTACACCACCGTGCCTTCCAATAAACACTGACAAGGAATGAAAAGAACAGAGCAAAAATGAATACAAAACAAACAGCATATATATATATGCTGTTTGTTATATATATATATATATATATATATATATATATATATATATATATATATATATATATATATATATATATATATATATATTAAATGCACTGCAATTATAAATTCGACGAACTAGCAACAACCCACTAAACCCGTCCAACAAAATAAACAAATAAAATTAATAATATACTACACTAAATTTAAAACGTCTAACATAATTGTCCGAAATAAAACTACCCCCACCAAACCGTTCCTAAACATAACCAATGTAGTGTATAGGTTTACTTGCTCGTTTCGAGAATGCTCCTCACATAATAACCCTAGCACATACATCGGACACACAACCACATCTCTTTCGCGTCGGCTCACATACCACCTCAACGATACTTAGCGCCATAAAAAGTCATCTTGTAACAATACACAGCTCCACAAGTAACCCATTCAAATCATCTGAGATAAGAAAAATCTTAATTAACAACACCAAAATCCTGTATAAAAACAACTGCAAAAAACGACTGCAAATTCTGGAAGCGATCCTCATCAAAAACCAAAAACCCAACATAAATAAAATAGCATTTAATACTGGCAGAAACATTTAAACATATTTAATAACTAATCATCCAATAAAAAACATCAATTCCTACCTAAACAATAAACGAACTAACCCAATAATATCGTATAATATTATCTATAAAACTAAAACAACCAATAACATACAGGGGTTGGACAAAATAATTGGAACAGGTGCAAATTCCACTCCTATATTTCAAAGACCTATGCTAAATAGCATCTGCTGTTCGACACCATATAAACTGATGTCACACCATCGGCCGTCACCGCGACGTCATCTTAACCAAAAAGGGAGATAATCGACCTTTGCATCCCTAAACCATATTCTAAATTTGCGCTTTAAGCTTTAATTTTACACTGACTCCTCTTAGCGCTATAAAATAAACACAATTTTATATATAATCACATGCTTCATTTTTACATGAATGCGAAGAATCAAAATGACGTAAATAAGATGAATGACACACTTTTGTCTAAATCAGAGCTTTTTTTTTTTTTTGTCAGAAATTTTCCCGATCAGTCATTCTTGACAATGAAGATCTATTGCGATACTTCTGTTTCATTTTTGTTTGGGAGGGTGCTTATTAGTTTTTTTAGGGCTCGTGATAGTCTAACCCATAGTCTATACCACTGATTGTTTACTATGATAGAGCTTTCTTTTTATATCGACATTGACATATGCTTGTTATAACAAAAAGCCACATTCCTTTCACCAAAGAAGAATGGGGTTTCTTTCATAGAACGCTCTTTTTGTTGATAATAATGTTCATGTCCTGGAAAAAATACTGCCAAATGTAAATGTGTTTTCATTCCGTTTCCAAAATAGTGCATACTATACTCTAATATGCGGCTCACCTTAGATGATGGTGAAATAGACTTTGCAGTCAGTGTCAGTGACCCACCGAGAAGCCTGGTTCTGGGTTAACGTGAGAGATGACCGTGGGTGCAAATCCGCATTCACACGGTCATCTCTCAAGTGGCTACCTAAATATATGAAGACATGAACGTTCCAGATATGCCTGGAATGAGTACATGTGGGTAGAACTGTATGAAAGACATAAAAATACCCACCCTAGAGGAAAAACGCGAGTCACATGTAGGATTCGAATCCCCAAAGATACACGCTCAGTGATCGACGACAATTAAAATAAACCGGAATAAAATAAACAGTAATATTACGTATGAAATATTCTGTCTCGTGTCTTTATTTTTTAAATCAATTCACTCCAAAACAAGGCAATAAAGTCACTAAGACGAAAGTACATGAGAAAAAGAAAAACATTATTAAGGAGAGAGAATAATAAAAGAACAGGAATTAAGATGACGATTGACGTTGCATTTTAAATTTTGAAGAGAAAAGTTGACTGGAACGTAAGAAGCTGAAAATTCCACAAGTGAGAAGCACGACAGAAGAAACTGTTTGAATAGAACTTATAGTTACGTCTGTGCATTTTAACTGATGTGACCTAGATGATAATTTAGTACTGCTCTTAAATGCGTAGTCTTGGTACCAAAGAGGAAGGCTCTTAAGAAAAATTACCATGAAAATATTTATTGAAAGGGCAAAGGGAGCTATGTGGGAAAGTGACTGTAGCCGAAATGCCAGGTCTTGACCGATAAAATGTCAGATTCTTCTTTAGATTTTTATTAAGCATCTCTAAGTACATAGCAAAAGGACTAGATCAGATGTGATAGCAATATTCAATGCATTTTTTTTAAGCGTATCACCACAAGCAAGGCTGAAGGCCACTATCACGCAAGGGGTTATAGGAGGGTTGGAGGAAGAGCAGATAGGAAAGGTAAAGGAGAGGATGTGGAGAAAGAGAAAGACAGTGGGTCGGTCAAGGCAAGGGGGTTACAGAAGATTTGGAGCGAGAGCAGATAGGAATGAAAGATGAAAGGATGTGGAGAAGGGAAGCGGATAGATCAAGGCAACTGGAGATGTCGATTGACGCTACACTTAAACCGTTGGAGATTGTATTTGTCAGGGAAACAGTAATAGGGAAGGGAGTTCCATAGGCGAGATGTGCGAGACATGAAGCTATTGGAGTAGAAGTGACGTCTACATCTAACAGTTTCAACGGTGAAGGGGTGAGAACGGGATGCCAGCCTCGTAGGACGTTTAAATTCACGAGGCCTAGAGACAAGCGAAAGCAGCTCCTCGGAGCAATTACCGTGAAAGTACTTGTAAAAAAGGCAGAGCGAGGCAACATCGCGTCTGTGAGAGAGCAACTGCAGACGAGATGACAGATCAGGCCCAATCACATTGCATATCCGTCTCTGGATCTTATCAAGAACCCTGAGGCAAACAGCAGGGGCCCCAGACCATATATGGCAGCAATACTCCATGCAAGGGCGAATGGTCGATTTATAGACTTGGAGGATCGATTCCGGGGAGAAAAATTTCCTGTCTCGGCACAGGGAACCAACTTTCCTTGCGGTGGATGATGCAACTGACTCGATGTATTTGTTCCATCTCAGATCAGCGGACAGCGTGAGACCGAGCAGCCGCAGAGAGGAGCTCTGGAGAAGTTGGTCCTCAGACATTCTAATGGGATGCAGGGATGGATCCTTGTGGTGGTTAATAGAGAGCAGTTTTGTTTGAAAGGCGTTAAAGTTAACCATACAAATGGTAAAATTATAAGTGTGTAAGATAGATTCTGGTGATCGAACCAACTTTCCTAGCAACAGATCTAGCAGTTGATTCAATATAACGTTTCCACTTCATGTCAACGAAAAACGTTAGTCCGAGAAGGCGCAATAAATAACTCTCCTGGAGGTTAACACCATCTATGCTGATGGAAGTTAAAAACGATTAAGAAGAGTAGCTTCGTTCTGGAGGGGTTACAATTAACAAGCCATTTCTCATTCCCAGTTAACAACAGATTGTAGATCAGTTTTAGACCGACTACCAAGTTTACCTTATCGAACCTTACATTTGCAATATAAGATGATAAGGTGACATAACTTTCCAACTAGTCAACATTTATTGCTTTAAAGTCTGTTTTATTTTCCCTAAATGTGCGCGTAGCAATATTAGCCAAAATAAAATACTATTTTTTTCTTTCTTTTCATCCAGAATATGAAGTTGTTTACGCAATGGCGTTGGATCGCAAAGGCCACTTGCTTGATCGATGGATGGCCAAGCAAACACGATACAAACGAGCTCGGAGGCAGACACAAGAAGATCACATTTTTATCAACATAAGCGGTACCGTCAGCCATTTCCAACTGAAACTTTCTCGTAATCGCGACTTTCTTTCTCCCGGGTTTAAGATCTACCGACGGTGGCCTCCCTCAGTCAACCGTACGCACACTGAAGATATCGAAAAAGGGACAATTACAGAAACGGTGGATACTGACTGTTACTACTCGGGGAAAGTTCTTGAAAATAACAATACAGTGGCGGCATTGACCCTATGCGGAGGATTGGTAAGTAAAATTAATTATATTTTTATTTTCACTTTGATAATCTGCGTCATAAGCAAAAAAAATAACTGTTGGTATATCTTTCTATTCATCTTATTTATTGCTTTTTACTGGTACCAGATGTATTAGTCTTCATGATTTTTTTTTACGGTTTATCAACCTTTTGCGGGTTATGTAAAGCTAGAATATGTTTTCAGATTGCAATAAATCTTTGGAGATAATAATGATATACTGATACAGGTCCTACTAATTAACCCATGAATCCCTCTCTTCTCCCCCAGCTATAGGAGAAGAAGGGAATTTATAACTTCCTAAAGGTTATTTGCGCGTAACGGAATTTCATGAACTCTACTGGAATTCGAATATGTATACCGGGTATAACAGCAAAATTGTCCAGATCTTGTAACTGCAAAATTGTCCAAGATTTAAGATCTGAACCGTTGTATCTTAGAAAAGATTAAAGATATCTTACTAGAATTCTCCGAGGTTTTTATAACACCACCGGACTCTACTTTGAGCAATAAGAATGTATAATAACTCTACAAGCTTAACAGAAAATCGTGATGAAATCGATCATAAACGAAAATGACACGTTCATCATTAATTAATCATACCTAAGGATAGGAAGCTCATGAAGGATTGAAATAAAGTTCAAATATATATACATTATTCCAGGAGCATATTTTCGCAAATGATATGAAGATGATCCTCGCCCTCTCTAACCTTCTAACTTTCTGTCCTAGAGTAACAAGATGCCTCACAGGTTTCACTTAAGTTTTTTTTTCACTGCTCTTTGGACTGTCATAGCTGAAATTCCTCTCTCATGTGCCAAACGTCTTATGATTTAAGTTGGATCTTTTCTAATTCTAACATATATATATATATATATATATATATATATATATATATATATATATATATATATATATATATATTGCTCTCACTTTCTGTAACCCCTTGCGTGCCAGTGGCACTCCCGCATTGCCTGGGGTGATATGCTTTTTAAAAACACATAAAAATAAAGTAAGCAGATAAATAAAAATAAGTTTTCTCACACACCACTCTTTCGGAATTCTCTTCCGGCTCCATCCTTTCCAGCCAACTTTAATCTGCAAAAATCTAAATGTAATCTCAATCATTATGTCTTCTTCATGATTCTTCTATTGTTTTCGCTCCTTAAGAATGTTTCTCTTTTTTTCTCTCATTCTTTCAAACACAGTAACTCTTTGCGTCTTAGTGGCTTTACTGCCTTGTATCGGGTGAAATGATTTTTTAAAAAGTATGGATCCATTAGATGGTGTCAAAAATCGTTCACGAGTAGAAACTTAAAAACAAAATTTACATACAAAAAAAAATTCTTAGTCAAATACGTAGCCACTGTCTCCCATTGTTCTGCATTGATGCCATTTTTGTTGAAATTCCCTAGTTTGAGTTGGAAGAAGATTGTGAAATAAATAAAGATGTGTTGAAATTAGAACTGGCTAGATGTAGCCGTACGTCCTATGCTAAAAGTTTATTTTCTCGCACTTCTCGCTTGTGAAACTCCCTTCCGGCCCCATACTTTCCAGCCAGCTTTAATCTGCTGAAAGTTTAGTTTTACTTTTTTATTTATATAGCTGATTTCATTTTTTTTTATATTAATTTTGAAAAGGATAATTTGTAGTTTTATTTCTGATGAATATTTGAAAGCATCCATGTACATTGTATAATTTGTTTGCATTTTTTTTTATGAATTATCAATAAACATTGATAACAAATTTTGAATTTATTTTACTTACGAAAAAAACTAATCGAAATCATTTTATTTCAAATGCTCGATTTTTCAAATCCAAAGTCTGGTTCAGAATATGAGGTGCGTTTAAAAATTTACGTGGTACGTGATAAGCAAAAATTGAAACAATGCAATAACTACTTTTTTTCAGTAAGGCAAGAAATGTCCCAAATTATAATGGTTAAGTTCTAATTCCAGTCGAATTCATTACATTCACTTATGTGCTAATACCCTCGGGAAAGATGTGAATCCTCCCCCAAGCTATAGGTAAATAGAAGCACAGACCGTTCTATAACCTTGGATGGCAACGGGTCTACTGCAGAAAGAAATGGCAACCTACTGCGGGAAAAAATCTGCCTCGTTAGTCATGTATCGAAAGATACATGATCGCCTAAGCGTGTATCACGCATGACACATAACTGAGTTTAGTAGATAAGGGTTTCTACTAGTTAGGCTTATATATATATATATATATATATATACATATATATATATATATATATATATATATATATATATATATATATGGTGAACGTGCCTCAGTACAGACGCAAAAGAGGCCTCGGATTGCATGAGGACATCTTTATCAACACCAGTTACATCCGGATTTTTCTCGTTAGCGGCGGAACAGTTTGGCATGTCGAGCTATATACGGGCCTCTCTGCAACTGATCGAGATCCATGTCTCTGTAAGATGTCTCATGCCAATAAAACCTGGTGGAAAACGGCAGTCGGCAAGATACGGTGTCTTGTGATGTCGGTCCCGTGGGAAATTTGTTCCTCACTTTCCTTCGGTTTCCGAAGTAGTGTTATTTTTTGTTAACTCCCGTCTCTTTCCCCTCTCTCCCTATTATCTCCTTACTTGTTGGGAAATCGAACGGTTAAGTGTTTCCCCATCAATCTCAACAGACTCTTTGCTTGCATTACAACAATAAAGGCAGCTGGTGATGCTAGGACTGTTTGTGTCGACTATGGCGTTCAAGAAAGGGATTTTATTATTGTTCGTAAGTAAAGTGTAAAACGTAGTTATTCTCGACAGTTTCTTTGTGGTTTTATTTCATCTAGGAATTCTGTCATCGATATAATTGACGTATATGGAATTGGTGGAATTAGTAATGGATAGCTGCTCGGATTGAGGAATTGGAGAGCCGAGTTCGAATTCAAGTCAAATCCATTACATTCACTTACGTCCTAATACCCTCGGGAAAGGTATGAATCCTCTTCTTCTCCCCCCAGCTATGGGTAAATAGCAGGACAGACCGGGTTAAATACCCTTGGCAACTGGTCTACCGCAGAAAGAAATGGTAACCTACTGTGGGAAAAAAACTGCCTCGTCAGTCATGTATCAAAAGATACATGGTCGCCTACGCGTGTATCACGCATGACACATAACTGACTGACTGGCTAAAGACTTTGTTTTCTACATGTGTCATGTAGAAATGAAATAGGTCAGGTCTGAAAGCCAAGCTCATCTCTACATCGTTAGTTTGTATCTAAATGTTTCCATCTTCCTTTATCTCCCAGGTATCTTCAGGATGTAGGCGATCATGGCTCTCCACTTTTTCCTGTGCCTTGCAGCTCTCAATAAGTGTTGTCTATTTGTTATTTCTCCCAGATCCCGTCCTTCCATCCACTTGCTTAAGCCCGTTATGTCAGGCGTTGCTTTCCCGCTAACCGCCCTGTGAGTATCAGATTTTCCAAGCCCTACTTTCTCATTACGTGTGCCAGAAATTTTCAGCTGCCGCTCCCTGATGTTAAGTATAAGTTTCCTCTCTGTTTACATCCTCTCCAAAACCTCATCGTTGCTCAAATGTTCGGTCCATGGTATCCTTAGCATCCTTCTGTAGAGCCATACCTGTGTTGCTTCGAGTCCTTTCTCCATCTTTGAGGAAACTGTCCAACATTCGCTGCCGTAAATGAGGACAGATATCACGTAGCAGTTCAGTCCTCTTTTTACCAACGAAAATCAGTACTCTTTGTAACCAAATCCTCCTATCTGGTAATATTCAGCTTTTGGAATACGTCTTTGGCCATGCCAGTGCTTCTTCGGATCTCAGCGACGCACTTGCCGTCCTCTATCAAAACAATTCCCAGATATTTAGATTTCCGCACCTGCTTGATTTTTGTGTCTTCGACCTGTAAATCGCATTTCGGTCTCATCCTTTTACTCATGACCATGAATTCTGTCTTCTTGTAGTTTATGCTTCGTCCCTTCTTCTCGCTCTCCTTGGCTACCTTCTGTAGGAGGTCTTGTAGTTTCTTTTCCGTGTCTGCTATCAGTGCTGTGTCATCTGTGTATCTTATGTTGATATCCTTAGCATCCTTCTGTAGAACCATACTTCAGTCGCCTCGAGTGTCTTCTTCATCTTTGAAGAAACTGTCCAACATTCTCTGCCGTAAAGGAAGACAGATGTAACGTAGCAGCTCTGTACTTTTTTCTTTGTTACCAACGAAATCCTCCTGTCTCGAAACCATCTGCCTAGCTTTTGGAATGCGTCTTTGGCCATACATCTTCGGATCTCAGCGTCACACTTACCGTCCATAGTTGTCGTTAAAAGA
The DNA here is from genome assembly GCA_964036315.1 of Acanthosepion esculentum. Taxonomy (NCBI): domain Eukaryota; kingdom Metazoa; phylum Mollusca; class Cephalopoda; order Sepiida; family Sepiidae; genus Acanthosepion; species Acanthosepion esculentum. The sequence continues at coordinate 33,904,569 of OZ038503.1, read as the reverse complement.
TACTTGTGCCGTGCATGATAGAAGAAATTTCCGCAGAATGTTTGATTTAATTTTAGAAGGTAGGAACGTGTGGTGTATTGTATACTATATCTATAGATTCTTTGACTGGACATTAGTGAATAAACTTTTCACGTCTAGCGAGGCTAGAATGACGTTATGTGGTTTATTAGACTGCAATATGTCGCGGAACACACTAGGGAACTTAATGTTATACTTATTGGGGTAAGTATGAATGTATTAGTTGGTTTAGGGTTTTTGCTAATTTATATACAGGGGTTGGGAATCTGTGAGATTATGGAACATAGCCGGCTGATAGATTTGTGTGTTTTTACGTCCCCGAAGATGTCAAATAATAATCACGTACAATTTTGTGGAGTTTGCTGAATCCAGTCTTCGCGTTGTTAGTCGTAATCAGTTTATTAAACTGTGTCTTGAGAAAGCTGACAACACCTTTGTTTAGTTTTTGCATTTGCTTTGTTGTTAAGAATGAAGTCAATTTTTTAAAATATTGTAGTCAGTCTTGTTTAGCATATCAAATGTATTGGAATTGTCATTCATATATCTGTCATTGATAGATAGACATGAATAGATATATATATATATATATACATATATATATATATATATATATATATAGAGATAGATAGATAGATAGATAGATAGATAGATAGATAGATAGATAGATAGATAGATAGATATAGATAGATAGATAGATAGATAGATAAGAATGATTTATAAAAGTAAAAAACAGAGAAATAGAGATAGATATGAAGAGACTTCGATAGATAGATATGGACAGACTGAAATAGATAGATAGATAGATAGATAGATAGATAGATAGATAGATAGATATGTAGAGACTGTGCGATAGATAGATAGATAGATAGATAGATAGATAGATAGATAGATGTATTTATAAATATATCTAATTCTCCCACTGATCTTGCAGCATCTTCTCTTCTGCCTCCTCACAAATATTTATAAGCTTTTGATGGCGCGTGCATAGATCCTGGCGCATGCGCAGGATTTGCGCTGCAAGAATGTCGGGAAGGAACTAAGTAGCACAAACGGAGCGTATGTAAATCCGGTGTACCATAATCCACATTTCTGTAAACTAATTCCCCAATTCTTCTTATCAACGGTGTTGTAATCACTGCATTATTTCCGCAAACGCAAACTCAACTATTTCAAACATGGCGAGCATTTTTTTTTTTTTTTTTTTTTTTTTTGCAGTCAATTTTTTTTTATTTTTCTATTTTCTGACTATTGCCGTCTGTGTTACTTGTTTTGTTGCTGTCGAATTGCGGCGCTTCTGATAAGTGGTAGAAAAGGGTAAACATCTATCCCACTCTGTTCCTATCTAGTTATACATAATAATAATAATAATAATAATAATGATGATGATGATAACAATAATGATAATAATAATGATAATAATGATAATAATAATAATTCGTGCCTGATGAGTTGATAGAACAACGAAACTAACTTGCACTTCGAACATAGGTATATGCATATTTATTAATATATAGTTATAGAAGATAGATAGATAGATAGATAGATAGAAAGCCTCAATCTGTTCATATCTATATCAGTCTCTTATTTTCTTTATCTATCTATCTATGTATCTAACTCTCTCTCTCCCTCCCCCCTCTCTCTCTCTCTCTCTCTCTCTCTCTCTATATATATATATATATATATATATATTCATACATGTTTCATTAAATAATATAGACAAGTGTTGTCTATTTATTTTATGTAAGTTCTTTTCATATCGTCTGATAAGCTTAATAACATTATCATTAAACAATGAAAGAAAATCACAATATTGATTACATATTTTTAATCCAATCTAAGCTTTCGGCTTACATAAGGCATTATCAAAGATGACAATTACACAATATATTAAGCAATACACGAAATATAAACTACCTATATGTATATAAATATCTATCCCAGTTTGTTATTCTATCTATATATCTCAATCTCTTATTCTATCTATCCAAGTTTATTCAATCTCTTCATATATATCGTAGCTAGTTACTTCTTCTATGGGCCGTGGTTCTTCAGGACGTGGGCAGTCATGGTTCTCCACAACTTCCTGTTTCCATCTCTCCTAATCTCTGTTCTGTCAACAATTTACCGAAACTCTTTAGTTATAGTTAGTTATGCGATGTTTTCCTCCATCCCTTTTGCCTTCAGTATGACCTGTGAGTGTTAAATTTTCTAATCCCTCTTTCCTCATTATGTGCTTTATAACTTCCCATTGTCCCTTTCTGGTTCTAAGCATAACTTTTCTTTTCGTTTCCATTTTCTCTAACGCCATGTTCAGTTCATTTTATTCTTAGCATCCTTCTGTAGAACCACATTTCTGCTGCTCCAAGTCTCTCCTGTGAGGGGATTGTCCCGCATTCACTGCCACTCCCGACACGCTAGCCACCAATCTACCACAGGTTGGCATGCCACTAGCGTTTACCGCTGGTGGCCCGCTTGTCGGACCGCCGGCGCGTTACTCTCGATAATGTTGCTACTGGCGGAACGCTAGAGGCCCGCCGCTGGCCTATAACCGGAGGACCGCTGTCGTTGCCATCGGCGGCCTGCCAGCGGGCCACTAGCGGCTTGCGTGTAGGGATTAGGAGGACCGACATTACGTAACAGTCCAGTATGAACTTTTCCCGTTTCTTAATGCATTGCTTGACTTTTGGAAAGCATTATTCGCTTTTCAAATGCGCCTTCGGATTTAAATATTTTACTTCAATGATTATGATGTCCCCAGTTCGTATTTCGCACCTTGGATACTTCCTTTTGCTGACATACATACATCCTGTTTTTTCACATTGGATCGATTGTCATTGGTCAGTCATGTATCCCGTGCATTATAATTCTATATGTATGTAATTTTGTAAAAATTCTAATATGTCTAAGCGGACATCGAATGGTAATGCGTGTTCGTAATTGTGTATGTTTGCCTGCCTAGTAGGTGAATCGCTCCAAAGAAAATTGAAAATTCCAAAATTCTGTCTTCTTGTCTGTTTCCTCTCAGTCTCTAACGAGCTTTAATGAAATTCAAACATGTTAGATTGGTAAACGTTTCTTATTTGTTCTTTATCTTATCACACACACACACACACACACACACACACACACACACACACACATCTGTAATTCTCTCTCTATATATATATATATATAATTATTTTTTTTAAAATATGATTCCATCGCTACATAAGAGTTCTCATGTTCCCAAAACAGAAGCTAAAAACTTCAATTTAATTATAGAAATTAAATTGAATTAAAGTACTCAGCTCTGTTTCATCCTCAAGCGAATTTTGGAATAATTTAGGCTCTACTTGTGTATTGAGCACTGTTTTTTAAAAAATTATAAACAAAAATACGAAAGAATTTCGGATTATTAACCTAACGGTTCTTTCCTATTTTCTATATATTTGCACACACACACACACACACACACACATATATATATATATATATATATATATATATATATATATATATATATATGAAGAAATATAGTCTAAAAGTGTGCTATATTTATGGGATAAAGTTCTCAATATCAAAGATAAAGCGTGTGTAAATATAAAAGTGAACATAGAAGTCAACAGTTAGAGTCGACAGTCTGTTTCATGCTAGATGCAATCGTGGCCCGACGATTGCATCTATCATGAAACAGACTGTCGCCTCTAAGTGTTGACTTCTATGTTCACTTTTATATTTATATATATATATATATATATATATATATATATATATATATATATATATATATATATATATATATATATATATATATATACATACATAAGAATTACAGATATGTATATATGCATTGTATAGTGTGTATTATGTCTATCGGCCTGCTCATTCTTTACTTGTACTTGTTGCGAGAGATTCACCTTGGGTCGGTTGAGCGGGTTATGGTCAAACTAATCTGACGCATCTCGAAGGACGTGCAAATTCATAATAGAAGTTTCAGTGGCAATTTGGATTCACAATCAGAGTCCCCCCCCCCCAGCCGCATATGTACTCACTTTAGGATAGTGAGATCTGAGCACTTCCAGGTGGGTTTGTCTATCATGCACAAGTCCACATTATCCCGTAATTTACACAGTACTTTCTTTTTATTTAAGGGCATGTATCAAAAAATAAATTGACTTTTGAATAAAAATACCTCGTCTACTTAACATCAAAAACTTTTTCAGCTACATGAAAAATGGTTATCTGGCCAGATGAAACGAAAATAGATGTTTTGGCCATGAATTCCAATTATTTTTGATACAGACCCAACACACCTGCTTCATACCAAACCAACTGTAAACCATGAAGTTGGTAGCGTAAGAGCCGTTTCTTGTCCTCTGGTTCTGTTTTCTACGTTTCTGTAACAGTTTGTTTATATGTAGACACCTATTTGCGCTAGTCTCTTCATATATACGTTTTATATACGTTTCACATTTTCATGTGTTTCGTACTTTCATGTTTCGCATCTTCATACGTTTCACATTTTCATACGTTTCGTACTTTCATGTTTCACATCTTCATACGCTTCACATTTTCATACGTTTCGTACTTTCAGGTTTCACATCTTCATACGTTTCACATTTTCATACGTTTCGTACTTTCAGGTTTCACATCTTCATACGTTTCACATTTTCATACGTTTCGTACTTTCAGGTTTCACATCTTCATACGCTTCACATTTTCATACGTTTTGTACTTTCATGTTTCGCATCTTCATACGTTTCACATTTTCATACGTTTCGTACTTTCATGTTTCATATCTTCATACATTTCACATTTTCATACGTTTCGTACTTTCATGTTTCGCATCTTCATACGTTTCACATTTTCATACGTTTCGTAATTTCTTGTTTTCGCATCTTCATACATTTCATATTTTCATACGTTTCGTAATTTCATTTTTCACATTTTTATATTTTTTACCATTTTCGTGCGTTTTGTACTTTCATGTATCCAGTCAAATAGGTTTTAGTTTGGTTTGGTTTGTTTTACGACATATCAACCTCAATGAGTTATTTTATGCGGAAAGTTTTTTTTTATTGCTGATAATATTTTTCAAAAATGTATTGCTGGTATTAAAACCTATTTTTACACTTTCATAACGATTTGACTCCAGTTTTGGGTTAACTATTTGCCCATAGCTAAGGCCCCAACAGATGCTACCACCTCTGGTTAGGGTGTACCTGGGAACACCAGCAATTAAGAAGTGGTTCCACGCTTCTCAAAACCTCCTGATCAGAGGCCTTGCTGTCGGATATAGTTTATCGTCTTACCCAGGACGCCGCAAATAGTGTCAAGATTAGACATAATCAGCAACTTCGCACTTTTATTCCAAGAATTTCTGAGACATGTATCCTCATCTCTTTGGTTTTGAACACAACGTTGCTGCCTCAAAGTTCTCCGTGCACCGCCAGGAGCGTGCTACATCCGGTAATATTTAAATTATGCCCCTGATTTATACGAGTCATTTTATGTTCATACGTTTCCCATTTTCATAAATTTCCCATTTTCGTACATTTCACATTTTCATGCGTTTCGCATTTGCACACGTTTCACATTTTCATGCGTTTCAAATTTTCACGCGTTTCACATTTTCATGCGACACAATGAAAAAAGAGGACTTGGAGAACTTGGCACACACGGGGAAGAAAAGCAATAGATTCTGTTCCAAGCCCGTTGAACATTGCTGTTCGACATATACGCGAAAGAAGCCTGTAAACGTAGCGACCAAAATTGCACAAAACAGCAAAGAAGATACTCGTAACAATAATCCGACAGGATGTTTTCAAAATAACTACAATCTTGACCTCTTCACGTTTAGGGTTAAGTTTTATATTTCCTGCATACCTTTTCTACCTTGAGTGGCTCTTGGGCTTTTCATTGGTTGAACATTAATATGGGAAAAATCCACGGCAAAATAACTAAATTTCTTCTTATGACTTATGATAAAATGTTGCATCAGATGTATTTTCGGAAGTTTAGCTTTTTTACGAAAGGCTACAAATATATGGCACCCGGTTAGAATCGAACTCACAACTCATTTGGCAAATCATACTAGTCTGGATAACAATACTGAAATGCTCTGCTGTTATTTACTTAGTTCTGACACAAGGCCACGTAGTATAGGGCACCTTTTGGGGATCGAAATCATTGCTCAATCATAATAGTCAACCGGGTTTGCGTCGCTAAACACGATTCCAAGTCCGGGTACCATTCTTTTATTAGCATAGTTTTGACAGAAGTAACGGATCGCAACTCACTAGTCTGTTGTAATGGTCAACCACACTAAAGTCGTTTTACCTTCACGTCGAGACGCACAAGACCTTGCACTAGTTAGTAGGTTTACTGTTAACACGTCGTAGGGACACAGTTATCGAACATCGATTGGCATCCATCATTAAATCAAAGAGAATCAGCATTAAATAAAAATTCTCTTTTCACTTAGATATAATGCCGCGAAAATCAGGCAAAAAAATCGTCTTTCTCCACTGTTGGTGGCCATTTCAGTTAGTCTTGTTTCTCTAACATCTGTCGGTCATATGGACCAAGCGAAGAGTGAGAGTATCACACGTTGACCCGACAGAGAAAGTAAAAACTTGCGAACCTTTCACTTAATTTTTCTTTATTTCTCAAGTGAACGCTTCTTCAGCAATCTCGCTTCGCTGAGAATATATCAGATAAGCGTCTAATATCAAAATAAGCGAACTCAGGTTCGAACTGAATGATAGCCGCTGACCTTCATATCTCTGATCTGCTATTCCCAGAGGCTTTAGTGACAGCAAGCGGCATGCCAGATCTGTTCTTATACACACGCACACACACACACACACACATATATGTATATATATATATATGTGTGTGTGTGTGTATATATATATATATATATATATATATATATGTATGTGTGTGTGTGTAATTTGGCAGCAACTTTTCTTTTAAACATGTTGTGTTGAATGTTAAAGACAACATCGTCCTGCATATTTTCTTTTGAATTTTCTCATATTTTCTAATGAGACTTTTTATTTGAAAATTATTTCGATATAATTTTCAAATAAAAAGTCTCATTAGAAAATATGATAAAATTCAAAAGAAAATATGCAGGACTATGTTGTCTTTAACATTCAACACAACATGTTTAATATATATATATATATATATATATATATATATATATATATATATATATATATATATATATATATATATATATATATATATGCTCTCGTTGCCGATTGAGCATTACGGAGAAAAGAGATTTTTAACGGCGGCTGCTGCTTTAATGCATCGCTCTTCGCAAGAATTGAGCGCTATGCCGGCCGGTGTGACGTTTATATATCACGTATATAATGCGTTAAAAAATTCCCTTTCTCTACCGTGTGCCGAGTAAGAGTCTCTGAAAAATTTTATTTATTCTTTCCAGCTTCCTTACATGTTCGTTTGGTGCGTGTAAAGGGGTGCAAAAATTGTCCGTATGGTCCATTGTCCCAAGCGCTTTCACTCATTTCCTTAGCCATTTTTCAGGGGCGTAGGTGTTGTTAATTTCTCTACATGTTTGCTTGATGTGCTTTTGTATTGTTTGAAAAACTAGTAGGAGCGCTTATTCCGAGTTTCCGCGTGTTGATCGCCGCTGGAAGTTATAAAGTTTGCTTCTTTTTTTATTAAATTTTTGACAATGTTTTGAAATTATAAATTTTAAATCAAAATTTGCCTCGCAAAAACTCCAACTCTCAGAATGAAAAATTACCAAAAATCAGGGAGTTATTCACATTTCGTAAGTGTAGATGATATTCGAAGTATTTTTACAATGAACTTTTTACAATAAAAAAAATTAAAAAAATCTGTTTTGGCTTGTTTATCGTAGTGAGCGCGAACGATAACCCCACACTTAAAAATAGCGCAACCTAGTGGCCCACATTTGGGGTGATCGCAAAGGTCAACACAACAGGAGTGCAATGGAAGGGCTTCGCTCTGGGATAATTCAGTGTGAATTTTAGTAAATATAAATTCTTTTTCTTTTTGGATGAATTAATATTTTGTGGTGAATTAACAGGAAAGATTCAAGAATTATTACAAAATGGTTTTTAAAGTGGTATTTGAAGCAAGTAGACAAATACGAGTAGTTTACCAGATATAGAGGTCAGAAAATGATTCTCGCTTAACGACCATTCTCTTAGACCTCGTCGTTAAATGAGGAGCATGTATTTTACTTCATTTTGGGGTTCATTATTAAATGTAATTTCCGTATTGGCCCCGACTTATTTTTTTTTATTTATTTTTTTTTTTCTAAACGACCAATGCGCTGGATTTAGAGTTCTTATCTAAAATTTTAAGCAGTGTTGTCTTAATACTAATCTTTATCGTTCGTTTTTTTTTTTTTGCCTTATTTTATACGCATATTTTTTATTTTATTTTATCTTTTTTTTTTTTTTTTACTTGTCCTTTTAAGGTGCCGGTATTTTTATAAACGACAACCTAAGATTAAAAAACCGAAAAAAAAAGGTTAAAAGTACAAAACTGACTCTTTCATTTCTCTCCCTTATCACGTGGAAAGAGGAGAAGACGGATAGGTGAAAGGTACATTTTCGTTCGTGGTTTTCGTCTTTACGCCCCCCCCCCACCAAACACACCCGACAGCAAACTAAAGCTTGTTAGTTGTCGTTTTAGGGTGAAACAAAAGCATTTGTTATCAGCTAACATCATTTTGCCTAAATGCGAATTTATAGCCCAAACAAATCGCGGATTTTACAAATATGTTGACGTATACAGAAATGTTATTCAACTTACTTGTCAATCTCTGGGTAATTTAGATAGATAGATAGATAGATAGATAGATAGATAGATAGATAGATAGATAGATAGATAGATAGATAGATAGTGGGGGTGCGAACATATCCGACCAAGCGCCACTTACCCCTTCAGGAATAATGTCACTTGGTCTGAAAATCGCATTGAAACGTGAAACTGAAAGACACCATGATTCCAATGTTCGATTCCTTTGGTTACACCGGCTATAACTATAAACGCTTTTATAACTTATATCAGGTTTAATATTTTCCTATAGATATAACAGGTAAAAAAATATACACCTATAAATATAAGATTTAACGCTCTTTCCCTATAAATATAACAGATTTAAATATTTCCCTATTAATATAACAGGTTTAAATATTTTCCTATAAATATAACAGGTTTAACGCTCTTTTCCTATAAATAAAACAGGTTTATAATTTTCCCTATAAATATAACAGGTTTAAATATTTTCCTATAAATATAACAGTTTTAATATTTCCCCATAAATATAACTGTTTTAACACTCTTTCCCTATAAATATAACAGGTTTAACGCTCTTTCCCTTTAGATATAACAGGTTTATAAATTTTCCTGTAAATATAACAGGTTTAATATTTCCCTATAAATATAACAGGTTTAACGCTCTTTACCTATAAATATGACAGGTTTAAACATGTTCCTATAAATATAACCGGTTTAACGCTATTTACCTGTAAATATAACAAGTTTAAATATTTTCCCTTAAATATAATAGGTTTAACGCTCTTTCCCTATAAATATAACAGGTTTAACGTTATTTTCGTATAAGTATAACAGATTTAAATATTTCCCTATAAATATAACAGGTTTAATGTTCTTTCCCTGTAAATATAACAGGTTTAACGCTCTTTTCCTATAAATATAACAGGTTTAAAGTTCTTTTCCTATAAATGTAACAGGTTTAATTATTTCCCTATAAATATAAGAGGTTTAAATATTTTATAGTGTGAAAACAAACCCTGGAGTCATTCAGAGATTTGCTGAAAAAAACCTTCTACTGAAGGAAGAAGTGCAGATTATGTACAATAGATTAACAGTTGGCATTAGACTTGAAGAGGTCAAAATGCACATCCCATGGGCTGCTGTTCCATAAAACGATTTTTCGCTACAGTAAGACAGATTCGGACAGCTTTCGATCTGTCTCAACCTTCTTCAATCAGGCGGCCTCCAAAACCGCTACCCTCGTCTCAGAATGAATCCGTTCTAGAATGATGAGTTTTATATCTTAACCTCCCCCCGCCCACAAAAAAAAATTCCAACACAAAACAAACAGCCAGTTCTGGTTCACCCCGGAATTCACTGCAATCATAGCTCCACGTGATCACCTTTTTCAATATCTATCACATGAATCCGTGTAGTTTGACTCCCACTGCATTCAGAAACGCCCACAATCGCTGCAAAAAATTTCTGGAAATGCAAAGTGTATATATATGCACTAGTACGCCAGGGTAATGTTGAAATCAAACAAACTGGATCCCGAGAATTCTGGAAGATTTCCAATCAAATCATGAAGAGAGGCAAAGCGGCTGTGCCCACTATTATAAATAACCCTCATGACATATATTCATCGACAGATAAGGCGAAGGTTTTCGCCTCGATCTTTGCCTCGAATTCAACGTTAAATGACGTTAGATTCCCAACTTCCCACGTGTCACTGAGTTCAATCTCAGTAATAGTTTCATTACAGCCCGCGAAGTCTCAAGACTTATCAAAAGTCTTGACCCTAAGAAAGACACTGGCTCAGACAAAATTCCAATGATTGTCCTTAAGAATATCAAACCGGAATTTTTTGAGGCTATAATCAACAGAGAGGTCGTTAAGCACCTAGACTGGTACAGCCTCTTGAGCGACGATCAGTACGAGTTTCGATCGGCTCGGTCCAATGCCGATGTGCGAACTACCATTAGTCACAGAATCAGTGAGGCTCTTGACAACAAATACACCTCAATAAACACAGCATAAGTTATTTCGAAGGCCTTTGACAAGGTGTGGCACAAAGTTTTTTTTTCTGCTGAAGCTCTCCACCTATGGAATTATGGAAGAGTCTTCTCAATAAAAAAAGAAGTCCTCCCTAAAGAGTAGGTCCCTGAAGGTAGTTGTTAACGACAGTCCTCCGGGGCCCTAGCAATCAAGGCAGGTGTCCCCTAGGAGTCGCTTCCTAGACCATCACTCTTTTTACCTTGCATAAATGATCTGCGTAATAGTATGCTCAAATCATTTATGAATATCTATGACGATAATGCGACGATATATGGGGGCACCTTCAAAACTCATGATGAACAGAGATTGGCAGCTGATCTCTTATCCGATCTGGCTTTAACAGCCCGAACTAGCACCACTCACGATGAATCGATCTCCCCTCGGGGAGGCTCCGTGACATGAGAGACTATTAGACACCTTAAACCCATCCATGACCTCAAGTGGAATTCGTATAGTTGGTTTCCTGTACCGCTCCGGTGAATACCTGATTCTTCGTGCTATCCTTCTCCTGTACAAGGGCCAGATCAGGCCTAAAATAGAGTACTATTGCCATATTTGGATAAAAGCTCCCTAGTCCTCGCTTTGCAGTCTCGATAGAGTCCAAAAGCGTCCTTGTGGGTGACAAACTATTTTCCATCCTTCAACCCTTTCCTGACAGTAGAGTGTGACAAGCTTCTTATTACCCTATTGTTACTTCGATGGAAAGTTCTCGAACGAACTTCTTTCCTTGGTTCCGCTATTCTGTTTGGTTTCTTCGCGGCTAGGACCCGCAGTGGCACTTACATTGTAGCAAATCACCCTCGTTCCATCCGTATTCCACTGGTGGGAAGTTCCACTCAAACAGCTTCTTCTCACGAACCACTGCTCTGTGGAACCGACTCCCAAGAGGATGTTTCCTCGATCACTACAATCTTAACCTGTTCAAGTCTAGGGTTAACCGTTATCTTCCCCACGTACCTGCATAAGTTGTTCCTCTTACTCTGTAACCGTCTACCACGAGTGGCGCCCAGGCTTTGTACACGGTGAACCTCAGTTATATGGAAAAAATATAACGAAAGCTGCAAAAGAAAAAAGCCAGCCGTTTGGAAAACTGCTCAAAAAATGTTCAGAAAATAGAAACGATGGAGTAATTTAAATTCCATTTAATTTTTTTAAGAAAATCTACGCTTTACCGTTAACTTCCACCAACTGATCTTCAAGCAGTAATTAGCAGATAACTTTTCAGCCTATTGCTGCTTGACAAGATAGATAGATAGATAGATAGATAGATAGATAGATAGATAGATAGATAGATAGATAGATAGATAATGAACAGACTGAGATAGATAATAAACAGACTGAGATAGATAGATAGATAGATAGATAGATAGATAGATAGATAGATAGATAGGCAGGTATGTAGATAGATAGATAGATAGATAGATAGATAGATAGATAGATAGATAGATAATGAACAGACTGAGATAGATAATAAACAGACTGAGATAGATAGATAGATAGATAGATAGATAGATAGATAGATAGATAATGAACAGACTGAGATAGATAATAAGCAGACTGAGATAGATAGATAGATAGATAGATAGATAGATAGATAGATAGATAGATAGATAGAATTTGCTGTCTAATACCTAACTGATTCTGTGGTTCATGGCCGTTAGGACATCAGCAGTGAATAAGGCCGATCGATTCTTTCTCTTAGAATGGCTACCACTAAAGACAAGAGACTTCCCTAGTATTTAATCCATAGCTGGGGGATTATGAAATTCATTCTTGTGAAGTGAACGAAGTTTGCTCATTCAGAATTCGAACCCGACAATCTGATTTCAATTTTCACGCCGTTAACTGTTACGAAGACCATATCCTGCGCAGGCGCAGACACGGACACACATGTGACCCAGTTAATTCTATTTAGCCTCTTTTTGTCTTTATACAGGTTCTTCGCATATCTCATTTTTTTAAAAATAAATTCTTAATATTCAAAATTCTTTGTCGACCACCAAAATCTCCACTCGCCCACCATTTTCTGTTCAATTGCTCATCGCCCACCCGGTGGGTAATATCGCCAAGATTGGCAAAACCTGATCTACAGTGTCAAATGTTTACCAGGAATATCCGAGCGAAGACATTACCGTCTACCGTCATCAGCGAAGTGATAGGCCTTTTCTTTCTTTTTATGTGCCGTGTCCTTTCAGGACGTAGGCGACCATGGCTCTCCACTTCCCTCTATCCCTTGCAGCACTCAACAAGTTCCTTCCCTCTGCCACCTCCTCCCGACCACGTTCTGTCATCCACTTGCTTAAGCCCGCCAGGTTTGTCCTGCGTTGTTTTCCCTTGTCTCTCTTTCCCTCTATTGGACCCGTGAGTATCAGATTCTCCAGGCCCTCCTTCCTCATTATGTGTCCCAGAAACTTCAGCTGTTTCTTCCTGATGTTAAGTATAAGACTCCTCCTTGTGTACATCCTCTCTAAGACCTCATCGTTGCCCACACGATCGGTCCATGATATCCTTATCATCCTTCTGTAGAACCATATCACCGTCGCCTCGAGTCTCTTCTTCAACTTTGAGGAAATCGTCCAACATTCGCTGCCGTCAAGAAGGACAGATGTCACGTAGCAGCTCTGTACTCTTTTCTTTGTTACCAACGAAATCCTCCTGTCTCGAAATCATCTGCCTAGCTTTTGGAATGCGTCTTTGGCCATACATCTTCGGATCTCAGCGTCACATTTACCGTCCATAGTTGTCGTTAAAAGATACTTGTGCCGTGCATGATAGAAGAAATTTCCGCAGAATGTTTGATTTAATTTTAGAAAGTAGGAACGTGTGGTGTATTGTATACTATATCTATAGATTCTTTGACTGGACATTAGTGAATAAACTTTCCACGTCTAGCGAGGCTAGAATGACGTTATGTGGTTTATTAGACTGCAATATGTCGCGGAACTCACTAGGGAACTTAATGTTATACTTATTGGGGTAAGTATGAATGTATTAGTTGGTATTAGGGTTTAAGAAATTATCCTGTCTCGCAATACTCTGCTCAGCTTTTGGAATGCGTTCTTGGCCATCCCAATACGTATCTCAGTGTCGCACTTACCGTCCTCTCTCAAAACGCTTCCCGTATATTTAAACTTCCGCGCCTGCTTGATTTTAGTGTCCTCGACCTGTAAATCGCATTTCGGGCTCTTCCTCTTACTGGTGACTATGCATTCTGTCTTCTTGTAGTTTATGCTTCGTCCCCGCTTCTCACTCTCCGTCGCTAATGAAAGTGATTAGAGACATCTGACTGGAATTGTCTCTCGAGACAAAGAACTAACACTGGGTCAAATCATATCCAGTAGGTCATTTCAGCGTTCTTTGGTTTTAATGGGCTATTGAAATGTTTTATGACCATCGGAACACATTCATGGATCCAATGTACCCTCACAATGATGGGTAATCCTAGCTGAATAATACAGTTGCCTTGAACTGGTTAGAGGCGCATTCTGGAGGCTAATAAAGAATGATCTGACTACCATGTTCGCCTTGGGCTTACCGCCATATCACGTTAAAACATCGGTACTCATACGATCGCCGAAGTTAAGCAACATCGATCCTGGTCAGTACCTAGATGAGTTACTGCTTGGGAATACCAAGTGCTGTATGCTTGGATATGCGGTTGGGCTAATATATAACGGCTCGAAATTGGAAATTGGAGAGCTGACTTCCAATTCCCATCGGGTTCGTTTTTAATTCACTTACGCATAAATAGCATTGGGAAATATATGAATCCATCTCTCCCCCACTATGGATTAATCAGTACGACTGCTATCAGTAAATCATTATTATCTTTAAAAAAATTCTTGCAATCTAAAAAAATATTTTCTGGCTTTAAATAACCTACGAAAGGTTGATAAGTCGTAAAAACAACAAATGGGTCAATTAAACAGTGTTCGCCCACCATAAGACCCATTGAGCATTTATGGGTCGTGATGGGGACGATATTTCGAAAGATCCTGCACCAACCAATATAAGAAAGCTGCGGAATGATATCAAGACGGCATAACTCAACAGCTCTCTGCGGTTTACCGTCCACTTGCGGAATCGACGACAGGTCGATTTGCTGAACTACACCCCCGGGGTTTTACAAGATGCGAGGTTCTACCCGTCCTTTATCGCGTTAGTGTAGACGGCCGTTTCAAATATGAGTTTCAGTCATTTTATTATCTATCAGAGCATTTTATATGTCTTCCTTATTATCCTTTACTGTTCATAACTGACATTGTTTACTCCTATTTTTGCTTGCGTGAAATTGTTTATCAAAGCGAAGTCGTCAGACTCAATTGGTAGCGGAAGATCGTGTTTCTTCTGCAAATAACTGGCATTTTCGCTAACTTGAGGAATCTGTGATTAGTACAACAAAGTAGAAATGTCTGTTTACGTTTTCTTATATCTCTATCACAAGCTTTGTCTGGCCATATATATATATATATATATATATATATATATATATATATATATATATTGTGTGCATTCTTGAAGCTATATACATAAAACAGTTGAAACCTAACCTGAACAAAATAAACTATGAAATCTCCACAAATATCCTTAAATGCCTATAATTGGTAACAGAAGCCATTGGTTCATACCAACGGCTTTCCATACTCAATACTCATCGAATTCACTCTCGCGTGGTCATGTGTGACGTCATGAGCTGTTGTGCGATTTTCGCTTTCAGCGTCTTATATGCACGTGTTTATCGTTGCTTGGAAATCATTCATGTAAACAAAACAGACTATCATCAATTTATTGTTCGTGTATTGCTTAATATATTGTGTAATTGTCATCTTTGATAATGGCTTATGTAAGCCGAAAGCTTAGATTGGATTAAAAAATATGTATCAATATTGTGATTTTCTTTCTTCGTTTAATGATAATGTTATTAAGCTTATCAGACGATATGAAAAGAACTTACATAAAATATATAGACAACACTTATCTATATTATTTAATGAAACATGTATGAATATATATATATATATATATATATATATATATATATATATATATATATATATATACATATATATATATATATATCATGCAATAGGAATTAAGATTACATTAGGTTAATGATCCAATTCACCTTTTTCAATAATTTATCATCCACTGACTGGTTTGAAAAATCCTTGTAAATTTTATTTAAATTTACAAGGTGAAAATGATCAATAACCCAATGTAATCTTAATTTCTATTCATATATGTTGCTCTGTTTAATTAAAACATTGAGCTCTATATGGGAATCAGTTTTAATATTTAATATTTAATATTTAACATTGTATCAATAGGATTCACTTGGATTATATACCAACGGATTATTACATATATATATATATATATATATATATATATATATATGTGTGTGTGTGTGTGTGTGTGTGTGTGTGTGTGTGTGTGTGTGTGTGTGTGTGTGTGTGTGTGAATATAAATATATATACATATATGAAATTTATATATATTATATTTATATATTATATATGCGCGGTACTTATTGGAAAGCACTCAATATCAATGATAGAGCTAACATATTTAGTTGGACTGATGTGTGTTTGTGACCCTGGGTTTCACGCACTTTGTGATCGTCAGCATCAAACCAACTTAATATATATATATATATATTATCAATTAACCCATTGAGCCCTGAGTCCCGGAACAATTTTAAACCTTCTGCCTGTGTTCCTGGGTTAAAATTCGCAAATAATTTGTATATAATGATTTACAGTAGATATAAAAATAGTTACAAGTGTTTACCCACCGTTGATTAAGTCATTTTTCTCTACCACTGTTCATCCGGTGACTGGGCATTAAGTCATTTTTCTCTACCACCTACCTACCTCTTATGCTCATACAACACCGCACTAACTCTCTAACATGAGTGGTTCTTATACCACTTCTTACGCTCATTCAACACCACAGAGTAGCCCTCTACCTTGAGTGCCTCTTATGCCTTTCCTTACGCTCATGCAATACCACAATGTAGCTGTCTACCTTGAGTGGTTCTTATGCATTTTCTAACGCTCATACAATATCACAGAGTAACCATCTACCTTAAGTGGCTCCTATGCCATTTCTACGCTCATACAACACCACACAGTAAGCCTCTACCTTGAGTGAATTTATGCCTTTTCTAACGCTCATACAACATCACAGAGTAACCCTCTACAATGAGTGGCTCTTATGCCTTTTCTTTCGCTCATGCAAGACCACAGTGTAGCCTTCTACCGTGGGTGAATTTATGCCTTTTCTAATACATCATACAAAATCACAGCGTAACAGTGGCTTTTATCCCTTTTCTTACGTTCATGCAATACCACAAAGTAACCCTCTACCTTGAGTGGCTCTCATGCCTTTACTTACGCTCATATTACATCACACACTAACCCTCTTCTTTGAGTGGCTCATGCCTTGTTACGCTCATACAACCCCATACAGTAACCTTCTTCCTTGAGTGGCTACGGGGTATTGTCAGTACGGTGTAACATAATATCTAGAAAAGATAGTGTTATTCGTTTTCTTCTTCTCTTTTTTTCTTCCGTGAATTATATCCTATGTTCGACTTTGTTTACTTTAACTACAAGGTTAGGTAAAGTAATTTTGCGGTGATATATTCGGAAATATGTTGATAAATCGGCTGATCATGCACAGTAAATTTGCGTCCAAGTTCTTATAACATTTCACATTTCTTGGCAGATCTTTTGTTATCATAAGGTGGGAGACTTAATTATAAAGAAAAAGTGATAAAAAAAAACTTAGACAAAAAGAAACTAAATTAAACTGGTTAGACTATATGGGCGGACGTGCGTAATGGTGTGCAAGGAAATGGGAAATTTAAGAGCCGAATTCAAATTCCAGTCGGGTTCGTTAGATTCACTAGCAGGCAAATAATCTTGGGAAAGGTATGAATATCTCCCTCTCCTCCAGCTACCGGTTGAATAGCAGGGGAGAATGGGTCCGATAGCCTTGTTTAGCAACCAGTATACCGCATAAAGAAATGACAGCCTACTGCGAGAACATCTTCTGTATCGTGAGTCATGAATTGAAAGATCGTCCAATCGTGTCCCATGTATGGCACGTAATTGAATGTCTGTGACTATATACCCAAACACATAGTTTCAAAATTATATATATATATATATATATATAATTATTTATTTGAATATTACAACATAAATATGTTATAAAATCACGACAAAAGTAGCCATTTTGTTTCAACACTTCTTGTGTCTTGTCAAGTGATAATATAGAATATAGAATAAATGGTTTTAAAAGTTTCAAATTAATCAACGATCCTTAGCTAAGAGTAAACGCTGTTACGTAAGCCAGAGTGGCCAATCAAAAAGCAAGTATAGGATGATTCGAAAAATTTGACAACTAAGCAAGGCTATCTAGATATTAAAAGATTTATAAAATTTGAAATTAAAATTAAAAGTAAAAAATTAAAATTACCTATTAAGAAATCTAAATCAGATCTCTATTAAGTTTTAAATTGTAAAATTACTAAGGAGAAAAAAAAAAAAAAAATAAATAAATAAATAAATAAATAAATCTAAAAATAAAAATAAAAGATATACTCTGTATTGAGCACTCTTTAAAGAATATTGATTGTTGGTTATTGGATTTCATTCCGTATATACCAATCCTAAACTTGGGTATATATATATATATATATATATATATATATATATATATATATATATATAATGTTGTAACCTAGAAAAGGTTACTGAATGAGAAATAACCAAAACGGAGGTTGGAAATGAAATAGGAATCTTTATAACTTCAACAAAATACAATACTCGCCATCTGGACAGCATTTGTCGTTAAAATCACTAAAAAACTTTTCAGTTATTCAGCTGGGAAGAGAACAGGTTAAAAACGTTTTATGTCCGCCCCAAAATGTCTTCCCAACTGAGCAATGGTGAAAGGAAAAAGATCATTCAGGCCTTCAGTAATGGCACCAACATTCATACTCTTCAAAGAGCATTCAAGAACCACCGAGAGAACGGGGAATAAGTTTAAAAAGAAGGGAACAGTAGAGAGGAAAACTAGATCAGGAGGTCACAACAGGAAGAGGGATCTTCATTTAAACTTAGTGCTAAAGAGATCAATTAGAAAAGATCCAAATCAATCCATAAGACGTTTGGCATTTGAGACAGAGTTTCAGCTATGACAGTCGAAAGAGCAGTAAAAAAGACTTGAAAATGAAATCGTGCATAAAACGTGTGAGGCGCCTTGTTACTTCAGGCCAGAAAGTTAGAAGGTTAGAAAGGGCGAAGATCATCTTGAATAAATTGAAAAATGATCCTGGAATAATATATATATATATATATATATATATATATATATATATATATATATATATATTTGAACTTTATTTCAATCCTTCATGAGCTTCCAATCCTTCGCCATGATTAATTAATGATGAACATGTCATTTTCGTTTATAATCCATTTCATCACAATTCTTCTGCTAAGCTTGGAGAGTAATTATCCATTCTTTTCTCTCAAAGTGGAGTCCAATAGTATTATGAAAACATCGGAGAATTTCAGTAAGATAACTTTAATCATTTCTACGATACAATGGCTCAAAGCTTAATCCAACAATTGGACAATTTTGCTGTTACCCCTTATATATATATATATATATATATATATATATATATATATATATATATATATGTTGGTATGATATATTATATTATCTCTTTACACATAATATTTCTATTAGTTTACCTCCATCAATTCATTTATAAGTTTCATATCTATCTATCTATCTATCTATATTACTCTCTTGATATATGTCTATCTAAAGCTCTCCATTATTTATCTCTGTTCAATGTCTCCCTATCTAATTCTGTTAACCTGTATCTATCTTCGTCCATATGTCCCTATCCCACTCTTTCCATACACCATCGCACACACGCATACACATACATACACATGCACCCCCACACGTACATGTGTGTGTGTGTGTGTGTGTGTGTGTGTGTGTGTGTGTGTGTGTGTGTGTGTGTGTGTGTGTGTGAATTACAATTAATGAGATCCAAACTATTTACCTCATGCAGATGATCATTTCGTCCATGGGAATGTAGTTTCCCTGGACTTATCAATGCAAATACATATCTGTATGGGGTAAAGTGTTTGGATCTCATTAATTGTAATTCACTTGTATGCTCTGTAATAATAATTATATTGGGCTCTCTTTTGTGCATCAGTTTTAATATTTTATATTAATACGATTTACTTACCCAAAGATTTTTAACTATACATACATACATACATATATATATACATATATATATATGTGTGTGTGTGTGTGTGTGTGTGTGTGTGTGTGTGTGTGTGTGTGTGTGTGTGTGTGTGTGTTAAATAGCGCACAGTGAGTGGTGGTCGTGGTGGTGATGGTGGTAATAAAACGATGTAAAATAAGAGAACTAAAATCTATTTAAAAATAAATATACATTTTGTCCCTCACCGTTTGGTACAGCCCTTAGTTTCACGAACGTGTACCAAACGGTCAGGAATATATACTTATACATATATATATATATATATATATATATATATATATATATATATATATATATATAAATTGTGTATTTAGGCAGCAATCATTTAGTTCATATATATCATAATCATTTCCTCCAAGCGTACATAGATCTTTCTTACAAGTGAGTTTGTTAAAATTGCTGTCACTTTTAGGGAGCTTTTTTGTTGTCTTTTTTTCTTTTTTTGGTGGGAAAGGTCGAATTATTTAATTTTGTTGTTTTTATAAATATTTCTTCAATATTCCTTCTTAACTAGCTCTCTATCTGAAAAAGGTCGGTCTTTTTATTTTCTACCTACCTGCTCATATCAATAAATAACGTTCGTTTTGCGTCTAATTCAAAACATGCTTTAGTATCTAGAGAGCCGAATCGTAACTCAACATCAATGCGTGAAGAAATAAAAAAAAAAACACACTTCAGTATATGTTCACTTTCAAAAATATTCTTTTTTCTTTGCAACTTTCACATTACTAAGCCCATATACTGCCTGATATTAATCATTTTTATAGTCTCTCTCTCTCTATCTATCTCTATCTCTCTCTCTTTCTCTCTCTCTCTCTCGTGTGTTTAAATAACTTCCAACGGTCTTTATCGAGCCGATAGTTATCTCCCTTTACAACCGATCACTCTTCAACGAGAATAACACAACAAAACGTCTTCTTCTCTCATATTCTACCTTTTCACCCTCTTTGCGAATCTAGCATCTTAACCCTGGTCACAGATATTGCGTGCATGTAAAGATTTATCATATAGGAGTTGTGGACACATCCCACCGTGACTCCCTTGGGTTAAAGGTGTAGCGGCGTGTTTATCGTCTGCTTCGGGACCACATCAAAAGGCGAATAGCCATTGATGGAACCCAAGTGAACTGTCAACTTGCCCGGCCATTGATAAAATATCTTTAGATGAGCGCATGCGCGTTCTTGCCGTATTGATGACTCTTCTTTCATCTACTGACTTGTTTGCAGATAGACATAATCAGAAGCCATTTTGAATAGACCAAAAAGAAAAAAAACACTTTTAAACGTTATCTGTTCATTTTTATTTTATATTTTCTTATTTTCTCTGAAATTTTCTCTATCTTAATTTATCATTTACTTCTCGCAAACAGGCATAAATGTGCTCGCAAATAAAACGGAGAGTCAAAAGGACGTTTTTTTCCTTGACACCGCTATTATTTTAACTATTTCCACTCTTCAGCAATATTGATTGTTTTAAAAAGCAAATGTTTAGAATTGTAATAAAACCTAAACATATAAAAGTGAATTTATACATTATTTTTGTTCTTGAGAATTGACAACAAAATTATAAACAATATTAAATTATTTATTTACACTATGATATTGTTTATTGGAATGGTTGACAAAACATTGGCTAATTACTAATTAACTCGAAAAACGGTAAATAATAATGATTTCCTTATACATATTTAAATAATTTAGTAAATGTTTATAAATTTATGAATAAAACATTGTTTTCATATTTTCTTTATAAATTGGTAAATGATAAATATTGCATTGCATTAGTTCTAATCGTATTAGTTTTTTAGTATGTTGTAAAAATAAATATTTTTTGCAAATAAACAATCTAACAAATGTATCATAGTATCCGAAACAAAGGTCAAGATAATAACACAAAGTGGAAAAGTTATAAACGACGTGTTTCGCCGAGAGCGTCTACTCCATCCGGTTTCTTCAGTTTAGAATAAAAGACAAAACTATATGGAAGAAAATGCATTGCGTTCTCTGAGTCTTAGGTTGCCATAAATCAAATTACCTAATCACGTACAATGACCGGAAACCAGAAAGTGTCTATTGGCCTGTTTGTTTGTATATTAGAGCCGTTGGGGGTCTGTCGGATTTTAAACCAACCTTAGGAAGGCTGAGTGTATTGTTTTGTAAGTAAGACTATTCCATTTTGATTGTGTGGAAAGTGGAGAAAAGACACTACTTGGTTTCAGTGAGAAAATAAAAGAAAGAAAGAAAGAAAGACTATTCTATTTTGATTGTGTGGAAAGAGGAGAAAAGACACTACTTGGTTTCAGTGAGAAAAAGAAAGAAAGAAAGAAAGAAAGACTATTCCATTTTGATTGAGTGATAAGAGGAGAAAAGACACTACTTGGTTTCAGTGAGAAAATTAAAGAAAGAAAGAAAAAAAGGGAAGATAAAATTGTTTTATGGCTTCTGCCAATACCTCATAAACTATTTTGCTTTGATCGAATGGAAAGAAGGAAACAGTCTCTACTTGTTTTTAGTGAGAAAATGAATGCTAGAAAGAAGGTAACATAGAACTGTTTAACGTCAGTTTAAGTGAAATGAAAATAGGTTATCAATTTCAAATGTTTTAATTTGTACCCACTTCTTAAAATAACGACTAGCATTCATATTTATGAATGTTATTGCAATATTTTGCTAAAGTTGTTAAGCTCAAATATTTAGCGATGCGATAGGGGAATTTCTACGGATATTTTATTGTCATAGTACTCGCCATGACCTTACTCAATCATTAACTTAAGAATTAAGATTCGTCAGAAACATTCAAATAGGAAAACCTATTCCCATGAATGTATTAGCAGAAATCTCTTTTCCTTACTGAACAATGTAAATTGTGTAAATAATTGCAATACCTCACCTCAGAAATATAGACAGATCCTGAAGAAGGCCGGAGCGTACAATGGACGAAATATCGTGAATATGGCCACGAAGATGAGGACAACAGTCCGAACTATGTACATCGTGTAAATAATTACAGTACCTCATCTCAGAATTTGTTATGGTAAATTACCCACGCACGCATGAATTCTCCCAGCTATAAATAGGAGCAGGTACTGCCTTTTGGAGAGGGAAGTTTCCAGCTGTCTGCTCTGAGAGTCGGACCAAACATTCTTGCAGCAACACTCTTGTTTGTATATGTTTGTATTGCTGCTTCTGTTAATATATTTGTTTAACTCAATTCCTCTCTCTTTGTGCCTTTATTTCTGGCCCTAACAAGGCCACAACAGAAATATAGACAAACCTGCGTATATACGGTAAAAACAAACAAAGCAAGGGAGATCCTATAAATTTGATGATTGAAGAAGTAAAACGTTTACATTCTACTAAGCAAACTAAAATTTAATTTTAATCAGAAAATATAACGGAATTGTGTGACTCGATAAGAGAAAACAAAAAACAATTCTTCTTTTAAAACAGAGAAGTCGATTGATTTTTTTTCTTTCTTGCCGCCATTTATTTTTCCTGAATAAATTTTGTCTAGGAAATTATTTCAACTGACAAAATCTGGTCATATTGCATTACATCAACGGATTTTTATTCATCAACCCGATTAATTTTTAATCGAGTTAAACCCTATTTTTAGTGGATATTTGCATTTGAATAGAAACACCGTTTATTAATTTAACAGGATATTTATTTATTTTCACCTACCGGCCTGAATATTCGAGATATATTATTAAATGAAAAGACTCGCTCTCCAGTAGGTTGCGAACCTGCGCTCCTTTGAGCAGAGGGAACCGTCGTTCCTTAATATTAGTTTTGTAGTGCTGTGAGCATTGTCTTGCAGGCCTGAAACCACGTCGAACCAAATCTTCATCAGCCAATGAAAGATTATACAAATTTGTATCAGAGATCATTAGTGTGATTCGACATCCGATTCCCTCAAGGCAGGATCGAAACTCAATTGATTAGGCATCAATTGGAGATTTTTCTCCTAAGCTCTCAGCTCCCAGCAGAGAGGAATGTGAATTTTTACATATTTATATTTGAATTAACTTGCCAGTGACTCAGAGTGTTCCTTTCATAGAAGAGCTTTTGCATTATCAGAAGTAACACTCACTGTTTACGAATTCGCGCTTTCCCTCTAAAGTACTCGACCAAATTTTATTTTTTCGGAGGCGTATATATTGTCATCCACAGACAGATGTTTTCGCTGTATCTCAATATATATATATATATATATATATATATATATATATATATATATATATATATATATATATATATATATATATTGGACACTTCCAGGTGCTTTAATAGTTAGAAAAAATCGTGTCTCGATTTCTTAAGCATTACTCAAATGTGGGGCACAAGACCAAAAGTATGGAGCATCCAATGAGTAACGAAATCACTACTCAGTATTCTTGGCAACTTGGCAACAATTACACCAATTAGAAGTGGTCAATCTCTCCCTCTTTCTCTCTCTTTCTCTCTCTCTCTCTCTCTCTCTCTCTCTCTCTCTCTCTATCCACTTCTCCCACTCTGTATGTATATATATATATATATATATATATATATATATATATATATATATATATAAATGAACATAGAAGTCAACACTTAGAGGCGACAGTCTGTTTCATGCTAGTGCAATCGTCAGGCCTTTTATCCCATAAATATAGCACACTTTAAGACTATATTTCTTCATATATATATATATATAAATATATATGTCATTCATAGACAGTACTGTTTCGCTGTATCACAGCTCCTCGGTGTGACTAGACATCCGAATGCCTCAAGCCAGGATTGAAACACAACTAATTTGGTGTCAGCCAGAGCTATCTTCACTCAGTAGAGTTACACAACAAAATCTAGCGTATTGTTTTTACAAATGTAAACAAACGCCAATCAGCCAAAGTGCTCCATTCATTTTAATGAAGAGCTTTGCATTAGTGCAGGTGGCTGTTGTTTATAGAATTAACTTATCACTCAACAGTGCTCAATTGAAATGTATTTTCAAGAGCTAAATTATATATATATATATATATATATATATATATATATATATATATATAAAAAAGAAAGAACAGTAAGATATAAAATCCGGTGTTCTTATAGATATTTTTATTTTTACACAATAGTGCTCAATGTAAACAACCGTAAATTTTAAAAAATAAGTTACTCCAAAATTCGCTTGACGAGGAAATGGAAATAATGTCTTTGGTTTAATAACAAAATTAAATTCAGGGGCTTTAGCTTCCATTTCTGAAACATGGTTATCACTGTGTAGCGAAAAAACCATATTTTAAATCAATTAATTTATAATTATATATATATATATATATATATATATATATATATATATATGCTTTGATGTGAGTTTGTGATCTTGGGGTTCACGCCCTTTGCGATCGTCAGAGTTTGTCAGGGTTTGTCTGACGATCTCAAAGAGCGTGAAACCCAGGGTCACAAACTCACATCAACGAAAATAAATATGTTAGCTCTATCACTGATATTGAGCGCTTTCCAATACGTACCGCCCATATACAATATATATATATATATATATATATATATATATATATATAAGAATTGCCAATATATATATATATATATATATATATATATATATATATATATATATATATACTGTGCTGTTCGATAAAAGTGACACACCTGATTTTTTTTACTTAAAACTTTTTTGCCTATTGCTTTTGGCGTCAAACTAATTTTTAATCTTACTAATATAAAGACCCCTTCCCGGCCACCTAGTAAAAAAGTTTACTCACCCTAAGGTATTCTATTGACAACTATAATTTTGGATATAAATGAGATTTAGGGAAAAGCTCTCTGCAAAAAAAAGTGACTCACTTATTTCCTGCAATTAGTAATCAATAGAAACATAACCGAACAGCTTTAAATAAAGAATAATAGAGGTATAATTTATTTATAATAGGTAATATAGTTCAAATATTTAACAATCTATGGGTTCTCCTTTATTTTGAATAAACTTTTCAACCCTTTTTGGAATTGGTTTGATTAGGTTCTGGCAAATCTCATCTCCAAGCATTGAATTCCATTCGGATATGAAATTCACAATCTAATCCTCTTTGTTGCTCAACTGCTTTCTCAAGAGCCTGTACTTTATAATGCTCCATAAGTTTTCTATGGGGTTGAGGTCAGGAGATTGGGGCGGCCATATCATAACACTCACCTGCTTCTCATCAAAGTATTCCTTCATCAATTTTGATTTGTGGCAGGGAGCATTATCCTGCAAAAAATGAGCTTGCTGTGGTCGATTTGCACCCTTTCAGCTGAAGGGAGCAGACAAGACTCTAAAATTCTCTTGTACTGCTCGCTCCTGAGGGTCTTTTCAATAGGTTTTAAGAAACCAGTTCCATGAAAAGAGAAGCATTACCAGAACATTATACTGAACGGATGCTTGACAGTACTTACTGCTAAATTCAAAGAGCTTTCAAAGCTTCTTCTTCGGATTTTAGATCGCTTATAATTTGAATTTAGCTCAACTTTCGTTTCATCGGAGAAGAGAACATTTAGTAAAAAAATCAGGTGAGTCACTTTTATCGAATAGCACTGTATATATACATATATATATATATATATATATATATATATATATATATATATATATATATATATATATATATATATATATCAGGTGGTTTTTAAGCTAGCTCCTGTGGGGGGCTCTGATTGGGCTTTCATCATACTAGGTAAGAAAAATAAATGCGATAGTCAACAATAAACTCAAAATTGTTCGCTGCATTCAGGTATTGCATAATTAGTTAAGCTTAACTTTTAAAAGTTTAATCATAATTCTTCTGCTACGACTTAATTTAATAGACAATTTGATGTACGTAGGTCCTTACTTTCCGTACAAACAATTATTTTTATTTTATGGGTGGCTTTCGCTGGTTTTTGCAATTAATTTCGATTATTCCCAAATTTATTTCCAAGTTATAAAAATTGTTGTCGTCACAAAAATTAACGTAAAAAATCGCCGAAAACAATCGCAGTAATGAAAACTTGGGAATCCAAAATTGCAGGATTGGGGGTTCGAATCCAGCCCGGAACGTTTTTAATTTGCTCACGCAGTCGACCTGATTCTAAAATGGTATGATATGTTGGGTTTACGGCCTGTAGCACTAAAGTTGAAAACAGGGAAAATTTTATTTGGAAACACTGTAATTTGAGAACAGTAATGTTTTTCATTTGAAGTGAGCTATTGAAATTTAGAGAATAGTGATCCTTTAAGTTGAAAAAGTGTGACACAGTGACACACTGAAATTCGTATTTATTATATAGACAGATAGAGCGAAATAACGATATATAAATCTTTGTATATTAATAAAAATATCGGGAAAAATGTATGAGAAAGTGTAAAAAGTTTTCTTGTGTCGCGATTCGTCCTTTAAGACTTGAAATCCTAAAGGAAGAAACGAAAGCTTTCTCATACATTCCTCCCCTATATATATATATATATATATATATATATATAATACGATATATATAATACTATATATAATACTACATATATATATAATACTATATATATAATACTATATATATAATAGTCTACATATAATATTATATATAATACTATATATAAAATACTATATATATAACACTATATATATGTATTACTATATATATAATACTGTATATATATAATATTCATATATATAATATACTATATATATAATACTACATATATATATATAATACTATATATAATACTATATATATAATAATATATATATAATACTATATATAACACTATATATATAATACTATATATAACACTATATATATACTATATATATAATACTATATATATAATACTATATATAACACTATATATATAATACTATATATAACACTATATATATACTATATATATAATACTATATATATAATACTATATATAACACTATATATATAATACTATATATAACACTATATATATAATACTATATATAATACTATATATATAATACGATACATATATAATACTATATATATAATGCTATACATATATATATAATACTATATATATAATACAAAAATATAATACTATATATATATAATACTTATATATATATATATATATATATATATATATATATATATATATATATATATATAGCGAGACCGAAAAGTAACTACCTCTTTTATTTTTTACGGATTCTCCCATTTTGTAAAAGTTATCGATTTCTAAATGTTATCATTTTGTAAAAAGTATCACGCCAAAAACAAGTAGTTACTTTTCAATCACCCTATATATATATATATATATATATATATATATATATATGTGTGTGTGTGTGTGTGTGAAAAGTTTTCTGAAATGTAATAGTCATGTGGACGTCACACAATACTCTGACTGTAATAAGTGATATAATACTCAGTAAGTTATGAGTATCGTGTGACAATAACATTACCACCTTTTCGTCCACATGAAACTTTTAGTCGTGGACGACTGCGACATTTTAAGTATTGTTTTTCATATATTCTATGTTTGGTCTATTTTTATTTATAACTTTATGCCTAGTGTAGCTCTGTATCTTTAGTGTCTACAAATTCTGATTCACAGATAGATAGATAGATAGATAGATAGATAGATAGATAGATAGATAGATAGATAGATAGATAGATAGATAAAAAATCATGAAAACGCCTATGGGTGTACCTTTTGTACTCCCATAAAATTAACATTTTTCACATGTGTAAGATTACAAGAATGTCTTCACAGGTGCAGACTGAAATCGTAATCAGATTTGCTTTTTTAATCAAAAATACTACCATAGAAGTTTAGACATTTTTAATCGCCATCTCTCTCTTTCTATACATATATATATATATATATATATATATATATATATATATATATATATATATATATATATATTATATAGCATAATGAGAGGCCACGTATACTTTCTTGATATGTATATAATATCTGGATAAAATGAATGAAA
Organism: Acanthosepion esculentum; assembly: GCA_964036315.1. NCBI lineage: Eukaryota > Metazoa > Mollusca > Cephalopoda > Sepiida > Sepiidae > Acanthosepion > Acanthosepion esculentum. The sequence goes on along the minus strand of OZ038503.1, from coordinate 33,875,422 downwards.
CAAAATTGGGTGTTTTTTTTATGAAAGTATTTATTTCTGTGTTTTTGTATATATTTATTTATTTAATATTTCAGACCACCTAGGTCTTTCCTCAGAAATCAAATGAGAAACTGTGTTTGTGTGTTTGTTTACAGCGTTTGTTTACAGCGTTTGTCGTGAAGCGTGCGCATGTCACGTGATGTGCAATGCAACTTTGTTTGAATTTTTGGCGGAAGACTGATGATATTTTATCCAGATATTATATATATTATATAGATATATATATTATTTTTGAATTATTTTCTGGTGAACAGTGGCCGACCACAACTAAAAGTTTCATGCGTTTTCACTCAGGTAGTCAGCAAGTTTTATGGGTTAAGTAGTAGGATAGACGGTATACAGTCTAGTTGAATGATAACCGGATGGGCTGGTAGCTCTTCATCATAAAAAGTATAGAAGTCACAGCTGTAAGACTGAAATGAAGCTGTGGCCAAAACAGCCTAGCAACGATTTTCTATTATCTCATTGTTTATTAAATTTAAACAAGTATAGAATAAGGGTTAAACATTTGAAATATTGTCAACAAGATTGTTTTATCAGTCGTCCAAGTCGGTTGGTAGCTTGAAAATCTGTATTCGAAATCCTAGCTTCTTACCTGGCTCGAACACCGATCCCTGATCCTGATGGTAAATGCATAACTATTTTAGCCCCACAACAGACAACTTATTACGACTAGCTTGATCTTAGACCAGGCCTGGCAAAGGCTGCAGGAATAAGGCACCCAGTGAGGATCGAACTCGCTTCAGGAGCGAACTGGCCTACTTGACGAGCTTGGTAACCATTTTGATGCAGGAAGGAATATTTGTTACACTGTAGATGTTATAAGCTTTACAACACGTCAGAATATCGTATTAACGATCTGAGTGCTGACGCTCCTGTCAGCACTCACTCACTCACTCACTAACCGACAGCTCTATGTCTGAACCGAGGGTCACCAAGCAAGACTCGAGTACGGTCTCACGAGAAAAGAAATCACGTGATATTTTGCACTCGATGCCCTGAATAGAAAAAAAGTCTCCCATTGATTATTTAATCCTCAAATCTTTGCCACCCTTTTAAAATTCTTCTTTACGATAGCTTTCATGGAGGGGGGTCGGGTGGTGGCTCGACATTTCTTTTTTAAACGTGCTTCTTTTATATCATATTTTGATTACTAGGTTTCGATAAAATCCGATAAGCACTTTCACACACACACACACACACACACACACACACAGAGACACACACACACACACACACACACACACACACATATATATATATATATATATATATATATATAATTGTTTATTCGAAAATTATAAGAGATATGTTATAAAGTCACTACAAAAATAGCCATTTTGTTTCAATACTTCTGGTGTCTACTCTGTATTGACCACTCTTTTAAGAATAGTATTTGTTGGTTATTGGAATTTATTCCGTATACACCAATCCTATACTTGGGTATATATATATATATATATATATATATATATATATATATATATATATATATATATATATATATATATATATATATAAGCATGTGGGTGGCGTAATTCATAGCGGCTGGGAAGGAGAAATCGGAGATCCTAGTCTGAATTCCAGTCAAGTTCGTTACATTCACTTACGCGCAAATACTTCTGCGAAAGGTGTCTATTATCTCTTCTCCCTCTATGGGTTAAATAGTAGGACTTGCATCTTGAAAGATCGTTGTTATCTCAAAAAATTCTAATACCATATTTACTAGCCAGAAATGAAAAAAAGAATTAATAAAAAAAAAATTTCCGCTCTAAATAAGGTTTCGTCTGATCACCGAATTCAAGCAACATTGGGCCTGGTCGGGCTGCAGATGCAATTCCGATCAAAAGACCAGTTTGGACCTAAATTCCCATTTGCGCCTAAATTCCCATTTGGGCTTAAATTCCCATTTGGACCTAAATTCCCATTTGAGCCTAAATTCCCATTTGGGCTTAAATTTCCATTTGGGCCTAAATTCCCATTTGGGCCTAAATTCCCATTTGGGCTTAAATTTCCATTTGGGTCTAAATTCCAATTCAGGCCAAAACTTGAATTCTTCAAATCACAAACTCTGCGGAACTTCAAACCTCACATCACGAAACCTCTCACTTTTAACACTGATTCATTGGTATTTTGAAGAAATAAAATTCACAAAGTTTTGGAGATTTTACACTGAATTTAAACAAAAATGCTTAAATTCAAAATATTTTTGTGCTGCTTTAAACTCATTATAAGTTAAAAACTACTAATTTTCTCAGTTATTTTAAAATTTGAAATTTAACTGGCCACAAATTCCAATGCTGGATGTTCAAGCACCACATCAAGGGCAGATTTTTCAATCCCGGGATTATTCTGACGACAAAAAGATATAATATGTCTATGTAGATCAATTATGGCGCGTGTTAGATGAATTTCAGACACAGAGACAGGCAGACATAATTTGCCGTTTATTTATTTATCTCGTGCTGACAGTATTTACAATGTTACTGTAGTAGTAGAGACTTTGTAACGGCAGATACAACTGAACAATACTGGTGTCAGACGCCTTCGAATAACACTTACACTAATAGTACTTGCTCGATAATACTCGCTCGAATAGTAACCACAGATTAGTAATCTAAATAGAGAGATAATATAGTGCATAGAGTAGTGAATAGCGGTCCCAATAATAATAGAAGATAGATAAGAAATGGAGATCCGTATAGTATGAAGAATAGACTAGAGATATCGAACCGATAGTAATAGAGGATAGACTAGAGATAGTATAGAAGATAGACTAAGAATGGTGAACACCTAAGACGTCACGCGACTTCCTCTATATGTGCGTTTCCTCTCTGGTCATGCGGTCTACTTAATTCAGTAATGAGATCGCGTGTGATTGCTCACTGACGATCTACGTTCAAACACAAGTGTCAGCAGAGAGACTTTATCCCTAAATATCACTGTGCTTGTGTATAATGCAGGCCCCAGTTTTGCCTTTAATTTCCCATTCAAAATTTATCGTATTATACAAGAGTAAATACGGTAAATAATAAAAAATATGCATCTTTGTATCATCACTTTTTATATATCAGTATTATACGTGAATATTAACGATCACTATGGACGATCAATATATATATATATATATATATATATATATATATATATATATATATATATATATACCATAAACAAAAAAAACATCTCTCGGTCGACACATATTTATATTTTTATAAAAATGTCAATTTCTCAATAAAATGTTCGGATTATAACTTTTTGTCTACATAAACTTTTAGATTATAAAATTAGTAACCTTGAGTAAGAAATGTTTAAA
>OZ038503.1:33867067-33869567 GCA_964036315.1 Acanthosepion esculentum | reverse complement strand
CTCGGCCAAGAAATAGCCCGTAGATCCCGTATAAACGGGATCGGGCTGGTCAACCCCCCGGAACGAGGCTCGTCCGAGTTCCTCTCTGCCCAAAGGCAGAGAGTTCCCCTCTGCCTCAGAGGCAGAGAGTTCGACCGTCAAGCCGAGTCGTCCAAAAAGGACTGACTCTGAACTGACTGAACCCTGCTCCATCTTGAGGCGCAGTATTTATGATGTCCGGAATAGTCCATTATTATGATGGGGAAGTTCCCATAACAGTTATTTACTGTCTTCTTGATTCTTGTTCCTCTATTGTTCTTTCTCCTATTCCTTCTCATTCAGAAACCGCTTACGTCTTAGTGGCTTTATTGCCTTGCTTGGTTGAAAAATAATGACCTCTTTACTTGCGTATCATGTGCAAATTTCTCAAAAGGAAATTCAATATTACTCAGAGGTCTATACGAGGAGAATTTTTTTCGTTTGATGTCTTTTGTTAAATTAAACCATGCAACTTCTCTAAAATACAGCATTCATCCATACTTGGAATGTCGCTGCCACATATGGTCCGGTGCCCACTCTGTTTACGTTGAGCTCCTTGATAAGATCCAAAGAAGAATCAGTAATATCATTGGTCCTGACCTGGCATCTCGGCTTCAGCCACATTCCCACCGCCGTAATGTGGCCTCCCTGTGCCTTTTCTATAAATATTTTCATGGTAATTGTTCGAATGAACTCTTCGCTATGGTACCTAGACTTCATGAATTTAAGCGCAGTGTGAGATTGCAAGATCTCATCAGTTTGGAGTATAATTGGCTGTTTCCATTCTAATAGTTTCTTTTCTCACACTTCTTGCTTGTAGAACTCTCTTCCGACTCGATGTTTTTCCAGCTAATTTTGATCGTCAAAAATTTAAATGTAATGTCAATCGTTATGTCTTCTTGATTAATCTTCTATTGCTCTCGCTCCTTAATAACGTTTCTCTTTTTTTTCTTTAACAACTGTCTCCCATCCGTTCTGCATTGATGTCATTTTCGAAGAAATTTCGTGTTTTGAGTTGTATTTTATTTATTAAACAGTTAACTTATTTATTCTCGTCTACCGGCGTGATAATTCGGGAAATCTTATTAGAGAAACTAAGGAAAGCCGTCATTAGATCTGACATGCTTTGACCTCTCGGCTACGGAAGGCCTGATGACCAAGCAGAGGTCGAATAGTGCTTTTAAACACATTTTCCCCGTAGAGAGCGCATGTTTTTCGAGTAAGATGCCCTGACTAAATGAATGGTCACAGAATAGCAAAAGAAGTGTTCGCAGATTAATAATATTATAACAGAAGAATAGTACTCGACTTGAGAGTGTGTGACGGTACACTGTTTCTATCGGTTCCCACGAGACTTAATCTACAATCAGTCTTATACCTAGTGGAAGAGTTTACCATCAAGTCATTGCAAGTAGTACAGGACAACATAAATAGAGAAGTTACTCAAATATGAGTATCAACTAAAAATAATATTTAAGTAACAAAATATGTCGGATAAATAAATGAAAAATTAATTCCTACAATTGCTTTGTATACTATAGGATGCGAAACTGAACAGAGATGTATAATTCGATTGTCGGGAGAGTCTGCGTTTAAAATCACTATTCGAGTTTTGCCTGGCCATCAGGCACTCCGTGGCCGAGAGGTGCTATTACCGATGAGCTGTACATTTATTTCTCGTTACTGTAAACATTATTTAAGTGTTTTAGTATTTTGTGGCAAAAGTGTTTGAATAGACGCTCTATATTTTTAGACGGTGTGAATTACATCTACCGGCCTGCGGATTCAAGAGACTCAATAAAGATAGATATGCTCTCCAATAGGGTTCGAATATGCGCTTCATTTGTAGAGGTGACCATTATCTGATCCGGTGTGCTTTTGACAGTCCAGCAACAGAGAGCGACACAGCCCAATAAAGTTCAGTTACCCTTTAAAAATGCATATTTTCTTGTTCCGATCTTTGATCACGCTATCCTTGTCCCTATTCTGTGAAACCACACTGCCGAGTATATTTCGTTAATATTAATGTGATAATTTCGATGTGCTTGGCATATAACGTCCTTGAATCTGACATAATAAATTTAATTTTTGTAAACATAAATTATTAAAAAATTCTAAGTGATTCATGTAGGTCTGCTTTTAGTGTTGTTCATTGAAGCATGTATGAAGTGGGCCGAGGGTACAAAACGTCTATTGAATAAAACATATTTTTTGTAAGATATTTAATATATCAATGGTTTTATGTTGGGTCATCAGGTGTGACTTGTACTCAAAAGGGCCACCATTTTGCTTTAAAAAAAATAGCTAAAAGTTTAGAACGAGGCTTACGGTTCGATTTTTCCCAAGCCGAAAACCATTTTATTATAAATTATGATTTTTTTTTAAAAGCAAAATAACAGTAAACCATTTTATTTTGAGCGAAATAAGATGAAACTTGGAGTAGTATCCAACTAATGGGTTACGATGAGTAAGAATAAAACAG
>OZ038503.1:33819567-33864567 GCA_964036315.1 Acanthosepion esculentum | reverse complement strand
AGCAATTTTTCTAAAAATTTGCTTTTTTGCTGGAATACAATCAATTTTTGTTCGATAAATTTACTTTTTGCTGGAATACACGCAATTTATTTATAAATTTAGTTTTGCTGAAATTCTAGCAAATTTTAATTCTATTTCACACGTGGACATTTTTCAAGACAAATTTTATGCTGACTCCTGCGGAATACATTCTCACAAAGAACCTTTAGAACTTGTTTGTAGTGAATTAATTGCAAAATCTGGAATTGAAATGCGTGGCCAGCAAGTCTTTTTACCGCCTCACTGAGCTGGTTCGCAGAGGGCACCTTAATTGAAGGAAGTTGACTGAATTTGAATTGAATGTAGCTTATGTACCCATGAATAATACTTCCGAACACACAATATTATCTATTTTTATTTTATTTAATATTATTATTAGTAGTACTATTAGTAGTATGTAGGCGTTCTTAACAGTCAAAGAAATTGTGTCTGCTTGGTTATTTGTATGTGTCTATATTTGCGTGTGAAAAGGCGGATGTACTGATTGGTGTTTGAATCCATGATAAGTATAAGTATAAATATTTATAAGTCTATGACTACATATGTGTCTGTGCCGATCAATAAAGTCTGAGATGGAGTCGAGCGCGAAGAAGTGTTTTTGAATTTCATTGTCTGTGACTAAATTGTTTTCAGTCATCTAAGCCGCACTTTTCTATTTTATTTTTTTTTTTTTTAGTCAAACCAGTTATCTGTCTTTGATGACGATTAGTAGCACACTAGTAATGGTACATATATATATATATATATATATATATATATATATATATACTTATTCTTATATGGTTATTTTGTTTAGTCGTTATTTTTTATGGATACTCATATTCGAGTGGAAGCTCTGTTTTTTGGTGTGTGTTTTTTTTTTTAATTAAACAGTATTTTTATCCAACTACATCTACCGACCTGAACATTTGAGAAATCTTGTCAGAAAAATACGCGTTCTCCGGCAGGATTCGAACCTGCATCTCCTAAAGGGAACCGTCATTGTATCTGACGCGCCTGGTCATGAGCTTATTCCTTCATTAACTGAAGAATTAAGATTCATCAGAAATTTAAAACAGGAAAGCCATTAAATTTTAACTGGGTAAAACGACTACTACTACTAGTAGTAGTAGTAGTAGTAGTAGTATTAGTAGTAGTAGTAATAGTATTAATAATAATAATAATAATAATAATAATAATAATAATAATAATAATAATAATAATAATAATAATGATAATGATAATAATAATATTAATAATAAAATCGAATAATAGCTTTATCTATGTAATTTTTTTTTTGTCAGTGAAAATGTCATGATGCCATTTCTAACCTTAGGTCTCTGGGCGGGACCCGGAACAAAATGTGTACACACCAGAAATCAAAGGAAATAAAATAATAATAATAATAATAATAATAATAATAATAATAATAATAATAATAATAATAATAAAAATAATAATAATACACACTGACAGAACAATCAAAGCCAACCGCCCAGACATTGTTATTAAAGACCACAAACAAAATAAGTGCCTCTGTATTGATATGGCAGTCCCTGCAGACTGCAATGTATCTTTGAAGATATTCGAAAAACTGTCAAAATACAAGGACCTTGAAATAGACATCTCAAAAATGTGGCACATGGGAACATCAACAATTCCTGTTGTAGTTGGAGCCCTTGGACTGGTTGGAAAAGATTCCAGTAGGCTGATTGAAAGGATCCCTGGAAGTCTATGCCTCAAAGAGATACAAAAAATTGTTCTGACAAGTACAGCCCACACTTTACGAAGGGCTTTATCTATGTAATTATTTTTTTTTTTTTTTTTTTTTTTTTGCAGTGGAAAGTGTCATGATACCATTTCTAACCTTAGGTCCCTGGGCGGGACCCGGAAAGAAATGTGTAAACGCCAGATATCAAAGGAAATAAAAAAAAATAATAATAATAATAAATGTTGCCAGTGGAAAAGAATGGATGTAGGAAGGGCTCTCAAGGAACCAAATGCCATTTGACATTTCAGGAACAGAATGTTTGCGTGTCTTGGATTCATTTCCAAAATGGTTCCTCAATCGTGGATTCTCAAATATTTTCAGATTTTTGGGGGTAGCGAATTTGTTAATAAGTATAACGGAGCAAAGTATTCTTCATTAAAAAACAAAATTTGTAGGTTGAAAATCAAAAACAGGTTTTATTATCAATTAGAAGGGGGAATATTCCAAGGCAAATCCTTCTCATCACTGTTCCCTGTGATTTACAAGAAACAGGAATTGGATATGACCTACCAAGAGAAGGAACAAAGTTAAATCACTTAATCTTCATGGATGACAGAGTCATCCATGAAGATTGTTTGCCAATAATGAATCCTGAAGGCTGTTTGCCAATAATGAATCCTCAACTGTCCAATGTTTCTGTAAAGATATTGGAATAGAATTTAGGATTTTACGGGTCTTTCTAGTAAGACAATATTCTGCTTGGCTACTTTTCGTGTCTCGGTAAAAAGCCAAGATTTCACGTGTTGATTTTCAAGACACGCATACTTCATGTATCTAAAGGATTAACAAACTCCTTATCCTCATAATTCCCACTTCGTACCACTTTCTCTTCCACCTATATCACACGCACCTCATTCATCATCGCTATTTTGTCTACCGCTCTCTACTTTGAGTGGCTCCCGAGCCTTGTTCTGATAGATATCTAATGAGAAAAATATGGATGGATTTTTACAGAGCCTAGTCCTCAAATCTGTGTAAAAAGTCATGATTTTGAGTTCTAGTTTTTCAAATCGAGCGGCACCTAAAAACTTGGAAGACTGTAGCAACACAATCTTCCTAATCTATTTATTCATGCATCCCCTCATATTGGCTTTGTGCCTTACTTAGCTGAACTTAGTAACTATTGTAAACTTAGTTAGTTTTCTCACCAGAACCTATCTTTCATATTTACAAGTCTACACTTTATCCTGCATTAAATATCACTGTCATATCCAGTCTGATGTTTCTGCCATATATTTAGAGATTCTTGATAAAATATTATAAAGTATCTGCAATGTTATTATTCCTAACCTGGCATCTCGGATTCAATCGTTTTCCAACCGCTTAACTTTATTATAAATATTTTAATGGTTATTGTTTTGATTAGCTTACCTCTATGGTACCTAGACTATCAATTTAGGCACAGTACTAGATTAGTGACAAGGTATCATTATTTTATAGTTAAAATGACTATATGTAACCATTATTTCTATTCTAACATTTTATTTTCTCCTACTTCTCGTTTGTAGAACTCTCTTCCGGCTTCTTGGTTTTCAGTTAACTTTGATCTTCAAAAATTTAAATGCAATGCCAATCGTTATCTTCTGTGTTCTTAATTTCTGTTCTTTCCCCTTAATATTTATCTAACACTCAGTAAATGTCATGATAACGTGTACAGTTATGACTGTACTTCCGGATGATTCAATCCAGGTTGTTGATCCAAGCAGTATTTGTAGGTGTGACTGTTTTGTTAACTATCTTCACCTGTACCAATATCTAATATTTAACCCTGGCTACAAGAAAATCAAGCAGTAGAAACAAATCCAACCCACACAAAAAAGAAAACAGACCCCAGGTCCACCATCTATAGCAATGTGAAAGGCCTACGATCCAACTTTTCAGGCAGATTCCATCTTCACAAAGTCACATGCCTCTTTTTCTTTTCTGAAACTGGTATTGATCTATCTATCTATCCCAATGCAGGAATTCGAAATCCTGAGCTATTCACTCCTAATAGCGAAATATAACCCTTGTTTCCTGTTTAGGATTGGATTCCCAATTCCTTCTAAACTGTTGTAAATAGAACTATCGCTCGGTTCACGTTCTTCCTCGGTCTTATCATTCTGTTTCACTCGCAGCAGTCTCTTGCATCTTAGTGGCTTTATTGCCTTGTTTAGGGTAAAATGATCAAAACCTATCAATAAAATGATTTTAGGGAAACTTGTTCTTCAATATTTCAACAGTATAGCTCGTATTTAATCCCATAATTATTCATATGAATCATAGCTTGCGAGAGGAATTAAGCAAACTAGACTTATAATGATACCGATACTCACTGAGTGCCCACAGTTTAGTCTCTGTGTTACATTAAGCTAAGTTGAGTAAATCCATATGAATTAAGTGTGTATTTGTACATTTTTTTTTTCATTTAATTATACGATATTTTTTGTACAGCCTGGGTTCTTCCTGGAATATCGCTGACGTCACAAATTTATGTGTTGACGTCACACACGAAACCCTTTCAGAAATAGATAACTGTTACTTTGAAATGGGGGATTTTTTTTTTTTTTGATTCTCCTGTTTCTTTTATTTTTTCGTTCTACTTGAAGTAGAAGATTTGGGGAATTTTATTTTAAGAATTGGTAAATCTATTGTCAAGCACTGAAATTTTATTCTCCTTGTGAGTTGAATAGCACAATTCTGTTTCTCCTCCACGTCCACGTCTCTATTCCACCATAAATCTGCCACGTGAAAAAATAAATATCCTTCTTTCGTTTTAATGTAAAACTTATCTTCTCCTAAAATGATTTCATATGAGATGGGGAGCACAAATTTATGACGACAGCACATAAATTTATGACGACAGCACATAAATTTATGATGTCATAGACATTACAGAAGGTATTCAAACACCTATTTACCGATTTATTTTTTCAGATTGGCGAATAAATGTAGTGGATGCAAAACGTTCTACTGCTATCTTTTATTCAGCTATTTATTGCTTGTGTAATCAGTCAACAGTATGTCGGTCCTAGCGTGCGGCAGTGTTGGGAAGTGCTTGGAAACTGCATAAGGGCTTCAATCAAGTCTTATGAATTAATTTCGGCAGATGCGAGTGATAAGATAATGAACAAATAGGAAACGTTTATCAATCTAACATATTTCACTTTCATTAAAGCTTCATCAGAGAATGAGATATGGAGGAAAAGAAGAAAGAAAACCTGGTATTTTTTATTTTGTGTGTGCTTGATTTTCATTGGTTAATCAGCTTTCACGCGTATTCGACTTTTTAAACCAACGCAGTATAAATTGTGGCGTTCCGAATTCAAGGAGAGACGACGCGTCCCTTCGAAGTTCTAAAATTAATGGATTCCAAGCGTAACTGAAAAACCGGAAATATTACTTTATGTATGAAAGGGTATAATAATTCTAGTTTGTCTATATGGGATTAAGTGATTCTGTGTGTGTGTGTGTGTGTGTGTGTGTGTGTGTGTGTGTGTGTGTGTGTGTGTGTGTTAAAACAACGTTCATATAATTTATGGCGTTCCGAATTCAAGGAGAGACGACGCGTCCAATCGAAGTTCTAAGAAATTAACGAATTCCAAGCGTAGCTGAAAAACCGGAAATATTACTTTATGTATAAAAGTCTATAATAATTATAATTAGTCTATATGGGCTTAAGACTCTCTCTCTTTCTCTCTCTCTCTCTCTCTCTCTCTCTCTCTCTCTCTCTCTCTGTGCACGCGCGTGTGTGTGTGTGTGTGTATGTCTCTGTGCGTGTGTCAAATACACGTTCATATAATTTATGGCGTTCCGAATTCAAGGGGAGCCGACGTGTCCCTTCGAAGATCTTAGAAATTAACAGATTCCAAGTGTAACTGAAAAACCGGAAATATTACTTGAGTCTGGCACTTACCTAAATTCTCAGAGCGGTTGTTCGAAGCAGAGTTTGTCTGCTTTTTTCTTTTTTTTGGCAGATGATGCATTTATTCGGGGCCAGAACAAGACCTAAAGAAAACAAAAGTAAAATGATGCTCTTTTAAAAAGCTGAACCGAGAAGCTATAGTTTTTAGATATTAGTCACTGCCTAAAAGAAATGCTCAAGGCACGTTTATTGGTTGTACATGTAATTTAGTAGAACACACAGGTCTTTCAAACGCCATTGGTCAGTATATTCTGATCTGCAAAATACACGTAAATCGGACCGTCTAATAAGTGAGATACTTCCTTATCATATGGTGTAATTGAAATATCGTTCCCCACATTCTTCGATTTTTGTCCTTCAACTCCATGCAAAAATCTGGCCAAAACTTCTAAAACTTACCAAAAATCTGGTCAGTAAATTATCATGTAGTTAGTCAAACTTTTATTCAACTCTGTTTATTAGTTTTACATTGTGCGGACCTATTACGCACGAACATACATACATACAAAAATACAAATCACATACAATGCCAAGCATTCATTGATTAATAAATCACCACTACATTACTACAGGCAATTTAGAAATCGCAGTAATGCGACTATTTTGTAATCGCTCTATTTTTAAGTAGTCAATTTCTGGTCGGTAAATTATCATGTGGTTAGTCAAACTTTTATTCAACTTTGTTTATTGGTTTTACATCATCTAGATGGGTTTAACATAGCAAAACATCCATCAAAATTGAATGTACAGGCACTAAAAAAAATGTAGATTTAGTAGCACAAAGAGGTCTTTCAAGCATCTCTGGTCAGTGTATTCTGGTTTGTAAAATACACATAAATCAGACCATCGAGAAAGTCCAACAACTGGTTTTAAAAACTAGAGATATTGTCCTATCATGTGGTAGAGGTGAAAATTTCTCCCCCGCATTGTCCGATTTTGGTCCTCATCTCCCTGACTAATATGATAATTCTAGTTTATCTATGTGGCTTTCAGAAGATAACGTATATTCGTAAGTATGTGTGTACTAGACATTATTAATGTTTTTTTTTTTTTTTTTTGCATGTTGATTTAGGAACATTTTTACGTACATACAATTTGGTTTAAATAAACATTCGTCAGATTCTCTAAGTATGGATTCAATAAAGTTCAGTTCTACAATATAATTATTTTGATGCGTGTTTATAATTGATAATAAAGTTATTCGTAATCCCTCGAAGTACTTTCGATGTAAAGAATTATGTTGTTTTTTAACACTTTCATAGCTACTCATTTGCCCAGTGCTGCCCCCATCCGGCCAGCCATTTTCAGAGTCATCGTCATGCTAGCCGCATTTTCGTCAGGAATATTATCAAATTAGATACGAAACTACCATGACGTAGAGAAAAATCGAGGCTGACTAATAATTTGCATCATAGAACAGTTAGCATTTCCCGTATTTTACGATAGATGGCGCAACGGGACACTCATATCAGCAGTATGCAAAAAACGTAGGTTTCCGTACTTAGCCAGATAAAAAAACGTAGTTAGCAGCAGAAATGTTAATTAGGGTTGCATTTATAAAATCAAAGTTTTTTTTGTTGTTTTTTTTTAAGCTTTTCACCCCCAAGCAAGACTGGAAGCCACTAACACGCAAGGGGTTACAGAAGGTTTGGAGGAAGAGCAGGTAGGAGTGGTAAAGGAGAGGATGTGGAGAAAGATAGTGGATCGATCACTGCATGGGGGTTACAGAAGATTTGGAGCGAGAGGGGAATGAAAGGGGAAAGGATGTGGAGAAGGAAAGTGGATAGATCAAGGCAACTGGAGATGTCGATTGACGTTACACTTAAATAGTTGGCGATTATATTTGTCAGGGAAACAGGTATAAGGAAGGGAGTTCCACAGGCGAGATGTGCAAGACATGAAGCTATTGGAGTAGAAGAGACGTCTACATCTAACAGTTTCAACGGTGAAGAGGTGGGGACAGGATGCCAGCCTCGTAGGACGCTTAAATTCATGAGGCCTAGGGACCAGCGAAAGCAGCTTGTTGGTGCAATTACCGTGAAAGTATTTGTAAAAAAGACAGAGCGAGGCAACGGCGCGTCTGTGAGAGAGCGACTGCAGACGAGATGACCAATCAGGGCCAATTACATTGCATATCCGTCTCTGGATCTTATCAAGTACCCTAAGGCAAACAGCAGGGGCTCCAGACCATATATGGCAGCAATACTCCATGCAAGGGCGTTATGGTCATTCTATGTATTACAAGAGAGTTTGAATGGTTATCTAAACGTAAATCTCTTTTTAACGTTCGTAGATAAGGGCTTTTTGATTTCGTATATGATACTATCCTGAAACCATCTATAATTGCTAGCACATCGTCACAAGTCATCGTGATCAAGAGTTTAGGCGTACGGGCTTTTTCATTTGTGACTCACTGCAAAAACTCTAACTAGGGTCCGCTCAGCATTGTTGCAATAGAAAACAACAGTTTGGATCAATGAGTGTTGAAGAAGCATAAATGCACTTGCATTTGTTCACGACTCTAACTGACGGACATATTTAGAAACGAGCCTCCAGGCATTAATTATAATTCAAGTTGCTTAAAACCCTTGTGAAAAACACAGAATCAAGGAATATATGTTCCTCTTGCAGAAACGAACTTACGTCTGTCAACCAGTGGGCAGGACAATGAGTATATATATATATATATATATATATATATATATATATATATATATATATATATATATATATATACACGAGGGTCATTCAATAAATAAGGTGAATTTTTCGGTATAAGGACTTCTAATACAGATAGAAGCTTACTTTTTTTATTTTTCAACGTAGTCTCCCCGCACTGTCACACACTTTTCCCATATGTGCACGAGCTTCCGTATTCCCTCAGCGTAAAAATCTTTGGACTGATGTCTCAGCCAGTCTCTCACAACACTTTTGACTTCATCGTCACTTTTAAACTTCGTGCCTCTCGTGAACGATTTCAAGGGACCAAACAGGTGAAAGTCTGAAGGAGCAAGGTCTGGGCTGTAAGGGGGATGAGGGAGCAGTTCCCAGCCCAGCTCGTTGATGGTCTGCACCGTTTGGGCTGCTGTGTGAGGCCTTGCGTTGTCATGATGCAAGATGACTCCTTCTGACTGATGACCCCTGCGTTTGTCCCAACAGATAAGCTCAAAGTCCTTGCAATGTCATCCACTGTCACCTTTCTGTCAGACTGAATGAGGTCATTGACTGATTCAATCACCTCAGGAGACCTCACTTCTGTAGGCCTCACAGGCCTGTTTTCATCCTCAACACTGCTCCATCCTTCTTTAAACAATTTAGCCCACTTGTAGACATTTTTTGGCTGAAGCATGTGGCACCATACACAGTTGACATTCTCCTATGAATTTCAACTGGTTTGCACTTTTCAGCAACCAAAAACTTGATAATTGACCGCTGTTCAATCCTGGAGCATGCTTCTTGGCCGGCCATCTTTGTTAATCGCCAAAACTCTCAAAGTTTGTTTTTTTTAATCTGCAAACGAAATTAAATCCATGTGAAAAAGAATTAAAATAAAAAATAATAAAAAAAGAGTAAGCTTCTATCTGTATTAGAAGTCCTTATACCGAAAAAGTCACCTTATTTATTGAATGACACTCGTATATATATGATGATATATAGTTTAAGATGTGCTATATTGATGGGACAAAGTGCTCAATATCAGAGAAAGAGCGTATGCAAATACAAAAATGGTGTCAAGATGGCGAAACGTCTCATCTGAAAACCTGTAAAAAAGAAACTCAGTTTAGTGATTTTTTAGTTATTAAACATTTTTTGAGATGGATAATTATGCTGTTTCACCCGGTATATATATATATATATATATATATATATATATATATATATATATATATATATATATAATATATTACGTCATTCACAGACAGTACTGTTTCGCTGTATCACAGCTCCTCAGTGCGACTAGACATCCGAATGCCTCAAGCCAGGATTGAAACACAACTGATTTGGTGTCAGCCAGAGCTATCTTCACTCGGTAGAGTTACACAACTAAATCTAGCGTATTGTTTTTACAAATGTAAACAAATGCCAATCAGCCAAAGTGCTCCATTCATTTTACTGAAGAGCTTTGCATTAGTGCAGGTGGCTGTTGTTTATAGAATTAGCTTATCACTCAACAGTGCTCAATTGAAATGTATTTTCAAGAGCTAAATTATATAATATATATATAGAGAGAGAGAGACAGACAGACAGACAGACAGACAGACAGTCAGTCAGACAGACAGACAGACAGACAGAGAGAGGGGGGTGATTAAAAGGTAACTCCCTGTTTTATGTATGATGGACTGTGCCGTCTAACTATAATTTTTACAAGACGAGAGAGTCTATCGCACATAAAATAGGGAGTTACATTTCAATCACTTTGTATATATTTGATAAAATAAAGAACAAATAGGAAACGTTTATCAATCTAACATGTTTCACTTTTATTAAAGCTTCACCAGAGAATGAGATATGGAGAAAGAAAGAAATTCTGGTATTTTTATTTTTTGTATTGTTTGATTTTCATTGGCTAATCAGGTTTCACGTACATTCGACTTGTTAAACAAACGTTAGTATAATTTATAGCGTTTCGAATATATATAAGTTATTTTCTTAATTATTTTCTGGTGTACATTGACCGATCAATCCACCTAGTTCCATGCGCTTGTAAGAGTATAAAACTAGCACTCGTGGTCGGTCAATGTACACCGGGAAATAAATAAGAAAATAATATAATACTCTGCCATTTTTGTATATTCGCAGATACAAAATAATTCAAGATCTTTTTCACACCGGTATTTGTTCTTCAAACACTGGGTACATTTTTTATTGGCTGTAGACATTAAAGCGAATTCGTGGCGTTACCTGTTTTTGTACAAAACGGAGGCGCCATAAAGTGAAAGGTTTTCTGGCCACCAATATTTTTCTTTCCCTTTTTTTCTTTTTTCTGCAGTCCGTCTAACCTGTATGACCTGTGGGTATTTAGGATTTTAAAAGTAAATTATATTCATGCATTTTTGGTATTGGAATTAAAAGAGAACAGCGACCGACAAAAAAATCAAACAAATAGAGAGAACATTTCTACTTTTATTTATTTATTTGGATGTGCGGGTGGTGTAACGGATAACGGCTCGGAACGTGGAATCGGAGAGACGAGTTCGAATTCCAATCACGCGCAAATACCCTTGGAAAGGCAATGAATTCATCTCATTCATCCAGTCTACTACAGAAAGAAACGGCAACCTACTGAGTGAAAATCTTTTTTTCCTATTCAGCCATGAATCGAAAGAGACTTGATCGCCAAACCGTGTATCACGTACGGCATTTAACTGACTGATTATAAGCACTAGCTAAAGTTTTGTGGGCAATAGGTTAGGTTGATTTTCAACTTTTTTTTGAATATCAAAAAGTATCACCCGAGGAAAGTTGGGTATTGGTATGATAAGTACTGACAACAAAAAGTAACTTGCACCAATTTTTGAGCATTTAGTTTAAAAGATCGTCTAATATGAAGCACTAGAAAATCTTCGTTTTTCATACATTTAGATATGAAATTGCTTAAAAAAATTTATAATTTAAACCCAGAAAAGTTTGCCAATTGATATTATTCAAATGAAGTAAATACAATATATCAAAAAGTAGCAATTAAATTGAAATTATAAAAAACAACAGCTCAGATATACCTCATTAATTGCATTTTACCTCATTAATTTAGATACGTCAGTACTAACATTGCAAGATATTGTTGAACAGTTATTTGTTCTGTTATCAATGAAACAAACGCAAACAAATATGAATTTTGCTAGGAACAAATTAAGGGATGATGAATTTGATATAAACTACCATTGTAATTTGAACACTCCTCTAAAATTCTACTGGTTATTAATAGAGGGTCTTTTAAGTTTCTATTTCATATAATAATTGTAAGGCATAAAGTTATAAAAGACATGACAAAAAACGTGAATGTTGTGAGAATAATAGCAATTTTTATTATTGCATCATATTAAACTGCTCTACATAAGATGAAAGTTGTATCTCGTAGAGATACCACTTTCATCATCATTATAGATTTCATCTGGGGTTAAATCATAGTCTTTCATAATTTGAAAGAAGTTTTCGCTGTATATGGAAGCTGCTTGCGTATCGGCTGAGCGCTGTTCGCAAATAAGTTGCTCGGGACTCGGGATCAAACGAGAAACCCTCTTAGAATTTTTTTCTTTAAAAAGGCAAAGACAAATTACTGTTTGACTTTGAGAGTTGCTCTGATTAACTGTTCGAAGATAAAAGATCAGATTTGATCGTTCTGTCCACGGAAAAGAAAATCTGCTCGATCGTCTACCGAACAGAGTGAATAAAAGACAAAATGAACCATAGAAGGACATCGTATTATAGTGAAAAAGATTCTTGAACATACGAAGATTAGAATCAAACTGATAAAAGCTGACGTGATACAGAGTACAAATCTTACTTTGAAACCTCTTCGAGTAAACCTAGTACGTATCGGAGTCAGCACAGGTACCTGGAGGTATATTAAATTCGATTTATTTCCCTGGAATTTCCTAGCATGAATTATATAGAGTAAAACTTGAGGATACTGTTCGAATTCGAGGAAGAAAAAGATGCTGTGGCAAGTCTGAAAGTGTTATTATAGGCTGTGCGGTCTGGTGTAATGGATGAGGAATCGGAGAGATGAGTTCGAATTCCAGTCGGGTTCGTTACATTCACTTACGCGCAAAAGCATTTGGGAAAGGTATGAATCCATCTATTCTTCCTAGCTATATGTTGAATAGCAGGACAGACTGGGTCCTATAGATTCGGTTGGCAACCAGACTACTGCAGAAAGAAACGGCAACCTACTGAGTGAAAATCTTTTTTCCTAGTCATTTCATCTGGGGTTAAATCATAGTCTTTCATAATTTTGAAGACGTTTTCGCTGTATATGGAAGCTGCCTGCGTATCGGCTGAGCGCTGTTGACACATAAGCTGATCGAGACTCGAGATCAAACGAGAAACTCTCATAGAATTTTTTCTTTAAAAAGGCAAAGACAAATTACTGTTTGACTTTGAGAGGTGCTCTGATTAACTGTTCGAAGATAAAAGATCAGATTTGATCGTTCTGTACACGGAAAAGAAAATCTGCTCGATCGTCGACCGAACAGATGAACCATAGAAAAACATCGTATTATAACAAAAAAGTATGAATCTATCTATTCTTCCCAGCTAGAGGTTGAATCGCAGGACTGACTGGATCCTATAGCCTTGGTTGACAACCAGTCTACCGCAGAAAAAAACAGCAACCTTCTTTTCTTTCTATGTGCTGTGTCCTTTCCGGACGTAGGCGATCATGGTTCTCCACCTCCCTCTATCCCTTGCAGCTCTCAGCAAAATTCCTTCCCTCTGCTACCTCACCTAGACCACGTTCTGCCATCCACTTGCTTAAGGCCGCTAGGTATGTCATGCGTTGTTTTCCCCTGTCTCTCTTTCCCTCTATTCGACCCGTGAGTATCAGATTATCCAGGCCCTCCTTCCTCATTATGTGTCCCAGGAACTTCAGCTGCCTCTTCCTGATGTTAAGTATAAGCCTCCTCTTTGTTTGCATCCTCTCTAAGATCTCATCGTTGCTCACGCGCTCGGTCCATGATATCCTTAGCATCCTTCTGTAGAACCGCATCTCCGTCGCCTCAAGTCTCTTCTTCATCTTTGAGAAAATCGTCCAACATTCGCTGCCGTAAAAAAGGACAGAAGTCACGTAACAACTCAGTAGTCTTTTATTTGTTACCAAAGAAATACCTCTTGTCTCACGATACTCTACTGCGGAAAAATCTTCTGCCGAATCAGTCATGGCAACCATTCTACCACAGAAAGAACTTACAGCGGCAGTATCTGCCTCGTCAGTCATGAATCGAAAGAAACATGATCGCCCAACCGTGTATCCCGTATGGCACTTAATTGACAGACTGAATTACTGGTATATGTCTTATCAGTCATCTACAAACCTTCTTGTCCTGTGTTGACTCAAGAAAGTGCTGCAGGTCTTCTAATCTCTTCAGTGTTTTTACAGGGTTGAATAGCAGGACAGACTGAGTCCTATAGACTTGGTAGGCAACCATTCTACCACAGAAAGAGACGGCAACTTACAGCGGGAACATCTGCCTCGTCAGTCATGTATCGAAAGAAACATAATCGCCCAACCGTGTATCACGTATGGCCCTTAATTGATTCACTGATTTAGTGGTATATGTCCTATCAGTCCTCTACAAACCTTCTTATGCTGTGCTAACTCGCGAAACTCTACTGCGGAAAAATCTTCTGCCTAATCAGTCATGAATCGAATGAGACATGATCGTCCAACCGTGTATCACGTATGGCGCTTGACTAAATTTATTTATTTTTTATTTGTGTATTTGTATATGTACAGATGGAAAAATACAAGATCTTTTTTTTTTTTTTTTTTACTATTATTCCGGTATTTGTCCTCTAAACCCCTGGGTTTCTCTGTCTTTGCTGTAGACATCAAAGTGTTTCCCTGACATTACCTGTTTCATTGTAATAGTGAGTTATTATAAAGGAGACCGATTTCCGGTCACCAACTTTTTTTTTCTTTTTTTTTTTTTTTCTTGCAATTCGTCTAGCCTGCTTTGTCACTGACATCAAACCACAAGTAGCTGTATGAAATAAGTTATATTCAATGTCTGCGAAAAAAAGATTAAACATTCCGTTTATTGTTGATTGAAGCTGTGTAACATTTGCGTATTCTATTCAAGTACGTCTCACAGACTGGCAAATGGGACCAATGATTTCATTGTCCGCTCCATGTTACTTCTTAATATACGATTAAATACTTCTATTTACATTTATCCACACTATCGTTTCTCTTGAGTTGTACCTTATACAAAAAAATATTATTTTATATCTCTTCTACGGTAATGTCTCCTATATCGCTTCTACAGTAAGGCCATGTTCTTAATAATAATTTACATAAGAAGTGTTCTTTCTGTCGCCATTTTCTTTAACACTTACTCGTTGCTTAGTCGCCTCGCCCATGGAATTCTCTGTAAAATCTACGTCCCTCTATTGCTACCATTTACAGTAACGTGTTCTCATATTATGTGATGTGTTCTAATACCGTTTCTACATTAATATCTTATATCAACTCTACAGTAATGTTACCCTGTATCACTTCTACAGTAAAGTCTTTTTGTATCACTTCTATAGTCATATCTTCATGTCACACCTTTACAGATTTTAGGGTATTTTTTCGAGTATATGTCAATCCGGCTGTGTTCAACCGTACACTGACCGATCAATCATACTAGTTCCATGCGCATGTAAGTATGTGAAACTAGAACTAGTGATCGGTCAATGTACACCGTGAAATTCTTCTTCTACGTGCCGTACCCCTTCAGAATGTTGGTGATCAAGGCTCTCTACAACTTCCTATTCGTTGTAGCTCTTAGTAAGATTTATCTTTCCCCAATCCCTCCGACGGCCATCCATTTGATCAGTAGCTTGATCAGTAGGTTACTCACTGTTTCTCTCTGTCGCACTTGCCTTCAATATGTTCAGAGAGAGTTAAAATCGCCAAGCTCTGTGTTCTCATGATTATGATCTAGAAATTGCAACTGTCTCATTGTGATTTAAAGCCCCTTTGTGCTGTGCTTCTTCAGGACATGAGCGATCATGGATCTCTACAACTTCCTATACCTTGTAGCCTTTAACAGTTTTCTCGCTTTACTAAGCCTCTCGGCATGCATTCCGTCAGGTAAATGACTCGCTGCCTTCCTCTTCGACTCAGTATGACCTGTGAGGGTTAAATTCTCCAAGCCCGCCTTCCTAACTATGTACCCTAGAAATTTCAACTATCTCTTCCTGATTCTGAGTAGAAGTGTTCTTTCTGTTGCCATTTAATAAGATTTTTGGTTTGGTTTCTTTTACGGCTTATCAACCTCAATGGTTTATTTAATGCCGACAAATTTTTTATTGCTTTTATTGCTGGTAAATTTTTTATTCAAAAATGTATGTCTGATAATATTTTTTCCTTAAAAAAAACTATAGCTGCTAATATATATATATATATATATTTCAAAAATGTATTGCTGGTAATATTTTTTTTTACAAAGCATTTCTGGTATTAAAACCTATTTTTACACTTTCATAGGGTTTTGGACCCAGATTGGGACCCTAACAATTGCTACCATCCGGGTCAGGGTGGACATGGTTACACCAGCAATTAAGAAGTGGTTCAACGCTCCTCAAAATCTCCTGATCAGAGACCTTGCTTTTTGACGTAGTTTATCGTCTTACGCAGGACGCGGATGTAGTGTATCGTCATACCCATGACGGCCATGTTCTTAATAATAATTTACATAAGAAGTGTTCTTTCTGTCGCCATTTTCTTTAACACTTACTCGTTGCTTAGTCGCCTCACCCATGGAATTCTCTGTAAAATTTACGTTCCTCTATTGCTTCCAATGTTACCCTAATCCGTGGGGACGGATATCCACGATTCTAAATATAATCGTCCTTTATAATTTGACTCAATTGCAATTTCACTAAATTCTCGTTCTAGTTGTAAGTATACGTTTCATGCTATTCCAATTTTCATTAAAACTTTCTTGTTGCTCACATGTTCTGTCCATGCACCATTTCTGTTGTCCCAAGTTTCTTCTTTCATATTTGTTATATACAAGGTTAGATATTTCATTTGTTTTTAAATCATTTCACCCCAAGCAAGGCGATAAAGCTATTAAAACGCGAGGGGTTATTGAGTATGAGACAATATGAGAAGAAAAAAAAACATTTCTAAGGAGAGAGGCTAATAAATAGACAGGAATTAAGTAGATAGAAGAGAATGATTAATATTATTAGGTTGGTGCAAAAATAATGTCGTTTTCTCACATATGATAGAACGTCAAAAACGACATTATTTTTGCACCAACCTAATAAAATCTTTAAAGATCAAAGTTTACTGGAAAGCAAGAAGGTCGGAAGAGAGTTCTACAAGCAAGAAGTGCGAAAGAAGAAATTGTTTGTAGAGAACTTACGGTTACATCTAGCCATTTCAAGTGTAAAATGATTAGACCTAGTTATTAGGTTGGTGCAAAAATAATGTCGTTTTCTCACATATGTTAGAACGTCAACAAACGACATTATTTTTGCACCAACCACCAAACTAGTACTGCGCTTAAATTCATAAAGCCGAGGTACCAAAGAGGAAATTTCACGAAAGTATTTATAGAAAAGTCACAGGGAAGCTTCGTTACGGCGGTGTGAACGAAACTGAAGACAAGATGCCAGGTTTCGGACCGGTACCAATGCGGATTCTTCGTTGGATTTTATCAAGAATATCTAAATACGTAGTAGAAGCACCATTCCAGATGCGGCAGAAAATATCCAATGCATGGACGAATGGCAAACTTATAAGTGAACAGAAACATTGTCTAGCACGACACACATTTTCAAGGTAATTATTTGGATGAGCTATTCGCTGTTATTTTATTCCCCTACTCCCACAGACAAGAACTGTAGATAAGGGGACGAGTTAGGCTTTCATAGAGACATTGAGGCATAATGGTGGATGTAGTAAGAAAGATAAAGTGCATTATGATAATGCATTGTTTTGGTGTAAGGAATATTGTAGTATGTTTGGGTCAGTGATCGTGACTTAGATAGTTTAATGTTAAGACAGAAGAAGACAATTCTTTTTCCCATTCCCCATTTTGGCCAGCTTTTTACTTCTACCGAAAATTTCCTCTCTCAATCAATTGCTTAACTTAAGACATATTTCGCTATTGCTATGTATCTTCGGATTTCTCCACCACTCTGTTATGACTCTACCCAGACAGTTACATTTTCGGACCTGCTTGTCGTTGACGCCCACAAACTTACGTCGATGCTATTACTGCTTTGCTCCCGATTGCGCATTGAAACATTAGGCTTGATGATCCATAACTATTAATATCGTATCTTTAGGCTCAGTAGCACCAGTTGGCATCACTTGTGTGTAGACATCGGGCGAAAGCATCCTTATTCCTTCAACATAAAATCTTTGTAAATTTAATAGAATCATAGAAAGGAAGGACGTCCAATTCCCAATCTTTGCCTAAGAGTTTCTGTTTCGGAAAGTTCTGGTTACATAACGCTGGTGAGAAGAGCATCCTTGTTTTACATCTAAGTTTAATGTTTTCATCGTCATCTGTCCACATGCAGTCTGCTTGTTCCCAGTAAAGCTTACGGATTATTATAATATCTTTGCCGTATGCATCAAGCTTTTCTTTATTAATTCAAGTAGAGCCGAAATGGCTATATATAACCGTAGGTTCTATGCTAATAGTTTCTTCTCTCGCACTTCTTGCATGTAGAACTCCCTTCCGGCTACTTGCTTTCCAGTCAATTTTGAATTTTTTAAATTAACATGCAATGCCAATATATATATATATATATATATATATATATATATATATATATATATATATATATATATATATATATATTGAGACATGTTTCATTGAATAATTTATACAAGTTTTGTCTACTTATTATCAATGGAATCCTTTCGCATTCACGGACAAGGATTTTGGTGTCATTATTAAAAGAAGAGAGAAAATTACCGAGTTGATGCATATTATTTAACAACTGCATATCTATCCACATTTACAATTCAGAAAGATTCTTGTTGATGATACATCTATACTTTTTCATGAAAATAATAAACATTAACTTAAAATTCATGAAAATATCCATATTAAACAATTTAAACCAAATTTTAAGAACTGTTTTAAAATTTTTACAGTAGATAGTTTAAAATCTCAAGGTTTTTACTAATAGTTTTAATACTTATTTCTTTAAATAATCTCGACAACACCATAACTTACTTACTTCCCCTGAAGAGTTACTCAAGCCAATCACACAGTTCTCAAGTCAGCGTTCTTTACTTCACAAGTAAAAAAAATTAAACTTTCAGCTGAACACAGCAATTCTTTCTTTGAAAATGATGAACACTACAATATTTGTCTTGCAAAAAACAAAACCCTGATGATTACATTGTGCTAACGTTGAAATTACTCGGAATAATATGTATCAACACGGTAACTTTCTCTCTTCATTTAATAATGATGCCAAAAAGATTGTCCGTGAATATGATAGGATCCATTTGAAAATAAGTAGACAAAACTTGTGTAAATTATTCAATGAAACATGTCTCAATGAAAACATGCTGCCAATATATATATATATATATATATAGTTATATCTATCTCTTCCTTTCTCAATCTCTCTCTTTGTTCCTCTGTCTCTCTCGCTTGTTCTCCCTCTCTCTTTTTCTCTTCCTTCCTTTCTTCAATCTCACTTCCTTTCTTTTTCTCTCTTTTTCCCTTCCCCTTCACTCTCCCTCTCTTTTCTCTTTCTCCTCTCACTCCCTTTCTTCCTCTATCTTACTTTCTTTCAGTCTTTATATCTTTCTTTTTCTCCCTCTTACTACACCTTCTTTTCTCCTTTCTTTCTTCCTCTCTCTCTCTCTCTCTCTCTCTTTCTCTGTCTTTTCGCCCTCTTTCTTTTCCTTTCTCTTTTTCTCCACCCTGTCTCTTTCTCTTTCTTTCTCACTCTTTCCCTCTCTGTAATACAATAAAAGATCTTTGTTTCCTAAAGAGAAGATGTCTTTGTAGCTTCTGTAGTATCTTTTAAAATTTGTTCCAGATTTAGGATAAGTGTTCTTTACAAAATACAACTTTTATTCTTTAAAGAAAGCAATATGTTTTCCTTGTTAATACTTGTTTTTTATATTTAATTTTATCTTTTTTGATGGTCGTTTTCCTTCATTTTTTTTTATAAAAGAAAAAAAAGTGAAAAAGTTATTTTTTTTTATTTTTTATTTTATTTTTACTGTTGTGTCAAATTTAGATAAAGTCTTCTGTTGATTTGTCTTGGGCGAATATGCGGTGTCGTCCCGCTAAAAAGATAGACATTTCCGGATGCCGAAACGTACACGCCTACTTCTTTCAGTTCCTCTGAAAACAACGAAGAGGCATGAATTTTAATAACTATTTCGTTATTTCTTTATATTTCTTCTGCCTCAATTGACTTTGTTAAAGAAATAGAGAGTAATGGTAACCTCAACATCGAAACAAAAACAGGCTTTTCTAATAACAAAGTTAAAAGAAAAATTCTTCGGAATGATATTGCAATTTACAGATGTTATTCTGCTTCATGAATCAAAAACCCGCACTTCCTCTACAAGCATCACGCTTAAAGTGCACATGAATAAATGAACACGACACTGTTGCTAGGACAGCGTTAAAGATACTGGGAAATGATGTCCAATCCAAAACGCTAAACAAATTCCTGTAATTTAGGAGGCATTTTTAATATTTACATTCTGTTTTGATTTTCGGAACTTAACACTCCTGGATTACATCTGCTACCCGTAAACAATACAGAAGAAAAAGAAATTAAGTACCGCATTTGACGGTATATAAGACGCACTTTTTTTTTACTAAAAATATCTTTTAAAATTCCCCTGCGTCTTATATGCCATATGTAGGTTTAAAATTCGCGATAGTCGACCAAAATTAGCTACCTGGCAACTCCTATTAGCTTAGACTTTAAAGTAACTTTCATATAACTATTGTCATTATTTAAAAGGCTATTATGCAGATTAAAAGTGTTATCATTGATAATATTCATTGTATTAATTTCATTATATTTAATATTAGTACTTTGTTTCACTAAAATTATATGCAATAAATTCAAATTATATATTTATAAAGTATATTTGTTTCATTAATATTTTTCTTGCGATAACTTCCGGTTGCATTGGTATATATAGAATCAGAATTTTTATAACCTAATTATTCCAATAAGCCGTTTGCAAGACGCAGGTTGTACAGATGATATAAATGAAAATTTTTGACTAAATTTTAATGGTAACTGTACTGTTTTTGCTCAATTGTAATAATTGCTTGATTTTGATTTTGTTTTCTTACTTTTGGATATAATAAAGTTTTTATAGGCTCGTGTTCTTTTTTTCCTATTATTTTAATTGTAATCATGGCTTGTTTAATCAAAATAATGCAGCCTATAATAAATATAGCCTAGGGTGTAACATTTACTAAGAATTTTACTAATTTTACTAATTACTCATTTTTTTTCTTGATTTGTCCTGCTGAAATTGAAGTACGTCTTATACACCCGTGCGTCTTATATGCCGTCAAATATGGTATATCTTAAAATCTCTCACATATAATTACATCTCTGATAAAATATAGATAGATATTAACGAAACGCTCCATACAGTTGAATCAATACCTTTCCCAAGCAAGGGGATTTACGCGTAAGTGAATGTAACGAATTCAACTGGAATTCGAACTCGGCTCTCTGCTTTCTCATTCCGAGCCGCTACACCGGGTGTAACAGCAAAATTGTCCAAATCGTGTAACAGCATAACTATCCATCCCACAAAATGTTTAATATCTAAAAAACGCTAAACTAAGTTTCTTTTTGCCAGGTTTTCAGATAAGCCATCTTGACACTATTTTTCGTAAGAAACACTGAAACCCTTTTGAGTTATTCAGCTAGAAAACAAAGAAGGTTAAAACAATTGTGTCATCTTCCATCTTCAAAGTTCATTCAAGAATCATCAAGAGAACGGTGAATAAGTTTAAAAAAGAGGGAACAGTAGAAAGGAAAACTGGATCAGGAGGCCACAAGAGGAAGAGGGATCATCAGTTCAATTTAGAGATGAAGAGATTAATTAGAAAAGATCCAACTCAATCCATAAAACGTTTGGCTCCTGAGAGAGGCGTTATGACAGTCCAAAGATGTAGGTTACTTACATCATGATGAGCTCAACGATGGCTCATTTTTATTTATACGCCACTGCGTTTAACGAAAAACCGCGAAAAACAAAAAATCAATGTCGACGCAAATCGATTTCAACATAAATCGATTGCAACACAAATCGATTTCAACACAATTCGATTTCAACACAAATCTTAAACTAAAAACTCCCTCAATTTTCAAGCAATCTAATACGAACTTCACTCAGTTGTAGCCAACAATAAGTTGCTTGTTTAACAGTCATTTAACTTGATAACTGAGTCCACCCATATAGTGAAAACCCGCGTAAATAGCGAAAAATGGCGATTTTTACTGGTTTCTTTCTTATTTTTCGTTGATCTTTCCGCCAAATTTCATCAAACTTAACAATTGCTTTATAAATGTATCCTCTTTTATATCCCTAGTAGCACACTGACAAATTGAATTTCAAAAACTCTAAAATAATTGTTGTCTGAAGTGGGTCTTCATGCTGCCTGTTTTACCCCTTCATGTCGTCGGCTACCTTCAATTGAATAAATACAGACTTCTTCTGTTTTATCAGTACCTGCATAAATTCATAATGTTTTTTAATGAAAGTACTTTAAAGTAAGTGAAGAAGATAGATTCTGTTACAGATTAACATGATGCTGTTTTTGCTCCATTCTAATTGAACGCTTTTACTGATCGACCAGCTGGGTATCGCTGCTAGTTTACATTAAAAAAAATTAATTTGGATCAACGCATTTAAGCAGATATTTATTTAAAATTTCTTGAAAACATTTCCGTTTTATTTGCGCGTTCTACTCATGCTTAGTTCTTAAGGTTATCGCTGAAGTACCGGAGAAGACTATCAAGTTTATTTTCTTATTGGGTTTTTTATGTGCGAAGTGTATTTCTTTATTTTGAGGGGTTTATTTTTTATTCTCTTTTTTGTTTCTCTTATTTATTTGTTTTATACAAGATTTGTTTATTCCGTTCGCGTTGCCGTTGTTATTCACTCAGTTATCGACCCTTAACGCAGCAAGAATTCCTTTTAAATTGATACATTTGTTAGAAAGCAAGACAAACTGAATAGATACAAATAGCAAGAGGTTAGGCTTATAACGTGCTTAACATTTCCTTTAAACGGAATTTACCCAACAAAACTGACAGATCAGCAAATACAAATGAATAGAATCGCTAGACACAACCAATAAAAACTAAACTTATATGAAACCAATAAACTCTAAAGAAAATTAAGCCAATCAAAAGCGATCTTTCCCAGACGAGTAGCTGACGAATATTTAATGTTTAGCAGATTTTTTTCCTGAAATTGAAATCGTAATATTTTTTTAGTTTTTCCATAGTATACTAATAGGATGAAATTAATTAAGTAAGTTTGTGTTTAAAATGATATTTATTATGAAACTAATGGTAAATAGTCTGTCTATATTTCTGAGATGAGGTATTATGTACAGTATTTACATTAGTCGGACTATTGTCCTCATCTTTGTCGCCATATTTGTCCTCAAGGACACATGGCACAGTGGATAAAGGCGTTGGTTAGATCCAGTGACAGACCCAAAGAGTGTGAGTTCAATACCCGGTTCAGGCAGTGGAGAACTTTCAGAGGGAAAATTACCAGGAGATAACTGACATCCATCAAACATGGCTCGTGGAACTAGAACAGTCTACCCCAGTGATCGAAATAAAGGGTTCGGTTCGAAATTCCAACCACCTGAAGAAGGCCGGAGCGTACAACGGCCGAAACGTTGTGATAAATATGGCGACAAAGATGAGGACAATAGTCCGACTAATGTAAATACTGTAATAGTAAATAATACGACAAATTGTCACGAGTCTCAGCATCGGTCTGTTCATTTATCCGACTCCGAACATTTTATCAAGCTTCACAAATATTTTACAATGTTGATTTTTATTAGGTTGAGTCGTAAATAATTTCAACTTTATTCTTCAAAAAAATGAATTATAGTTACAATTGATTCAATTATATATTCACAGTTATTTACAATGACTTGGCGCCACTTATCAGCTCTTCAATAACTTTCGAGTAAAAGTCCGCAGGTTTTGATGCGAAAAGGGTTTCGACGAACTCTTCAATCTGGTCTTCATTAGAGAGTTTTTCCCACGATCAATGCGTTTTGCATCGATCAAAAAAGTTAACAAGCGTTTGTTGTAATGCCATGTGAATATGGCGGATGGAATACAACAGACCAACCGTGTTCCTGTGCTATTCTTGCTGGAAGCGACCTTTTGTTGTCATGGTAGAAAATAACTTTTCTGTTTTTCTATTGACGAGCACAGAGCACTTTTCATGCAAACCTTTATGGACAGGTTGCAGCTACTGAACGTATAAATGTGCATTTCGTGTTTCATTGCGTTTAAAGAACTCTGAAAATATTCTGATGAACCCCAGCTCATACACAACATGACCAATTGGAGCTCAGTTTTTGGGCTCGATATTTATCCTTGTTTATCTAGTTAATTGCTTTTGTGTTGAACATTGTTCTATGGAATTTACTTGTTTTGTCTTTCTGTTGTTTTTTGGGGGGTGGGGTTCTCACTCGTTAAAATATATTGAATGGTTAGTCAGGATGATACATTCGAAATCACAATTGGTTCTCAAAGACGGAAGTTACTTATGACTCAATTAATATTTTAAATGCCATGTCTGTTTAGAACGTAGATGATCATGGCTCTCCACAAGTCCCTTTTTTATTCTGTGTGAATTGACATGATTTCTTGGGAAATATAGTCAGATGATTTCTTGTTACTTTATCCACGATTTGAAATTCAGTTTTCTTTCTCTTACGATATACATATATATATGTTTTCTTTCTCGCACCATATATATATATATATATATATATATATATATATATATATATATATATAACAATTTCTATCATATGTATATCATTGCTTGATCCGGCTTCTAATGCTTCAGTTTGAGCGGTTTGGTGATAGTAGTCATGGCTCCAGAGGGCACAATCCAATGGTTACAGAGAATTTAAGTTGAGTTCCACCACGGAATATGTGAGCGAGCGCTATATTGAGTCTGATTTGCTGCCTCTTCCTCGCCGAAGCCCGTTGGAACAGTTGGTATGACGTTTGCTTGATAACACAACTGTCAGGGTTTCAATCCTCGGTAGTAGATGCGCACTGCTGATAAGTCCCAAATGTAGGACGAAACGGCCGTCCACTGCTTTCTGCCTTCTGTTGAGGTTTCAGACTCGATGAATTACTTAATTATAATTATTAAATCCTCCTAATAATTTATGTCATATATATATATATTGATTATTGAGGAACAGAGATTATGTAGAACTGTTAAGGTTTTGAATCCAGTGTTGTCCATCTAGACTGGGTTCAACTACAGATGGAAAGAACAATACGCTTTTCCTTTTAATCCATGACTGGGTGGAGAAGAAATGGCTTCATAACTTTTTCAAGAGTATTTGTGCGTAAGTGAGTGTAAAGAACTCGACGGGGATTCGAACTCATCTCTTCTATTTTGCATCCCGAGCCGCTACCCATTACACTACTCACACACCCACTTTAAACCGAGATTCTCTTAAAGGCAAAACGTGATGTCGAGGCGGGGGGCGTTGTAATATTCTTTCATCCATTGCTCGAAAGCTAGCTACCGAGCCGGAGCTCATACCCCTCATCAAGTTCTCCCATCTACCCCGGTTTTGCAAATAGAATGATCCTTCCCCTATACAGTATACCAAACAAGATTAATGAGCTCTGTTTACACTTATTCCAAGGTGAATTTGATATACCCGCATACCTAAATATATAAATATACTCTTTTCTTCTCACCGGTAATACAACATTGAGATTCATGCTCAAAGTAATCGTGATTGTTTTACGTACAAATTAAACCTATGTCTACCTTACTGTCTCTCGTACAAACCAAACCTTGGTCTACATTTTTCACTCACATGCAAATATGTAAATATTGACGCTCATGCAAACACGTACGCACATACGCTAAGACAGGCGCATGGGCGCACACGCGCGAATTCGCACACACACACTATGTAGAAAAACTTGCACCGATGAAAAATGCAAATAAAAAAAGAAAAATATAGAAGTATATATATAATTGCTGTTACGCCCTGACGAGTGGACGGAGTAATTCCCGGAGGTTCCGTCTACGAAAATCTGGTGTCGGGATGCTGACGGTAACATCAATCAGCTAAGTGATAAAGCTTTTACTTGTACTATATATATATCTATCTATATATCTATCTATCTATCTATATATATATATATATATATATATATATATATATATATATATATATATATATCCATTTGATTATATATATATATGTATATATGTATATATATATATGTATATATATATATATATATATATATATATATATATATATATATATATATAGATAGATAGATAGATAGATAGATAGATAGATAGATAGATATATATATATATATATATATATATAATCAAATGGATAAATATATGCAAGTGTACAAAAAAGCGTTTGTATACAAATATATATATATATATATATATTTTGTCATTCACAGACAGTACTGTTTCGCTGTATCACAGCACCTCAGTGTGACTAGACTTTCGAATGCCTCCAGCCAGGATTGAAACACAACTAATTTGGTGTCAGCCAGAGCTATCTTCACTCGGTAGAGTTACACAACGAAATCTAGCATATTGTTTTTTCAAATGTAAACAAATGCCAATCAACCGAAGTGCTCCATTCATTTTACTGAAGAGCTTTGCATTAGTGCAGGTGGCTTTTGTTTATAGAAATAGCTTATCACTCAACAGTGCTCAAATGAAATGTATTTTCAAGAGCTAAATTATGTCATTCACAGACAGTACTGTTTCGCTGTATCACAGCTCCTCACTGTATATATATATATATATATATATATATATATATAGTGTAAGAAAAAAGAGTGCTCAATGTTAAATAACAGAGTTATTTAATATATTAAAAATATACATAATCCCCTACATTGCTTGCACAACTCGGAGTTTCACGGTGTCTTCAATCGTCGGGATCTAATTTTGGGTTTACACCACTTGTTTCATATTTCTGGTTATCGCGAGATATTTTATTGCTAGATTGAAAATTTAAGTTTAAAAATAAGAATTATAAATTTTAATTTAAAAACGGACGCTGTTATTAAAAAATCGTATGAAGCTCAAGGGGGTTACTCTATTTTTTGTATGAGAATCACTAATGAAATTATCAAAATTAATAATATTATTAAAGTATGCAGTGATAAAATAAAATTAAGGTACTAATAAAAAGAATACATAGCAATGAAAATAAAAATAAAATAAAAACATAAATAAGAAATTATAAATAATAAATAAATAGACATATTGACCAAGAATTCGAGGTTAATTTTATGGTTGCTATATTCTAGTGCTTCTACATATTTGCCTTTATGTTTGGCAAAAATATCCTTATTGCTAGAGTTGGTGGCCAACCTAAATTAGACCGATTTATGTGAAATTATTATGTATTCTAGGATGGTGGTTAGATTGTTTGCTGGTGTATCTATGGTTGTATAAATCTTTAGTATATGGTTTATAAAGCCATTAGGTCAAATGTTACATCCAGGAAATTGATTATTTTAGCATTGTTAGTGGTGGCCTTTGAAGAATTTAATTATGTTTTTCTTAGTCGGTCAGTTTTTTGTGTGCTTGATTTGCGTAAGAGTATAATCCTGTCATCCCTATAGAGGCTGATATTGTTCATATCAAATATAAACCTTAGATGCCAACTAGCTCACAAACTTCCGCTGAATCAAACGGACCATTAAGTACTAAAGTTGGTCCACATTGCAACTTCATGGAACAGGATGGGTTTCTGGGCCTGTTGAATTATGTTAATGTCCTGTTTCCTCATGGGGCAGTAAATGTTGGTCAGGTTTATCGCATCCGCTAGCAACTTCCCGTTCTGTTTATACATTTTTTTATAAACTTATTTGAGTAAATGCTCTGGATTTTTGTTTTAATTAAACAGTATTAATTA
This sequence comes from Acanthosepion esculentum, assembly GCA_964036315.1. Classification (NCBI taxonomy): domain Eukaryota; kingdom Metazoa; phylum Mollusca; class Cephalopoda; order Sepiida; family Sepiidae; genus Acanthosepion; species Acanthosepion esculentum. The sequence continues at coordinate 33,836,987 of OZ038503.1, read as the reverse complement.
TATTTAACAGCCTGAATGTTCGAGAAATTTCGGACAAAATATGCGTCCTACGTTAGGCTATAATTTCAGAGCAGATATGGTAGATCGAGAAAAATTGGTGAGGGTATGCGTTTAAAAGCAGTAATTCGAGCTTAGCTAAACTGGACGTCCTCTCTGGCTGAATGGTCAGGCTAAATAACTGTTTTGTATAGGAGGCAGGTTCGATTCCTGTTGGAGGAGCCATATTTTGTACAAAATCTCTCGAACATAAATGTAATTAATACAGTTTAATTAAGAATAGAGCATTTACTCAAATAAGTGTATCCAAATAAAAACAAGATATGAACAGAAAATATATTAAAATATTAGTCAGATTTAATCCATTTCATATATATATATATATATATATATATATATATATATATATATATATATATATATATATATATATATATAAGTTAAATAATGAAAGTTTTGGTAATCCGTATAGATAATCCAAAGGATGATGAAATCCGGAGAGCTCAATGTTAACTGAGAGCAATTAATTTAATGAAAACAGACAACTTTAAGTGTCCATTGGTTATAATTTATTTCCCCAAAGAATTTTTTTGCCCTGGCTCATCGGACCACACTTCCATGGGTGAAAAATGAATTCAAATTTACATATATTTTTTATACACTTTTGAGGGTTAGTATTAAGTTGATGCAAGGTGATATAGAGAGTGGTGAGAGAGAGTGTGACAAATATGGTCGAAAATAGAGAGGAAAGGGAGAGATAAGAATGATTTAAATTTATTTTTGTTACATTACTTAATAGTGAGGAAGAAGGTAAGGACCAGACATCATATATATATATATATATATATATATATATATATATATATATATATATATCACAAGTGCAAGGGAGATAACCTCTTATATGAAAATATTTCAAACAAAAAGATGCATATTACATGGTAAAATTTCTTTTCCTTGTATTAAGAGCATCATTATTAATCTGATTATTTCTTGTGCTTTCAGAGAGGAATAATCCAAACTCCAGAGGAGGATTACGTGATCGAACCCTTTCCATCGTCTTTAGCCGCAAAAGAGCAGTCATCAAAAGAAAGGAACGGAGAAGGAGCGGGACGACGACGACAAGAAGAAGGTGACGATGGTGGGGGAGGACGAGGTGGGGATAGCCCTCGACGTCCGACGAGAAGCAATAAAAGGCGGAGAACTGACGACATATCAATCCCACACATCATGTACAAGGCATCCTCGCTCAAGCGCAACAGATCTCCTCAATATTTTGAAGATGACACGTGTAAGTCCAACTCAAACAGATAGAATTTAATTAAATATAAATTAGCAATAGTCGGAAGATCTTCCACTTCTGTGTGCCATGTCCCTTAGGGGTATTGGCGGTCATGTCTCTCCACAATTTCCTATCATTTATAGCTCTTAATAACTTTTATCCTTTTGCTGTCTCTCCCAAACCCTGCTCCGTCATCCATTCACTCAAGCTCACTAAGTAGATTATACGTTGTTTTCCTCTGTCTTCAATCTCTCTTGTGAGTATCAAATTTTCCAAGCCCTCTTTTCTCAAAAATGTCAACTGTCTCTTCTTGATATGTGTTCATTATGTTTGCATTTTTTCGGCATTCTCAGATTGGCTTTTAACAGTCGGAAAATCATTATTTTGAAAATACTACTTCTACAGTTTGCTTTAATGCCATAACGCCTTGGGATATAGGCGATCATGGTCTTAAACGTGAAGGTTAGGACTGGCGGATCTAAGGAGTGTAGTTCACCTGAACATTCTCCATGGAAATAGCGATAGAGCAGCTAGAGGCTTGTGACGTCTATTCTATGAGAAATTTGTTGTAGGGTGGAAAATATTAGGTTGGTGCAAAAATAATGTCGTTTTCTCACATGAAGTCGAACGTCAAAAAACGACATTATTTTTGCACCAACCTAATAACTTGTCACCTACAAGCATAGGGAGACGTTTTTGAACTCTATCGAAAGACAGGGCAGCTCCTGCCCACATGTGGCAGCATTACTCCATTTTCAGCCTGATGTGGCTCTTATAACCGTAGTAGGAGGAGCCAGGTACTTGCTGTAGCGGTACACAGATAACCTATTATTATTCCAGCATCTTTAGCGATGGTTCGTATGTACGAGTTCGACTTGAGGTCTGGGCTGAGTTTAAGGCCCAATAGGCGCTCAAGGCACTGGGCTTCCCCGACAGAACATCCGTTCATCACGATTGGTGAAAACTCTGGTCCGATCAGCGATGATGGAATGTCAGGAGTTTGGTTTTCGAGACGTTGAATGTGACCAGCTATTTTTTACCCCACTAAGGTGTTATATTTAGGATTTAGGTCAGAGGAGAGATCAGCTGTCAAGCTCTGTTCATTGAGTATTTGGGCACTGCATCCATATACTGTTGTATCAACAGCACAAATGATTGGTTATGGTGGTGGGAAATTGATTGAAGCCGCGATGCCAGGTCATTACAGAATCTTCTTTAGATTTTATCCAAAATCTTTTAATACATAACAGAAACATCGGAGCAGATATGACAGTAATATTCAATAAATGGACGGAGGGTCGATTTATAAACGTGTAAATCTGTACCGCTACGGCAAGTACCTGGCTCCTCCTACTACGGTTATAAGGCTGAAAATGGAGTACTGCTGCCATATGTGTGCAGGAGCTGCTTTTATCTATAAATATTTTTATAGTATTTTTTTCTTATGAGCGTCCCGCTTTCGCACTTCGATTTTACGAAACTAAACGCAGTATTACAGGGTGGTCGGAAAGTCTTATGACCCCCTACCTCTCTTCCAAACTGTAGGTGATCGTGTCAGCCATCTGAAATAGAAAATTATATTATATAGTAGAGACAAGACATTCAGACCAACCTGTAGACCGGCAGCAAAAGTTCATCATTTTACAGGTGAAATTGTAACCGTAAGTTCTATGCTAACAGTTTCTTCTCTCGTTTGTTGAACTTTCTTCTGGTTTCTTGCTTTCCAGTTAAATTTGATCTTAAAAAATTAAATGCAATATCAATCGACATCTTCTGTCTCCTTGAATCCTGTTTTTATTGTACTCTCTCTCCTGTTTTTTTTTCTCTCGGATTCTTTCACACACAGTAACCCCCCCCCCTAGCGTCTTAGTGGCTTTATCGCCTTGCTTGGAGGTGAAAGGATAAATAAAAATCAAGAATTCAAAACAAAAACACTAAAATATTGATTTATGCCAATAAACGTTTGTCAATTTTTGTGAAGAGTTAGCAAATAGAAAATATGACATTTCGTATGGGACAGCCTATTTTTATAAGAGTGCTGGGCATGACGATAAATATATCTTGCAGTAAGGCCTCTAATCGGGAGAGTGGAGGTTTTAAGGAGCGTGGAACCACCTCTTAATTGCAGTTGGTTCCAGATCCACCTTGACTTAGGGTAGTAGCAGCTGTTAGAGTCCCAGCTATGGGCAAATAGTGAACCCCCAAACACAAATTAGAACACTAGGGAAGTATATAAATACATCTTTATAGTAAAAATACCGGCAATACATTTTTATAAAAAATTATCAACAATACATTTTTGTAGTGAAATTACCAGAAATATCTTTAAAAAATATTAACATCAATGCATTTTCTTGTAAAATAACCATCAATGCATTTTCTTGTAAAATAACCAACAATACATTTTAGAGTTATATTGACGAAATGGTATACATCACATTTCTTGTAAGGTTTTCACACCTTGTAGGATTTTGTAAGATCATTTGTTTAAGCAAACACCAATGCAGCTAAGTAATTAAAATTTAATCATGAAATAATGTCATTCTCTTGAATTAATTATAAATTTTGAATTTTCATATTTAGATTTCAGCATTAAATAACCCATATAGGTGTTGATATGCTGCTAAACAAAAACTGCCTAAAAAGACTCAGAAACAAAGAATAAATGCTCTCTAATTTTAAGAAGGGTCATTAAGATTTCAAATATTTTCCAGACAAAAACAATCATTTTTTTTTTATAACTGATGTTGTTCAACAAACCTATTTGACAAGGTCGTCGAGGAAGGCACGGAGAAAGTCATTAACTACACAACAGCGGTATGCACGGTTGTCAACAAAAGGGGCAGCCCACATTACCTCTTTGTCAGATGTTATTTACATCTTCTCAATTGTGCCAAGTTGGGAAAGGGTAAAACAAAAATACCTTGTTTGATGAAAGATTTTCTTTGTTTTCGTAACAAGAAACATCATTAACAAGAAACATCATTAAGAAGGAAGGTTAAACAAAAACATTTCCTTTTTTATATATTGGGGGATTTCAGTACGATGTCATCAAGCGTCGGACAACACGTGTTCGAACCCGATTCGGTGAAATCCGATAGGAGAACGTATTTCGTGAGATCTCCCTCTTCCTCCATCTCTGCCTGTCGGTTAGTTTATCTTTCACACTCTTTCTGTATGTATATATATATATATATATATATATATATATATATATATATATAGAGAGAGAGAGAGAGAGAGAGAGAGAGAGAGAGAGAATGTGGGCGGAAGAGAATGTACTGAAGACTTCTCAGCTGAACCATGAAATGCTTAAAAAATTAAAATTTTGACTTTTGGTCACCTGATCAGATTTTTGTAAATGAGCAATATACACATATATATATATATATTTATATATATTTCATTGGATTGATATGAGTTTGTGACCCTGCGTTTCACGCTATTTGCGATCGTCAGACAAACTGATTAATTTTTAAATTTTGGATTTATATATGGTTGCGTATATTCGGTGTTTTTATGGAAGTGGGAAGAAAAATTGTCGTCGGGACGCCACACATATTTACGCAAACATACATACACGCACGTACACTCAATAAGTACCGCGCATATATAACATATAAATAATATATATAAAAAATTACATATATATATATATATATATATATATATATATATATATATATATAATAATATATATAAAAAATTACATATATATATATATATATATATATATATATATATATATATATATATATATATATATATATATATATATATATATATACAGGGTGTCCATAAAATTCGTGTGCACTTTAAACAATTTATAACTTTATTTGTATTTGCGATAGAAATAATCTGTAAAAAATGTTATAAAGTTTAATGTACCTAGTTTTAAGTATAGCTAAAATAACTAATGTGATTTCAGGCATTACTGTAAATCAGTTGGCAAATGTTTTCCGCGAACTGCAAAATCGTATTACCCTTTGTATTTCTAATGATGGAGGACATGTGGAAACTTAAATAAAATTTCAATAAAACCTTAAAAAATATAGATTTACTTCTTTCTAATCCTTTTTACAAATTATTTCTATCGCAAATACAAATAAAGTTATAAATTTTTAAAGTGCACACGAACTTTATGGACACCGTGTATAAAAGTGGACATTGAAGTCAACACTTAGAGGCGACAGGCTTTTTCACGCTAGACGCAATCGTCAGGCCTGCCGTTTGCATCTAGCATGAAACAGCCTGTCAAGTGTTGACTTCAATGTTTACTTTTATATTTACACACCTTCTATCTCTGATATTGAGCACTTTATCCCATAAATGTAGCACACCTTAAGAGTTTATTTCTTGATTTATATATATATATATATATTCATTTCACACACACACACACATATATATATATATATATATATATATAAATATATATATATATTACAAAGAGTTAATCATACCTTGAATCAATTAGCAATATTAATGCAATTATTAGCGAAATCCCTTCGCTAGTAGACATAATTATAAGCATTATACTACTAATAATCCACTGAATAATGAGATCCTTATGTATAAAATGGATATGGTGTGTTTTTTAATTCAGCTAGTACTTTCAAATACTTCCCGCATTCATCTTCGGGCTGTATTTTTTCCATTAGAATCGAAACTGGAAGACGAAATAAATGTGTTTTTTCCGACCGAAAAAGGTTTTTAAGAATGAGCTATTTATTAACGGCTATGTAGTGTTGGAGCGTGAAAATCGCAACGCTAAAGTTCAAATATTACAAGTGAGAATTTTTTGAATTTTGCAATTTGGTAAATGCACGAATTTTTTTATAAACTCTTTGTAATATAAAATTATATGCTGCCTATTTTATCATATATATATATATATACTAAATATTATAACTTCCTATTGTAGGGTTATTGTTATAACACGCTCGTTCGTGGTATTACGTATTCCCTATATGTAATGCTTAGGCCATTACCGTAATGCCTGTATAGTTAGTATGAAGACTGATTCCAATACAGCTGGTATCTACTCAGTCCCCGCACTAAGATGGGTTGTGACACAAGGTCGGCATTACTGTGAGGAATCCATGCGTTTCCAACGGGAAATTGATCAAATTTAATACCACCCCCGCCCCTGGAAAGCGGCCTCAGGTACATTACTTGTCAGCTCTTGTCAGCTGATTCTCTATCCGGACAGAGTCCAGACTGAGTTAACCTCTGCCCGAAGACAGAGGTTTTGTCTGTCGCGAGCTTGGTAGCAAAATAACTGACTCCAATGCAACCGGTTGTCCCACTGCGGACAAGATACGACACAAGGTCAAGTTTTATGTGGGGACCCAAGCGTTTCCACTCGGGCCACTGGTCAAAACTTACCCACCTCCCGCAAAAGCTTGGGTTCATTCATTGTTTGTTTATCTCAACCAAGTCTCTATCCGAAGTCAGAGCCCCAAAAGTTTCACCCTCTGCCCAAAGACGGAGGACTTGTCTTGTCGTGAGCCTGGGACTGTCTGCGACAAACTGGTATTTACCAACCTCCCCACAAGGCAGGATGTGGTAAAAGATCGATTTTTTTATGTGAGGTAGTTCCGAGCCCGTAATCTCGGTCAAAAATTCCACGTAGACCTCACATACATGGGGTCGGATTTGTCTACCTCCCCCAAACGAAACTCGTCTGGATAACTCTCTGCAGACAGAAAGTTCGACAAGACAGTCGCGATTGTTTCCACCTGGGTCAGTGGTCAAAATTTACCCAGCTCCCGTAAAAGCGGGTTCGGATACAGAACTGGTCTGTTTTTCTGAGCCGAGTCTCTATCCGAAGACTGTGCCCGACTGAGTCATTCTCCGCCCGAAGACGGAGGTCTTGTCAAACTTGTCTTGTCACGAGCCTGTTACAGACTGCGACTAAACTTCTCACGAACTTATACCATGGAACTCTTTATAGTATTGGACGAGTTCATAGTGTCACAGGAGGTGTGCTCTTTCCTCCAAAGCACTAAGGTTCACACAATTAAAGACTCAAGAGGTCCTCGTGGAAGATTACTGAATAATAAGGAGGTAAGTGAAGATAGAAGGAAGTGACTATTATATGAATAAGAAAAAAACTTTCAGTAACATTCTTAAAAGGAATGCTTTTTCTTGTTTTTGCCAATGCTTTTAGTTTCGTTTTTAAATGTTCTTGGATCTCGTTTCAAATTCTTCGAAATTTTCAACGTTGTGTTTAGATTTCTCAAGAATTTTGAAATATTTAGTTTCTCTTTCAATGTTATATCTTTATTGCTACACATTACAATATATATATATATATATATATATATATATATATATATATATATATATATATATATATATAACGCTGTCATCTTTTTCGACAAATGAAGAAAAACATATCTCCTATTAGTTTTATTATTCTATCCTCTTCTTTTTCGCTTTTTGATTCTTTCTCTTTGGAATTTTTGGATGCGCTATTTTATTTTTAAAATTTTTCTTAACTCTTATATTTCTCTTTCTTCCCCCTTTTTTTCTCCTATTATATTCTTACCGACTTCTCGTTGCTGTTACTGGTTTTCATCTTATTATTTTTTCTTTTCCTTTTTTCTGGAAACGCATTTATGTTTTTTCTTTCCCTTTTATGGTGTTTCTGCTTATGGTTTTTCCAAAATCAATTTGAATAGCAAGAAAAAGAAAGTGACGTTGCATAGGCGTCATTTTTAAATAGAATCGTTCATAACCATCTTTGTTTCTCACTCGTCGAGATGCATTCGCATCGAAACAAAAATACATCATTGTCGTGAGTAATTGTTTTATCCGTATGTAACAATTTATAATAAATATTGCTCTACTTTTGGTATAGAGATCTCTTTCGAATTAACGCTTAATGGGAACGTTTTGAATGTATATACTTTTTCTTCTCATTACATTTGTATATACATATATATATATATATATATATATATATATATATATATATATATATGTGTGTGTGTGTGTGTGTGTGTGTGTATGTATGTATGTATATGTATATATATATATATATATATATATATATAAGATCAAATATAGATCAAGTATGAATATCATATCTGAATATTATCTATTACTTCATTACATATTACACATATGTAACCAATAAGAAATGTCGAAAAATAACAGCATTAATTTGCGTCTCTTAGCTATTTATCATTTCTATCTTCGACGAAGGTTCAAATAATAATGTTAGATTAAGATCGGTTTCTTATTTTTTCTTTATCCGATATATATATATATATATATATATATATATATATATATATATGTATATGTGTGTGTGTATCAAGTTTATCTTATCACACACACACACACACACACACATACATATACATATATATATATATATATATATATATATATATATATATATATATATATATATATATATTCAGACCTGGCACTTCAAAAAATGTGGTTGTTTCTGCACAAAGCCTTCTCCACTATAATGAAATCATATGTGCAGGTGTCTCAGTGTCGGTTCATTGGAAAAGAGTTTCTTGACCCTCATACGTTGAAAACGACGTGAGAGTCCAGCATATATATATATATATACATATATATATATATATATATATATATATATATATATATATATATATAAGAACACCGGATTATATATCTTACTGTTCTTTGTTTTTATTATAATATATATACACATATATTTCAAATTTTACAAACATCATTTGGTTAGTAATAATTTTATTTGGAAAACGTTGACTTGAATAAGATCTCTCCCACACATACATATTGTATATATACACGCATCTATGTGTGTGTATACGTGTGTGTTTATATGCAAGTATATGCGTGTTTTTTTCTAAGCAAATCCCTTCACCTATGCGCCTTCATTCATTGTTTATTTAGTCGTCCGTGTATAGATTACAGGTTTTCGGTTTGATAGTAAATGTCATTGTCGATTCTTGAACATTTTGCCCAAGACATTTAAGTCCCCCTTTTTGTGGTGAAGAAATTCTATCCCAGGAGCGAAGCTTGTCTAGCCCTCCTTTTTTGTGCGCACATCACATAAAACAAGGCCACAGATCCAGTTGTTGTCTGGCAGGGGAAAAGTCGAACTACAGATAAAGGAAGGTTTTATCTACTGGAATTTAAATAATCATAGTAATAATAATAATAATAATAATAATAATAATAATAATAATAATAATAATAATAGCCTCAGAAATATCTGATTTCAAAATAAGGAATCCTCGGTACAACTTATTTTGAATTATTTGTTCTAGTCTCTTTCCTTATGCTACTCACAGAATTGTTTAGTAAATACTTGTCAAGATTTGGCTAATTCTGATACGTGAAATTCCTTTTCTTTTTTAAAGATTATGTTGAACTACTAGGGAAGCTTCATTCATTTAGGAAGGATACTAGAATAGTTTATTCATTTAGCTTCCACATAAATTTTCATTTTTCTTCTTCTTCTCTCAGTCTCTTTTCAAATGATACCCCATCTTTTGCTTTCACCGTATCATTTTCTCTTTTTATTCCTCTTCCTCTTGCTCCTCCTCCTCCTCTTCTTCTTCTTCTTCTTCTCTCAGTCTCTTTTCAAATGATTCCCCATCTTTTGCTTTCACCGTATCTTTTTCTTTTTTTATTCCTCTTCCTCTTAGTCCTCCTCCTCCTCTACTTCTTCTTCTTCTTCTTCTTCTTCTTCTTCTTCTTCTCTAGAGAGCGCATATTTTTCTTTAATAAGATTCTTTAAATATTCAGGCCGATAGGCGAAAATAAATAAATGGTTTAATTAAAAACAGGGAGAACTTTTCAAATATGCGTATCCACTAAAACAACGTTTCAGTAATAAAATCTGTCGGATGAATAAATAAAAATCGATCACTTCTTTAGAACACCCCCCCACATATATATATATATATATATATATATATATATATATATATATATATATATATATATATATATATATATATATATATATGTGATAAAAATATAGTTTTATCTCATCTTATATTTATGGATGGTTGTGTTCAATATCAGGGATAAAGTGTGTAAATATAAAAACGTGAACGCAATCTTCAGGCCTGAAAACAGTGCTCAAGCATGAAACCTCCCGGTGTTTCCTTTTACATATATATATATATATATATATATATATATATATATATATATATATATATATATATATATATATATATATATATATATATATATATATATATATATATATATATATGTATGTATGTATATATATATATATGTTTGTGTGTGTGTGTCATGAAAATATACTTTTAAGGTATGCTATATTTACGCGTAATATACAGTTGCGGCCAAAATGTTCAGAACGGCATTGGTTTCGTCAGAAAAGTAGGTATAATTTTTTATCAAAGTTTTTTTATATTCTATAATTTTCACAGACAATATATACGATATTATTTGTTATTGTCTGAGATTGTGGTGTAATTTGAGAGGATAATACAAAAGTTATGGATGATTTAGTGATTTACTGCAAAACCCAAGGCGGCCAAAATGATCAGAACGGTTGCTTTTACTCCGTGTTTTAGTATATTTAACCTGCGAACTCTAATTGTTTTATTTGTTTACGTGACGGTTCGTTTACTAAACATTAGTTAGAATATCTGCAGTGTACTCTGTTAATATAATGCCACTTACTCCGTTACCAATTCGTCAGCAGATTATTAAGCTTCGAAAGAAGGATAATTTAAGTATTGGGCCTATTACAAAGATTGTTAACAAGTCGAAAAGTTTTGTTCATGGTATTCTTAAGTTCTACGATGATTGTGGTTCGTGTGAAGCAAGAAAGTCTACAGGTAGGTCAAGAAAAACGAACAAGAGAGATCGTGCTATTGAAAATTCTTAAAAAGGACAGATTTAAAACTGCTGCTGCTGTTTCTCGGCAAATGAGCATTGTACTGAAGAAAACTTTATCTCGAAAAATGACCTACAAGCAATGACCAGCTCCAAGAATAAAAGTGTCGTCTTACCTTTGCAACCGAACATTTGTTGTGGTCTCAAGAAAAATGGCAAACGGTGCATTTCAGTGATGAATCTAAGTTTATGTTATTTGGCTCAGATGGGAAATGGTACGTTCGTCGAAAAGTAGGTGAAAAATTGTCGCCTAAATGCCTTAAGACTAGTGTTAAATTCAGTGGAGGAAGTGTCATGGTTTGGGGGATGATATCTGGAGATGGTGTGGGCCCTTTGGTGCGATTACATGGAAAGGTAAATGCAGGAGTTTATAAACAACTTGTAAAAGATCATGTCTGTGTTGAAAAATTCAACTAAGCGACCACACATATTCATGCAGGACAATGCCCCATGTCACAAGGCTAAGGTGCTCATGAACTTCCTCAAGGCTGAAAAGGTTATTGTTATGGATTGGCCTGCTCAAAGCCCAGATCTCAATCCTATTGAAAATATGTGGAATATTCTAGGAGAACGTTCGAAAGCCAGAAATCCCAAAACAACCGAGAAATTATGGAATGTCCTTCAGGAAGAATGGAATAAGATCACCCAGCAAGAAATTGAAAATTTAATTTCCTCATGCAGTCGAAGAAGTCAAAGCGTGATTGAAGCTAAAGGGCTACACGCTAGATATTAAATAATTCCAGTATTCTCTCTCATTTTGGATTATTTTGTTATTTTTTCAACCGTTCTGATCATTTTGGCCACCATGGGTTTTGCAGTAAATCACTAAATCATCCATAACTTTTGTATTATCCTCTCAAATTACACCAAAATCTTAGACAACAACAATTAATATCGTATTCATTGTCTTTAAAAATTATAGAATATAAAACAACATTGATAAAAACTATATATATATATATATATATATATATATATATATATTATATATATTATATATATGACTCATTATCGTGCTCAATATTAAGGATAGAACTTATGTAAATATAGAAGCAGACACTGAAGTTAACACCCAGCGGAATCGTTAGGCCTGATGATTGTGTGTGTGTGTGTGTGCGCGAGAGAGAGAGAGAGAGAGAAGGGGGACAGGGAGAGAGAGAGAGATGAAAGTGCTCAATATCAGGGATAAAGTGTATAAATATAGAATCGTGAACGCAACCTTCAAGCCTGAAATAGTGCTCAAGCTTGAAACCTCCCGGTGATGATATATATACATATATATATATATATATATATATATATATATATATATATAAAGAATATATATATATATATATATATATAAAGAATATATATATAAATAAAGAATATATATATATATATATATATATATAAAGAAATATACTCTTAAGGTGTGCTATATTTATGGGATAAAGTGCTCAATATCAGAGATAGAGCGTGTTTAAATATAAAAGTGAACATTGAAGTCAACACTTAGAGGTGACAGGCTGTTTCATGCTAGACGCAATGGTCAGGCCTGACGATTGCATCAAGCATGAAACAGACTGTCGCCTCTGAGTGTTGACTTCAATGTTCATATATATATATATATATATATATATATATATATATATGAGTTATTATAGTGCTCATTATTAGGGATAGAGCGTATGTAAATATACTAGTAGACACTGAAGTTAACACCCAGCGGCGATAATCTGTTTCATGCTCAAATTGAATCGTCAGGACTGGTGTGTGTGTGTGTGTGTGCGCGCGCGCACGCGTACGCGCGTGCGTATGTGTGTATTTGATTATTGGGAAAAAAAATTAAGCCGTCTGACATTATCAGTCGGATTTAATAAAACTTGTTTGGATGAATAATCACTTATATACAGTGTTGTTCGATAAAAGTGACTCACCTGATTTTTTTACTAAATGTTCTCTTCTCCAATGAAACAAAAGTTGAGCTAAATTCAAAGGATAAGCGATCTAAAATCCAAAGAAGAAGCTTTGAAAGCTCTTTGAATTTAGCAGTAAGTACTGTCAAACATCCATTCAGTATAATGTTCTGGGGATGCTTTTCTTTTTATGGAACTGGTTTCTTAAAACCTATTGAAAAGACCCTCAGGAGCGAGCAGTACAAGAGAATTTTAGAGTCTTGTCTGCTCCCTTTTGCTGAAAGGGTGCAAATCGACCCCACCAAGCTCATTTTTATGCAGGATAATGCTCCCTGTCACAAATCAAAATTGATGAAGGAATACTTTGATCAGAAGCAGGTGAGTGTTATGACATGGCCACCCCAGTCTCCTGACCTCAACCCCATAGAAAACTTTTGGAGCATTATAAAGTACAGGCTCTCGAGAAAGCAGTTGAGCAACAAAGAGGATTTAATTGTGAATTTCATATCCGAATAGAATTCAATGATTGGAGATGAGATTTGCCAGAACCTAATCAAGTCAATGCCAAAAAGGGTTGAAAAGTTTATTCAAAATAAAGGAGGTCCCATAGATTATTAGATATTTCGAACTATATTACCTATTATAAAAAATTATACCTCTATTATTCTTTATTTAAAGCTGTTCGGTTATGTTTCTATTGATTACTAGTTGCAGGAAATAAGTGAGTCACTTTTTTTGCACAGAGTTTTTCCATAAATCTCATTTATATCCAAAATTATAATTATCAATAGAATACCTTAGGGTCAGTTAATTTTTTTTTAGTAGGTGGTCGGGAATGGGTCTTTATATTAGTAAGATTAAAAATTAGTTTGACCCCAAAAAACAATAGCCGAAAAAAATTTTAATTAAAAAAAATCAGGTGAGTCACTTTTTTCGAACAGCACTGTATACTGACTGTAACAGTAAAATTGTCCAAATCGTGTAACAGTATAATTATGCATCCCACAAATTGATTAATATCTCTAAAAAAAAAACACTAAACTAATTGAGTTTTGTTTTTACAGGCTTTCAGATAAGACGTTTAGCCATCTTCAAAGTAGATTCCACTAGTTTTATAAAAACCACGGAGAATTCCAGTAAGATATCATGAATCATTTCTAAGATACAACGGTTCAGAACTTAATCTAAAAATTGGACAATTTTGCTGTTACACCCAGTATACACACACACATATGTGTGTGCGTGTGGTGTGTTTGTCTGCGTGTGTATGTGTGCTTTTGTGTGTGTGTGTGTGTGTGTGTGTGTGTGTGTGTGTGTGTGTGTGTGTGTGTGTGTGTAATTTAAATATTTTATTACGTGAAAAATTTGAAAGATGCAGGTTTAACAGACTGCACACATTTTACTTTTGACTTGAGATCTATTTTCAAAACTTCAGTTTGCTTTAAATGCCAGCTTGTGTTCAACTCGCTTTAAAAATATTCGGTGAAGTCACGAAATATTTTCATTCCGTGCCACACAAATTAAAAGCCACCCACGCAAAAATGACCAAAAAAAAAAGCAGTATATTTAAATACTCCGGCTCTTTTGAAAACATATTTCTTTGAAGTATCTACAGGGGTTGGACAAAATAATTGGAACAGTTGCAAATTCCACTCCTATATTTCAAAGACCTATTATATTAAGAACTTTAACTAAAACTTCGTAATTGCAGATTATATCTATTGTAAATACGTTTATTTATCTAATTTACTGTCTTTGTCTTATTTATTTTTAGAATTTAGTAAAATTTAAGCTAAATGCGTGACCTCTCCGAGTTCGAGATAGGGCAAATTATTGGAGCTCGCATGACAGGAGCCTCGATCACTAAGGTTGCTGAACTGTTTGGATTTTCAAGAGCTATGATGCAATTCGTGAAACAGGGAAAAACATCTAGCAACCGTAGCAATTTGGGCCGGACTTGCAAACTTACTGACAGGGACTGACATGCATTGAACGCAATGTGGCTAAAAATCATCGTACAAATGCGGCCAAAGTGACTGCTGAGTTGAATAATCATCTGAATAGTTCAGATAATGAAGTTAATGATATGGCAAGAATCACTCTCGCAAACAATTTTTAATAATAAAATACATTAACCTCGAATCCGTTAATGAATGGTATGATCCTTGTTTATAAATTCCGGTTTTATAAGGTCTTTTTTTACTACAAGCTTTCAATTGTTTCATACAATCATCATCAGGTAGGGAAATAGGTAAGTTTTTTACATCCAGGTAATAACAGGACATCGAAAGATAAAGTGTAATCCGAAAGAAGTGCACACTCCAAAAGTATTTCTTACAGTTAACAATATCACATTTCTAAAATCACTTCTTTCGGATTACACTTTATCTTTCGACGTCCTGTTATTACCTGGATGTAAAAAACTTACCTACCTATATATATATATATATATATATATATATATATATATATATATATATATATATATATATATATATATATATATAACGGTTATGATAAGATAACGTTGTTCCACTGCATGAAATGAATAGGTATCTCTGTCTATCTTGTTTTGATGTGTACCTTTTTGAATAAGTCCACTCTTTTTTACTCGTCATGCCCGGAGGAAAATTTGTATATTCTAGATCAACCAGTCGACTGACTGCATAACACTTTTCTTTCCCTCTCTTACTCTCCTTTCCTTCCACACCCATGTCTATCTCTCTGTCTCTTTCTCTTCTCCCATAAAAAAAAACTTATTTTGAAACCTGGCTTCTTATTTTTGAAAGTCTTTCCTTTTCTTTTCTTTCTCTCTCTTCCATCATTTTTCTTTTTTCCTTCTTTTTTTCTTTTTTCTTTTTTCCTTCTTTTTTTTCCTTCTTTTTTCTTTTTTCTTTTTCCTTCTTTTTTTCTTTTTTCTTTTTCCCTGGGTCTGGATAAATTTAAGATCCATTTATTGCTGTCATTTTTTTTTTGGGGGGGGGGGGGTTGAAGAGATGGGCGCCTGATCTTGTGAAATAAACTATTATCTATGGGCTTTTAAGGACTCCGTTTTCATTATATATATATATATATATATATATATATATATATATATGACTCATTATAGTGCTAAATATTAAGGATAGAACTTATGTAAATATACTAGTAGACACTGAAGTTAACACCAAGCAGAATCGTTAGGCCTGATGATTGTATGTGTGTGTGTGTGTGTGTGTGTGTGTGCGCGCGTGCGTGTGTGAGAGAGAGAGAGAGAGGGGAGAGAGAGATGAAAGTGGTCAATATCAGGGATAAAGTGTATAAATATAGAATCGTGAACGCAACCTTTAAGCCTGAAATAGTGCTCAAGCTTGAAACCTCCCGGTGATGACCACAGTATAGTATAGTTTTAAGGTATGCAATAATTACGGGATATATATATATATATATATATATATATATATATATATATATATATATATATATATATATATATGTATGTATATATAAAGACTATATATATATGAATAAAGAATATATATATATATATATATATATATGAATAAGAATATATATATATAAAGAATATATATATATATATAAAGAATATATATATATATATATAAAGAAATATAGTCTTAAGATGTGCTATATTTATGGGATAAAGTGCTCAATATCAGAGATAGAGCGTGTGTAAATATAAAAACATTGAAGTCAACACTTAGATGCGACAGTCTGTTTCATACTAGACGCAATCGTCAGGCCTGACGTTTGCGTCTAACATGAAACAGACTGTCGCATCTGGGTGTTGAATTCAATGTTCACTTTCATATATATATATATGTATGTATATATATATATATATATATATATATATATATATATATATATATATATATATATATATATATATATATATATATCTTTACCAGAGATGAAGAAGAAACTTGACGCAACAAAAACATGCTTCTACAGAAGGATGCTTAGAATACCATGGACTGAAGATGTGAACAACGACGAAATTTTAGAGAAAATAGAAACCAGAAAGACACGTATAGTTAACATCAGAAATGCATAGTTGAAATTTCTAGGACACATAATGAAGAAAAAGGGCTTAGAAAGTTTGATACTCACAGGACAGAGTGAAGGCAAGAGAGACATGAGAAAGTAACAAATGACCTACTTAAAAATCTTGTGTAAATGAACAGCAGACAAGGGATTACGACATAGAATGAAAAGACAAACTTCACTAAAGGCTGCGAAAGAAAGGAAACTGTGGAGAGCCATCATTGGCCACGTCCTCAAGAGACACGGCACATAAAAGGACATATACCACTCCATTAGTTTAATAATAGGTAACTGAATAATCA
>OZ038503.1:33787067-33814567 GCA_964036315.1 Acanthosepion esculentum | reverse complement strand
TACTTGCCAGCTAAAAACTGTCTTTGTCATGACAATGCCAACACATTCAAGATATTTTCAGCGGACAACAATCAGAATTGGAAAAAAATATATTTAAAAATTCACGTGGGAAAACCTAAAAATATTAAGAATGTAACTATGATTTTTATCTTTTAAATTAAAATAATAATCGCTTAATCACGTCTGGTGATGTTTTACGTTTTAAATTACATATTCTAGAAATGTTGAATCACTTAAGAATTAATTATAAGAATTATTATATGATTATTATAGTCATTTTCTTATATGATTATTATAGTAATTATTACATGATTATTATAGAAATTATTATATGATTATTGTAGTAATTATTATATGATTATTATAGAAATTATTATATGATTATTATGGAAATTATTATATGATTATTATAGTAATTATTATAGAAATTATTATATGATTATTATAGTAATTATTATATGATTATTAATAATTATTATATGATTATTATAGTAATTATTATAGAAATTATTATATGATTATTATACTAATTGTTATATGATTATTAATAATTATTATATGATTATTATAGGAATTATTATATGATTATTATAGAAATTATTTTATGATTATTATAGTAATTATTATATGATTATTATAGTAATTATTATAGAAATTATTATATGATTATTATAGTAATTATTATATGATTATTAGTAATTATATGATTATTATAGTAATTATTATATGATTGTTATAGTAATTATTATATGATTATTACAGGAATTCTTATATGACTATTATAGGAATTATTATATGATTATTACAGAATTATTATATGATTATTATAGAAATAATACGAGATCCGATCAAAAATATCGGGACTGGTCCTATATAAAGAAAACTACAACAAATATCAACTCTGCATTTAATTCCTCGAGTGATGTGATTTCTGTTATTTGGTACCGTTTATTTTTTTCTTTTATTTTTTTTTTTGTGATTGTGTAGCGCAAATACTCAATGTTCGAAGAAGGATGATCCTTGCCAAAAGCCCAAGGCTTCATCGCTCTAAGTAAAGACTTGACAAAGTATCATTTTCACATATAACATTTTTTTATGGTGCAGACCCATTATTTTATAAAAGTCTTTTTCTGTTACCTTAACTTCTCAATGCAGTATTCTAATTTGTCCCACATTTTGCATTCTACAGTTAAAGAATCATTTCATCAAAAATTATTTTAACAATGACAAACACAAATAATATGTAAATTTCCTAAATGCCTTGTTCCAAAGCAACTGTCAACACTTGTAGTATTTATTACAATGATAAGAATAACACTTTGTTTTGGTCTTGGAGTGAGTTTTGTTTCTGTGTTTGTTGGTTTATTTAGCGGCATATCAACTCCTTATGGGTTATTTAATGCCGAAATTTAATTTTCTTTGGAACATTATTTTCTTTTACAAAAATGTATTTCTGACATTTTTACTGTATTTTCATACATACATAGTGTTTTGACCCCAGTCTGGAGGTTAACTATTTGCCCATGGCTGAGACCCTAACAGGTGCTACCACTCTTGATCAGGATAAGCCTGCGAACACCAGCAATTAAAAGGTGGTTCCACGCTCCTCAAAACTTCCTGATCAGAGCCCTTGCTATCTGGTGTAGTTTATTGCTATACCCAAGATGATTGGGAGTGAGTATTCAGTTTGATATTCACTGGAACTAAAGAATGGAATCCGAAATCCGAAAATTTGCCATAGAAACAGTGATAAAGTAGCGATAGGCTTGTGGCGTTGCGGCTGTGAGAATGGGGCAGCAGGCTGGAAAATATGTCATGGCCAGCAAGGTCGCGCAAATGACTTTGAACTCAATCTTTTTAGCAGATACACTTTTAAGAGACGATTTTTTTTTCGTCAGCTGTTTCAGTAATCAACAGAAAATCTTCGAAAAAGTGACCGCAGTACCAATTTGTGGAAAACAAGTTCTTCATTTAAATAATTACCAGTAGCAAGCTCGATACACTTTTCCCTTCAAATTAGAAGCAAAGACGCAAAATATGAGCTCCCTTTGGGTTGCCAGATTTTCTCCCGTGACCTCGGCGGAAAATAATAATACCTGCTATCGTTGGATCAGCAGCAGACATGGAATTCCCTCCTAAATCTTCGTCCGCGTAGCCGTGATGATTTTTTTTTTCATTTTAGAAAGAGAAATCTGATTCCAGTCAGCGACCCTTAAATAAACGGGGATTTCTCTCAAGCTGACAGCTCGTCCACCATTAGCACAGGGCAAAGTAACTTAATACATGCGTGTGCGTGACTGAGCATGTGAGAGAAAGAAGCAATGTGCACATGTATGTAAGTACACGTGTTTGTATGAACGAGCGAGTGTACATCGGAGAGAGCATATTTTTCTTTAATAAGATTTCTCGAATATTCAGGCCGGTAGACGATAATAAATAAACACACTGTTTAATAAATAAACGGAGCGTCTACTCAGATATGAGTATCTACTAAAAAATAACGTTTCAAATGATAAACACTGTCGAATTAATAAATAAAAATTCATTACTTCTTTTTAAAAAAATCATTATTTACGTTTGGTTACGAAACTGAGTAAATATGAAAATTTTGAGAATTTATGATGGGAAGGATTTCGCTTAGTCCTTTGAGCCCTGACCATCACTTTACCAGTCATTAAAAATGACGTAATACCAAACCACTGGTTGAACATTGATAAGAGAAAAATGGCTGAACGCTCAGCTACCAGTTGAACGGAGTGTAAACACTTGTAACTATTTTTATATCTACCGTGAAATATTACACACGAATTATTTGCGAAATTTGACTCGGGAGCTCAGGCAGAAGGGTTAAAACCGTTCAGGAACGCAGAGCTCAAAGGGTTAAAGCCACTTTTCTTCAATCTTGTCTGGTCGTTAAAAGTCGTTTGCAGCTAAGTGGGTTAGAGCACGTCGGATCTAACGACGGTTCCTTCTGCTCAGGGAAGACGCACATTAGTATCTTGCCGAAAAGCGCATAGTTTTCTTTAATAAGAATTTCTCGAATATTCAGGCCGGTAGACGAAAATAAATAAACACACTGTTAAATAAATAAACCGAGCGTCTACTCAATTACGAGTATCTACTAAAAATAACGTTTAAAATGACAAAAATAAAAATCCATTACTTCTTTAGAAAATTGATACGCAAGTATGTATGAAAGAGACATATGTATGTACGAATATGTATAAAAGTGTCTATACGTGTATCCCCGAGAATGAGTATGTGTGTGGAAGTGAGAGAGGGTACCGTGTTTTTGCATGAAATAGAGAGAATTTGTACATGCGTTTGTGTGGTAGAGTGTGTGTTTGGGAAATATATATATATGTGTGTGTGTGTGTGTGTGTGTGTGTATAAAAAGAAAGAACAGTAAGATATAAAATCCGGTGTTCTTATAGATATTTTTATTTTTACACAATAGTGCTCAATGTAAATTTACAGAAAATTCGCTTGACGAGGAAATGGAACTAATGTCTTTAATTTAATAACAAAATTAAATTCGAATGTTTTAGCTTCCATTTTTGAAACATGGTTATCACTGTGTAGCGAAAAAAACATATTTTAAATCAATTAATTTATAATATATATATATATATATATATATATATATATATATATATATATATATATATATATATATAGTCAAACCTAACGAGCCAGACAAACCTACCAAGGTTTCACTTAGGCAGATCGTCAGGGTCAGCTGGCCCTGACGATCTGCCTAAGTGAAACCTTGGTAGGTTTGCCTGGCTCGTTAGGTTTTACTAGGTCTGCTCTACGTTTGTATCGAGCTCTTTAGTTTGTTGTTTACTCGTATCGGGTTTTTTTCTTTGGGCCTTGAACCTGTATCTGTGCGATTATTTTCAACAGACTTTCATGTCCCTGGCTCTTTCTTTTTTTAAACCTTTTTTTCCCTTCGAGATTGATTTAACTATTGGTAAATCAAGAATTCGAAGGTTTTTCGACACGAGTATAGTTACCTATATATATATATATATATATATATATATATATATATATATATATATATATATATATATATATATATATATATTAGAGAGAGAGGGAGCATAGTCTGGCGTCATAGCATACTTTGATGGAGATGAGATAGTTTCATGAGTCCGTGTTTCTGTTAAACAAAGGTATGTTCTTGGATGTATTCCTCTAGTCCTCGTGTCCTCTGTGTGTCATTTTCCCCAAGCCCTCTTTCCTCATTACGTGTCCATTAATAACAACTGTCTCTTTCTGATTCTAACTGTTCTTTTTCGTTTCAATTTCTCATAAAAATTCCCCATTGATCACATGTACCGTCTTTGCTATCCTTGACATCCTTCTGTAGAACCTCAGTTCTCCTCTTTTGTGAGAAAATTGTCGAACATTCATAGTCATAGATTTGTCATCATTTGCTTAAAAAGAATGTCTAACTGTAAGAGGGATCGGTTTACTCAGTATTCAAAATCTTAATTGTTCAAAGTCTTCTTACTCCAAAGGGAAAGGGTTAGAAAGACGTGCGATGCGGGGTAACTAACATTCTTAGATTCGTTTCGACAAAAAATCTTTATTGCTCTCCAGGCATCGTGGAATGATGCTTATTTGAAATTTAGAGACAGAACATCATTTCCTCCATCTCACTAATACGGAAAAAATACAATTGTTCGTGTATAATGCGTATTTTTCAAGTTGTTAAGCTTAAAAGTAAGTGATGCGTATTATACGCGAGAACTAAATGTTAACTTTGTTTTTGTTAGTCGCCATTTTTGAGAGGGTATAAAGAAAAGTACCTTATATTTATGACTGGTAATTTTTGTCCTACAAGAGTTATAGTCGATATTAACGAAACAAGGGTTCATATGACGTTAAATTAACCAATCTAATTGGTTTGCTTTGTGTTTGGTCTCCTGTTCACATCGATTAAGAAAGGAAAATTACGTTTATCTTTTTTAAGCTCCTGTAAACCAGACCTATAAATAAATGGTCGGCTACTACTTGGTTCCGGACAAAACCCTATTACAAACACCTGCTCAGTCCACAGAGCACACCTGTGGTTTATCCTGCAACTTCGTTATAATTTCCGAGAGAAAGAGAAAGAGAGAGAAAGAAAAAGAAAGAGGGACAGCGCATAGTCTGGCATGATCAAATTCATGAACAAAGCCAGTACGTTCAAACCCTCGGCCACGATGACTTGTGACTTCGTGCTAGCACAACCATCGACGGCTTTCGAAGGATTCTGTTTACCTAATTTAATTCACAAGACTTGGGTCAATTCTTTTTAAATTGAGTGTAAACTGGGCCTTTGTTTACGTTATTGGCCCTGTTGGAAACCGACCCTCTGTAAACCTTTTTGACCCGAACGAAAACCAGACTTATGCCTACCTTTTTTACTCTAGCATAAACTTAGCAGAAGAAATTGAAGATTATGATGAGGAGGAGGATAGATAGCGACTAACCGTTGACTTGAAGAAGTTAAACGTTTAATATTCATGGAAGCACTCATGCGGGTGTCTGGAGCAGACACTTTTCGGAAAAAAAACTGTCAAACTTCCTCCTTACAATTGGAATATAGAAGAAATATAGTTAATTCGAATCCGTCAACGTTGCATAAGGCGTCCAAGTTATAAAGCTCTGAGTTGGTGGAGCTTTAGATTAGACCTCATCTGAACATTTGACATGGAACTAGCGAGAGAGTAACGAGAGGCTGGCAACGTTGCTACGTTTTTAGTTTAATCTGATTTTTGTAAAGTTTAATCATGGCTGAGGGAGTCAGCTACTTCCTGGAGCGGTAGAACGAGCCGACCATTTTCCCACCATCTTTAGCAAGGGATTGTATGTGTTGTGGATTCCGGGGATGGAATCCTGCACGAATAAATAAATAAATAACGCCAGTAATTGAAATAGGGAAATAAGTGTATTGAACGTAAGAATACAAACTTGAAATGAAGACTCTGTAAGTGAAGCCGTAATTCTCTCTCTCTCTCTCTCTCTCTCTCTCTCTCTCTCTCTCTCTCTCTCTCTCTCTCTCTCTCTCTCTCTGTGTGAACTCTACGTATCTCAACCTTATCTCTTTCGTATCTCCAACTCTGTCAGTATAAGTATACTTTAGACGAGTCCATCTTGTGTAAAAGGGGGAGAGCCCCACAACTGTATGCATGAGTTCCACTTGCAAAATTGAGTTCCAGTAGAGGTTCAATGGCATATTTCAACTGTTCATTGTGATGGGAAAAAAAGCATAGGGTCCGATTGATGACGGGAAAATGTTACAAGCTTGGTTTTAGAGGTACTAAAAGTTACAAGCCTTTTTTCCATTTGAGTTGTTAGAGATAGATCAGTGAAAAGATAATCTTGATTTGTAGAGGTGCTTCCGTAAGTCGTGATATCATCAGCTGTTATTTTTACTAATGGGCTGAGAAGTAGTGATATATTTTAACAGGATATCTTTTTTCCTTTTTTTTTTTAAGCGTATCACCCCAAGCAAGGCTGGAGGCCACTACCACGCATGGGGTTACAGAAGGGTTGGAGGAAGAGCAGATAGGAGTGGTAAAGGAGAGATCTAGCGATGGAGCAGAATGCCTTTTACTCTTTCTACCCGTGTAGTACCTACTCTTCTCCTCTCTGATGTGTCTTTGCAATCGACCAAAGTTGTTGTATACTGACACCAGTGTGCTAGTAGTCGTGGAAACTTTTGTCCTTTGCCTGTATTTACGACATACTAAATTAAACTAACCTCGTTTTATGTACCTGCCACCGTGTGGTGACTGGTAAATAGCGAAATGATAGAGTACCTCTTTCGTGTTTCTGTCATCGGACAGGACACGGTTTTTCAATTGAATTAAGTCTTGCTTGTGATGAAACGATTTTAAAAAATCCCCTCCGAAGATCCCAACCCTTCGGCAGCACCTCCCTAATTACACTGGAGTTGGAGTGTTCCAGAGTGACGGTGGTTGCGAAGACTGGGAAAATGTTTTCCTTTTCCCATGTGTATGTATATGGGCACTCTATTTCAAAACGGTTATGTGTCACATCCTACCAGCAAGGGGTGTTAGGTATATACAGAGTACAGGGAAGAGTAGATTTATGCCTTTATCAAGAAAACTAGTGTGGCGGGAATATGAACAGTCCCAGCGGAATTCTGTAAAACGGTCACTAATTTATTTTTTCTCTTATGGGAATCGTTACGCCAGCCACCGCACCTCCTTACGAAATACTTTAGCAAAATATTTGAAATAGTTAAAAACTATTACTGCCAAGTAACGTAATAGTTACATCTTATGAGAACGGAGCGGCCAAACTGGCTTCGAAATTCAGCTTAGACTGGTATTGTTTCCTTGACACGCCTTCGTGAAAGGACTGAATCTAGTCATTGGCAAGCCACAAATATTGTCAGGCAAACAACTCACCTATGACTAGGTCCCTTGAAAATCCATCTATAGTTTTCATATTTTATAAAAAATACTGGATGCCTACACAGAGAAGCATATTTGTTTTACGCCGCCATTTAAGAAGGGCTCAGTATTTGTAGTACTTTAATAATTTGCCCATCTACTATGGCATACTGGTCCTTCTGAAACATGTTATCCTACTAGACAAAGATCTAGGTTCGGTTC
Source organism: Acanthosepion esculentum (assembly GCA_964036315.1). NCBI lineage: Eukaryota > Metazoa > Mollusca > Cephalopoda > Sepiida > Sepiidae > Acanthosepion > Acanthosepion esculentum. The sequence goes on along the minus strand of OZ038503.1, from coordinate 33,806,930 downwards.
GCTCTGGAGTCGAAAGGATAGACCTAGGCCCGGTTTGATCTAGAATCAAAATGATACAACTAGGTCCGGTTTGCTCTAGGGTCAAAATGATAGACGTAGCTCCGGTTTGCTTTGGAATTGATACGATAGACGCAGGTCCCATTTGCTCTGGAGTCAAAACGATAAGCATAGATTCCGTTTGCTCTGTGGTTAAAAATGCCAAGATTTTTAGGATAGGTTTGTATGAACAGAATATATATTCTTTGTGAGAAATCAGTTTGTAGATTAGGTTTCATTGTCGTATTTTTGTAAAGAAGGTTTTTTTCGAGAGTCTATTCATGGTAATATTTTTTTTTCAAAAAATGCATTACTGGCAATATTTTTTTTTTTTTTCCAAAATGTATAGCTGATATTTTTTTCCAACATGTATTCTTGGTATTTTTATTATAAAAACCTATTCTTACACTTTCGTGGTGTTTTCACCCCAGTTTAGGGTTAACTATTTGCCTATAACTGGAACCCTAATAGGTGCTACCACCCAAGTGGTTCCACGCTCCTCAAAACCTCCCGATCAGCGGCCTTGCTACCGAACGTAGTTTATCGTCATACCAAGGACGCATCAGTGGGGAAGCAGCGGTTACCACTCAGCAGAGGTGCAATCGGCGTATTCTGAAGCCCCAGCAAACAGAGCCGGCGGAATTTAAAATGGATAACGCCTTGGAATTGGAAATGCGTTAACCAATCTCCAGCTACTGTCGGATTCGTTATATCCACTTACACGCAAATATCCTTGGCAAACGTACGAATTCACTGCTTCTCCCCCCCAGATATGGGTTAAATAGTAGGGCTTGTATCAATAAATCGTTATTATCTCCGAAAATTTCTTGCAATCTAAAAATAATTTCAGGATTTGAATAACCTACAAAAGGTTGATAAGCCGTAAAAAAAAAACAATTAGCGAAGCAATCAATCTGTAGCAACGTAAAACAGAAATAAACATTACTACTGTTTCTTTTTTGAGGAAGACGGACAAGATAGCCCTGTGGGCGACAACAACATCGAAGATGACGAAGACATTTTCTCTGCTAACGACATTAACCTTTGACACAGACAGCAGTGCAACGGACTAAAACGGTTTTAATTAAAAATTATGTGAATAATTAGCAGAAACGACAAGAAAAAACAAATGCAGTGTTTGATTAACGATTTACACTCTTTGTTACACATTTGATAGTTTGTATTAGAAATATAACATACTTGTCATCATAGCCTCTCGAATATGGCGACTAAAAAAAAAACAAAGAAGTTAATATTTAGTTCTCCCGTATAACACGCATCACTCTCTTTTAAGCTTAAAACTTGAAAAATGCCCATTATACAGGAATAATTGTATTTTTCCGTATTACTGAGACGGGGGAAATAATGTTCTGTCTCTAAATTTCAAATAAGCAGCGGTGTACATTCCACGATGCCTGGAGCGCAATAAAGATTTTTTGCCGAAACGAATCTGAGAATGCCAGTTACCCCCCACATGACACATATCTTTCTAATCCTTTCCCTTTGGAGTAAGAAGAATTTGAACAATTAAGATTTTGAATACTGAGTAAACTGATCCCTTTTACAGTTAGACATTCATTTTAAGACAGTGATAGCAGAAAACTGATCTATCCAATATATTCTACAGAAACTATATATAGAGGATGAAGTATTGGGTTGGTGCATAATTACCAGGCGTTTTAAAACAATATATGGAAAAAGAAATATAACAATTCAGCAATAACATTTTTAAATGAGTATGATTGACACGCATTTTTACAACCTGAAAATAAAATATTTACTTTAGTAAAAAAAAGTAAACAAAACAGCAATTTTTATTAACAAATAACTCGCCTGGAAAAACGCCTGATAATTATGCACCAACCCAATATTTCCACCTTAAGTGATGTCTCTCGATTTTTTCTCTCTATTGATACGAAGAAGAGATGAGTTTCTTCTCTTTATTGATGCGACGAAGAGATCAGTTTTCTCTCTTTATTGATACCAAGAAGAGATCAGTTTTCTCTCTTTATTGCTGCGAAGGAGGGATCATTTTTGTTTCTTTATTGATGCCAAGAAGAGATCAGTTTTCTCTCTCTATTGATGCCAATAGAGATCAGTTTTCTTTATTGATGCGAAGAAGAGATCAGTTTTCTCTCTTTATTGATGCGAAGAAAGGATCAGTTTTCTCTATTGATGCGAAGAAGAGATGTTTTCTTTATTGATGCGACGAAGAGATCAAAATTTCTCCCTTTATTGATGCGAAGAAGAGATCAGTTTTCTCTCTCTATTGCTGTGAAGTAGAGATCAGTTTTCTCTCTTTATTGATGCGAAGAAGAGATCAATTTTCTTTCTTTATTGATGCCAAGAAGAGATCAGTTTTCTTTATTGATGCGAAGAGATTAAACAAAGCAAACCAATCAGATTGGTTAATTTAACGTCATATCAACTCTTTGTTTGGTTATTTAATGCCGAATATAAATCTTAAAGATGAAAAATTACCAGTCATAAAAGTAGATATGGATACGGTTTACACTAGAAAGAGACAAATCCGATTATATAAGGATCTTTAGCTTTATATTGGGAGCACTTTAAAGAGAACGAAAATGAATGCTTCCATGTTTGACGGAGTAGATTGAGTGAGGACTTGAGCAACTACCAGATCTGCCAAAACTAACGTGGGTCCAAACTGAGAATGGGTTCCACAAAATGGAAATCCGTGAAGAATTCAAAATCATTTACTTTCAAATTAAATGTAAAGCTAGCGGATATCGGTGCGCTAATCCAGTCTGTGGCCGTTACGTTCGGTATTTATCCACTGCCCTCGTATGTGATGATGTGACCCAGGGTCATTTCTAATGTGGGGTACCCATAGGTGTACATATGAGGCAAGGGCTAAAATTGCCCAACATCCCGCAAGTACTGTCACGCTAGCGTCAGTATTCCACCAACTCTCCCACTGCTGCAGGGTTGGAATCCCCGGGACCAAGAATCCCTCAAGGCTTTCCGAAAACTGTCAAAAGACATAAACATTACAGAGATGCGAAGAACTTGTAATACACACTGATTCTGGAACGAAAATTAGAGAGACTTGTCTATTCTGTTATTTAAGAGGAGGGAGAAATTGATTCATGACTTTTCCGACAGATTTTGAGCGAAACTTAACGCAGCAAATGAAGATGTGACGGAAAAAAATAAAATTTACTTGAAATAAATTATTATACAAAATTCTTAGTATTTAAATCTTTATAGAATTTTTCGCAAATTGGTTCTTTCCAACTGGCGGTTTTACGCTAATATAAGAGCGACCAATGAGGTGTAAGTATTATCCGGTCTGTGCAAAGACACATGGATGTCGATAGATCTATTAACTATAATTTTGTATTTCTTTGATTGCATTTCTATGCCCCTATGACCTTTCCAATTGACCTTGCCTTTTGTGACATGAAACCAAATAAAATAACTCAGAAGCAAAAATTTATACGTATCTACATGAAATAAATACGGAGAGATAAGACAATCAAGAGCGTATATGGGTAAGACAGGGGATGAAAGGAGTTAGAAAGAAAGAAAGTTGACAGGAGAAAGAAAAGAACAAATTAACAAGGGCTGAAAGAAAGAATGAAAGAAAGAAAGAAAGAAAGAAAGAATGAAAGAAAGAAATATCGAAAGAAAGAAAAAAGAAAGAAAGAAAGAAAAGGTGACGGTTTAAAAAAGAAACAAAGAAAAGCTTAAAGAAAGAAAGAAAAACAAGCTAGATAGAAAGGCTGAATACGACGAACTCAACTGGAATTGGAACATGGCTCTCCAATTCCGGGCCATTATCCATTACACCACCCGCACATCCAAGCTTACAGCACCTGGTATTCCCAATCATCACCCCATCGGTCACCCATCTTGGTACTGATCAGGCTCGAAACTGCACAATAAGAGATTAACAATAATAAGTAATAATAAAATAGTGTTCCACTAACTTGGACCAATTTTAAATTTGAGTTAAGTCTAAGCGTCTAATGACTTTTTTTCTTTTTCTTTCAGATTTAACAACTTAAGTCTTTGGCAATTTCAACCCTGGAAAGATTAGCAAACAAACAACGTGTTAAAGTTTCAAGAGTGCAATTGGAAAAATTGTTCGTAAATTCAAACAATCTTGGTTGGTGGCAGAAATGGAAAAACCATTGCGTGCTCGTTTACGCCGTTCAGCTGAAAACATTGCTGCAGTGCACGAGAATGTGGCCCAAAATCCAGACACCTCTATTCGTCATCGTGCGCAGGAATTAAACCTTTCTACAACAACGTTACATCGTTTCCAATTGCAATCTCAGTTAGTCGATTATGTGGACCAAAAATGTCGCGAATTGCTCGAAATTCATTTCTGTTTGAACGTCCATTTTCGTAATAGGCTTCGATGACTTTAACACGTTGTTTGATTGTTAATCTTTCCATGGCTGAAATTGGCAATTACTTAAGTTGTTAAATGTGGAAAAAAAAAGGAAAAAGTCATTAGACGCTTAAACATAATTCACAATTAAAATCGGTCCAAGTTGTTGGAGCACCCTATAGTACAATTCTAATATACTGTAATAAAAGTTATGTGTCGGACAGAAGATACGTTCTTGCCGTAGATCTTATTAGGCCTAGGTTTGTTCACTTTTTCGCTAAAAAAATGAAATACACTGATGAAAAAGGCCCCAAACTTAATAAAAACAAAATTTTATCGTGAAAAATGTTATGTTATTAATGAGAGGAGAGACCAAAGTATTTTAATTATTTTTTTTTAATTTTAATTTTATTTTTTTATTTTTATTCCTTTCTAGAACGTTTGAAATTTTGGTTGAAAATCTTTTTTTTAAGTCAGAGGTCACCTAATATTTAGCATTACGTTTTGTTTTTCAGTTGAAAACACATTAATGTGGAAATTCTTGCAAAAATCAAATAATTGTCGGAATGTAATGAAGCTTTCAGAACTTATTCAAAAATGAATTAATTTATTTTAGAAATGTTTGTTTTTTAGAAATAACCCGTTACGTAATTTTATGAAAACTTTAAAACTACTGTGTAATTCTGTCATTTTTTTTAATTAAATGAAGAAGACTGAGGAATATAAATCATCAATTTCGTGTAAAATTTTTATTTGCAACAACCTAAATTTTAGCTCTGAATTTAAAATCAAAACCCAAGAAACCTAAGACATTATTTCATGAAAACAGCTTTTAATGGCTTTTATTAATAATATATATTAGGGACGTTTTTATCTGATGCCAAACATTTCTTCGATTGAAAAATGAATTTTAACAAAAATTGTTTTCTTTTTTCAATTATAAATAAAAAAGTGATAAAATTCATAATCATTTTAAACTTAAATTTGAAAGAGTAAACCTCTGCAAATGCTCTATTTAAAAAGCTATATTTTCACAGATTAGAAAGCTTATTAAAATCTATTATTTGCAACTATTTTTTTTAATGTTTTATTGTACCAAAGACATATTAACATCGTCACTGACAAAACTATGGATGCACATTTCTGAAAAAGACATATCACGTGCGCTAGAGTTATGTTTACTTTCATTTTTTATTTTTATTTATTTATTTTTTTTTTTTTTCATTTTTTCTTTTTGAGAAAATCAGAAACTTAAACCATAGTCAAACTATTTCAGGCATAAAATTGAGAGTTTGAAGAAAAACAACATTCCTAGGTGGTCAAATTGCGACAAAGTTCATTGGTAATTTTCAATTATTCGTTCTTGCCGTAGATCTTATTAGGCCTGATAAGAGATAAAAAACAATAAACAATAATAAAATGGTACAATTCTAACAATATACTGTCATAAAAGTTACGTGGCCGACAGATGGTTCGTTCTTGCCGTAAATATTATTTGGCCCGATAAGAGATCAACAACAATAAACAATAATAAAATAGTACAATTCAAACAATATACTGTCATAAAAGTTACGTGGCAGACAGAAGGTTCGTTCTTTCCGTCGATCTTATTAGGTCCAATAAGAGATCAAAAACAATAAGCAATAATAAAATAGTACAATTCTAACAATATTCTGTAATAAAAATTATGTGACGGAAAATTCAGAATTCTTTCAGTCTCAGCAGATGTTTTCCTTCCTTTATTAAATCGAGAAGTTTCACTTTGTTTAAAGGGAACAATTTATGACTTCCTTTTCCCCGTATCTGTATTTTGCCTTCATCATTAATTCTGCGCTTTGGGATTTATTCATTTATGGGGTTGGCCGCGATCAAATGAAACCACAATAAATGAAATCGCAGGTAACACACTCACACACACACACACACACACACACACACACACACACACACACAGACTCACGCGCACACACACACAACATACACACAAGCGCGCACACACACAAACACACACACATATATGTATATATGTGTATGTATGTGTATGTTTGTGTAGTGTTTTATTGGTTTATGTGACAGCGCTTCTCAAGAGATTTCCCCACTTACGTTGGTTAAGTTGCCTTTAAATTTTACTTATCAATCTAATGACGCTAATTGGCAAAAGAGTCGACTTAATTACATACTCAGAATGGTTAGAAAGTAGTTCCTCATATACTTTTATTTTTGTCATTTTATTTTCAACTTTTATTTTTGCGTTTTCTAGGAATATTCTGAACATTTGCCTGAATCCACAAAACCTTTTAGGGTTTCCTTATTTAAAACAAATATGTTACGTTAGATCTAATCTTCGTCTGCACCAAATTAAGTAGATTTAAAGCGCATCTCCTGGATAAGAATGGTCCTGTCCTGTCAGTAACACATTTACAATGAATTTCTTATATTTATAATTTAGCAGGTGAATTGACGTCTTCTTGTTTGCTGATTCTCTAAGCGCAGCTTAGATATGACATAAGGTCGAAATTATAAGACACCCATTGAGGATCGAACTCACTGCTTAAGCGTAACTGACCAGAAAGACTAGCTTGTTAACCATTACACCACGTCGGAGTGCCCTAAATGATTTTCTAAGTTTGTTGTGACACAAGGCCAAAAGTATGGGGCACCCAGTGAGAATCGAACTCACTACTCAGTCGTAATTGTTCTAGCGAGACAAGCTTGTTAACCATTGCACCACGTTGAAGTGCCCCTTTTTCTTTTATGTGCCGTGTTTCTTCAGAACATTGGCGATCATGGTTCTCTCCAATCCCCTGTCCGTTGTGGCTCTGAACGCATTTTGTCTTTTGTTACTTCTCCTAAACCCTGTTCCGCCATTCATTTACACAAGCTTGCTAGGTAGGTTATGCACTGTTTTCCTCAATCCCTCTTACCTTCAATCTGTCCTGTGAGTATCAAATTTTCCAAGCCCTCTTTCCTCATAGGTTTTCCATTTTCTCTAAAATTACGTACTACATCTAATAACCCAATTCAGCCAAACGGGATTGCTTTAATTCCTGACCCCTTCTTTCTTTTGATTTCCAATATATTTCAATAATTATTTCAATATTATTCCAATAATTATTTTAATATTATTTCAATATTATTTGCAAATCTCCCCAATCATAAAACCATTTACAATCCATTCTTATGTTAAAAACCACTGACAATGCATTTCTATAATAAAATAATTCCCAGAGCCTTCTTATAATAAAACAATTTGCAATGTATTTCTGTAGTAAAATATTTTACAATACATAATTTACACCAAAATAATTTGGACAAATGGTAAGATAAAAATCTTCTTGACTCAATTTTCCAAACTATAATTTGACTGGATTACAAACTACTGAAAGGTTTGCGGTGTATTTCAGACTTAATTGCGTATTGTAAATAAAAGGCATACAAGGTTATATAAGTTGGTCTCCTAATAAGGATCAACCTCACTATTTGTTACACCGGCCTTTCTAACACAAGGGAATTACACCGGTTCTCACTATATATAGTGCCAGTAATACCCACCCGGGGTGTGTAAGCAACGACAGTACTACAACTGCCTAGCTGAGTAGTACCCGTTTCCTACCTTTGTATCTGTGATGTTAAATACACTTGTTCCTTAAACCAACCTCGACTTGATTTTCTTCTTTTTACTATTGTGCCACGACACAACACTATTGTAGTGCGTTCGATCCTACTTATATGATCCAACTTATATGGCCTTGTGTAGACTAAGTGTAGCAAATTGTAGTATGTTGCTCACCACAGATGATTCCGTAATAGATTTCACCTTCATTGTCATTCAGAAAATCAAATGCAATCCTGACCTGAATGATGACCTCCTGGCCGTCGTATGCAGATCTAACTTAACAGCCCAGCAGCGCCTGATATGTTCGTGCGTGAGAAAACCATATGACATATAAATATATAAACAGAGATCCGGGGGACAACAAGGACGGTCTCTCTCTCTCTCTCTCTAGAATCACCTTTTAATTGATGTTGTTCTCTGACCCAGGGTAGTAACACCTGTTAGGGGATCCCAACTATTGGAAAACCTCCAAACTGGATTCAAAACACTATGAAAGTATAAAAATACATTTGTATAGTACATGAATTACCAGCAATACATTAAAAAAATATTACAAGCAATACTTTTTGAAAAAATAAAATAATTAAAAAAACTACCAACAATACATTTTTGTTAAATTTCTAATGCTCCCAAGAAAAGTAAATTTCGGCATTTAATGACCCATAGGTAGTTGATGTGCCGCTAAACAAACTCTCTCTTTCTCTCTCTCTCTCTTTCTCTCTCTCTCTCTCTCTCTCTCTCTCTCTCTCTCTCTCTCTCTCACTCACACACACACAGATATCACACAATAGAATGTATTGTCCATGTTCAGATGATGGCGCCAGGCCCGTATGTGTACAGACCGACGGTGAAATAAAGATATAATGTTATCTGTGTTTCGTGTTTTCAATTAGTCTGACAGTAACGATACATTATGATGTTGCTAAATAACGAATGCAGGAAACAAACTTATTCGATATATGTGTAGCGGAAAAGGCGTGTGTAACCGAAGAAATAATAATCTTCAAACACGGATCTACAAATTTAAATTATTTTTATATTTATTCAGGCATTATTTTTCACTCAAATTGAAAGAAAAGAATTACACAAAAAATATATTCTTTTTTTTTTTTCTCTCGGCTCTTGGAAATATTGTATAAGTATCTTGTTGACGAAGAGTGTGTCATTGCACGCTTAAATATATGTGTATAGCTGGCTACGTTGTTTTATGCATGTGGATAAAATTCTAGTAGTAACTTCCTCGGGAAACGTACGACAGACGAGAGTGGAAGACAAAGGTGAGAGAGTTGAGTGTGTTCCCTTAAGGACGAAAAATATTGTTGATATATTCTGAAGTTGATCCTCTAAAACGTTATTCTAAAATATTTTATCGTCTACCGATTCAGAGACTACCTTGCGTCTCATTTGACGTCGCTGATTGGCTTAACCTATACGAATACAAAATTCAAATATTTGGACTTCCTCAATGTACAAAAATTGAGTTACTTTCAGTGACAGTACTTAAATCTGTTAGCAATTTTCTACAATTCTGAAACGAGGCTTCACATATGTATTATTTCTTCGATGCGCGTGTCATTTCAGGCTATCATGACTCTCCACGATTTCCCGTCATTTGCAGCTCTAAGTTTGTTTTTTATTATCTCTCCCAAACCATGTTCTGCCATCCATTTACTCAAGCTCGCTAGCTATGTTATCCATTGTTTTCCTCTTGCCTCCAATCTATCCCCTGAGTATCAAATTTCCAAGCCCACTTTTCTTATTATCTACCCTAGAAGATTCTACTATGTCTTTCCGATGTTAACATTGTCTTTTCGTTAATTCTCCTAAACCCTGTTCTGCCATCCATTTACACAAGCTCGCTAGCTATGTTATCCATTGTTTTCCTTTTTTGTTTCCATTTTCTCTAAACCTTCGCCGTTGCTCACATATTCGGTCCATGGTACCCTCGGCATCTTTCTGGGAAACCACATTTCTGTTGTTTCAAGTCTCTTCTTCATCTTTGAGGAGATTGTCCAACAGTCGCTGCCATATGGGAGGACTTACGTAAGAGTTCAGCACTCTTTTCTATGTTCCTGACGATACTTTCCGTTTTCTTAATACTTTGCTTAGGTTTTGGGCGTCATCTTTCGCGTTCCCTATGCGCTTTTGGACGTCGGTGTCCCACCTTCCTCTGTTACAACGCTTCCCAGATATTTAAATGCTTGTACTTGTTTGATCACGATTTTGTAATTTGCATATTGGAATGTTCCTTTGCATTCCATCTTCTTTCAAGTAATGTTTTCTACTTTCTTCTGCAAGAGTTCTGGTAGGTTCCTTTCTGTGTCTTCTGTCAACACTGTGTCATCTTCATATCTTAGGCTGTTAAGATTGTGGCTGCCAATGATGAATCCTGCTAGGAATTGTAATTCTCTACAGATTCTTCTATTTATTTATAAAGATTCGCTAAATATTCTTCTTTCTATCTATCTATCTATCTATCTATCCATCTAAATGTGTTCCTATCTATCTATCTAAGATCGTTCATATATATATATATATATATATATATATATATATATATATATATATATATATATATATATATATATAATGTGTTCTTATCTACCGATCTATCTAAATGTGTTACTATATATCTATGACCGTTCATATCTATCTATCTATCTAACTATCTATCTAAATGTGTTCCTATCTATGACCGTTAATATCTATATAACTATCTATTTAAAGACATTTATATTATGTTTAATATGTTTTTATTATGTTTGATACGCTAGAGCAGATATGAATAGAAGAGATTCATGGAAGATTTAAGTTTAAAGATAGTAGAATCGACCTTGCTAACCAGACGCCGCTCTGTGGCCGAAAGGTTAAGGCACATCACGCGAAATGATGGTTCCGTATAGGATACAGGTTCGATTCCTGTCGGAGAGCGAAAATTTTCTATGAAAATTTCTCGGACATTCAGGCCGGTAAATGTTATTTAATACTGTTTATTATAAAACAGAGCATTTGCTTAAATACTTGTATCTATAAAAAGAACGTTAAATATATCTATCTATCTATCTATCTAAATGTGTTCCTATCTATCTATGGCCGTTCATATCTATCTATCTATCTAAATATGTTCCTATCCATCTATCTATCTAAATGTGTTCCTAGATAGATATGAACGGTCATAGATAGATATCTATGACCGTTCATATCTATCTATCTATCTAAATGTGTTCCTATCTATCTACCTATCTATCTATCTATCTATCTAAAAGTGTTCCTATCTATGAACGTTCATATCTATCTATCTATGACCGTTCATATCTATCTATCTATCTGAATGTGGTCCGCTCTATCTATCTATGACCGTTCATATCTCTCTATCTATCTATCTATCTAAATGTGTTCCTATCTATCTACCTATCTATCTATCTATCTATCTAAAAGTGTTCCTATCTATGAACGTTCATATCTATCTATCTATGACCGTTCATATCTATCTATCTATCTGAATGTGGTCCGCTCTATCTATCTATGACCGTTCATATCTCTCTATCTATCTATCTATCTATCTATCTAAATGTGTTCCTATCTATCTACCTATCTATCTATCTATCTATCTAAAAGTGTTCCTATCTATGAACGTTCATATCTATCTATCTATGACCGTTCATATCTATCTATCTATCTGAATGTGGTCCGCTCTATCTATCTATGACCGTTCATATCTCTCTATCTATCTATCTATCTATCTAAATGTGTTCCTATCTATCTACCTATCTATCTATCTATCTATCTAAAAGTGTTCCTATCTATCTATGAACGTTCATATCTATCTATCTATGACCGTTCATATCTATCTATCTGAATGTGGTCCGCTCTATCTATCTATGACCGTTCATATCTCTCTATCTATCTATCTATCTATCTATCTATCTAAATGTGTTCCTATCTGTCTACCTATCTATCTATCTATCTATCTAAAAGTGTTCCTATCTATGAACGTTCATATCTATCTATCTATGACCGTTCATATCTCTCTATCTATCTATCTATCTATCTATCTATCTAAATGTGTTCCTATCTGTCTACCTATCTATCTATCTATCTATCTAAAAGTGTTCCTATCTATGAACGTTCATATCTATCTATCTATGACCGTTCATATCTCTCTATCTGTCTATCTATCTATCTATCTAAATGTGTTCCTATCTGTCTACCTATCTATCTATCTATCTATCTAAAAGTGTTCCTATCTATGAACGTTCATATCTATCTATCTATGACCGTTCATATCTATCTATCTATCTATCTATCTATCTATCTAAATGTGTTCCTATCTGTCTACCTATCTATCTATCTATCTATCTAAAAGTGTTCCTATCTATGAACGTTCATATCTATCTATCTATGACCGTTCATATCTCTCTATCTATCTATCTATCTATCTATCTATCTATCTATCTAAATGTGTTCCTATCTGTCTACCTATCTATCTATCTATCTATCTAAAAGTGTTCCTATCTATGAACGTTCATATCTATCTATCTATGACCGTTCATATCTCTCTATCTATCTATCTATCTATCTAAATGTGTTCCTATCTGTCTACCTATCTATCTATCTATCTATCTAAAAGTGTTCCTATCTATGAACGTTCATATCTATCTATCTATGACCGTTCATATCTCTCTATCTATCTATCTATCTATCTATCTAAATGTGTTCCTATCTGTCTACCTATCTATCTATCTATCTATCTAAAAGTGTTCCTATCTATGAACGTTCATATCTATCTATCTATGACCGTTCATATCTCTCTATCTATCTATCTATCTATCTATCTAAATGTGTTCCTATCTGTCTACCTATCTATCTATCTATCTATCTAAAAGTGTTCCTATCTATGAACGTTCATATCTATCTATCTATGACCGTTCATATCTCTCTATCTATCTATCTATCTATCTAAATGTGTTCCTATCTGTCTACCTATCTATCTATCTATCTATCTATCTAAAAGTGTTCCTATCTATGAACGTTCATATCTATCTATCTATGACCGTTCATATCTATCTATCTATCTATCTATCTAAATGTGTTCCTATCTGTCTACCTATCTATCTATCTATCTATCTAAAAGTGTTCCTATCTATGAACGTTCATATCTATCTATCTATGACCGTTCATATCTCTCTATCTATCTATCTATCTATCTATCTATCTAAATGTGTTCCTATCTGTCTACCTATCTATCTATCTATCTATCTAAAAGTGTTCCTATCTATGAACGTTCATATCTATCTATCTATGACCGTTCATATCTCTCTATCTATCTATCTATCTATCTAAATGTGTTCCTATCTGTCTACCTATCTATCTATCTATCTATCTAAAAGTGTTCCTATCTATGAACGTTCATATCTATCTATCTATGACCGTTCATATCTCTCTATCTATCTATCTATCTATCTATCTAAATGTGTTCCTATCTGTCTACCTATCTATCTATCTATCTATCTAAAAGTGTTCCTATCTATGAACGTTCATATCTATCTATCTATGACCGTTCATATCTCTCTATCTATCTATCTATCTATCTATCTAAATGTGTTCCTATCTGTCTACCTATCTATCTATCTATCTATCTAAAAGTGTTCCTATCTATGAACGTTCATATCTATCTATCTATGACCGTTCATATCTCTCTATCTATCTATCTATCTAAATGTGTTCCTATCTGTCTACCTATCTATCTATCTATCTATCTATCTAAAAGTGTTCCTATCTATGAACGTTCATATCTATCTATCTATGACCGTTCATATCTATCTATCTATCTATCTATCTATCTAAATGTGTTCCTATCTGTCTACCTATCTATCTATCTATCTATCTAAAAGTGTTCCTATCTATGAACGTTCATATCTATCTATCTATGACCGTTCATATCTCTCTATCTATCTATCTATCTATCTATCTATCTAAATGTGTTCCTATCTGTCTACCTATCTATCTATCTATCTATCTAAAAGTGTTCCTATCTATGAACGTTCATATCTATCTATCTATGACCGTTCATATCTCTCTATCTATCTATCTATCTATCTATCTAAATGTGTTCCTATCTGTCTACCTATCTATCTATCTATCTATCTAAAAGTGTTCCTATCTATGAACGTTCATATCTATCTATCTATGACCGTTCATATCTCTCTATCTATCTATCTATCTATCTATCTAAATGTGTTCCTATCTGTCTACCTATCTATCTATCTATCTATCTAAAAGTGTTCCTATCTATGAACGTTCATATCTATCTATCTATGACCGTTCATATCTCTCTATCTATCTATCTATCTATCTAAATGTGTTCCTATCTATCTATCTATCTAAATGTGTTCCTATCTATCCATCTATCTAAATGTGTTCATATCTATCTATCTATCTATCTATCTATCTATCTATCTAAATGTGTTCCTATCTGTCTACCTATCTATCTATCTATCTATCTATCTAAAAGTGTTCCTATCTATGAACGTTCATATCTATCTATCTATGACCGTTCATATCTCTCTATCTATCTATCTATCTATCTATCTATCTAAATGTGTTCCTATCTATCTATCTATCTAAATGTGTTCCTATCTATCCATCTATCTAAATGTGTTCATATCTATCTATCTATCTATCTATCTATCTATCTATCTATCTAAATGTGTTCCTATCTGTCTACTCTGTTTTACTTTCCATATCCTCTTTTCTTAACTTCACATAACCATATTTTCTTCTTCTTCTTCTTCTTCGAGGTACAAAAGAGGAAAGCTCATTAGAACAATTACGAACGTCTATGCAATGTTGCTAGGATTGTGAACGCCAATAATGAATCCTGGCAGAACTTCTAATTTTCTCAGAATCGCTTCACTGTATAGGTCTGGTGAGATGAGGTATCATTGTCTTATACCCCTTTCTGATTTTTAAATTTACTGAATTCATTTTCTATTCGTGTGCGGGCGGTTTTCTGCCAGTAGTGGTTCTGGATCATTCTTGTATCCTCCCCAAATATGTCATGGTTAACGGGCTGTTCCAACAGTTCTTTGCCTGTGTTTTGTAGATTATTCAAAAGCGTTTGATGTATTAGTTACATCTATATAAATAAAGCGCAGTGTACGTGTGTCCGTCCGTCCGTCCGCTTTTCGATCTCGGCGAATCATAAACGACCTAAAGTAACTCAAAATTAAATAAATAACTCATTTAAAGTCAAATTTAAATATCGAACAGAGTGAAAGGTTTAAAACACGGTTATTTGTTAAAGGTCTAACTTTAATTTTGGTTTCGTTACAATTGCAATTGATGTCGTCTAATTAAATCTTAATTAAACCTTAACTGGAGCACGGTACGTTGTTCATGTGTTTCTTTTTCTTTTTTCTGTCACGCGTACTGTGACGTATTCGAAATATTACATCATTCGGGTTCCCTAATGTCTTTTAAGAGTGACTTTATGTAAAGGGATCATAAAGAATCATGATTTTAAAAGAAAAGAAAAATTGCACGCAAACAAATGCGTATACGAAGAAAGATTATGCCGAATTAAGGCTTCGAATAAAGATAAAATAATTTTATTATTTCTAAATTCTCATAATTTTCAAGTACATAGGACGCTGAGGGTAGTAGGCCGAAGGCCGAAAAGCCCTCCACAGAAACTAGTCTAAAGTCCGCCCGAAGGTTGGCTTCAAGGCTAGTTCAGAATAAAAACCTATTTTAATCGTCTGCCTTTTTTTCTCTTTCAGGTGTCGCAGTTATTTCTCGACGATAGTATTGGCTATAAAATACACATAGTACTAGTTGGACTCATTTTACTTGAAGGAGATGAGGTAAGTATTTATTATTTATTAATATTGATATTATTACAAGAGTAAATGTGTTGTGGAATAGAGGGGGGATGATTGTATTAGTTCAATCTTTCAAGTGGACAACACCTACTTCCCTGAAAAGCCAGTATTCAGTATTCCTTGGCAGTTATATCAGTCGTGTATTTTCCACCTGTAGTATGTGACCCACCTCAAATGAATCTAAAATAGACTTTACACTCTCAGGTGTCCATCAGAGTAGTCAGGTACAACAGCTGGTTGACCTAAAATTGCACAACCTAACCGCCTGGTGCAGATCCGTGCCTTCACTAAATATCAGTGGCTGACACACATATAAAAATACGCGGTCGAGTCAACTGCGAATAAAACATTACACACGCGGGACAAGCTGAATGACAGGTAGATATATAAGAACCCACCAAAGAGTAGTCTCTCTCTCTCTCTCTCTCTCTCTCTCTCTCTCTCTCTCTCTCTCTCTCTCTCTCTCTCTCTCTCTTTATCCACCTCTCCCACCCTGTATGTGTTAATTAATAAGACTCAAAGACTTTTATCACTCAATCGTTATTATCTTCTCCAAAATTCTTACAATCTAAAAAAAATATTTTCTGGCTTTAAATAACCTGCAAAAGGTTGATAAACCATATAAAACCAATCAATAAATATATATATATATATATATATGAAATGGATTAAATCCGACATAATGTTATTTTAATTTGTTTAAACGTTAATTTTGATGGATACTCATATTCGAATAGAAGTTCTATTTTTTTTTTTTAAATTAAACAGTATTTTTATGAAACTACATCTACCGGCCTGAATATTCGAGAAATCTTGTCAGAAAAATATGGCAGAATTCGAAACCGCATTCGCTAAAGGGAAACGTCAGTGGATCTAACGTGCTTGACCGCTCAGCCACGTAGCACTTTGGGCTTCTCTTTTCTTAATTTCGATTATTTTATTGTTCTCTTGTTGATATGGTTTGATGCAGTCGTAAGTTCCATGTTAATATTTTCTTCTATCAGACTTCTCACTTTTGGAACTCTCATCCGGCTTCCAACTTTTATCTTCAAAAATTTAAATGCAATGTCAATCGTTCTCTTCTCTCTTCTTAATCCCGATTCTGTTATTGTTATTTAGTTAAAATGGCTAGATGTAACCGTAAGTTCTATGTTAAATATTTCTTCTCTCACACTTCCAGCTTTTGGAACCCTGATTCAGCTTCTTACTTCCCAGTTGCTTTGATCTGCAAGAAATTAAGTGCCTTGTCATCTTAAATTCTGTTCTTTTATTATTCTTTCTTCTTAATAACGTTTTTCTTCATCTTATATTCTTTCATACTCACTGCCACCTGCGTCTTTATTGCCTTGCTTAGAGTGAAATTATATATATATATATATATATATATATATATATATATATATATATATATATATATATATATATATATAATTATTTTTTAAAAGTATGATTTCTTCGTCGCTACATAAGAGTTCTCATGTTTCAAAAACAAGAGCCAAGCGCTGTTTCATTCTCAAGCGAATGAGGATAAAACAGTGCTTGATACTTTAATTCAATTTAATTTTAATAATTATATAGAAGTTTTTGGCTCTTGTTTTTAAAACATGAGAACTCTTATATATTTTTTTAAATAATTATAATTATAATTTAGGCTCTACTTTTGTATTGAGCACTCTTTTTTTTAAATAAAAACAAAAATACTAAAGAACATCGGATTATTTACCTAACGTGTTCTTTCCTATTTTTGTATATATTTGCACACACACACACACACACACACACACACACACACACACACACACACATATATATATATATACATATATATATATATATATATATATATATATATTATAATATTTTTTTAAATATGATTCCTTCGCTACATAAGAGTTCTCATGTTTCAAAAACGAGAGCCGAAACCCTCAATATAATTATTAAAATTAAGTTGAATTAAGGTGTCGAGTCCCGTTTCATCCTCAAGCGAAAATTTAGGAATAAGCTATCTTGTGTTTGCACGTGTATATAAGTATGGTCTCTTGCAACATTAATTACTATGGAAACGGCTGGGGGCGGCTATATTGGTTAGGTGGTCGAAGAATAAGTTCTTATCTACAGACCAGTCACCTTCGGAAAGTTTATGTCAGGTTATGGTGGGGTCTCTATTTCAAATCTGGTGGTGGCGGTCACCGTCTGGTTAGTTTAAAGCGAAAGATATTTTATGGCGCTACGGCAGGTCGTTAAGTGTCGAGAGGATTCTGTTTTATTATTATCTATCTATTAATCTCTTTATTTATTTGTTTATTCAAATGGCTATTTCTTATACAAACGTGTTGGATTGGACTACAATTTTTTTTTTTTTGACAACTTCACAAAGGGTTTTTTCTATTTAATGATTGGGCTAAGCTTTTAAGACTTTTATTAAACTATGGAATTTATTAGTTTATCTATTTTTTATGTTAATTATTTAATGCGAAAATTTGTTGATATCGGCAAAAAACCGTTAACTCCTGCCTATAGTTTAATAACTTTTCATTATTTAGAAACAATGATGTGTAGTTTTTCATGTAGGTATAAAGGGCATGGGTCATCCCAGGTTTTACAAGTTCTTGTTCTATTTATTATTTTCCATTTTACTTTTGGTGTTTTATTTGTTTCTTTTAATTGCCAGAAATATTGGGATAAAGATGACTGATTTCTATTTTGAATATTGTTGAAGGAGCACTTGTGTTGTCTCCATCTAATTTTAAATTTATTCTTCGTTAACCCAATGTATATCCTATCAGTGTTAGGACTCTCTATGGATGAGATAGTGCATTGGTATACCACGGATTTTGTGAGGTATTTATTTTCTAACGGGCAGTCTTTAGGGTTTCTACAATCACATAATTTTTCATTATTTTTGAGGTTTACGGCTTCAAAAGTAAAAAGGTAGCACCGTTCAACAAAAACCTACAGGAATTCGAAAAAGACCTACTCAATATAATCAATACCATCTCCTTTCACAAAAAGAAAAGCAACTTCCAAAAGCATCTACACCAAATAGTCAAATATATATATATATATATATATATATATATATATATATATATGTATATATAATAAAAAGGAAGGACAGTAAGATATATAATCCGGTGTTCTTATTAATATTTTTTTTATTTTTACAAAACAATGCTCAATGTAAATTTACAGAGCATAAATATTATAAATCAACTAATTTAAAATATGGTTTCTTCGCTACGCAATAATAACCATGTTTCAAAAACCCAAGCTAAAAACTTCAAATTTAATTATATAATTAAATTAAAGGCATTAGTTCTGTTTCATCTTCAAGCGAATTTTGGAATAACTTATTTTTAAATTTACTGAGTTTTAAACGCACATATAATTCATAATTTACTCTTTCCAAGGATACAGAGAAATCCAATCATTTTGAGTCGGTAGCGTGTTCATTTTTATTAACTATTGTTGTATCAATTATGAGTTACGTTCGAAAAAGAGATTAAGTTTAGGAAGGGTAGGGGTGCATCTTTCAACGAATTTTTTGGAAACATGGTTATTACTGTGTAGCAAAGAAACCATATTTTAAAACAGTTAATTTATAATATATATATATATCGTTCTGGGTAAGACGATAAACTACATCCAGCAGTAAGGACTCTGATCAGGAGATTTTGAGGTCTTAATTGCTTGTGTTTCCCAGTCCCGCCCTGACCAGGTGTGGTAGCACCTATTAGGGTCCCAGCTATGACCAAAACCTAAACTGTGATTAAAACACTATGAAAGTGTGAAAATACGTTTTAATGCCAGCAATACATCTTTGTAAAAGATTGTTACCAGCAATAAATTTTTGAAGAAAAAAATATTACCAGCAATACATTTTTTTTGGAAAAATAATATTAGCAGCAATAAAAATCTTGTCGGCATTAAATAATAATTTTCCAGTTTATTCAAATGATATTCGCCCT
>OZ038503.1:33689567-33777067 GCA_964036315.1 Acanthosepion esculentum | reverse complement strand
TTCTGACAACGATACATTCTCGCTTCTTGTCGCAACTCATATTTAGGTTACGTCCTCTCACTGTCCTTTGCTACCTTCCCGGGATATCCCCTAGTTTTCTTTCTGTGTTTGCTATCAACACGCTGCCAGCTTACTTTCGTGTCAGCCAATAATAAATCCTGACAGGACTCCTATTTCTCTCAGAATCGGCTCGCTGTTAATGTTCTTGTCTGGCAAGAAGACACATTCTTGTCTTACGCCGCTTTCTATTTTTGTGTATTTCCGAAAAAATGAGTCAATTAACTCTAGGTGTTTTTCTTTCTTTCTTTCAGCCGGGTTTAAATATTGTGCACCATGCGGACCAAACCCTCAACACTTTTTGCTTGTGGCAGTCCATGCTGCTTGGGGGTCATAGTAAACGCCATGACCACGCCATCCTGATGACCGGCGTCGACATCTGTTCGAATAGGAATGCTCCTTGTGATACCCTAGGTACGTATAATTGCACACTTAACAACATACGTCTACCTGTCTTTATATCTCTGAATGTTTCACGAATAGGCATAGATATCAATATCGGGAGCCAAATGATGAAACTATGTATTAATTTGACACAGCTAATTGATTTTTTTCAACATAAACCTCTTTTCTTGTCAATGCACTTAATTCAATAGTGAATAGTAATCATATGGATAAAGCATTATACAATGAAAAACTAAGATAGATATTAACTTAAAAACTTCGTCTAAGACTACGAACTTATGGATCCACACACGTATATTATAACATATAAAAAAAAATTAATCTTTAGGCAATGACTAAAAATAAAATTAAGCATTATCCCAAAACAAAAGAACAAGTAATGGCCGGTCTCCTCCTCCTTTTCTTTACCTTCAACACTCAGTAACCTATATATAGAGTCCGATTAAAGTGTATTAACACTTGAAATAATTAATGCTTTAATGAATTAGACTAATGAACATAGTTTGAAAAAATACACAATGGAATTTCCCTGTGTCTCTCTAATAGGGAGAAATAATTTACACCATAGAATTTCTTCGAGGCTTTCTAATAAGGGGAAATAATTTGCAAATGTGCCTCATGGAATTTCCCCGATGCTTTCTAACAAGGGGAAAGAATTTGCAAAAGGACACCATGGAATTTCCGCCATGCTTTCTAATAAGGGGAAATAATTTGCAAAAGTACACCATGGAATTTCCCCGATGCTTTCTAATAAGGGGAAATAATTTGCAAAAGTACACCATGGAATTTTCCCGATGCTTTCTAATAAGTGGAAATAATTTGCAAATATACACCATGGAATTTCCCCGATGCTTTCTAATAAGGGGAAATAATTTGCAAAAGTACACCATGGAATTTCCCCGATACTTTCAAATAAGGGGAAATAATTTGCAAAAGTACACCGTGGAATTTCCCCGATGCTTTCTAATAAGGGGAAATAATTTGCAAAAGTACACCATGGAATTTCCACGAGACTTTCTAATAAAGGGAAATATTTTGCAAATGTACATCATGGAATTTCCCCGATGCTTTCTAATAAGGGGTAAGAATTTGCAAATGTACACCATGGAATTTCCCCGATGCTTTCTAAAAAGGGGAACGAATTTGCAAATATACACCATGGAATTTCCCCGATGCTTTCTAATAAGGGGAAATAATTTGCAAAAGTACACCATGGAATTTCCCCGATGCTTTCTCATAAGGGGAAATAATTTGCAAAAGTACACCATGGAATTAACATGAGACTCTCTAATAAGGGGAAATAATTTGCAAAAGTACAACATGGAATTTCCCCGGAGCTTTCTAAGAAAGGGAAATATTTTGCAAATGTGCACCATGGAATTTCCCCGGAGCTTTCTAATAAAAACTTTCTCTTTCGGTGAAGGGTTAAAATAATAAAATAAGATGTGCAAAAATGCACCTGTTTGACATTTCCTTGCCATCATGCATACATGTCCAATCATCAAGTTGAAACATAAATATTTTTGTTTGAAAACGTTTACTCCGAGCATCAGAATCGTGTTTTAAAACTTTCGTAGACACAACAAACTGATGTTTTTTAGCAAATCTTTCAACACATAACAGAGAAAACAAACAAGCAATGAATTTTAAACCCGAAGAAAAAAAATCCTTTAAAAAATAATTATTCACCCATAATATGGATTCACACGGCTCGAAATCAGACCCATGTTCGTAATTTCGGTGTTAAAGTGTTTCAAGCACGTATGTTTTATTTATCTGCCAGTATAGAACCCATAAAACATTACGGGTTATTTATATTTGAATCGGCACTTCTACCAACAATAAGAATATCTGCGCACTCTGGTTAGTATAAAAAAAAAAATAATGTCGTCCCCTTGCACACGGGCAAAGATCAGAGTAGTAGCTGTGCTTTATGTTAAGAACATTAAACTTGCCATACATATTTACAATGATCATAAAAAAAAGTAGCAACGCCCTAAATATCTGTTTCAGTTTACTCAAACTCACAAATATTAAAAATTACAAAAATAGATAACTTGATAAAATACAAAGATGCAGTGTCATTGGTCCTGATCTGGCATCTTGGCTTCAGTCACTTTCTCACCGCCATATATATAGCTTCCCTGTGACTTTTCCATAAATATTTCCATCGTAATTGTTCTGATGAGCTTTCCTCTTTGGCATATAGAATTTGTGAATTTAAGTGCAGTACTTGGTTGGCGGTAAGGTCTCATCATTTTACAGTTAAAATGGCTAGATGTAACCGAAAGTTCTAAGCTAACAGTTTCTTCTCTCGCACTTCTTGCTTGTGGAACTCTCTTCCGGCTTCTTGCTTTCCATTCAACTTTGATCTTCAAAAATTTAAATACAATATCAGCTGTTGTCTTTGTTTTAATACCTGTTTGTTTGCTTATGGGTCATTTAATGCCGAAATTTAATTTTCTTGGGAGCATTAATCATTTCTTTTTCTGGTAATATTTTTTCCTTACGGTAATATATTGCTGGCAAATATTTTTTTATTTTACAAAAATGTATTACTGGTAAAATTTATATATCAAAATGAATTTCTGACATTTTTGCTATAATTTTTTTATAATTTCATCGTGTTTTGAACACAGGTTGGAGGTTAACTATTCGCCCATAACTGGGACCCTAACAGCTGCTACCATCCCGGATCCACCCGGATCCGGGAACAACAGCAATTAAGAGGTGATTCCACGCTTATCAAAACCTCCCTATCAGAGGACTTGATACCAGATGTAGTTTATCGTCATACCCTGGACGGCACTGTTGTTTTATTGTTCTCTTTCCTTAACGATCATTATTTCTGTTGCCAATTCTCAAGAACAAAGGAAACGTACAAATGTTTAGGGTTTTATTCCAGTTGTAATCACCGTTTTTAAAAGAGCGAAAAGCGAAGGTAGTAAAAAAAAATCAGTGTCAAGGAAAACATCTTATTGCAGGGCATTTTGGTCTGATGCTCCCGCTGTTCATCTCGAGGTCCTCGACAAAATCCAGAGACGCGTATGCAACGTGGTCGGTCCTGATCTGGCATCGCGTCTGCAGTGACTATCTCAGAAACGTGCTGTGGATTTCCCCAGTCTTTCCTATAAGTACTTTCATGGCAACTGATCCGACGAGATACTGTCACTGGTTCCCAAACTGCATGAATTTAAGCGTGCTATTAGGCTGGCATCTCCCATCCACCATTTAACTGTGGAAACCGCTAAATAAAACCATCTCTTCAATTCCAACAGCTTCTTATCTCGCACCTTCCTATCACTTGCTTCCCTGATAGCTATAATCTTGAAGTATTCAAATGTAATGTCAAGCGACATCTTCCGATGCCTTGACCTTGACCCCTGTATTTCTCTTTATCCTTTTTCCAAACCTCTTTATTCTTACTCTCACCCTCTGTAACTCCTTGCGTGCTCTTGGAATGATGATAATACTTCTAAATATGATTGGATGTTTGACTAATAAGCAAGGTCTCCCTTCTTAGAGGACAAGTTTTAAAGCAGATTGAACACTGAAATTGCTATCGAAATGGAGTTTTCTTTTCAAAATTACAAGCGTTGATTGATAAGTGAGGTCACCAAACCGAAAAAAGACAAGTTTTCATTAATGTAGCTGGTTACAAAAAGAAAGAAATTTCTCTTTAAATTGACGAGAGTTGATTGGTAAGTCAGATCTCCAATCCTATAAGACAATCCATTGATTGATGTGTTGTCACATTTTGCGCTCTTTACTGACTATAGAACCGGTGCTAGGTTCTCATGGGACCCAACCAAATCCATGATATGGAGACCCCAGAATCTATTATACAGGGCTCCCACTCTACTACATCTCAATTTTCATAAGGTAGTATTCATATAAAATACATATTTTATTGTAACCTAGTGATACATAATAATGGATCATATGCAACATAGGTGAACAATTCAACTAGAAAAATTGGAAATAAAAACAGTGTATCTAAATATAAATTAGAGACATGTCAGAATAGACCATCTTAAATAAATCAACATTTTGTGGCAATTTTCTTAGCATCAACTTGTGATTTTTTTTCTTAAGAAAGTTGAATAATTTTAACGCATTCAACATAATAAATATGGTGAATTTTATATAGTGTTTTTTTTTTTTTTCGAGACTTAAAATATGCAAAACAAATTCACAGATTTGGACGGAAGAATAAAGAACCCAGAATGACATCAGAATCTGCCAAAAATTTTTATCCTTTAATACTAATAGTCAGTTATGCTTAGTTTCATTTGTAACATATATAAATGTAGTCAGAAAAAAAGCAAATATGAACTGCCCGGGTCCCCCAATCAGGCTTGGGCTCCCTGGTCTAGATGTTCGGGAGTAGTACGCACCAGCCTTGAATGACTGTAATACGACTGATGCAAAAACAGTTCCCCCTTTGCGCTGTTTAAGTGTTCGCATGGTTTTATTGCTTTTAGACGTCTGTGAATTTCGATTGGCGCACAAACTTCTATTCCTAACAATTCTATCAGTTTTCAGCGTAAATCGGCGAAAAAATAATTAATTGTAGAATTTAAAACTGAAAGGAGAGTTAGGAAAAATGTCAGTATTTACTGCAAAAGATTTTGTTAACCACTTTAAAATCCAAGAGAATTTTTTTTGTTTTTTTTTTAACTTAACCGGAAAAATAAAAGTTGCTAGTTTGCTAGCAGATAGATTTAAAATTTTGATAAAAAAAAAACTCATTTCCTTAAGACTAATGGAAAAAGGTTTTATATGAATAAACGTTTTCCTCTCAGGGCGGAAATATTTCATGTTTGCATTTTTCCAGATTAACCTTGTTACTCGTAATTCTCTCATTCTTTCACTCAACACCTTCCTTCGGATTCCCAGGCTTTCTCTATATACCATTTCCTATCTCTCTAATTAACTAGCTAGCTTGAAAGCTAGCTATATATATATATATATATATATATATATATATATATATATATATATATATATATATATATATATATATATATATATATATATATATATATATAACTTTATGTATATGTGTGTCTGTGCACCGAGATGAAGATATGAATATACGCATGCGTGACAGAGACGGAGAAAATATTATAAAAAGGAGGAATTTCGTTTCAGTCACAGAAGACTTCTTTTTTTTAATGAGAAACAATTTAAGTGAAATAAATCTAGGCTTTTCAAATATCCGAGTTTAACATGTTTCGTTGAATAATAAAAACAAATTGTTTCTACTTATTTTTATACTGATCCTTTTCAGTTGTCTAATCAGTTTCTTGATGTTAAGATGAAATTCATCAAGGAAGGCGCCGTAGTTTGTTTTTTGTTTTTTTGTTAACCCAAGTACTTTCGATCTTTTCAAAGATCATCTTCAGGGGTAAATTGCAAAGACAAAGTTATTGTAACTGCGAAAAAATTTGCATTCTGTTGTGATGGTGATTATTATAACTATAACAGAACGCGTTCATGCGTGTTTTAAAAATGTATTGCTTAACACACACACACACAATTATATATATATATATATATATATATATATATATATATATATATATATATATATATATATATATATATATATATATTACATGAATCATTCATACAAAAATCACATAGTGGAGTTAATGATATAAATGAAAAGAATCACTCTCGCAAACAATTTTTAATAAAATACATTTTTAATAAAATACATTTGCCATTTATATCATTAACTTCACTATCTGCTTTTTGTATGAATGATTCATGTAATGTAAATTGAACTGCACCACATACTTGATATATATATATATATATATATATATATATATATATATATATATATATATATATATATATATAGTATAGGATTGATGTATACGGAATAAATTCCAATAACCAACAAATACTATTCTTAAAAGAGTGCTCAATACAGAGTAGAGCAAATATCATTTATTCGAAAATTATAACATAAAAATGTTATAAAATCACTACAAAAATAGCCATTTTGCTTCAACACTTCTGGAATCTTGACTTGAGAAGACACCAGAAGTGTTGAAACAAAATGGCTATTTTTGTAGTGATTTTATATCATTTGTATGTTATAATTTTCGAATAAATGATTATATATATATATATGTTCAAATAAAAGGAAAGAAAAGTCAGATTTATAATCCAGAGATCTTTAGAAATTATTTTTGTTTAAAATAAACAGTTCTCGATACACAGTAGAGCATGATATTAGAATTATTTTTTAAAAAAATATGTCGCCATCGCGACACAGAAATTACTATGTTTCGAAACTGGAGCTCAAATCTTAAAATTTAACTTTGAAGTTTAAACTTAAAATTCGGAGCTCGGTTCCATTCTCAAGCGATTCTAAGAACAAAAAAATTGGATTTACTCTATTTTTAAGTTAAGTTAGTGGCCTTAAGAGAATTCCCATTTTTTTTATTAAAGGGGCGTTGGGGGTAGAAAGCAAGTTCATCTTAGTGTGGCAAATGTAAAGTCAGTCAAGGTCGGGTGTGGGTGATGATTTCTCTCTAGCTACATTGACTTTCTTTCAAGCTGTAAAGTTATTATTGTCTGGCTTATTTCATCTTATTAAGGTTTACACTACAATATACAGTGTAACCCGGATATAAGAGAGTTGTCGGGACCGCAGAAGAAGTCTCTTATATCCGGGGGTTTCTCTTATATCCGGGTTTGGTCTATTATATATACATTAACACAGGCTCTAATTTGGGACCAGAGAAAATCTATCTTATATCCGGGTTTCTCTTATATCCGGGTTTGGTCTATTATATATACATTAACACAGGCTCTAATTTGGGACCAGAGAAAATCTATCTTATATCCGGGGGTTTCTCTTATATCCGGGTTTGGTCTATTATATATACATTAACACAGGCTCTAATTTGGGACCAGAGAAAATCTATCTTATATCCGGGGGTTTCTCTTATATCCGGGTTTGGTCTATTATATATACATTAACACAGGCTCTAATTTGGGACCAGAGAAAATCTATCTTATATCCGGGTTTCTCTTATATCCGGGTTTGGTCTATTATATATACATTAACACAGTCTCTAATTTGGGACCAGAGAAAATCTATCTTATATCCGGGGGTTTCTCTTATATCCGGGTTTGGTCTATTATATATACATTAACACAGGCTCTAATTTGGGACCAGAGAAAATCTATCTTATATCCGGGGGTTTCTCTTATATCCGGGTTTGGTCTATTATATATACATTAACACAGGCTCTAATTTGGGACCAGAGAAAATCTATCTTATATCCGGGTTTATCTTATATCCGGGTTTGGTCTATTATATATACATTAACACAGGCTCTAATTTGGGACCAGAGAAAATCTATCTTATATCCGGGTTTCTCTTATATCCGGGTTTGGTCTATTATATATACATTAACACAGGCTCTAATTTGGGACCAGAGAAAATCTATCTTATATCCGGGTTTCTCTTATATCCGGGTTTGGTCTATTATATATACATTAACACAGGCTCTAATTTGGGACCAGAGAAAATCTATCTTATATCCGGGTTTATCTTATATCCGGGTTTCTCTTATATCCGGGTTACACTGTATTTGCCATTTTTTTTTCTTTTTAAAAACTACATCTTTTTTAAGGGGGCATTCAAATATGATTAAGTCATATTTTTACACATTTTTATTTATACATATCTAAAATACTATATGGGATAACGATGAATATTTTTTTGATATATCAAAAAACAATTTTAAGGGAAAGATTTGGTTGTTTGTTTATTTTTTTTAGCGGCATATCAACACCTCTATGATTTATATAATGCCGAAATTTAATTATTTTGTACGCAATTTTATTTTTTGGCGGGGAGATAATAATATTTTTAGTGATACAAGTCTAATTATTTAACCCATAGTTGGAGAAAGAAGAGGTGGATTCATATCTCCCCCAGGGGTATTTGCGCATAAATGAATATAACAAATCGACCGGAATTCGAACTCGGCTCTCCGATTTCTAATTTCGAGCTGTTATCTTTTACACCGTTCGTACATCCAAGCTGACAGCACCTGATATTCTCAAGCTACTGACCATTGTCGACGTTGCTTAACTTCGGTGATCTTACGGGAACCGGTGTTTCAACGCGATGTGGCCGTAAGCCCTTAAGGGAAAGAAGTATATCAAAGTGGAATAAGGTTGTTTTTTTTTTCCTTTAGGAGTTCATCAGATTAATTAATCTGATTAAGTCCTAAAGAATGAAACACGTCATACAAAAGCTTTTTCCAATTTGTCATACTTCTTCCTCCTAATATATATATATATATATATATATATATATATATATATATATATTAGTTTCCATTTTTGAAACATGGTTATTACTGTGTAGCGAAAAAAACATATTTTAAATCAGTTAATTTATAATATTAATGCTCTGTAAATTTACATTAAGCACTGTTTTGTAAAAATAAAAATATCAATAAGAACACCGGATTATATATCTTACTGTTCTTTCTTTATATATATATATATATATATATATATATATATATATATATATATATATATATATATATATATATATATATATATATATATATATATATATATATATCGTGGACTCTTCAGTCGTAAATCGACGCGGTCTGTTGACCCGCACCTACCGGGTACTCTTTTTTTACGGCGTATGAGGATCAGACCACTCAGTTCTCAGGAACCGACAGCCAGACAACCTGCACATATGGTTTGATTATAATGGTGAAGGTTTTGCGCAGAACCAAGCACACTTTTTGAAGAGCCGAATACAGAGAACTGGTGCACCGTGTGCCACAAGGTCCCCAAACGACCCTCCGTAGGTTTTGAATTCAGATTAATCCTTCTCCTAGACCAGTTGCCGTCGAAAGCTATAAAACCCAGACTGTTCTGCTATTTGCCCATAACTGGAATGGGGTGGAAAAGAGGATTCATACCTTTCCCGAGGGTAATAGCACGCAAATGAATGTAACGGATTCTACTGGAATTCGAACTCGGCTCTCAATCCGAGCCGCCGCGCTTCCATATATATATATAAACATAATAAAATAGGCAGCATATATTTACATTACAAAGAGTCAATCATACCTTGAATCAATCATATTGCTGATTGATTCAACGTATGATTGACTCTTTGTAATGTAAACATATATATATATATATATATATATATATATATATATATATATATATATATATATATATATATATATATATATATATATATATATATATAATACGATACCACTTTAATTTACTGTAAAAGCCTACAGCATATATACTTCAAGCTCAGGGAAGTCACACGGAATGGACATTACATAAAAAATATTCATTATGGACATTTTTTTCTGAAAATACCTTCGATGTGTTTTAACACAGATTGAAACTGCGACACTGAGATCAAAAAACGCACTGGACTCTGGGAAATAAGCATTCCAAAAGCTAAGCAAGCCATTAAGAAACGGAAATTTTTCGTTAGAAACAAAGAAAAGGGTGTTGGATTGATATGTTTTATTTCTTCCTTTCCGGTGGAAGTGAATGCTGGACAATCTCCCCAATGACGAGGAGAAAACTAGATGCAGCAGAAATGTGGTTCTACAGAAAGATACTGAGAATTCTATAGACTGAACGTGCAAGCAACAAGGAATTCTTAAAGAAAATGGTAATAGTAAGAACACTCAGAATCAGGAAAAGACAGCTGAATTCCCTTGGACACATGATAAAATAGGACGTCAAAGGAAACTTAATGTTCATTGCGGACATAAGGTAGGCAGCGAGACACTTACTTGACGGGCTTGTGTTAATGGATGGTGGAACCTAAAGTGAGGGCCTTAGCAAAGCGAGAAAAACTGTTAAGGACCACAAGGGATAGAAAGCTGTGGATAGCCATGATCGCCTATATCCTGAAGGTTGCAGAAGGCTTGTGCACGGCCATTATTGAGAATTTCTTTGCATTCTCTCCTCATATTCAGAGTCTCTGCTACAAAAGTAAATAAATGTGAAAATAACTCCAACAGACCCAGCAATTTTACAGGGGTTTTTTTTTCTGTAGAAATGGTGAGCTTGTTCGAATTTAATTCCATTAGAAACATTCACTTGTAAGCTGTCAATTATTAGACATTTATCATATGACCAGTGCTCGGTACTTGCATCTTACTACACACTTCATTTTCTTCGTTTACTTTTTCAAAAATTTCATTCATCTTTTCTTTCTTTCTTTCTTTTTATCTAATCTTTTTGTGACAGTTTCTCAACACTTTATTTTTTCTCCCTTTTCATTTTTAGTGTGACATTTCGGAAGTTCATTCTCCTTTTTCTCTTTCTAATTACGTCCGTGTCTATCATCGCTACAATAATTTATTATTACTATTACGTCCGTGTCGCACATTAACGTTTTCAACTGAAATTCTGTCCCTAAGTCAAGGTGTCAACAAGATACCTCACAACTTAAGAACTTTTCAGAGAAATCTCGCAGAGTAAATGATGCCAGTTTTCTGGCGCTCTACAGTCTTGGCCTCAATTATAATTCTCTTTAAGCGCTTTTTTCAGTTTTTAAGGGGCGTTCCAAGCGCATCCATTACTACAGGAATTTGTTCTACATTCATGTGCCATAGCTTCTTTAGCTTTTTATAGTTCCTATTTTCTTCTATATTTTCTGTATTATTATTATTGTTGTTGTTGTTGATGACGTTGTCGAGAGAAAGAAATTGATATACTAACAAAGTAACGCTAGACACAAATATACGAAGTCCAATATATCAATAATGGCAACAAGCCTAATAGGGGTATACCTGAAACATACAGAACATCACAATATGGTGATAGGTCTTGATAAGAGCAGCGTATAACCTTGCAAGTGGCGCCTAATGAGAAACCTCTCCAGATCAGTTAACACAGTCCACATACGGTCTTCGATTGGGGGTCGGCTGCCTCTTCCTCCATTTTAAAAAATAGACTTGACCCATTATGCTCCCCACATCACACCTGCTCAGGAACAGGGAGGCACAGTGTTTCAGTCTCTAGGGGACATGTCCACCTGTTTATGGTTAAGCAACTGAAAAGCATATTTGTGACTGAATGGGATATTTACTGTAAACTAGAGAGTAACACGCAGCGCCTTCTTGTCGTCACGTTTTCAACTGACTTGAAGTGGAACGACTCCATCGAATCAATAGCTGCATCTACTGCAAGGAGAGTTGGGTCACTGTGCCGTGCCAGAAGATCTTTCTCGTCAGAATCCATTTTACACATTTACAAATCTACCATTCTTCCATGCATTAATACTGTTGCCATATCTGAAACAAATTAGAGAAATCCATGCTGAACTACTGTATAACATGGAATGCAGACCAACATTCTTCCAAGTTGTAACCTGAAATGGCACAGATGTATTTCTATCGGCAGATGCTGAGAATACCATGGATAGGACATATGAGTAAGGAGGAAGTCTTAAAAAGAGTAGGAATTATAAAGAAACTGACGCTTAAACCGAGTTTGAGTTGGCGGAAACTTTGTGGGTACACGAGGAAATCGTCTGGAGAATTTAACATTTGCAGAACATATTGAAGGCGTAAGAAAGAAGCGAAACAGCGAGTAACATACTTAAGAGTTTGAGGGAACGATATTGGTATGGCAATAATAGCCGTTTTGCCAAACTGCGCCTTCTTGAGCCACATGTTTTCAACTGGCTTGAAATGGAACGACTACATCGAATCAGTAGCTGCATCTACTGCAAGGAAAGTTGGATCTCTGTGTCGTGCCAGAAGATCTTTCTCGTCAGAATCCATCTTGCACATTTACAAATCTACCATTCGTCTGAATACTTCTGTCATATCTGGTTTGGTGCTCCTTCTATTCATCTCGAGATTCTTCACAAAATTCAAAGAAGGGTGTGTAATGTAATCGATTCCGATTTGGCATCTCGACTTCAGCCACTTTCTAACCGACATTACGTTGCTTCGTTCTGTTCTTTCTACAAATATTTTCATGGCAACTGTTCTGCCGAGTTTGTTTTTTTTTCCTGGTTCCCCGACTATATTAATTTAAGCGTGCTACTAGATTTTCCTCAATGTCTCATCCGTTTACTGTTGAAATAACTAAATGAAACCGCCACTTCTACTCCAACAGTTTCTTTTCTCGCACTTCCCGCCTGTCGCCTGTACGGCTTGCTTCCCTGATAACTACAATCTTCAAATATTTAAATACAACGTCAATCACCATCTTCTATCTTCTTGAGTCCCGTTCATCTTTTGTCCTTTCCTCAACCCTTCATATACTCATTCTTTTCCTCTCACCTTCACTCCCTTTAGCCTACTACATACTAGTGGCATTCCCGGCTTGCTTGGGATGAAAGGATTAAAAAAATCTCATCTTAATTCCCAATAACAAAGGATGCCCATCTTGACTCTTCAATCAATTATAATCAGGAACCATGAGAACCACGCTTGGTGTAGCATCAGGGCATTATTATTATTATTATTATTATTATTATTATTATTATTATTATTATTATTATTATTTTCCTCATGCACTTTCGTTTTCAACGGGAGATCGTGATTTATAGGTTTTCTCCCGGCCTCAAACAGACAGCATCTTTCACAGAATATTTGCAGTGCCAAGCAAGGCGAACTTCTGAAACGATCAGATACTAGGCTTTATTCCGATTTTCCTAATGTAGGTCTTTAGATTCAGTAGTATAGACACCCCCATCCCCGCCAACGCCCCAAAGATTACTTGGATAATATTGGCCTGTGCGCCTAACTCTCTGGCACCCTTAATCCGGAAACCATGGCATTTAAAACTTTCCAATTCCTTTAGCCTTGATATTATCATCTCCAGAACCAGCCAGGCCGATGAAGATGAATTTTCCTGTTTTTTTTGTTTGTTTTTGTGATTGTGTGGTTATTTTTGGTTTGTTTTTATTGAGGGGGGGCTATTTTCAATGTCAGTGATATCTGGCTTCGGGACCTCAAATTATTATTATTATTATTATTATTATTAACACTTTTGTAACAAACCTATTTGATGCTGTCTCCGCCTAATTCACTTCTCTTTTAGTAATCTTTTTCGGCATTTTCGACATTACTCTTCCTGTATTTCACATTTTTATAATTTCTTCATATTTTATCGACAGTTCATTTCACTCTTCTTACGCCATTTCCGTCGGAAAAATCGCTTGTGACTTTCATTCTTCCTTTCATACTTCCCTTCTCTTTTGACAATATCTTTTTACCGTAGTTCAATTCCTTTACTTCAATTCCTTTACTTCAATTCTTTTTCTGACAATTTTTTACGTCAGTTCGCTCCCTTTCTTGACTCTTCGCTTCTTTTTTGACATTTCTTTTGCAATTGATCATTCTTCCGCTTGCTTCCCTTCTCTTTTGACAGTATCTTTTTACAGTAGTTCCCTCCCTTTCTTTTACTTCTTTTCTTTTTGATAATCTTTTACGACAGTTCACTCCTTCTCTCGCACTTCCCTTCCCTTTCGATAATCTTTCTTTTACGTCATTTCTTGATTTTTCACTTTATTTTACATTCTTTTACGCCAGTTTATTCTTCCTCATATTTAACTTCTCTTTTGACAATGTTTTTTAAGTCAATTCCGCCCCCTTCTTGTTTCCTCGCCTATGTTTATTTATTATTTTTTGACAGACTTTTTCATATTTCATTTCTCTTTTGACCACTTCTCGTTTATCCATAACCTTCTCTGTACTTCACTTCTTTTTCTTTGCCCTTTTGATATCTTAACGACATTGCCTTCTTCCTCTCGTACTTCATTTCTCTTACCGCAGTTCTCTTTTCGACAGTTCGTTTTTATTTTTATGCACTTAATCTCACTTCCGTTTTGACGTATGGTTTCTACATTGCACTTCTTTTATTCTGCAGGTTATGCTCCTATCAAAGGCATGTGTAAAGAAACTCGAAGTTGCACAGTGAACGAAGACACTGGTCTGCCGACAGCCTTCACCGTAGCACACGAAATAGGTCATAAGTAAGTAAATCTTCCTCTCCTTCCATGTGTCGCGTCCATTCAGGACATGGACGATCATGACTCTCCAATTAATATCCCTTGTGATCCTTAGCAGTTTCTTCCTTTACTTTTAAATTCTTGACCCCTGTTCCGCCATTCATTCACACAAGCTCGTCAGGTAGGCCGATCGCTGCTTTATCCTTTCTCTCTTGCCCTCGATATACTTTGTGAGGGCTAAGTTTTCCGAGCCCCCTTTCCTCATTATGTGTCCAAGAAATTTCAGCTCCCTTTCTGATTCTGTTCTTTTTAAGTCTTCTTCATAGCTTACTCGTTTTCTCCTTGTAATTCTCATCATCCTTCTGTATAACCACTTTTCTGTTGCCTCCAGTTTTCTCTTCATCGGTTGGAAGAATCTCCAGCAGTCATTGCCAGGGATATCACATATAAATCCGGCACTCTTTTTCATTGTTTCTAACGAAATCTTTCCTTATCTCAGAACCTTGCTTAGTATTTAGAATGCTTACTTCTCTAGTCCAGAGTGTGTTTTGATCTCGGTGTCGCATTTTCAGTCTTCTGTTAAAACACTTCTAACAATTTGTTTTCTGTTTCTTATTACCTTGCTTAGCTTTTGGAATGCAACTTCCAATATGTTTGGATTTCGGTATTATATTTTCAATCTTACCATAAAATTATTTAAAGTAAATTTACAATAATAGACGTTAATCCTTGTATAAACCCTCTTGAAAAATCTATGTCGTTGTGTTTGTAATTCTGGATGTTAGTTTTGATAATATTATTTGTGGTGTGATCCCGGTAGAGAATTTTAATCCGAAACTGACAGTTTCAATTTCCGTGGATTCGAACAGGAAATTTGCAAAGTTCAGCTCATCCGATGAATCTCCATTTGCTAAATGAAATTAATTTTCATAATTTTAACTTGTTTATATGTAATTGCACTATCTTCATTCATTGATTTCATTGTTGTTGTCCCCTTTCAACTTTGCCCACCTGACCTTCACCAGGTGTATATCGATTTACATAGAATTCTGAACTGAACCCATTATTTAATCCACGGAGGTATACTGTTCTCGTTCCACTGCCCATGTCTCGGGATATCTCGTCTATTTCTTATTCTTACTACTTACTGTTCGCTCTGTTTCTACTGAGTCCATGCATACACTGCCCGGCCCAGGGATTGAAATCACAATTACTCCGTCACCAAATCGTTTATATGTGTATTAAAGTATTACATACAAAACAGAAAATAGTCATTGCAAACAAAGAAAAGAGTGCTGAACTGTTATGTAATATCAGTCCACCTATATGGCAGTGAATGCAGGAAAATCTCCTCACAGAAGAAGAGAGTTGAAGCAACAGAAATCTGGTTTTACAGAAGAAGAAAAAACAAGTAAAAAACATTTGCTAACATAAATCAAACATGGAATATTAATTAATTCACTGTTAATCAAAGATAATTAGATAAAACAATCCTAATACAAAATGCATCGTGACGGTAGAAAAAATACAATAATTGATTTTAGAAAAAGATAGAAAATTCCAGTTGCATATTGAAACAATTTGAATGAAGGACATCATTTTTGCTATGTAAAAACCACATGCTTTTTCAGGTGACGGGATTCCTTGTTTGCTATGTGAGAAACTCATGCGTTTACAGGTGATGGGATTTCGTGTTTGCTATGTGAAAAGGTCATATGTTTTCAGGCGACACGATTCCTTGTTTGCTATGCGCAAAAGCCATGCGTTTTCAGGCGATTCCTTGTTTGCTATGTGAAAAACCCATGCGTTTGCAGGCGACGGGTTTCCTTATCTGCTGTGTGAAAACCTCATGCGGTTGCAGGCGACGTGATTCCTTGTTTGCTATGTGCAAAACCCATGCCTTTTCATGCAAAGGGATTCCTTGTTTGCGATGAGAAAATATATGTGAACAAAAAACAAAAACTAAAACTCTTTCTTATAAGGACGCTCTTTAACAACATTTGACAAATGTGAATATCTTAATAGAATAAAAATTACCGTAACACAATATCACGAATTTAATCTCCTTAAAATATGGGGAACTGGAGACTAAAAAGAAAATGCCATGTTAAAAATAGACATGTTTACATTTTATTTACAGGGGGCGGATGTATTGAAGAGAACATATCCAGATGTGTTGAACTCATATCCTCCTGGTATAAGTTTAAAATGACAACTTCTTTTTTCCATATATTTAAACTATAAACTATAATTTGGAAAAGAGAAAATATCCCATTTTTCATCTTGAGTCAAAAATTCGAAATTTGAGTAAAATGCCCACAAAGGAGGGAAAAATGTCAATTTAATAAACATCCGCCTAGTGACAGTTTTTCTCAATTTTTTTATTTGTTTTTATTTTTTATTTAATTATTTTTGTTTTGTTTTACTTTTGGGCACACTTCTAAAATAACTAAATCTCTACGGTGAACTTGAAAGAACCGTGAAAGTTTTCTAACGAATCTTTATTCTTCAGTTAATGATTGAAAGGTTAGCAAGTTTGTTTCGCTTTATCAGTTACGACTGAGTAGTGAGTTGAATCCTCAATAGCTACTTTGCTTAGTAAATCGCTATGCATTCTTGGAAGGCTGTTTTTAATGGGATGAGAAGGGAAAAATATAAGATCAAAAATAAGTGCTAACCTTTCAATCATTAGCTGAAGAATAAAGATTAACTATTTGTCCATATCTGGGACCCTAACAGGTGCTACCATCCCGGGTCAGGGTAAACATGGGAACACCAGCAATTAAGAGGTGGTTCCACGCTCCTCAAAACCTCCTGATCAGAGGCCTTGCTGTTGGACCTAGTTTATCGTCATACCCAGGACGTGGACGTAGCTTATCGTCATACCCAGGACGCGGATGCAGTTTATCGTCATACCCAGGACGCGGATGTAGTTTATCGCCATACACAGGGCGCACTGATTCAGAAACATCGGTTATAAATTGATAGCTTTCAATCAAAACTATTATTATAAACAATAGTTTTCGAAAGCGAAAATTTAACTGAAATGCGGTGAAAAATGTCCAGATTCATTTTCCCTGCGTTAATGGGCGTGTAAAGGTGCGGCAAATGTACTTGGTGATCGGAGTTCAAATTCCGGCCTCGTCGCACATTCATTCGCATAAGTGTGCTTCGAAAATTTAAACGCTGTTATGGTGAGTTAACACTCAAGCTTTACATGGGAGCCATTCTAAAAGGACAATTATGAATTCTAAACCCTGCAGAAGACAAAGAAAAACCACTACACCATCTTTCCCAAGAATTTCAAACCCCATTCTCGTCATCCGATCTATCCTCGGTAATATGCGTAAAATAAAATAAAATATACAAATAGGGAAAAAGTTGTGTACCGTTTAGGGACATGGTGCCATAGCCGAGTATAGTGTTCGTAAGTGGTCCGCTATATATATATATATATATATATATATATATATATATATATATATATATATATATATAAGTGTAAGGTTAATCGGCATCTCCAGTTGCCTTGATCTATCCACTTCCCTTCTCCACATCCTTTCCCCTTTCATTCCTATCTGCTCTCGCTCCAAATCTTCTGTAACCCCCTTGCCTTGATCGATCCACTATCTTTCTGCACATCCTCTACCACTCCTATCTGCTCTTCCTCCAAACCTTCTGTAACCCCTTGCGTGCTAGTGGCTTCCAGCCTTGCTTGGGGTGAAAAGCTTATATATATATATATATATATATATATATATATATATATATATATATATATATATATATATATATGGGGCTGATGAACGGCTTGAAATAGAATATCCTCTTTGTTGAGGTAATTTTATTTGCTGTAAAAAATAATTTATATATATATGTGTGTGCGTGGGGGGTGCACTTGTGCGTGTATGTGCTTAATCATTTCACGTCAAACAAGGCGATAATACCACTAAAGCGCAAGGGCTACCGCGAGTAATAAACAATGAAAAGACT
The DNA here is from genome assembly GCA_964036315.1 of Acanthosepion esculentum. Taxonomy (NCBI): domain Eukaryota; kingdom Metazoa; phylum Mollusca; class Cephalopoda; order Sepiida; family Sepiidae; genus Acanthosepion; species Acanthosepion esculentum. The sequence continues at coordinate 33,758,598 of OZ038503.1, read as the reverse complement.
TTAGAAGAAACCGGAAAACCAATCCTAAAAAAGGAACAAGGGATAAACTCTACACCTGTTCAAAATATGCATGGAAATAGATAGATAGATAGAGAGATTGCTAGAGAGATACATACATACATACATACATACATACATACATACATACATACATACAATGTAGGAGAAAATAGCTATAATTACATTTTCCAGACCAATACAAACTACTAAATAAACGATCAGAACTTCCCTAAAAATGCATGACATGAAAACAAATTTTTACTACGTTACTTACAAATCGAAAAATAAAAATAAACAAAAATTAAAAATATAAATTAAAAATAAGTTAAATGAACTTATCCAAATCAATAAATAAGTAAATAAATTAAGTAAATAATAAACAAGTTAACAAACCATGAACGCACACACAAACACAAGTAAACGTAATAACAACAACTAACAATAAAATAATCAGTAATAAATAAAAAAGTTAACAAACAACAATATAAATCACCAAAAAACTGCATCCAAATCCACAATTACTTCCAACCAATAGCCCCTAGAATAATTGCAAACATAACCGTTACTGCCAACCAAAATAACCGTTAGTACAATACAATATACTACACACAATGCATCACTGACTTGTACATATAAATAGCAAAAACAAAACAAATGTTTTGACGATTAAATATAAGCATAAAATACACTCTTGCCGGTGGGCGTTGACTTCAATGTCCACTTTTATATTTACATATAATTTATCGCTAATGTTGAGCCTTTTAACCATACCTTAAAACTATATTTTATCATATATATACAAATATATACAAATATATACAAATATATATATATATATATATATATATAAAGGGAGAGAGATGACCATATTCTTATAGCTGCATACAAGAGTGCATAAATTCTCAAAGCACGATCAAAAATAGATTTCCCCAAAATTCTGATATCTGATTATTTGGACAAATTTTAAAAAGTGGGTCGGGATAAAAATTTACACACACACATATAGTTTTCCTTTTGTCTTTATTCAGATATATATATGTGTCTGTATTTATATATATAATTAGGATATGTATGCATATATATATATATATAGTTTACCGTTTGTTTTTATTCATATTTATCTGTATATATATATATATATATATATATATATATATATATATATATATATATATATATATATATATACACATGTATCTCCTGAAAAATTTATATCGGTTGAGCTCTCTGGGGAAGGAAGTGTGGGTTTGTAAACAGTGACTATTACGGCTAATATAGCATGACTCTTCGGTAAAGCGAATTTCGATCCTAGCTAAAGGCAAAACGGATGTCTAGCCACACTGATGAGATGTGATACAGCGAAACAGTGTCTGTGGATGACTATATATATTTTTTTTTCTTAGTCTTAACATTGTAACGAGATATTGAAATTGATAGACACCATGTAATGTTCATTGGTATGGTAACAGAATATATATATGCGCATGTGACCGGGTGGTTAGAACGTTCGCATTGTGAGAATGAGACCCTAGTTCGAATTGCCAGGAGGGTTGACCCAAGCCTTGTGAGTGAAATTGTTTAGACGGAACCCTTAGGGGCCCGTCGATAGTTGTGCTAGCACGAAGTCACAAGTCATCGGGGCTTGAGCGTACTGGCCTTATGCAAATTGTTCATCACGCTAGATAACACGCTCTGCGCCAGAAACTGTAACTAAGGTCTGCTCAGCATAGTTGCAGTATAAACCACGAGAGGGCTCTGTGGGTGTGGAATAAACACAAATGCGCCTGAGCAAGCGTCTGCAATAGGGATTGGCTAGCCGTTCTCGTAGCCAGGTACCCAGCTATACTTTATATATATATATATATATATATATATATATATATATATATATAACGTGGACATTGAAGTCAACACCCCAACAAACTCAATACTTAAATCCATACAATCGAGGCACCAAGAAACAAAGCTCAACTGGACAATTCTCATGAAAATAGTTTTTAGAAAAGGCAGAGTACCAGACCCGATATTGCAGCCATATTCAGTGCTAGGACGAATGTTAGATTTATAAAATTGCAAGTTTCATTCTGACGAGAACAAAATGTCCGGCAGGACACAGTGAACCAAATTTCCAAGCGGAAGATATAGCAATTGATTCAATGTAGGTCAGTGGAAACCGTGATCCAAAGAATGTGCAAAATGTTCCTATTTTATCAAGTTTAATACTTAACGGGGTCAGCCGTGAGTTTCATCACTTCTCACTCGTCAGGACTTCCGACACTTTTGGACGGCAAGAAATTACTAATCCCAAAGTTGACATAAGTACTGAACATGTTTTTTCTTTCAGATTCTATAACTATTGCTCTAGACTAGTAGTGTTCAACGTTTTTGCAGTGAAAGAGAGAATCACCTACCTCGAAAAAGAGTTTTTTGTTTTGTGTAGGATATGCCGAAGAAAGATTAAAGAAAAAGTAGCTTGATAGATGAACGTGCGTTTCTGCCGGTGAGAAGTGAAGGTTGACCCCATTTTGTTGTTACTATGTCGCCTGTTGGACTGTTACGACGGACTCTCTTTGAACTTTGAATTGGTCCACAAGTGTTACGAACGAGAGACAAAAGGAACCTATTGCAGGCGTTAACTACTACAATAAGTTTACAGCTTTTTCTTCTACTACAAGCTATTACGGAATTTAACAGCATATCCCGCCCTTGATGTCCTACTGGTGTTTGTGCCTTTGTCGGAGTTAGCTCCTCCTCAGTTCCTTAATCCTTCAACAGGGGTCTCTCTCCCCTGGCTATTTTTACTTGCTTTCCCTTCGCCTCGATCTCTCTTTTCCACTTAGGCCTTGAGCCGCCACCTAGCGTGGAGGTGAGGTAAATCTCTCTAACACCAATATGTGACCTCTCACAGATACAGCGTTTCCCAAATTCTGGGAACACGCTAAGAACAATACACGTACGTACGAACACTCACTACAACACAAACACATAATTTCTCCACACATACACTATGTAACTGTCCATGTCTTTGTTTAACTTGTTATTAATATATATTTGTTTACATATGTATATCGGTCTTGTTTGTTTTCTTTGTCTTCTTTGGACTTAATTAAAGTCCAACATTCTCATGTAGCTCAACCGGCTAGCAGGAAATTTTAACCATCTAATATCTCTTCACATCTTCACCCCACGGTCCACTACACTTTTGATAAACATTTAAGGCCAGAACAGCATCGTTTGTGAAGGCTATAGGAATGTTAGAATGGTGTTCAGTATTCTGCATTGCTATACATAGATGTTCAATACATGACCTCCCAAAATTTGTAATGAAACTTATGCACACATTCCTCCACTTGACACAATCAGAAACCACTTCCTCAAAAGATGACAGAGGATTTGTAGCGAAAGAGAAATACCTACCTCAGAAAAAGAGTGTGTTTTGTGTGTGGTCTGCCGGAGGAGAATTAAAGAAAAAAGTAGTTAGCAAAAAAAAAAACTGCTACTTTAAATATCAGAGACGCTATACTAATTTTCTTTCCTCCCTCAATGATGTGGCCAATCAGGAAAATCACTCGGTGAATAAGAGCTGTTGGTTTTTGTTTACCAGGAAAATGACTTTTTGGAGCTTGGTGGACGAACGTACGTTTCTGCTGGTGAGAAATGAAGGTTAGATTTGTGATCCCATTTTGTCTTTACTACGTTGTTGGACTGTTACGATGGACTAGTTTACAGTTTTTTCTCTACAACAACAGTTTATTGCCCAGTGCACCCTTTTCCACCATAAATCAAAATGCCATTACTCACCGCCTTTCCAAGATTGTCCAACTCAAAAGGTGCATTCCAAATAATAAGCGTATATTATAAAAAATCTTCATTCTTTTCCATTATTAGTGCATTTTCATGGATTATTTTTATAGAGGAGTTTTACAAATTTAGTAACAATAGAAAATGTTGATGTATTTTTAGAATTGAATACATTTACAGCAATTTGTTGTAATTCGTAACTACTAGGTTGGTGCAAAAATAATGTCGTTTTCTCACATGAAGTTGAACGTCAAAAAACGACATTATTTTTGCACCAACCTAATAATTCTTAAATAAACTGAAGCATACTTCAATAAACAAAATATTCAATAGAATGCCAGGGTATTTGTTATGAAATAAGGCAGGCGTGTCTTGAGGTTGGGTGGAAACACTTAAAAGATTGTTTCCTTAAAAATTGCGGGTGGAAGAGGCAGAGATGGGAAAGAGACGAGCAGAGACAAAATAAAACTGAGTCATGACTATTGACAACATGGTGGGTGTGGCACACAACTTCTGGGACAAAATGCAGCCAGGGAACATCTTCACAAGACACCAAAATAAATCAACTGAAACATGATTCAGTAAATAAAATGTTCAATATAATGGCAGAGAATTTCAATGGATTTATTCTGATAAAGATTACAGTCAATGAGAAACTTGTGAAAGATAAAATATTTGTCCCTCCCCACTGAAACCATGAAATTCCTCGATGGGGAAGAGTAATCCCCAACCACCTGGTTGAAAAGCCCTGCTCTAGACAACTATCGAACACATTATTTGCAGAAATTCTGTTTACATTCATAGACATTAAATTATATCATTTTATGTTTATCATTAGTAGCATTAATATAGCATATTTTATGTCATCATATAATTATACATGCTACTAATGATATACGTAATATATATATATATATATATATATATATATATATATATATATATATATATATATATATATATATATATATATACATATATATATATATATATATCTCTTAATTTGAAATAGATATGTGGAGACTGACATAGATAGATATGAACCGACTGAGATAGATAGATAGATAGATAGATATGAACCGACTGAGATAGATAGATAGATAGATAGATAGATAGATAGATAGATATGAATCGACTGAGATAGATAGATAGATAGATAGATAGATAGATAGATAGATAGATAGATAGATATGAACCGACTGAAATAGATAGATAGATAGATAGATAGATAGATAGATAGATAGATAGATAGATAGATAGATAGATATGAACCGACTGAGATAGATAGATAGATAGATAGATAGATATGAACCGACTGAGATAGATAGATAGATAGATAGATAGATAGATAGATAGATAGATAGATAGATAGATAGATAGATAGATATGAACCGACTGAGATAGATAGATAGATATGAACCGACTGAGATATAGATAGATAGATAGATAGATAGATAGATAGATAGATAGATAGATAGATTAGATAGATAGATAGATATGAAGAGACTGATATAGATATATAGGAACAAACTTAGATAGATAGATAGATATGAAGAGACTGATATAGATATATAGGAACAAACTTAGATAGATAGATAGATAGATAGATAGATAGATAGATAGATAGATAGATAGATAGATAGATAGATAGATATGAAGAGACTGATATAGATATATAGGAACAAACTTAGATAGATAGATATGAAGAGACTGATATAGATATATAGGAACAAACTTAGATAGATAGATAGATAGATAGATAGATAGATAGATAGATAGATAGATAATGATTTTAACACAAAAATGGCAAATGCCTACTGTAGGAATGCAAACCTTAAACCTATTACTCATTTCCTCTGAACGAAATAAAAAAACAGTAAATGTGATCCTCAACAAATACGTGACACCTACGAAATGCATTTGTTAAAATACTTAATGGTGTGGAATGATTTGATGAGTATTACAGCCTTGAGTGTCCATTACAGTCAAGTCAGACTGAAAGACGATGCAAATTGCACAGGTGTAAAAAAAAAAAAGCCCAAATTCTCGTCCATATTTCCTTCAGCTGACAGGTGTTTATTGCTGTTAAATGTACCTATTCCTCCTTTCTCTGCAAATATTCATAGAATTTTGGGTATGCGGTGCATTTGATTGATCGATTCGTTTTTACGGCTTACCAACCAATGGCAGGTTATTTAAAGCCATGATACACACACACGCACACACACACACACACACACACACATATATATATATATATATATATATATATATATATATATATATATATATATATATATATATAATATGAAAGGCTAAAACACTAATATTCCATGGTTATAATTTATTACATTGGAATCGTAATCACGATCCAATTCATCAGACCTACAAATTCGTTACGATTCCAATGTAATAAATCATAACCATGGAATATTAGTGTTTGAGCCTTTTATATTATATTCTTACTCTGTCCTGGACATTGATTTCTACCTGGATTCTATTCTCTTGGGAATTTATACATACATATATATATATATATATATATATATATATATATATTGACAACTAATATTATCCATCTATCTATCTATCTATATATATATATATATATATATATATATATATATATATATGCAACACAGCATAGCGAGATTTCGGGAGCGCCATTGGAAACTACTACACCTCAGTTGCTGTCTGGCCATTGACGCACGGGGTGCTTAGTAATGTCTTCAGAATACGACCGTCGAGCTGCTGTTGTGAAGAGTCCACGCGCCGGCCACAGAGCCAAGGAAATCATTGAATGGTTTAAAAAGCATAAAATCATGATCTACGACCTTGCAAAAACATATGGGCTTTCAGGGGACAAGGAAAATTTCAGGCCAGAACGCAATAATAATAAGACGCCCTTTGGTGACACCAGGACGTCCAAGCTCAACGCCGATATTGTCGAGGTTCTCAGGGAGTACCTCACCAAATGCATAAGGAAAATTGCCATGGAAAAGGGCACCAGCAAGAGAACAATCTGGTTTATTCTCAAGAACGACTTGAATTATAAAGTTTATGTGCTCATGAAGCGCGACTTGTTTACTGAACTACTGGCTCTCCTCGTCGCTAGACTACAACCCTTTCGACTATTTTGTGTGAAACGTATTGATTGATCACCGGCAGGCCCTACAACACCAACGAGGCTCACAAGGCAGCCATCAGGGACGCCATTGCCAAAATGGACAGGGACGCAGTCACTTATGCATGCTCCAGCTTCTAGTCCCGCCTGGAGAAAGTGGTGACCGCCTATGGTGGCCATATCGAGTGATTTTTGTACCTCGTATATATGCCTAAATGTGTATAAAGTTTCATTGAAATATATTCATTTATTATATAAAAAGCGCTGCTTTCATTATCCATTAGTTTTTCTGGATTTATCTACGCCACACTATATATATATATATATATATATATATATATATATATATATATATATGTGTGTGTGTGTGTGTGTGTGTGTGTGTGTGTGTGTATAGGTAGGTAGTAATCCGTTGGCATAATCCAAGCGAGTCCTATTAATACAATATAGAATTTTAAATATTAAATATTAAATGTTAAAACTGACTCACAAAGAGTGCTCAATGTTTATTTTCAATGAAAAGAGCAAAATTTTTCATATAACTGGAATTAAGATACCATTAGTTAATAACAATTTTTGCCCGCGAATTTTAAATTCAAAATTCGCAGGATTTATCAAACTGTTTATAAACAGTTTGATAAATCCTGCGAATTTTGAATTTAAAATTCGCGGGTGAAAATGGTCATTAACTAATGGTATCTTAATTCCAATTTTCACAAATATATATATATATATATGTGTGTGTGTGTGTGTGTGTGTGTGTGTGTGTGTGTGTGTGTGTTTGATCACGCACACTGGATCAGGGTGGGGGCGCAGGTTCGATCTCTACCGCGGAGCACATTTTCTTAAATAAGTTTCTAGAATGCCCAGGGTGATAGATGTATTAGACACAGCTTAATAAATAAATAAAAATAGGGCGTCTATTTCAGATAGGATGTATCTACTTTAATAACGTTTCAAGCCTAAAAGAAATGTCGGGTGATAGCTAAATCCATTAATTATTTCTAAAATGCTTTGTTTACAATTCTGATACGAAACTGAGCAGATATGAAGCCTTCGAGAAAATCATAATCCTGGTGAAGGGGGATGTGCTTTCCTTAAAAGGGGAAGATCGAACCTCACTTGCTGCTGTGTTCCCCGTGGCTGAGCGGTAAAATCAGGATCTAACGGTGGTTTCCCCCCACAAAAGTAGACGCGTATTCGCTCGCTATCGCGTCATGCATTTTCTTTATACCAGATGTGATCTGTCCGAAGACAGAGACACAACTAAGAGATGAAATGTAGTTTATCCGCTCGAGGGCAGATACTACACTTTGATCCCAAACAAAAAAAAGAACGAGAAAAGATTGTATTTTTCAGCGCGCCCACGTCGCTACCAAATGTGACACAAGGTCAAAGTTTAGAGTGGCTTTACAGATAATACCGAGGAATAATTATACATAAAATAAATAAACCCGCCCCTGTGGCCTGGGCTTAGAATTATTTAAACGTCCTCGATCTCGGAAAGGCAAAAAGGTCAAGAAGAGATTTTTCCAGAGCCACGCGACGTCCACCGAGTAAGGCAATCGCCAAAAAAACAGCTACCATAAATCAAATCACATCGTTTGCCGAATTATTTTTTATGAAGAGTATTGTTCGCAAAACGGTTATTTCGTAAGAAAGAAAGAAAGAAAGAAAGAAAGAAAGTGTTTAACATCTCCTCCCAATACCTCATAAATAATGGACTGTTCCATTTTAAAAGAAATAAGAGACGATAGAAGTGTTTAATGTCTCTTCCAGTAAAATGGAAAAGTTGTCTATTTCGAATCTTTTCATTTGTACCCACTTCTTAAAATAACGACCAGCGTTATAATTGTTATTGCAATATTTTGTTAAAGTTGTTAAGTTCAAATACTTAGATGTGATAGGGGAAATTCACCGGATATTTTATTGTCGTGGAACTCGCTATGGGCTTATTCAATAATTAACGGAAGAATTAAAATTCATCAGGATATTAAAATAGAAAAACAATGAAATTTTCACGGGTTAAAACTGGTTAATGCACTTATTTTTAATCTTATATTTTTCTCTTCTCAAGATCCAAAGTGGGAAGACCTACCTGCCTTTAAAATCAGTTTTGTTTTTTATCCAAGCTTTTATGTTGGCTCAAACCAGTGGTTCCCATACGGTACGGCGCGCCTCATAGGTGCGGCGGCACAGGATAGAAGGTGAGGCGGAATTATTGAAAGGCAAACAAAGATTTAGAAACGGTTTTAAAAAATTCATATGCCAAAAATAAATATGATTTGAAAATTTAAAATATTATTATGGATTACTTGTAATTGCATGCATGAGTCCCAGTATAAATAGTTATAAATAATTATTGGCTGATTTTATCATTGTGATATTTTTGCATTATATCAAGTATTTAGAATATATTAACGAGGCTCCGCAAATTGGAGGAGAGAGTTATCAATGATAATGTTCTGATTTCAAATCCGCAGTTATCTCCCTTTAACTCTCTCTCTCCCCCCTCTCCCCCTCTCTCTCTCTCAATTATTTTTAAATGTATTTTTTATCACATAAAATTTGAGGCGTGAGCAAATTTTAATTCTGAAAACGTGGTCAGAATAAAAAGCTTGAGAACCACTGGTTTAAACCATAACCATTCAAACCAGTGCTGATTAAACAACTACCTCACTCACTAGGCACACTCTTGAATAGGGTCTATTTTCTGACCTGACACGAATAATATAATGCTTTTTACTAAGTTACCAAGTTCGTGTGCACTTATCGTGGGAATTACCCACCGACGATGACAGGTGTGATTAATCTTGGTAATTTTGGAACTGGGGCCTTGTAGATACAGATTCAGGAGATTTATTAGGTCCTTTTAATGGCATTTTTAAAAGGAAAGGTTGTTATTGATATTTATACCAAGGGGTCATCGCAGACAGACTAGTGTTTGTTTGGAAGTATTAAAAAAAAATGGGGACCTCCATTTTGGTTCCAGGCTGCAAAGTCTGCTGAACAAATCAGTGATACCGACGGATGACTCACGAACTGCCAAACAGAACAGGGACATTTATAACGGTGATGTATCCCGCAATGGAAGTTGTATAAATTATGGAGGTAATTTTATGGTACGTCAATTCTCATATCACAGTTATGGGATGACACGTGATCCTCACAGGATTTAATTATATTCACAAAGTATTGGGAAACCGCGGAAATTTGTTTTCGTAACAAGGACTCGTTTTTTTTCTTCTTTTGAATATTTATTTAAATTTTTTAAATATATCAATTACTTTCATCTTATATATATATATGTGTGTGTGTGTGTGTGTGTGTGTGTGTGTGTGTGTGTGTGTGTGTGTGTGTGTTTATTCAGTTATATGAATATGGGTTTGTAACCCTGATGGTTTGGTTGGTTTTGAACTTTTAAAACTCTTTATTTTGCAATCAACGCCATCACTTTACAAGATACCAGAAGTGTTGAAACAAAATGGCTATTTTTGTAGTTATGCTATAACATACTTATGATATAAATTTTTAATATATATATATATATATATATATATATATATATATATATATATATATATATATATATATATATATATATATATATATATATATATAATATTTATTTATTTATTATTAATGCATCAATTTCTTATATCCTATACTATTTCTTTTTTATAACCTCCGGTGGAGGCACGATAAGGAGATCTGAGTTCGAATTCCAGTCGAGTTTAATGCCTTAACTTATGTGCCAATACCCTTAGAAAAGGTTAAGAATTCATCTCTTCCCCACCTTCCCAGTTGTCGGTAAATAGCTGGACAGACGGTGCCAACCAGCATAGGCGAAGGAAAACTCTGAATTCAAACCACCAAAGGTCGTGTAGGCCCTGACTAGAAGAAAGTTAAGAAGAGCAGAAGGTAACTTCAAAAACAAATCCATCTCCCTTCTCATCTTTTCTTCTTCTGAATATTTATTTAAACTTTATATATATATATATATATATATATATATATATATATATATATATATATATATATATATATATATATGAAGCTTGGGCTCGTCCGGGATTTGAAGCGAAAATAATCCCTAGACCAACGAGCCAAACCTTTCGAATCCACTACATTCACTTACGTGCTAATACCCTTGGGAAAGGTATTAATCCTCTTCTTCTCCCTCCAGGTATGGGTAAATAGCAGGATAGACTGAGTTCTATAGCCTTGGATGGCAACCGGTCTAGGAGAAGGACAATTTATGTATTCACAACCTGCTGAGGGTTGTTTGGGGACCTTGTGGCAAGTAGTGCATCAGGTCTCTGTATTCGACCCTTCAAAAAGTGTAGTTGGATCTGCACAAAGCCTTCACCACTATAATCAAATCATATGTGCTGGTGTCTGGGATGTCGGTTCCTAGGACATGAGTTGCTGACCCTCATACGTCGAATACAACGGGAGAGTCCAAGATATATATATATATTCGAATGCGTGGAAGTGATATGGCCTGTCCTAGCTGGACTAAAGAATGGAGAACCTCTGAGCATTTGCCATGGAAATAGCGAGAAAGTAGCGATAAGTTCGTTACGTTTCGTCTGTGTGAATGAGTGTGCAGAGCGGAGAATTCATCTTCCCCCAAAAAACTCGAAAATAACTTTGAACCCTGATGTTCACCTAATATACGACTAGAGCCACTCAAGGCAGACGTCGACAAACAATAATGTGGTATGTGTAGAAATCTATAATTAATATCGTAACTTCTTTTTTCTTCCGTTTTCTTTTTCTTCTTTTTCTTCTTCTAGCCATTACCATCGTCTTACTTACTTTCTTTCTTCTTCTTCCTCTTCTTCTTCTTCCCATTACCATCGTTACACGTTCTTCTTCTTTTCTTATTATTCCTCTTCTTCTTCTTCATGCTTTTAACATCGTTTTACTTTCTTCTTTTTCTTATTCATTTTTCTTCATCTTCTTGTCATTACCATTGGGCTACGTTCTTCTTTTTTTCTTTCCCCTTCTTCCTCTTCTTCTTGCTATTGCCATAGTTTTACTTTCTTCTTCATTTTCTCCTTTTTTTCTTCTTCCTGCAATTATCATCGTTTTACGTTCTTCTTTTCTCTTTTTCTTCTTTTACTTCTTGCTATTACCATCGTTTTATTTTCTTATTATTTTCTTTTTCTTCTTCTTCTTCTTCTTCTTCTTCTTCTTCTTCTTCTTCTTCTTCTTCTTCTTCTTCTTCTTCTTGCCATTACAATCGTTTTACTTTCTTCTTTTTTCTTTCTTCTTCTTATTCTTCTTATTGCCTTTACCATCTTTTTACTTTCTTATTCTTTTTCCTTCCTCTTTCTTCTTTCTTCCTCTTCTTGCCATTACAATCGTTTTACTTTCTTCTTCTTTCTTTTCTCATAATGTTTATTTTATAAGGGTTTTCATGCCAATTTTATATTTAATACTGGAGTTTACGCTCGGCTTTAATCGGTTAATATTTTAGAATTGTATTTATAGAAAGTATAACTTTAAAACTTTTTGTACTAGTTTCGTTAAGAATTTGCAAAATTAAATAATTTCTTGTCGAGCACGGGGACATTGCTCAAGGAAATAAGCATGGCAAAGAGCAAAACCTTAAACAGGATATGAACAATTCCCCTCTGCGTATTTTTTGTCAAATCCTCTCCACTTCACCTACACACTCAAATCAAATATATTAATAAAGAATGGAATTTTCCGTAGTGTTCATTGTCCTGAGTGCTTGCATCTAATTATCAAACCATTTTCAAGGGGATTTTTTTTCTTTTTTTAAAAAAATTCGTACGAACAATGACTGTTATTATATCTGTATTGTTTCTGATATTCTGTTGGGTGAGAGTAGCAGTAATGTCTGCCTGAGGCAAGTAGTTCGGCTACGTTCGAAAAAAAAGTGCTTTTTAAGTACGGTTTGGTGCTTTTTATTAGGAGTGCTTCTAATATCTTGAAACGTTTTTACAACTGGATATTCTCAATATGTATATGTTAACTACAAAGTTGCGATCAAATATAGATCGAATATGCATCGGAACAGGACTGTACATAAGTTACATTTATTTATTTATTCCTAATTGGCCCTAAAAAGGTAATGGTAAAAAACAAAGGACATAAAATACAGTTAAATTCGTAAAGCAAATATTCAACACGACTAATGTTGACCGTAACGCATATCTGTCTCTCATAATTTTTACTTAACTAACGTTCTTTTTTTCTTTCCCAAAACAAATATAATTTCAACTTGGGTGGGTGGGTCATCGTTATTTCGCACATTTCCTCTCAAGTGTTACACAGAAAAAAGATTGTACTTGGATTAAACGAAAATTACTTACAATATAATACATATTACTTATAATACATTCCTATGGCATATACACTATTATACATATATATATATATATATATGTGTGTGTGTGTGTGTGTGTGTGTGTGTGTGTGTGTGTGTGTGTGTGTGTGTTATCCATCCTGGGAGATGATGTTACGTCCTTTTAAGGGACGGAGTATGCATGAGTGAAATAATGTAGGAGAGTCAAGGGCCGAACAGGTCAACACTCGTCCTTACAACATCCCTCACCAGGATTCACCGACAAGGTGAGGCCCAGGACAGCTGGTAGAAGATCATATAGTCTGCATTCCTAAACCAAGAAATTCCCTTTCCGCGTTTCAAATTAAGTGTACGCCCAACCGGTTTAAATTTAAAGTTTCCTTCGCTCATATATATATATATATATATATATATATATGTGTGTGTGTGTGTGTGTGTGTGTGTGTGTGTGTGTGTGTGTGTGTGTGTGTGTGTGGAAAGGAACTGTATGCGTAGATCATAGTACTTTCAATGCGACACGCTCTGGGAGAAATATTTGTAAATAATAACTGAGTTGAAATTTGTCAAATTTAAATTTTTCTATATATAAACTTCTATGTCACTCCCTCTAAATTAGCAATACATTGACCGATCGAAACTAAATTTTGACGAGAACTGCAAACAGGTAAGAAGGTACAAAGTACACTATTAATTTTTTCTATATAACTGACTAAACTAGTTGAAACCAGTTGGTAACTTCATACATCATTTTTTGCATGCTCAAGAGTAAGAAATCCTAATAATTTATTCTTCGCTGTTAAAAAGGAAAAAAATAATTTTCTTAAAAAATATTGTTTATTATGAAGTCCTATAAAATTTAATGAAATTAAAGAAATTATTAAATCTCGATGTAGGGTTTTATTTAAAGTATTTTCCAGACAAATCAGATTATTCAAATTCCATCGATTGGTTTGCGAAATTAAACGAAACGTAGAGTTTGTAAATCTCGACAAAAATCTTTAGAGATAACTTCAACAATATTGTCAGGTCGTTTTATTAATGTTACTGGTGCTATGTAACCCTATGAGGAGTTCAACATTTGTTGCCCCCAAAATTTCTAGTTTTAAAAAACCCATACTGTTAAAGAATGAAATATCCAGCGTTCATATGACTAACGAGAATCAGGTTCTGCCTGTCCAATATAAGATTTGGTCGAAGTAAAATCCTTTTTTCTGATGAAGCTCTTTGATCAGCGAAACATGTCAGAATACGAGTTTTCCAAATTATCGTATATTTACCATTCCCTCTAAATACCATCCAAAATTAAATCACCCCACATACATACTCTGGCTTCCATCTTCAAAGTCCATTCAAGAATCATCAAGAGAACGGTGAATAAGTTTAGAAAGTGGGGACAGTAGAGAGGAAATCTGGATCAGGAGGTCACAACGGGAAGAAGGATCATCATTTCAACTTAGAGGTAAATACATTATGTTCAAAGTAAAGTTCAATAGTGTTATAAAAACCCCGGAGTATTCCAGTAAGATATCTTTAATCATTTCTAAGACAGAATGATTCAAAGCTTAATCTAACAATTGGACAATTTTTTTTGTTACACAATTTGGACAATTTTGCTGTTTTACACCCCATTTATGTTCCTGTGTGTACACGCACAGACACATACACACACACACACACACACACATATATATATATATATATGTGCGTGTGTGTGTGTGTGTGTGTGCGCGTGTGTGTGTTTTGTGTGTGTGTGTGTGTTTCTATGTATATGTGTGAGAGAGAGACATTTAATTTGCGATAGGAATCCGACGGTAGTATATATATATATATATATCTATATATATATATATATATATATATATATATATATATATATATATATATATATATATATGCGGTACATTGTGAAAAGTGCTCAATATCTGTGATAGAGCTAACATATTCAGTTGTATGGATATTAGTTTGTAATCTGGCTTTCACGCTTTTGCGATCATCAGACAAACTGGTTTATCTTTTTAAAAAGATATCCACCTTTTAAAAAGTAAAACAATTTGTCTCATGATCGCAAAAACGTTAAACCCAGGGTTACAAATTAATATCCATACAACTGAATTTATATATATATATATATATATATATATATATATATATATATATATATGAAGAAATATAGTCTTAAAGTGTGCTATATTTATGGGATAAATAAAGTGCTCAATATCAGCGATAAAGCGTGTGTAAATATAAAAGTGAACATAGAAGTCAACACTTAGAGGCGACAGTCTGTTTCATGCTAGATGCAATCGTCAGGCCACTTTTAAACTTTTCGTTCCACTCATATTCACTTCTTCGGCCTGACGATTGCATCTAGCATGAAACAGACTGTCGCCTCTAAGTGCTGACTTCTATGTTCACTTTTATTTATATATATATATATATATATATATATATACATACATACATACATATATATATATATATATATATATATATATATATATATATATATATATATATATATATATATCCCAAGCCGTTATCCATTACACCGCTCGCATATCCAAGCTTATAGAACCTGGTATTCTCAAGTGGTAACCCAAATAGGTATTGAACATGTTTAACGTTGCTTAACTTCGGTGATCGTACGAGAAACGGTGTTTCAACTTGATATAACCGCAAGCACTGTATTCGAGTATGACCATCATCATGCAATGCCTGTGCATGAAATGTTTCGAGTGGAGGAAGATGTTGCAATGGGCCAGTCCCATTCTCTAACCAAGAAGAGCAGCTATCCAAAAAGAAGAACTAATCAACATCATTGGGTCTAACGAGGATAAACCAAAAATTAACCACACATATCTTTAGGTTTGTCACACTGATTCTGCTCATTGGTACTATTGTGGTCACGTGATTGAAGTTTGAGCTGGATCATACCAGTTTTCTTGCTGCTATTACAGTGTAAACATAACCGCACCGTTAGCAGTGTGTACCAAGGAGGAATAAACAGTAATGACCAGATTCCTGTGCTCGGGATGTGTGTCAGGGCTTGAAATTTATCGATGGCTTTTAACGCAATACAGTGACAGTGCACTACCACGAAGAAGTGAGTATGAGTGGATCGAAAAGTTTAAAAGTGGCCGGACAGATTGACGCTCGAAGAAGGAGCAGAACGCCATCAACCTGCACCACTGACAAAAGATGATTCAGCAAGTTCGAGAGACGGTAATGGCGAACCGGAGAGTTGTTACCGATGAGGTAGCATGTTCTCGGCAGATTCGGGTCGCTGTCTTTTGTTCCTCCTTGGTGCACACTGCTAGCAGAGGGGCCATGTTTTCACTGTAACAGCAGCAAGAAAATTGGCGCGATCGACCTCAAACTGCGATCATGTCACGACAATGGTACCAACTATAAGAACGCATGAGCAGAAGGTAGTGTGGCAGAACTAAAGGTATGTTATGGTGAAAGTGCGGATAATTTTTGACTTACGTACATCAGAGTTTTCCATTTCCGGCAGCCTAATAACATATAACATATCTGTTTATATTGCAGACTTTAACATATAACATATGTGTGTTATTGCAGTCTTATATCTCTTAACATATCTGCCTTGTAACATATCTATTAACATATCTACCTTATTATAGCCTTATAACTTATTTGCCTTATTGCAACCTCATAACATATCTTATAACATATTTGCCTTACTACAGTTTTATAACATATAACATATCTGTCTTATTGCACCCTTATGACATCTGACTTATTGAAGCTTTATAACATAACTTATATCTGACTTATTGCTGCCTTATATAACATATTTGCCTTACTACAGTTTTATAACATAAACATATCTGCCTTATAATATATCTTATAACATATCTGCCTTACTGTAGCCTTATAACATATAATATATTTTCCTTATTGCAGCCTTATAACATATAACATATCTGCCTTATTGCAACCTTATGACATATAACATATTTGCCTTACTACAGTTTTATAACATAAACATATCTGCCTTATAATATATCTTATAACATATCTGCCTTACTGTAGCCTTATAACATATAATATATTTTCCTTATTGTAGCCTTATAACATATAACATATCTGCCTTATTGCAACCTTATGACATATAACATATTTGCCTTACTACAGTTTTATAACATAAACATATCTGCCTTATAATATATCTTATAACATATCTCCCTTACTTTAGCCTTATAACATATAATATATTTGCCTTATTGCAGCCTTATAACATATCTGCCTTATTGCAACTTTATAACATATAACATATTTACCTTACTACAGTTTTATAACATATAATATATCTGCCTTATTACAACCTTATGACATATAACATATTTGCCTTACTACAGTTTTATAACATAAACATATCTGCCTTATAATATATCTTATAACATATCTGCCTTACTGTAGCCTTATAACATATAATATATTTGCCTTATTGCAGCCTTATAACATATAACATATCTGCCTTATTGCAACTTTATAACATATAACATATTTGCCTTACTACAGTTTTATAACATATAACATATCTGCCTTATTGTAACCTTATGACATATAACATATTTGCCTTACTACAGTTTTATAATATATAACATATCTGCCTTATAACATATCTTATAACATATCTGCCTTACTGTAGCCTTATAACATATAATATATTTGCCTTATTGCAGCCTTATAACATATCTCATAACTTATTACTAAGGAGTCCAACATCCCTAGTGGGCTTATAAATCGCGTGGATGCCAAACCAGATATTTTCTACACCTCTGCGGCTGTGCCAGTTCACATGTTGATCCCAAGCAAGGATTCATCTGCCATTTTGCAGTCATTGCTTTTAATTGAGCTGAGTGGCTAACCACCCTCTTCACCAGAAAAGCCTGGTTGGAGAACAATGAAGCAGGTAATATTGGGTTACATAGTACCAGTAGCACTCATGCAGTGACCCTACAATATATTCTTTTTCTATGTAGCGTGTGCCTTCAGGACATAGGCGGTCATGGCACTCTACAACTTTCTATCTCTTAGCATTTTTCTTCTATGATAAGTCCCCTGTCCTCCAGTTCTGCTATCCATTCACACAAATTCGTCACGTAAGTGACTCGCTGTTTAACCCTGTCTCTCTTGCCTTCAATATGCCCCCAGAGGGTTAAGTTTTCGATGGCTTCATTATGTGTCCAAGGAATGCTGCTTAAAGAAACAATAAGCTGAAAGAGTCATGAGTTCTCGAGATGTTTATATCATTAAAAAACGAAAATAATTTCGATATATTCCAATAATTGGGTGACAATTTGTGATCGACAAATATCGTAAATTGCGGCCTTATAACATATAGCATATCTACTTTAGTGCAGCCTTATACCATATAACATATATCTGACATATTGCGGCCTTATGATGTATCTTATAAAATATCAGACTTATTTTAGCCTTATGACATATAAAATATCTGACTTATTGAAGCTTTATAACATAACATATATCTGACATATTGCGGCCTTATGATGTATCTTATAAAATATCAGACTTATTTCAGCCTTATGACATATAAAATATCTGACTTATTGAAGCTTTATAACATAACATATATCTGACATATTGCAGCTTTATGATGTATCTTATAAAATATCAGACTTATTTCAGCCTTATGACATATAAAATATCTGACTTATTGAAAGCTTTATAACATAACTTATATCTGACATATTGCGGCCTTATGATGTATCTTATAAAATATCAGACTTATTTCAGCCTTATGACATATAAAATATCTGACTTATAACATAACTTATATTTGACTTATTGCTGCCTTATATAACATATCTGCATTATTACAGCCTTATAACATACACGCGACATTACAGTCTTATATAACATCTCTGCCTTATAGCAATCTTTATAACATATTTATTAATGTATCTGCCTTATTTCAGCCTTATAACATATAGCATATCTGCTTTATAACATATAACATATTTGCCTTATTTTGCTTTATGTCATATCTTTTAACATACTTGCTTTATTGCTGCCTGATAACATATCTTATAAGACATCGCCCTTATTGCAACCTTATAACATATATTAAAACATATCTGCCTTATTGCCGCCTTATAACATAAATTATAATATATTTGCCTTATTGCAGCATTATAATATATCTTATAACATGCCTTCGATAAAGTTCAAATGGAGTTGGTGTGAGATAATTAATTCCAGCGTAATGTCATAACAATAATGCTTGCAATTTTACCTTTCATTACCCCTTTTCTAATGTGCTTAGTCTATATAACACTCACCAAACTCCAAATAGGTCTTGAGAACTGTAAAATCTGGTAGCACCTCTTCGTATCAAGGTCTTCTATTATTATAAATAGCGAGATTGTATTTTAAGGCTTACAGACATATCACATTGAAACACCGGTTCTCGTACGATCACTGAAGTTAAGCAACATCGACCCGGATCTGTTTTGGTTTGGTTTGTTTTACGGCATATCAACCTCAATGGGTTATTTAATACCGACAAGATTTTTATTGCTGGTAACAATTTTTCCAAAAAAGTATTGCTGGTATTATACCTATTTTTATACTTTCATAGTGTTTTGAACCCTTTTGCCGACAAGATTTTTATTGGTGATAATATTTTTTATCTATCTATCTATCTATCTATCTCAGTATATGTTGGTTTGTTGTGTTTTGTTTTACGGCGACCTGTGATTTCAGAAGCACCTCATATCGAGATCTTATATTAGTATACTAGCTTAAAAGTCGCACTGTGTGCGGACATTTAAGCTAACTGGTAGGGAGGGCGAACTGGCCACGTCCAAATCTAAAAGGACCTCTACTCCAGCTTAGAAGACAGTAATGATAATTTTGAAGAAATATCTTTGAATTCCTCAATTTACTCGATGGAACTTCAAAACCTCACTTTAAATATGATTCGGACTATCAACCCAGTTCCAGGCAAAAGACCTATTTGGGCTGAAATTCCAATCCATGCCGAAATTTGAGTTCTTCCAATCACAAACTGTGGAACTTCAGTTGTGTTGAATTCTTCAAATCACAAACCCTGCGGAACTTCGAAATCTCACGTCACGAAACCTCACACTTTAACTCCTTTAAGTCCTTGGCGTTTTGTAGAAATAAAATTGATTTCCTCAATTCAGAAAGTTTTGGAGATATTTAAAACTGAATTTAAAACAAAAAATTTAAATTCACAGAAATATTGTGTGGCTCAATATAAATTTTTAAAAACTTTTAAAATCACTAATTTGTTTCAGTTACTTTTAAATTTGAATTTTTAACTGTTTCCTCCTCATCCAGACACAAATCCCAATGCTGGATGCTCAAGCACAAGATGAAGGGCAGATTTAAATCCCGAAATCATCCTGACGCCAAAAAGATATAATATGTCTATGTAGAGCAAATGTGGCCAGAGTTAGAGGGGTTTTCGGCCACACGGACGGACAGACAGAATTTGCCATTTATTTTATTAGAAAAGAGATAGATAGAAATATGAAAGAAACGATAGATAGAAAGAAAGAATTTTAATTTTTAACGGTTCCTTCCTCATCCGGATACAGATTTCAATGCTGGATGTTCAAGCCCTAAAAGAAGGGCAGATGTTCAGTTCCGGGATCATCCTGATTCCAAAAAGGTATAATATGTCTATGTAGAGCAAGTGTGGCCCGAGTTAGAAGGTTTTCAGCCACACGGACACGGACAGACTTAATTTGCCGCTTATTTATTTAGAAGTAGCGAGTTTGTGTCGGAGTCTATATAACACTCATCATGCTACAGATAGGTCTTGCGACCTGTGAGTCCAAAAGCACATCCTCATATCGAGGTCTTCCGTTAGCATAAGTAGCGAGATTATACCCATCGCTGGCTTGCCGGGCCTGTTGCGTAGTTTACAGCACCTAGTGTTCCTCAGTGATCACCCGTCTGAGCAATGAGCAGGCTCAATATTGCTTAACTTCGGTGATCGTACGAGAACCGGTGTTTCAACGTGATACGGCAGTAAGTAGTATATATAACTAAATGCAAAATTCATGATTCAGCACGGCCATGAATTGATACGCAGAATTAGCTGAGATCCTGCAATGTTTTCTTTTCTTATTTATTTTTATTGCTAACCATCTGTAGTAAGAGGAAAAAGCGGCAAAGATATCGCCAATTCTTTTGATCTCAGCATGTAAGATAATTTACCCAGGCAGACAGGAAGGCTGACCCCTAAAATATGGGGTTCATATTTTGGGGGTTCGATTTAGCATAAAGACAGGCACAACCTGCTTTATCGCCATGAAAACTAATGTTCGAATTTGGCTAATGGGATAAACAGTACATGCTACCTAAGGGGTTATAAAGCACTGTAGGGTGAGGTTATAAAGCACTGTAGGGTGAGGTTCTTTGATAGGGTTAGGGGATACACGACCCCCTTCCCACACACACACACAAAATAAAATCATGGTAAACTCAAAGGAAATATCTATTTATCTCAATCTTTTCGTGTTTGTTTTAATTTTACCTTAATATTTTTTTCTATTAATTAGGATTACTTGCCGGAGAGACACGATTAGAAATGCAATTTCTCTAGACCGTTAAGTTCAGTCTTTAATAGATGCCCTATTTTTTACCTCTTCTCTCTCTCTCTTTCTCTCTCTCTCTTTCTCTCTCTCTCTCTCTCTCTCACACACACACACACACACTTTCTCTCTGACTCTTGCTGACACTCTCACACTCGCTTTCTCTTTCTCCCTTTTTCTCTCTCTCTCTCTCTCTTTTCTCTCTCTCTTGCTCTCGTTCTCTCTCTCTCTCTTGCTATCACTCTCACTTTCTCTCATTCTCTCTCACATTCTCACTCTCGTTCTCTCTATCTTTCTCTCACTCTCACCTTCTCTCTCTCTATTTCTGTCAAATACTGTCACAGCGCAAGTGGTTATAGCCCTCCACAGTTTCCATTTAATTTTCTCCTTCCAGCAATATCTGCGTCTTTACGAACCCTTTCATTTTCTGGTACTTATTCCGCTATCATCTGGCTTTATTCTGATTCTCTAGCATTTGATGTGTCCTGTGGGTGTTAAATTCTCCAAGTCTTCTTTCCTCAGTATGCATTTCCGACATTTCAGGTTTTTTTCCCCGTTGCTGAGAGCAGTTTTTGTAGCTCCCATTCTCCCTAAAACTTGTTCTCTCCCTTTCATTGACTTCAAATTAGTTCCAGCAAACGTCGGAACACCGGAACTAACCAAACACAGGTCCATAAACAGATTAAACAGGACAATTCTTCATGACGACTCTAGTAACGTTAAAAGAAAAAACAAAATTGAACTTTGGTAAATTTACCAATTGTATAAAATAACTTTATCGGAAGTTAGAAAAATGAACAGACCATGTCGATTAATATATATATATATATATATATATATATATATATATATATATATATATATATATATAATAAAAAGACTTAAACACTAATATTCCATGGTCATAATTTATTCCATTGGAATCGTAAGAACGATCCAATTCATCAGACCTACAGATTCAAAAAGAAAACGGAACAACGACTCCGGGAAAAATTGGTGAGAGTATGTGTGAGAGTGTGGGGGGACCTGTGCGTGTCTCTCTCGTCTGTTACCCCTCTATATAGATCACAGTTCACATCGTTCTTACGATTCCAATGGAATAAATTATGACCATGGAATATTAGTGTTTAAGTCTTTTTATTATAGCCTTACTCTGTCCTGGACATCGAGTTCTACCTGGATCATATCCTCTTGGAATTATTTTTATACATATATGTATGTGTATATATAATTGCATATGTATGTGTATATTCACCACTAATATTGTCTATATATATATATATATATATCCCGTCTATTAGAGCGGCTAGCCAATCCCTACTGCAGACTCTCGCTCAGGCACAATTCGGTTTGTTTGCTCAACCCACAGAGCCAACCTGTGGTTTATACTGCAACTATGCTGAGTAGACCTTAGTTACAGTTTCTGGGAGAGAGCGTGTTATCTAGTATGATCAATAATCTGAACAACGCCAGGACATTTGAACCCACGGTCACGATGCTTTTGATCTGTTTATATATATATATATATATATATATATATATATATATATATATATATATATATATATATGAGGGCTCGAAGTGTATGTCACTTGCCGACGTGGAAATTCCAACCCGTGCTTCTTCACGGAGGAACTGAAGTATTGGCTTTATTCGAGAATCTGAAAGCTATCAGAGAGACAGATAGATGGTTAGATAGATATTAATGGCCTGAGATAGATAAATAGATGTGAATAGACTGAGATATATATATATATAAATATATATATATATAAGTGTACATTGAAGTCAACATACAGTACTGCCATACACTTCGACCCCCATATATATATAGGTGTGTGTGTGTGTGTGTGTGTGTGTGTGTGTGTGTGTGTGTGTGTGTGTGTGTGTGTGTGTGTGATGGTAGCGATTCAATTTCGAGAAATGCTATCGTTTGATCCATCCTCAAATATGGACAACGCATATGTGTCTTTTTAGTCTTGCTATTGACTTACAGTCTCTTGCACAGATGTGGCAACGTTGGCCGTCTTTTAGTTGATTAAAAGAAGGCCAGCACGGCTACATCTACAAAAGATCATATATATATATATATATATATATATATATATATATATATATATATATATATAACGATAAAAGAATGCATAAATCAATCCATTATTATAGATAATATATAGATCTTACTATTTGATGTTTTATATAGCAATATTTATGTTTTATAATTATACTTTATGCATTATGCATATTCTATCATTATGCCCGTCTCTCTCTCTCTCTATATATATATATATATGTGTGTGTGTGTGTGTGTGTGTGTGTGTGTGTGTGTGTGTGTGTGTGTGTGTGTGTGTGTGAAAATGGAAAAAGTTTTCGTACGACGCGTTTCACCCTTTATGGACTGGGTTCATTTACGTTGATGCGACTACACATGTCCACGAACGATAGACTTTGTTAATTTTACATTTTGAAATATTTTTGAAATTTTTTTTTAATATGTTTTGGGTTTTGTTTTTGTCCAGCGTCTTCGTTAAATATTCCACATTGTGACACTCTGCCATAAATGGTGAAACGTTGTAAGAACCTGGATACAAATTTACTGTTTATGAACTAACGATTAAAACACTTTCCAAACTTTCGTCTTAGTGAATTCATTTCTCTTTTAATTCGAGTAACATTCTTTATGCCAAAATTCTTGTCAGTCTCATTATGGTGAATAACTGTTGTGTTTTGTGTGGTGCTTTTTTTAATGTCTCGATTGTGTTCATATAATCTTTTATTTAAACTTCTTGAGGTTTCTCCAATACATTCTTTCCGGCAATCCACACAGGTGATAGAGTAAATTTCTCCTTCAAGTTTTGGGTTGTTTTGCATTAAGTCTTTCATTGTTTTATCCTATATATATATATATATATATATATATATATATATATATATATAACACATGTATGAACCAGTACGACAAACATATACACTTACACGTGTAAGTGCTTGCTTCTTTGTCTAATCCCGTACAGATCCAAAGAGAGTTAAATGGGTATCGAAAGATTGTCTCGCAGCAACCGTCCGAATGAGAATGGTTTGTCTTCCTTGAGAATCAGCTTTCAATCTTCTGGTTTCTGCCTGAGCTTGAAAACCCGACCTTTAACACTGTTGTTGGCAATAAGCTATTATTTTTAGTCACGAGACATGCTTCTTGTGCATTGATATAAACTTTTGCATTATCAGCAGAATTCCTGCCTACGTAACTGGTGATAATTACTCCACCCACTGTTTTCAATAATTGCTTACATTTTGACGGGGCCCTGGGGTGCCAGTTACGCTACTTTACCGAATCTTATCAGTTAATCAACAACCCCAAGTTGGAAACAGAACCTTTATATGTGTTTCGGATACAGCCCTCCCAACAGTAATGTGCCTCGACGCGATCTAATGGCTAAGGAAGCTAATCTGACTGACCATTAACACTGAGCTTGATCCTCACCAGGTGCCCCATTAAAAATTAAAAGTTAAATGATACAATAAGGATGCAATGATGCAATACGCTCTAGCCATATTAATGTGTCTCGGCATGGGGTAATGGCCAACGAGCGTAGTCTGTTTGACTATTACTACTGATTTCGATCCTCACTAGGTGCCCCATAGAAAATTTGATTTTAAATGACCTAACAAGGTTTGCTACACGCTAACTATATTAATATATCTCAGTGTGGGGGTAACGATTATGAAAGGTAGTCTGTTTGACGATTGCTACTGAGTTCGATCCTCACTAAGTGTCCCATATAAAATTCGACTTGACCTAACAAGTATTAATACGCTCTAGCCATATTAATATGCCTCGGCGTGAGGTAATGGGTAGTTTGATTGACTATTAATAGTAAGTTTGATCCTCACTGCGTGCCCCATACAAAATCTGATATTTAAATAACTCAATAATGGCAAACATTTTATAAAATCAACCAGTCTATCATTATTACTGAATAGTGAATTGGATCCACACCGGGTGCTCTATACACACACTGACATTAAATATGCAAAGTTTGGCATGCTAAATCAATCAGCCTACACTAACGTAGTATTAATATACGTTTATATTAAGAAATAAATCGTTTCCTTCATAATTAATATATTGTAGCGGTACTGACAGCCTAAATCAACCCGTACATTTTTTTTTTGCGAATGTGTAAGCAAACGCAAAAGCAACAGAAGAAACAAGTAGGAACACAAAACGGTTTTATAGCAACAATATTTATATTTGTATAATGATGTACAAGCATAGGGGTTACTATTCATATTGGTGTCATGTCCCTTTGACTGAATTAAAGATTTTACTAATAAAATATTTTTATCCGAGCTCACAAAAGTTGAATGAACTTGTCGCTCAAAATGTTCACTCCTTGGAGAGAGTTGGATGAATTCTGTAAAGCTGAGAATATGTTGAGTAAACTTTTAGCTTCAGAAAGGTTGAAGGAGTGAATGTTTCATAATGTTTGTAATTAAGTTTCCATTGCTTGTAGTTGAATACTTGTAATGTAATGTTCGTAATGAACTTTGAAAAGTTTCGTACGTACGTGTATGTGTGCGTGTGTGAATATGTTTTCATAGCGTTCGACCGCAAGTGATCGAGACGCGATTTCTTTTTCACAACTACATTTTTTTAGCGGGATAAATCAAGGAAGGGGAAGAATGAACTTGTGTCTGGTATTTATAATCAACTTAATCACGTGGTAGGCTCGAAAAGGCATTGACAGATTTTAGCGGAATTATTTTTCTGGTCAGGTCAAGAACTAGGTCGATGTTAAGATTTAAATATTAAGCGACCAATCAGAAGTTGACGTTTTCTGAAAATATATATGAAGCTGAATAAGCGCTGTGATCCGCTTTTTGCACAGATTTGTACAAAAATTGATATTGATTAAAAATAGTGGTAGCTGGATGCTAAAATATAGTTATTATATAATTACTATATGATAATATATAGTTACTATATAATATTACATAGTTACTATATAGTTACTATATAATTATATATAATTACTATATAGTGGTTATGTCATTTTTTATGGCATGAGTATAGAAGCTTTAATTGATGTCAATGCGGGGTAATGGTTAGCAAGCCTAGTTTGGTTGAATGTTGGTATTGAGTTCAATCCTCACTTGTATTCCGCATACAAATTTCGGTTTACACGTTTAAAATCAACCAAGTGATTAAAAAGAACCGAGTCCTGGATATGACGATAAACTACATCCGGCAGAGCGGCCTCTTGATCGATAGAGTTGAGGTTTTGAAGAGCGTAGAACCAGCTCTGCTGTTCCCAGTTCCACCCTGACCCGGGATGGTAGCACCTGCTAGGGTCCCAGCTATGAGCAAATAGTGAGCCCCGCAAACAAAAACAAATCACTAATATTTATAGTAAAAATACCAGCAATACATTTTTATATAAAAAATAACCAACAATACTTATTTATAGTAAAATGACCAACAATGCATATATATAGCAAAATGCTCAGCAATACATTTTGTAGTAGAATTACCAACAATGCATATATATAGCAAAATGATCAGCAATACATTTTATAGTAGAATTACCAACAATACATTTTATAGCAAAATGACCAACAATACATTTTATAGTAGAATTACCAATACATTTTATAGTAAAATAACCAATAATAGATTTAATTTGTAGTTAGAGGTATACAACTGCGTTCAAAATACATTTAGTTAAAATTGTGTTCAAAATATTTAGATTTCGGCATTAAATAACCTAAATAGGTTGATATGTCACTAAACGAAAACGACCAACCAAAAAGAACTGACAAGTTCTGTTTGATTCATTTTTTATTATATTTTTCCAATTTTCGGATAAGGTGGTGAGTATTGTGCTCAAAGTTGTGGATAAACTGTCCAAAGTTCCTATTTTGTTATTTTTGTTCAAGTACTTTTGATTAGCGCAGTCATTGTCAAGAACCGATTTTAGTATAAATAAAAAGAAATAATTAAGACACAAAATAAAATAAATCACATTCTTTTGGGGCTACCTCATTCCCAAAGGGAGTTACACATGAAGTCACGCTAGACCATTTCAAAAGTCCAGCTTCCCAAAGAATACCAGGGTGCAGACATAGGAATTCTAAGTTCGTATTTTGTTATTTTTGTTCAAGTACTTTTGACTAGCGCAGTCATTTTCAAGAACCAATTTGCTGTTGGTGTGGTAATTAGGATTCCTTTATTATATTAGTATAAATAAATAAAAAAATTTTTAAATTAAGACACAAAATAAAATAAATCACATTCTTTTGGGGCTACCTCATTCCCAGAGGCAGTTACACATGAAGTCACGCTAGACCATTTCAAAAGTCCAGCTTCCCAAAGAATACCAGGGTGCAGACAGCGGAATTCTAACTTCGTATTTTGTTATTTTTGTTCAAGTACTTTTGACTAGCGCAGTCATTGTCAAGAACCGATTTTAGTATAAATAAAAAGAAATAATTAAGACACAAAATAAAATAAATCACATTCTATCGCTGTCATTTTCAAGAACCAATGTGGCGTCTGTGTCGTAATTAGAAGGACAAAGGTAGTGAGAATTCGTTTGTCGACATCCTCATTTCCTGGATGTAACATATCTAAAAGAAAATTGCAGCTAAACTCACGAGTCTTCCGTTTACTA
The DNA here is from genome assembly GCA_964036315.1 of Acanthosepion esculentum. Classification (NCBI taxonomy): domain Eukaryota; kingdom Metazoa; phylum Mollusca; class Cephalopoda; order Sepiida; family Sepiidae; genus Acanthosepion; species Acanthosepion esculentum. The sequence continues at coordinate 33,730,047 of OZ038503.1, read as the reverse complement.
ACACAAATGGAAGTATTTAATCAACTCTTCACAATACATCGATGTTTTTGTTTTCCTTTACAGTTTTGGTATGATCCACGATGGAGATCGCAACAAGTGCACCACAGGAACAGGTACCATAATGTCACCGACGATCACAGGACGACGTGGAAAATTCCGATGGTCCGAGTGCAGCCGGAATTACCTCACGCAATTTCTGCGGTAAGCCAAACTTCGGAAACTTTTTTTCTCTTGACGAAGAATTTATTTTTATGAATTTTAACAACACCTATTTTTAAAAAATCTTACTTCATACGAAGCATGATTATTATCTATATATATATAAAACAAAGGATGTCTGTGTGTATGTCTTTCACTCTGTCTGTCTGTGTGATACCTTTTCACTCGAAATCCATCCAGCCGATTTTGATCAAACTTGGCATATGCATTGTACAATGTAAGAGATAGGTTCTTAGTCAAAATCGTTTGGATATGATCTCGGGTGGAAATGTATCACACAGACAGACAGAGTGAAAGACATACTCACATAGACATCCTCTGTTTTATATATAGAGATTATAAAAAATATCTATTCTTTTCATTTTTATTTATTTTACAACTGTTTATCCCCTCCAAGGCTCAAAAGCCAGTCAAGAGAGAGCGCTATTGAATTAGGCGTGTCATATGAATATAAGAGGAAAAAGAACTAAAGAATATTATGAGAATATGAAGGATAGATAATTACTGACGTGAAGAGGTAGGATTCAGGGAAGCATCCACGCAGGAGTCTATTCCACACAGTTTCAGGTTTGAGGAAGAAGCTGAGTGAAACTTTCTTCTTACAAATGAATTAGGAATGGAATGGAGATGATTTAAACCTGTGAACATAATATGGCCGGTTTTAGATGTAAATGTCTGAGCTATTGTAGCTAAAGACTAGAGTTCGTCTGAACCTTTGGCATGGAAATACCTTTTGAGTAGCGATAGCCTTGCGACTGTAGGAAAGAGACAACGGAGGTGAAAATAGTTACCCCCCACAAAAAAAACGCTACCGGAGCGACCTATCAAGGCTAAGAAATTGGGATTGGATAGCTCTATATCGAACAAATAGTCCATTTTTGGTCTAATCTGAATCTTCAATTTGCTTCACAGCTTTTAACATAACTTTGAGTTCATCTATATATACAAAGCTGTCACAAGGATACATGTGTGAAACATACATTAGACATCAGTCTTCTTGCCGTAATAATGGTCAGTGAGACAAGTTAACTATTGCCCCTCGGTGAGGCGCCTACAATATGTATCCTCAGCTTACAAAATATTTGATTAACAGCTTTTAGATAAGAAATACTAGTGTTACATTATTACAATCAAAATAGTTAAAAAGAAAACAATAAAAATTTTGTAACATATATTAAGTGTAGAGGAAGAAAGCTTAGGTATAGTAATAACCATTAAAACAAGTATTTCAGTAAGTATATCTATCTATCTATCTATATATATATATATATAGAGAGAGAGAGAGAGAGAGAGAGAGATATTTGTTTAACTGTCCGCATAATCATTCTGAAGATGGCTCATGTGAGCCGAAATATTAGATCAAGGAGCAGCTTAATAAAAAATATCCAAATGTTGGACAATTTTTGTCTTTATTTTCACCTGAAATTAAAGCAAATATACAGGGTTTAGAACGGCTCATGATCAAACATAATAGACATTCATTGTCAGTTACATATATATATATATATATATATATATATATATATATATATATATATATATATATATATATATATATATATATACATATATATATATATATATATGTGTGCGTGTGTCTGTGTGTTTTCCTGTGCTCCTATACATATGAGAGTTTTATATTTGAATTACCTTTACACTTGTAAACGTGAAAAACATATTTGAAAAATCGCTGAGAGGGAACCAAGCTGTTAACGGGTAAATAGACCAAAATATCATTTTTCTAATATATATATATATATATATATGTGTGTGTGTGTGTGTGTGTGTGTGTGTGTGTGTGTAATTGTGTAATTGGGTAGCAACCGCTCATTTATGCAAGTTTCATGAAAGACGACAAGCTACTGCGAATAAGCTTTTTATTCATTTTTTTATTGTGTTCGTTTAAGTGTTTCCTTTACTGGACATAAAGTGCGTACGTTATATTGGGGATACCACTACATACCTATCAAGAAGACTCACGTTGCATATCTCTCAATTAGGACCCATTTAAGCACACAGGAAAACCTACCAAACTCCGTTCATAACATACTCGAAGAAAATACTATAACCTCCTCATCCACATGTAAAAAGAGGCTGAAAATAATGGAAGCATTATTAATATAAAAAAGAAGCCAACACTCATTAATATCAACTATGAACACGACCTCAATGTGCTGAACGTGTTCGACAAATAAAGATATAATAAATAAAACATTCACTTCACTATAGATGCACATATATAAAAATCTATATATTCAATTAAATTTTTTTTTGTAAAGTATTTGATAATTACCTAATAGACTAACCAAAAGCACTCGGATATATATAGAGCATTTGGACAGTTTTTACACATTATGTCCAGAAAAGAAAACACTAGAAAAATTACTCGCGAGTCATCTTTAACGAAAATTGCCACTCTATCTTCAGATAAAATTTTATTTTTATTAATTAAATAAGGAAGTGTATATATATATATATATATATATATATATATATATATATATATATATATATATATATATATATATATATAATTGAACTATCTACTTAGTTCATGTCGTGTTAACCGAAAAGCACTTATAATTAAAAAAAATCGTGGATTTACCAAATTACAAAATTCAAAAAATTCTCACTTGTAATATTTGAAGTTTAGCGTTGCAATTTGCACGCTCCAACACTACATAGCCGTTAATAAATAGCTCATTCTTAAAAAACATCTTTCGGTCGGAAAAAAAACATTCATTTCGTCTTCCAGTTTTGATTCTAAAGGAAAAAAATACAGCCTGAAGATGAATGCGTGAAGCATTTGAAAGTACTAGCTGAATTAAAAAAATACACCATATCCATTTTATACATAAGGATCTCATCATTCAGTGGATTATTAGTAGTATAATGCTTATAATTATGTCTACTAGCGAAGGGATTTCGCCAATATGCATTAGTATTATTAACTCTTTGTAATATATATATATATATATATATATATGTGTGTGTGTGTGCGTGTGTGTGTGTGTGTGTGTCTGCGTGTGTGTGTGTGTGTGTTTGTGTGGTGTTCGTCGTCGTCGTGAACGATGTTTTCCAATATAAGCAAGCAGATGTCTGATGAGTTTAATAAAGGACTGTCATATTCTGCCGCTGTCAGTCTAAGGATAATGTTGGAAAAGTGACGCGGTTTCAGCTTTTGCTTTCAGCTTTTAACCCTACAATACGTAGCCACTGATGGGTATGGGGTTTATCTACCTCAGTTTGTTTGGTACGGGCAGAGTATTGGCCATGAAGCTGTTTATCTTTCCATAGTTTCTGTATCTGGTCGTTTCCTTTTGCTTTCTTTTTTTTAAGTATTTTTCAGCTTCAGTCGGTGTATTGTGCTTTACTTGTATTTCTGCACTCACTCGAAACTCCATTTTGAACTTGTTGGCTTCCTTTATTACGGAATAAAGACGCTTACTACTTTCAGGTTCTTTGACACATATCATCATCCAGTCTTCTGTAGTTTCCAGTTATCTTTGAAGGTCAATTGTTGTAGTTTTGTAGGACAGTTCTAGTTGAACTAATCACCTGCCTCCTTCGGATCTGGGCACATACAGGCGATCAACATCAGCTTAGGGATGATGCATGCGGTAGCAAATGAGAGGCTTTCTTGTTTGGGTGTTCATTCGCTTAATGTCAGCTATGGTCCAGTTAAGGATGTTAAAGCTGTATTTCATCCCAGAGACAGCCAAGGTGTTTATGGCTGATATTCTGTTTTTTTAATTCATCTTGGTATTTAGTACCAGACGCACACGCTTGTGTTACTCCTTTCTTTTCTCCTTCATTTTGGCCTGCTGTATTCCATCTCCTTCGCTAATTCCTAGGTACTTATAGGCTTCTTCTTGTTCCAGTTCGCTAATCTTTGTGACAAAGTCTAAATCTATTGAGGGTAATTCTCCCTTGAATGTTAATAGTTACATTTGAAAGCGGGGTTGCCCGCTTTCAAATGTAACTATTAACTGATACAACGAAAATTAAAAATTGAACCCTCTACCACCCCTTGTCTGGATGAATGGATTTATCGGTAACCTTGGAAACCCTCAAACTATGAATCTTTCCTGTGCCGTTAACAACCGTAAATTTTAAAAAGTAAGTTACTCCAAAATTCGCTTGATGAGGAAATGGAACTAATGTCTTTGGTTTAATAACAAAATTAAATTCAGGGGCTTTAGCTTCCATTTCTGAAACATGGTTATCACTGTGTAGCGGTAAAACCATATTTTAAATCTATTAATTTATAATATATATATATATATATATATATATATATATATATATATATATATATATTTCAGTCTGTTCATATGTATCTATCTATCTTTCTCAGTCTATTCATATCTATCTATGTTCACTTAAGCACTAATACATTCGGAAAAGGTATGGAAGCGTTACTACTTCTCCTATCTATGGGCCTGAATTCAAAATCAGTTGGACGGGCAGCTGGCAGTTTCACATGGTAAAAACTTCCTGTTAAGGAAACCTCAGCAGGACGGTGAAGTTGTGGCCCTATTCTACATATTATAGAGTTCCATGCTACGGAGGCGGAATATATATATATATATATATATATATATATATATATATATATATATATATATATATATATATCAGTCTGTTCATATCTATCTATCTATTTATCAGCCTATTCATATCTATGTTTCTCGGTTTAATTATATTTATCTATCTCTCTGTCTGTCCGTCTCATTAAACATATCTTTTATTATTTATTCTATTCTGCGTAAGTCATTTACAATATGTCCTTTGTGGCTTACTGCAATGTTGTACGAGTGGAATGATCAACCAGACGATGTGTTTTAATTTATGCTGCCGACTCAGGCAAGTAGACAAATTTGCAGCTTACCGAAGGGAAGATCTGAATCCAAATTACTTTGCCAGGCGAGCCTGCTTTCCAAGGAATTCATTTTGTAACGATGATTTATGATTTATAAAAATTGAACAAGAAACTAAATTTTTTTTAATGCCTGAAAGAAAACGCAGGAAAGCACAATTAATTCATGAAATAATAAAATAGAAAATAGAAATTTAAAAAAAAAAAAATGGCAAACGAACAAGATTTCAAATCATGGAGGAAACATGAACAAAATTAAAAGTTAAAAAAGACAAAAACGAATAAATAAAGAAAAGGATAAAGAAAAGAAAGAAAAATAAACTCAATGAAAGAAGGTTTATTAGAAAGAAGGAAAGTAAACGAATAATGAAAGATTACGCGCATGGAGGAAGGAAAGAAAGGAAGAGAGGAAAGGTAAAGAAGGAAAGAAAGAGGAAGAAGGAAAGGGGAGAGGAAGGGAGGATAGGAAAAAAGAGCGAACGAATGAAAGAAAAAATGAAGGAAAGAAGGAAAGAAAAAAGAGGCGAGGTAAAGAAGGAAAGAAAGAGGAGGAAGGAAAGAAGAGAGGAAAGGAGGCTAGAAAAAAGAGCGAACGAACGAAAGAAAAAATGAAATAAAGTAGGAAGGAGAGGAGGAAGAAAAGAAAGGAAAGAAGAGAAGAAAGCTAAAACAGGAAAGAAAGAGGAAGAAAAGAAGATAGGAAAGATGAGTATGAGAAGGAACGAACGAATGAAAGATTAAAAGAGAAGAAAGAAAGAAAGAAAGACAGAAAGAAAGAAAGAAAGAAAGAATGAAAGAAAGAAAGAAAGAAAGAAAGTGACAGAAGAAGGGAAGTGGGGTAGGAAAAATAAGCAAACGAACGAAAGAAAAAGGAGGGAAGGATGAGAGGTCGTCCTCTCATCCTTCCCTTCTTTTTTCTTTCGTTCGTTCGCTTATTTAGAAGGAAAGAAAGAAGGAAATGAAAGAGAAGGAGGAGGAAGGAAGAATGAAGGAAGAGAGGAAAAGCTAAAGAAGGAAAGAAAGTGACAGAAGAAGAAAAGGAAGGTAAGAAGAAAAAGCGAACGAACGAAAGAAAAAAAACAGGAAAGAAATAAAGACAAGAGGAAGGAAAGAACGCAGAGAAACAAGTTTGGAAGGATAATTATTTTTCAAAGAGAACCATGTTGGAGAAGTATAAATGCAAACGCCGTAAAAGGAAAGAAACAAAAAAAAAAACAATGTTTAAGCGGAATCACAGACGCCAATTTAAAACCTTATACGGACACCTGCACCTAAAAATAGACAAGAAATATATTGAAAAGCTATGTTTTATTTTAGTCCTCTACCCCTGAAAAGGAATCCATTTTTTATGCTGCGAATTCTCCGCTGCGCCTCGTGGTCAACTGCATATAATATACATGTTCCCTCGACAGCTATGTACGTTGCATTCTGTCACGTTTCTTAGGAAAACATACCAGAGCTGTGGAGTAATATGATGCCAGCTCATCGAAATGCGATAGCCATAATTGATTGGGCAGACTAACTTTGTGGCAGATAAATCGTTTGTCAAATGCAGCTAATGTTATCACATGGATTCTAAAATTTGTTCGGGCAATTGAACTCACTCTTTTTTTTTAATTGATGTTGTTGTCACTAGGCTTCTACAAATTGATTTTACAGTTTTCCTCCGATATAAGATCTGTAATGGAAAAAAGAAGAAGAGAGAAACTTTACTATTTTTTTAACAGAAGAAGATGATGACAAGAATGGTAGCGACTATACCAACAAGCTTGGTTCCTACTAACAACGCGAAACAAAAAATGATACCATCCATTACCACCCGTGTAAAACAGGTGATTCTAATTTATACATGTGGCTGTTTCCCGATACTTCCCAATACTTTCTGCGTGAAGAAAACCAACGCCTCCTTGAAATTTATACTATCCGAGCATTGCAGTGAGCAATTTACAAGAAGCGGCCCATATCGATTCTGTCAGCTAACTGCGTAAATCAATGGTTAAGGCGACGTCCATGAAAGAGCTCTTAGGATTTGTATTAGGGGAACAATAGTTAAAAAATATTGAGTCTGTAAGCATTTCCTGGCTTCTAAAATAGGTAAATGTTAGCCGTTAACATTTTAGTCGATATACATTTCTTTGGTCTAGGAATTGGTAAATATTAGTTGTTTATATTTGAGTCTCTTAGTTATTGGTTTGAATATCGGTAAATATTAGTCGTTTATATTTGTGTCTCTAAAGCTTGTTTACTTGGTCCTGAGATTATTAAATATTAGTCGTTTATATTTGAGTCTCTAAAGCTTGTTTACTTGGTCCTGGGATTGGTAAATATTAGTCGTTTATATTTGAGTCTCTAAAGCTTGTTTACTTGGTCCCGAGATTAGTAAATATTAGTCGTTTATATTTGAGTCTCTAAAGCTTGTTTTACTTGGTCCTGGGATTGGTAAATATTGGTCGTTTATATTTGAGTCTCTAAAGCTGCACGGGCATCGACCGTAACATCGTGGCAAGGATTAAAATAATTAAAAGAATGAGATTCTATGTATCTATCTCTATCTACTTTGTTTCTCCCTCCCTCTCTCTCTCTCTTTCTCACTCTATCTATCTATCTATCTACTTTGTCTCTATCTATCTATCACTATCTACTTTGTCTCTATCTATATATCGCTATCTGCTTTGTCTCTCCCTCTCTATCTGTTTATCTATCTCTAATTTCTTCTCTCCCTCTATTTATCTGTCTATCTCTATCTACTTTGTCTCCTTATCTCTCCCTCTCCTCTATATCTATCTTTATCTTTATCTACTTTATCTCTCTCCCTCCCTCTCTCTATCTTTATGTTTATCTACTTTGTCTTCCCTCTCTCTCTATCCCTATCTATCTACCGCTATCTAAGTTGTCTCCTCTCTCTCTCTCTCTCTCTCTCTCTCTCTTTATCTCTCTTTCTTTCTCTTCCTCTCTTTTTTCTCTCTTCAGTTTTTCTGCTTTCTTGTATTGTCAGTCTCAAAGAAATAACACTGAAATCTACGAATGACAAGGTCATAGGTCAAGGTAAGAATCAAGAACAAAATCCAACAATTTCAACAGCTTTTGCCTCGTTTACTTAATTTTTATATATATTTTTTTATTCCACAGAACTCCGCAGTCCCAATGCCTGGATGATTTTCCTCCAGAGGGACCCCGACTTAAATTTCCTGAGAAACTTCCAGGGCAGCTATATGACAGTGATACTCAATGCAAGTGGCAATTTGGAAAACAAGCAAAACGATGTCATTTTGATTTTGGAAAGGTCAGTTGAAATTGTTTTTTTTTTTTTGTTCGCAAAAATTGTCACAATCTTTCTTCAGAGACGAATTTTATTCAGAGTAGCACTCGTCTTTTTCTTCCAATATTTGCGTAGTTGTTTTTTATTTATTTTTGTGTTGTGTAGTGTTACCTATTCTCGGGAAGTAGTATGCACACAACTCAATATCAAAGTCAAACGCCATTAACACTATGGCCCATCTTAAAATTCTAGAGGACATTACCTTAGGAAGTTCCTTCAGAGGATTAAAGATGAATTCTAAAGGTCTATGGTCAGACCTTAGAAAGAATTTCTTTCCAATCAGAAACTGTCGTCCATATTATGACCAACACTTCTTTCTCAATATTTTTATTACTGGTTTCTTTGCCAAAACAACTTTTAACTTTTCAAATGCCACTTGTTCTTTATATAAATAAATTCTATATTATTTTTTTAAAGCAGCGAAATGTTATGTCAAAAAAGTGTATTATCCGGGTTTTCTTCACACCACCGCAGTATAGGTATTAAAATAATACATAATACACACACACACACACACAAACACACACACACACACACACACATATATATATATATATATATATATATATATATATATATATATATATATATATACATATATATATATAATTTTAAATTGTAATTGGTAGGGATAATTCCAAGGAGGACATTGATCAAAGGAGAGCTCAATGTACGTAACAGAACAATCTAATAATATTATTTTTTTATATTGAAATTTTTCTTTTTCTTTCTTCATCTTATATCATAAAAAAGATTTCCTTTTTCTTTCTTCCCCACCCCCACCGTCCTTTTGTGTGGACAAATTAATTTCATTTTTTAAAAAAACCTCGGTCTGAAGTGATGAATATTTAAATATATTCATGAAATAAATTATAACCGAAATAACGGATTTTTAACAATTGTCTTTACTTATTGCTATATATATATATATATATATATATATATATATATATATATATATATATATATATATATGTATTATTATTATTATTATTATTATTATTATTATTATTATTATTATTATAAACGATATTTTAGTGGGTGCACATCTTTGAGTTGCTATCCCTGGTATTTTTTTTTCTTAAACTGAAAAACGGCCAAAATCGAGTTTTTTCATTTTTTTAAAAAAAGTAAAATGCAGAGATTTCAGCTCAAAAATAATTGATTATTTCGTTTTTATGACTTATTAGTCCATTGCGGGTTATTTAAAGCCAGAAAATATATTTTGATTCAAAAATTCTTCATGGTGGGGCGATTATAATGGTTTAGTGATACAAGTTTTACTAATTAAGCCATAGCTAGGGGAGAATAGGTAGATTTATACCTTTCCCAGGAGTATTTTCACGTAAATGAATATAACAAACACACCAATATTGGAACTTGGGTCTCCAATTAACAATTCCGAGTCATTATCCATTACACCACCCGCACATCCAGGTTTACAGAACCTGGTTCAACTCAAAGAAGTGTACTCAATAAAGATAACGATTCGCTTCGGCTATAGGTTTCCCTGGTGGTAAAAAGCGATACAAGTTCATTTCCAGTCGGGATGCACATTTTTGTCTCCTATGACTTCAGCAGCACGCATGTCAGAGTCAGCAGCAGACTGAGTTCAAAGTTCTAGACTCGGGATTGTCCCATGGGACAATAGCTTTGTAGATTTTAGCATTGGTTCTTATTCAACAGACTGTTTGGGTAGCGCAGACTTAGAATCTTTGGAAACGGGGCGAGAGCAATAGCGGAGCTGTAATAAATTAGAAAAGGAGATATCTCAAGACATGATTATTAAAAAGGGAACGCTCTTCCGCCTCACCCGTATATTAAGTAAAGTGTTAAGTTCCGGATTAGCAAGCAAATGGTGAAGGACGGCGATAAAAATAATTATAACAGCAAAAGATGTGGCCAATAGTCCGAACGTAAATAATAATAACTCGTCATCTCAGAAATTCAGACAAAGTTTAAGTCTAAGTTAAAGTATGGATGACCAAAAGTGATAAATCTTCTTATATTCCACAATGTAAAAGGTATATTCCCGGTATTAAACATATGATGAGAAAATATTCTAGCACACTTATGTTTGATTTAATTGAGATAAAACTGCAAACACAAATTTATAGGTCATTATAATTCACGTACTAATTCATATTTATTTTTTCATTTTTTAGCATAGCATTTCAACGTGTACGATGACATTTATTGCGTATATAATTTTAATAATATATAATATAAACGTATAAGTGTAAATTTCCAATGTAACAATTGTCCTAGCTTGTACAAGGTGTCCATAAATCTGTGTGCAATTTAAAATACTTGTAGCTTTAGAACTACACATGAAACCATCTGTAAAATGGATAAGAAAGGAATATTTAAATTTGTTACTGAGTTCATTTTTCAACATGTCCGCCATCAACACGCATACAAAGGCTAATACGATTCTGTAGTTATCCGAGAACATTTTGCAACTGACTTTCAGTAAATAGATTCAATCACATCAATTATCGTAGCTTACAATTCCTCTAAAGATCGAAGTTTTGTTGTATAAACATTACTTTTCACATATCCCCATGAAAAGAAATCCAACAGAAAACAACAATTCTGAAGCAAAAGTCATTTTGAAGTTTCAACAAAACAAATAGGTAAAACGAATAATAAATAAATTTTCCGAAGACAAAAAAATCCTAGACATATCAAGCTTTCTTATCTTTTTTATACGTATATGCTGACGTACAAGGAGATTGCGTGTATAAGTCGATCTGCAAATTTTCAAGTTAAAATGTAAGTTTGGGCTATATTCGCCGTAAAAAATCGTGTTTTAAAATGTATTGTATTGAGTTTATTAAATTAATTCAGTAAGCATATACATTTTTTTTTCACTCAAATTATAATAAAACAAAAACGGTGGGGAGATATTCCCAATTAACTACCACAATCTACAATACTTCATGAGTGGATGCTGTGTTTTTGGTAGGCGATTACCGTAGACTGAATGACTTTGCCCCGCAAAGCATCCACTCATTCCACTGTTCTTGAATGAGATCTTTAATCTACAATACTTCATGAGTGGATGCTGTGTTTTTGGTAGGATATTACAGCAGACTGAATGACTTTGCCCCGCAAAGCATCCATTCGTTCCACTGTCCTTGGATGTGATCTTTAATCTACAATACTTCATGAGTGGGTGCTGTGTTTTTTTAGGCTATTACGGTAGACTGAATCAATTTGCCCCACAAAGCATCCACTCGTTCCACTGTTCTTGAATGTGATACTTTATCTACAATACTTCGTGAGTGGGTGCTGTGATTTTGGTAGGCTATTACAGTAGACTGAATGACTTTTCCCCGCTAAACATACACTCGTTCCACTGTTCCTGAATGTGATCTTTAAACGGCTTGTTGAGACACACATACAGTTGCGTTGTTTTTCAAAATCATCGAAAAACGTAAGCGAGATCTGGTCAATTAACTGCCACAATCTACATTGCGTGACGACGGTTTTGGATTTCACTCTTGACGAATATGCATTTTATTGTTTTTGTCTAATCATAGCATATCTTATTTAAGGTATGAGTACTTTTATTGCACTACACTTTTATTATTTTCTTATAATAATATGAATGAAGTTGTTTCAGTAGGAAATATTTGTGTCGATATTTACCAAGTCAGGGGTTAGCCTACTGTCAAAAATCTCCCATGCTAATAACTGACCATAAACCACAAGATTTAAAGCTCACGTTTTATAGCTGGAGTATAAGACGGACACCTATTTTGGTGGGTGGATTTTTTAATGTCAAAAGGTTGCCTTGTACGCTGACATATACGGTACATATTATTTATATCACGTACAGTTACAAAGCTACAAGTATTTTAAAATGCACACGGACTTTATAGACACCCTGTCTGTTAATGTATCGTCGATTAATGCGTCGTTAGCCCACATATATAATTTATATATGTTATATATTTATATATATAGTGGAACCTCGATTCACGAATTTAATTAGTTCCAGAAGGCCGTTCGTGATTCGAAATGTTTGTAAAGCGAAATTATTTTCCCTATAAGGCCGTTCGTGATTCGAAATGTTCGTAAAGCGAAATTATTTTCCCTATAGGAATCAAATGAGAAATGGATTAATCCGGTCCAGGACACCAAATGATTGCTTATTTAAACTTTCACAACAGTGTTTTGTGTATAAGTTCAAACACAAAACCAATGAAAATCATTAAATGTAACAGAAAAAAAAGATAAACACGATGCTAAACAGATAAAATATGAACGAAAACTTAATTTAATTTTACCGTTCAAATAGGGTACAATTGATTGATCGATTGATAAAGTACAACTGATTGATTGATTGATAAAGTACAATTGATTAATTGATAAAGTAAAATTGATTAATTGAAAAAGTACAATTGATTGATAAAGTACAATTAATTGATTGATTGATAAAGTACAATTGATTGATTGATAAAGTACAATTGATTAATTGATAAAGTACAATTGATTAATTGAAATAGTACAATTAATTGATTGATAAAGTAAAATTAATTGATTGATAAAGTACAATTAATTGATTTTAAAGTACAATTGATTGATTGATTGATAAAGTACAATTGATTGATTGATAAAGTGCAATTGATTGATTGATTGATAAAGTACAATTGATTAATTGAAAAGTACAATTGATTGATAAAGTACAATTAATTGATTGATTGATAAAGTACAATTGATTAATTGATAAAGTACAATTGATTAATTGAAATAGTACAATTAATTGATTGATAAAGTAAAATTAATTGATTGATAAAGTACAATTAATTGATTTTAAAGTACAATTGATTGATTGATTGATAAAGTACAATTGATTGATTGATAAAGTACAATTGATTGATTGATCCGTTTTTACGGCCTTTGCGGTTATTTAACCCTTTCAAGTGCACATTCGCGTAATTGATGCACACAGTAAAAAATATTATTATTCGTTTCAGTGGACATATCTAAATTGGAAAAATATTATTAAATTCATTATTATAAATATAGCAATGGAACAATATGTCCGCTTTATCTTCTATCAATGCGTTTTAGGGACAATTATGTTCCACAGGACGTGTTGAAAACACCTGAGGGACGCATATGTCTCAGGGGACTCGAAAGGGTTAAATATACTGAACTAATATCAAACATATCTACTTGAAACCCATATCAATCCTTTTGGGGGGACAGTTATGTCCTGCGGAACGCGTTGAAAACATCTGAGGGACACATATGTCTCAGGGGACTCGAAAGGGTTAAACATTCTGAAATAAATCAAACATATCTACTTGAAAGACAATGACACAAACTAAACCATTCTTCTACTTGCTTTACTTCCTGCAAAGTCAAATAAGTCAGTTTGTCATCGAGTTTATTTCCTATACACTCACGTTAATTAAACTAAATTTATTCAAAATGTATAAGCAGAAATTTCTTTAATTTTCACCGACGTGACGTGGCTACCCTCTGTCTATTCGACAAATATTTTAATGGCAAATTCTCTGACGTGCTTTTCTCCTGATGCCTCGAATTTAAGCATGCTACTAGATTGGCATCTAGGCTCCACCCTTTTACTGTTAAAATAGCTAAATGCTCTTCTTTTCTCGCACTTCCCGCCCGTGGAACTCCTTTCCGTTTACTTGCTTCCCTGATAACTACAATCTTCAAAGAAATTAAATGCAACGTCGATCGCCATCTTCTGTTTGTTTGTTTTTTTAATCCCGTTTATCTTTTGTCCTTTCCTCAATCCAACCTATTCTCAGTCTTCTCTTTCACTTTTACTCCCTGTAACCCCCTGAGTACTAGTGGCATTCCTGCCTTGCTTGAGTTGAAATGATTAAAAAAATATTTCAAAACAACCATAGAAAAAAATAGCAATTCTTTTTAACCAGTATTATAACAATAAAACAAAATTAATCTAAGTTTGTTATATTTATATCATTTCATTTTATGAAACTATTCAGGAGTTATAACATCTAGAATATTAAAATCATTGCTTTATACAACTCTCTGAGATTTAAACCCTTCAAGTCCACATTCGCGTAATTCATGTATACAGCAAAAAAAAACACTATTAGTCGTTTCGGTAGACATATCTAAAATGACTTTGACTTAAAAAAAATAGTATTATTGAATGTATTATTATAAATATAGCAATGGCACACTATGTACGCTTTATCTCATATCAATGCGTTTGGGGGACAATTATGTCCCACAGGACGTGTTGAAAACATCTGTGGGACACAAGTTCTGGGGGACTCGAAATGGTTAAACATTCTGAACTAAAACTCAAACATATTATCTACTTGAAACACAATGACACAAATTAAAACATTCCATAATAAAAAAAAAAAGATTTTTTATTACCAGTATTATAATAATAAAATAATTAAAAGAAATGAGTTTGTCATTGATATAATAACAGTTTCTGAAACTACTTAGAAGTTATGACATCTAGAATATTAAAATCATTGGTTTATACAAATTTCTAAGATTTAACCCTTTCAAGTCCACATTCATGTAATTGATGTATACAGCAAAATATATTACTGTTCGTTTCAGTAGACATATCTAAATGACGTTGACTTAGAAAAATAATATTATTGAATATATTATTATAAATATAATTATGTCCGCTTTATCCCATATCAATGCGTTTTGGGGACAATTATGTGGGGGGGGGAGATAATAATGATTTATTGATACAAGTCTTACTAATTAATCCATAGCTGGGGGAGAAGATGTGGATACATACCTTTCCTAAGGGTATTTGCACGGAAGTGAATATAACGAACTCAGTTGGAATTCGGTTCTCCGATTAAAAATTCCGAACCATTATCCATTATACCATCTGCTTGGGAATACCATGTGCTGGTATTCCCAAGTGGTCACCTATATCGATACTGACCAGGCTCGACTTATTTAACTTCGGTGATCGTACGGGAACCGGTTTATCAACGTGACGTGGCCATAAACCTCTACGGAGGAGAGGTGATGGCGTAAATAAAAGCTGGTGAGGAAGAGGTGTTATTATTTGAAACTGGTCCCCTTCTTAAAAACATCAGGTATCTGTCTTTCTGGGGTTTCTTTTCTATTTTGCCTCCTAGCAGCACTCGACTCCGAACTCTTGTATCACTAAAAATTTGTCGAACGAGATTTGTTTTTGTCTACATATTAAAATGCTTACTTAATAATATGTTGCCTTATTTAATAATTTATAAAGTGAAAAAAGACAAAATACAATTAAATTCAAGAGAAGGCACGGTGAATTCGAGCAGGGATGTGTACAGAGTGAAATAATGCACCGTAACCGACGCTCCCCCGCTGATACTCCCGGTTTGTCACCCCATGTCGTCACCGGCTGGTGTGTTCGTCGCTCGAGACACCATTCGAGAGCCGAAAAGTTTGTTTTTAATTTTTTTTTTTTTTAATTATTTGTGAAACGATTTGTTCGTAATCAGAGCCGTTCGTGACCTCAGCTTCCATTATATATATATATATCTGTAACATTATTGACTAATCTTTGAAGATCGGAATTCTATATCCAAATTAATTATAATTTCCACGAAGGAGCATTTTACCTTTTTCTTTTTTCCGTTTCTTATTTAATTTCATTTTCTTTTTCTTTCATTACATGAACCTTTTCCTGCATAAACACAGGATTTATGCAAGAGTTTATGGTGCTACAGCGGTGGCCAAATGTGCGAGACGAAATTCTTTCCGGCAGCCGAAGGTACGCCATGCGGTAGCAGTATCTATACCGGAACCGGAAATTCTGCTACCTCTTCCGCCGAAACGCCACGGATGGTAGGTACGCAGCCTCAACGGATTTTCAATGTCTTTTCCCCCATTCCATTGTGTGTTACTTGTCTTCTGTTAGCAAAAAGAAAATCGTTTTCGGCACTTTGCTTTTTAAATATATGTGTGTTTGTTTATTTACATACGATGCTTTTGTAATTTGTGTCGCTTTGCATATATATATATATATATATATATATATATATATATATATACTACCCGAATTAACCGCGCCTTGATTCGTGCAACACTTCTTTTTGTAAGAAAATGATGATTGATTTTAAATCATTGTTATAATTTGTGGAGAAAAATTATGCATTTCAATATTACTCGATGATCTTGCCTATGTGACCTCCATCTTCTGGCTTTCTCCTTCTACATTTTGGATAGCATTCATTCCAGTGTTCACTTTTAAATCAAAGGGAAAAATATTCAGTGGGGGGGGGTCCGCAAAAACAGCTTGATCTGGCCCATTTGATATATATTTGATGCAATACTTGATTGAATGAATTGATGAGCAGATTTCAACATTGATATGACAGTTGAATTGTCGCAACAAATATGTATTGTAAGGCACTACCCATTGACTACTGATTTCTAGCTCAACTTGACGTCCATATTATCACATTTTGATCCTGCCGATGTGACCGCCATCTTCTAGCTTTCTCTTTCTATATTTTGGATAGTCATTCCCTTGTTCAAATTTAAATTTAATTTAAATCAAAGAGAAAAATGTTCAGTAGGGGATTGTGCCCACTCCCAGGACACCCTTTAATCAAAAGGAAATATACTTATCCAAGTACCCTATATATCATTCCCTTGTTCAAATTTAAATTTAATTTAAATCAAAGAGAAAAAAATTTCAGTGGGAGGTTTGTGCTTCCCTGGGGGCCCATTTTGATCAAAATGAAATATACTTATCGAAATCCCCTGGTAGCTACAGAATATATATCGTTAATGAAGGTATATCTCCCAAATCCTAGGAGGAGTTCGATAGCAAACAAAACATATATACAGAGACGTTATATATGATAATAAGAAGACGGAGACTTTATTATCCATTTCGATTATAATTCATTTCGTGAACGCCTAGGTGTTCAACTCTTCAGATCGAAATCTCCTCCGTAAATGGAGAAAATACACCGGACAGACAGATTAGATTGATAGTGGGGAGGGAAGGTGAGATAGGAGACGGGTAAAGAATTTATTCTATAAAGCCGAGAATTTATTCTTTAATTTTGAGATTTTTATATTGAATTGTATTTTATATTGACCGATACGGTTTGTTGTTTTTAGACAGGACAAACCAGGTCGATTCAAATTAATTTAATGAAAGATCTTAATTCAAATAAATGTCGGTATTAATATAGTAATTTGTTTATTTTAGGCAGAAGTCTAATAATCAGTGGAGACATTAAGTTGAAGGGAACGCAAGAGGGTGATATAGAAGGATTGGAAGGCACTGTGGCTGATGGGATGAACGGGTTTTTTTGTGAGGTGGGGAGACGAGGTGAGAAGGAAAAGGCGGGATAGTAGCTTTATCAGACTGACCGGCCTTAGATTTTTCTTCATCTTTGTCGCTATGTAAATTGGTTTATGCCATTGTTTGATTGGTATTTGGGAGGGAAGGTGGAAGAGAAGGGATGGGAAAAGAAAGGGCTAAGGGATTAGTGGTTGGTAGTAGTCGGTTCACCCCGCCGAGAATTTATTCTATAATTTTGAGATTTTTATATTAGGTTGTATTTTACATTGGCCGATACGGTTTGTTGTTTTTAGGCGGGACAAACCAGGTCGATTCAAATTCATTTAATAAAAGAAATCTTAATTCAAATAAATGTCGATATTAATATGGTAATAAATAAGCATTTGTTTTTCGTATAGTTTTAGGCCGAAGTCTAATAGTGAAGACATAACGTTGAAAGGAACGCAAGAGGGTGATACAGAAGGGCTTCATCCTTGAAAAAAAACAAATATATATATATATATATATATATATATATACATGTGTGTGTGTGTGTGTGTGTGTGTGTGTGTGTGTGTGTGTGTGTGTGTGTGTGTGTGTGTATAGGTAACAAGTGAAGTGTTAGAAAGGTCTGTACAAAAACTTAGAGAAAATAATAGTGTTTTATATATTTATATGTAGTATTAATAATACATGTATATTTACAGAGAATTAATAAACATTGCTTTACTGGCAGGTGGGTTTTCAGAAAAAATCGTTTTACTTCAACCTGTTACATATAAATATATAAAAATATGAGGTGTTTTTCCAAATCATCTTATTATTATTCTCTCTCTTTTATCTCTCTCATTATATATATATATATATATATATATATATATATATATATATATATATATATATATATATATATATATATATAATAAAACAAAAATAACAATATACAACATAGTGTGTCTGAAATTTTAATTTTTTAACATTTTATATATATATATATATATATATATATATATATATATATATATATATATATATATATATATATTGAACAATAAAAAATGTTAAAAAATTAACATTTCATATATATATATATGTCATGCTTATTAGTAGCAGTGAACAATATCACTGAAAGTTTTCGGGCGGCCCTAGATACGCTGACACATACAGATATCCTAAGCAGTTCATAGGCTGACAAAGGTTGTGCCAAAGTGATCCGGGACATCAAAGAATACCAGTCCAACAACTAACTAACCGGCAAAAACACCTACAAAGTCTACCCACAGACCTACTCCCGAATACCAAAAAGACTTAACCGTTTCGATAAACAGAATGCTTCAAAATAAACTAATTGACAAGAAAACATGCTCAACACTTTCAGCCACAAACATCAC
Source organism: Acanthosepion esculentum (assembly GCA_964036315.1). Classification (NCBI taxonomy): domain Eukaryota; kingdom Metazoa; phylum Mollusca; class Cephalopoda; order Sepiida; family Sepiidae; genus Acanthosepion; species Acanthosepion esculentum. The sequence continues at coordinate 33,710,950 of OZ038503.1, read as the reverse complement.
ACCTGCCCACTGCTATCTCCTTCCCAAAATACACAAAAACAACAAACCAGGAAGTCCGATCATTTCATCATTTAACTGCCACACGACTAAAATTTCCAATTTTCTTAGATTACTATATACAGCCCCTAGCTAAGGAAGTAAAATCTTACACCAGAGACGCAAAAAAACTTACTAAAAAGAGTTAAACATACACAAACAGTACCAGAAAATGCAACTCTGATAACTGTGGGCGTCAGATCTTTGTTCCAGCATCAAAAACAACGAAGCGCCCTTAAAGAAGCACTTACTAAAAGAACAAAAAGACAACACACACAGAAGTAATCATAAAACTTATTTTATAGTTTCCATTTCAATGGAAGACACTATATATATATATATATATATATATATATATATATATATATATATATATATATATATATATATATTTATATTTCGAATATTCAAACATTGAATCAAGTCAATGAATGACTAATGCTTCCTTATTAGGGAACGGCTAATATTCTCACTACCATAAGTCTTTTTCATATCCAAAAATCTCGCCAATATCAGCATTTTCTCTTACTAATGTTCACACAATATAAGGTCCAAGAGGCTCTCAAGATAGAGGGCTACTGAATGAGCTGTGTGATATGAATGCATAAGGCGTGAATATGGGGATATGGAAGATAGATAAGGTTTGTCCCAGACATCAAGAGTAGTCTTTGTTGCTTCATTGCCTTGCTTGGGGTGAAATGATTTTTTAAAAAAAGGAAATAATGCGGGACTGGATTTAAAATTAAATCCTTCCCTCTAAAAAGCCCCTACACAATTGCGCCCTCATCCGAACACAGCAACAAATCCAAAAATAATTCAAATACACTAAAAAGACAATTTGAATATTCCAGGCCTTAAGTAATCTGTGTTTGACCATTTGATATGAGAAATCTGCTTGGGTATCTTAATCTAGGATGATGTAAACCTTAAGGAGTGAAAAGTGGCTCGTAACTTTTGCATGCCTTATTTTCAGTAACCCCATGCGTTCAGATCTGTATTTCCCGTCGTACTATGTTCACAGGAATATGGCAATTTGAATGAAACCGCAGATCATGCTCGTGAAAGGAAATCATTTTTAACTTAAGCAATTCATTTAATTTGCTCGACACTATATATTAATTTTATTTCTTGCAAAATATACAACATTCGGCTACTTTAAGATTATATAGCGCCAAAGTGTACTCGATTGGCAGACTCTTAATTTCACTTTTCAAATTCCTAGATTTAACCCTAAATTCTATGCTAACAGTTTCTTCTCTCACACTTTTCGCTTGTGGAACTCTCTTCCGGATTCTCGCTCTCCCTTTTAATACGATTTTCAAAAATTTAAATGTAATGCCAATCGTCATCTTCGGTCGCCTTGAAACCTGTTCTTTTATTGTCCTCTCTCATCAATAAAGTTTTCTCAGTGACCTTAACACTCGGTGGCCCATTGTGTCTTAGTGGTTTCATCGTTTTTCTAGGGGTGAAACGATTTTAAAAAAATGGAAATAATGCGGGACTAGATTTAAATTAAATCATGCCCTCTAACAAGCCCCCACACAATGGCGCCCTCGCCCGTACACAGCAACAAATACAAAAATAAGTCAACTACATTAAAAAGACAACTTGAAGAATCCAGGCCTTAAACAATCTGTGTTTGACCACTCAACATGGTAAATCTGCTTGCGTATCTTAATCTAGGATGATGTAAACCTTAAGGGGTGAAAAATGGTTCGTAACTTTTGTAGTCCTTATTTTCAGTATCCCCATGCGTTCAGATCTGTATTTCCTGTCGTACTGTGTTCACAGGAATACGGCAACTTGAATGAAACCGCAGATTGTGCTCGTGAAAATACATAGCTGAATTCTTGCAGGTTTTAGTAAAAACTAAAGAAATCGTTTTTAACTTAGGCAATTCATTTAATTTGCCCGACACTATATATTCATTTTATTTCTTGCAAAATATACAACATTCGGCTACTTTAAGATTATATAGCGCCAAAGTGTGTCTCGGGTTAGGGGCAGGACATCTTTGGGAACGTCGTTTGTTTTGAGTGTTCAGATATGGCAAACCTATTTTTATTTTTCTAGACAAAAGGTTTGGTTTTGGTTTGTTTTACGGCATATCAACACCTCAATGGGTTATTTAATGCCGACAAAATTTTGATTGCTGGTAATATGTTTTTCTTCAAAAATCTATTTCTGGGAATATTTTTCCTTGGAGAAATCTATAGCTGGTCATATTATTTTCAAAGAAAGTATAGTTGTTTGTATTGCTAGATACTGATAATAATTTTTACTTAAAAAATTATTGCTGGTAATATTTTTTTTTATTACAAAGTGTTTCTGGTATTAAAACCTATTTTTACACAAGTTTGAGTGTCAACTATATGCCTATAGCTGGGACCCTAACAGGTGCTACCACCCCCAGTCGGCGTGGATCTGGGAACGCCAGCAATTAAGAGGTGGTTTCACGCTCCTCAAAACCCCCTGATCAGAGGCCTTGCTGTTGGACGTAGTTTATCGTCTTACCCAGGACGGCTAGACAAAAGGATATCACAATTAAAATAATTTGGAACAGTTGATAAAAAGGTTAAGCTGACCTCAGTCGAAAGGAAATTATTAATTGTCAATCTTTAATGTTAGATTTTACGATAGAAACCAACTAGAATAGATGTTGTTTACTCGAAAGCTGCTTTATCAGGGAAATAAATCTAATTTTAATCATGTTTAGCGTATAGCGTTTCTGTTTATTCAATAGCGGTATGCGTTATTTGCTAAGGTAAACATTAAGCAATTTACTTCACAGACCCCCAATTCTTTTAATTAGAAAGAAACTAAATAGTTTGCTGGAATCCTTGATCTTTCACCAGTTTAATAAATAATCAAATTTTTATACACTTACTAAGTATCAGCAGTATAGTAGCATAACTTATCAGTGCAGAAAAAGGATTCAGCATTACGAGTTCAATTCCCAGCCTCGGATGTTAAATTCTCTATTTCAAAAATACCACTGGGAAAGTCATGATTCCATTTCTTCTGGCCCACTCCCCAGCTATGGATTAAATAGCAGAGTATACTAGGCTCTTTAACCTTGGTTAGAGGCCAGTCGAGGAGAAGGAATACTTTGAATTCAAAACCGTGGAAACAGCAATTCCACTAACGTTCCCAAGAAATCATGGTAATTTACAAACATTTAACAAAAAAGGAAGCTATAGAGTGTCATGATCACCTACGCCTTGAAGATTTGGTTGGTTGGTTTATTTTCTGCGGCTTATCAACTCTCTGGCAAGTTATTTAAAGCCAGAAAATATTTTTGATTGCAAGAACTTTTGTGAGGTGGTAAGGTAATAATGGTTTAATGATACATGTCTTACTAGTTAACCCATAGCTGACTGCATCCCTCCCTGCAGAGAGGTGAGAGCCCCTAAAATGGATCAACTTCCGCATGGGTAGTTGCAGATTCTCGTGCAAATTCGACTAATATTTACCTTTTGACCCTAGTGTAATTAGAACCTATGTCTATATTTGTATTCAAGTTTAAACAAGACCTATTTCTGCTTTCGGGTCGTGGGTGATCGCGTCTTTCTCCAATTCACTGTCCTTTCTAGCTTTTAGTAGAAATTGTCTTTTTGCTGTCTCTCTTCATCCCTGTTCTGACAACGATTTACACAGCTCCTCCTCCTCCTTCTTCTTCTTCTTCCTTTTCTTCTCCTTCTTCTTCTTCTTTGTGCCGTATCCCTTCAAGACGTAGGCGATCATAGATCTCCACAATTTCCTGTCCTTTATAGCTGTTATTAAAATTTGTCTTTTTGTTATCACTCCTGATCCCTGTCCTGTCTATCACTTATACAAGTCCGTTAGGTAAGTTGTGCACTGCTTTTCGCCGTCCCACTCGCCTTCAATATATCCTGTAAGTGCCAAATTTTCCAAGCCCTCTTTCCTCAGTATGTACCCTAGAAATTTCAAGTGACATTTTTGTTTCTATTTTCTCTAAGTTTTCGTGGTTGCTCACCTGTTCAGTCCATGGTATTCTCAGCATCCTTCTGTAGAACCACATTTCTGCTGCTTCAAGTCTCTTCTTCATTTGTAAAAAAAAAAAGCAGTATTAAAGTTTTACCTGTATAAAATGATTTCCGTGTCGTTGTGCATGGCAAACGCAGTTTTTAAGTTTTGTTTTCTTTTTGTTTTCTTTTTTTTTTTTGATGCGATGTTCACTGATTCTTAACGCACTTGTTTTTTCCCGCCCTTTTGACAATTCGATGTTTGTCGGTTCTTGACTTTCTTCTATTTCAGTGGTGCTATCAGGGCAGCTGCGTTCCCGCTAATCCTCGACACGTCGAACAATACATCCGGATGTACGAACAAATTCACGCCATCCACGGGAAGTGGTCAGAATGGGGGCACTGGTCAACCTGTACCCGGGAATGTGGCGGTGGAATTAGACAACGAAGTAGGCACTGTTCCAAGTGAGTAACCGTGATTTGGTCATGTGGAAAATGTATAGAGAATTTATTGACGCTAACTTCTTCGTGCATGTTAATGCAGACGATCTTTTTATGAGTGGTAGGGGGGTTGTATGGGTTCTGGGGAAATGTGGGGCTATTTTGGATATAAATCTACGAAAAATATTAAATTATTCTGGTCACATGTATTAAGCTCAATCCCTTGCGGTAAATATTAAATAGTATAAAATGCCTGACTCCATCCTTCCTTATATATATATATATATATATATATATATATATATATATATATATATATATATATATATATATATATGTATATATATATATATATATATATATATATATATATATATATATATATATATATATGTATATATATATATATATATGTATATATATATATATGTATATATATATATGTATATATATGTATATATATATATATGTATATATATATATGTATATATATGTATATATATATATGTATATATATATATATGTATATATATATATGTATATATATATATGTATATATATATATGTATATATATATATATATATATATATATATATATGTATATATATATATATATATATATATATGTATATATATATATATATATATATATATATGTATATATATATATATATATATATATATATATATATATATATATATATATATATATATATATAACGATAAACGACATGTACATACTTTCTTTTCTTCCTAGTTCATACGAACACAAAAGGAATATTTTAGTGTGTATGCAAATGCAACGAGCCATAATTGCCGATCTTTCATTCAAAAGGTGTGAAGCACTTTTTAGATACGACTGTTTCCTGGTTTAATTCAAATCTGACCATTAACTTTTTTATTTTATATATATATATATATATATATATATACATACTTATTATATATATATATATATATATATATATATATATATATATACTTATTATATATATATATACAAATATATATAAGTATATATATATACATATATATAATAAGTATATATATATATATACATATATATAATAAGTATATATATATACATATATATATATAATAAGTATATATATATATACATATATATATATAAGTATATATATATACATATATATATATAATAAGTATATATATATATATACATATATATATATAAGTATATATATATATACATATATATATAAGTATATATATATATACATATATATATATAATAAGTATATATATATATATACAATAAGTATATATATATATACATATATATATAATAAGTATATATATATATATACAATAAGTATATATATATATATACATATATATATAATAAGTATATATATATATACATATATATATAATAAGTATATATATATATACATATATATATAATAAGTATATATATACATATATATATAATAATTATATATATATATACATATATATATATAAGTATATATATATATATATATATATATAATAAAAAGTTAATGGTCAAGTTAACGCATATATATATATATATACTCACTATATATATATATATATATAAGTACATATATAAGTATATATATATATAGATAGATATATATAATAAAAAATTAATGGTCATGTTAACGCATATATATATATATATATAGTCAAATTCCAGGTGAGCAATGCTCTGCCATTTTTTACGACATTGAGCATTCTTTTCTCCAGCGTGCAATCTTAGGTAGACACTTTTGGGGAGATGCTTATCCTTTTTCTCGAATTATAAATGCTCTGACGTGGATGAATTTAGTGGCATGGTTCTGTAGAGCACTTTTTTTGCTTGAAGTTCTAAGCTCCTCCACCGTAGTACTAATATTCCCTAATGCATTGAGCACTTTTTGCCACACCGGCAAGCCTTTTCTGGGAGAACTTTTATTTATTTATATATTCATTACTTTTTGGCTATTTCGATCTTGGCCGGATAGGTTGCCCTCCCCGCTGGCGAGTTTGGTTGCTTCACCATCTTGGACTCACCTGGTAGAATCAGTGTTTCTATTTTACGAACTACAGCTAGTAGTAATGATTGCGTGAAAGCGCATGAAACGGGAAGTCGTATATATATATATATATATATATATATATATATATATATATGTATATGTGTGTGTGTGTGTGTGTGTGTGAGTGTGTGAGTGTGGATGTGTTTGCGTGTGCTAAATCAAAATTTAAACATATTTTAGAAATATTTTATATTTATAAATATTTTTTAATTTATTTGTTTAAATGTTATTTTTAATGGATACACATATTTCAGTAGATGTTTTATGATTGTTTGTTTCTTAAACTCTAGATTTATTTATTTCCGGACTAAATATTAGAGAAATCTTGTCAGAAAAATATAATAATATAATATAATAAATATATAATCAAATATAAAATATATTTTATATATTTTTTATATCTTATTATAATGTGTGAACTATATATATTATATGCAATATATATTATATAATGTATATATCTTATGCATCTGTGCATATCTTATATATTTATACATATATATATATAAATATATATAATAATATATAAAATATTATATATATATTTAAATATATAAATATATTCATATATATATATATATATATATGTATATATATATATATAGATATATATATATATGTATATATATATATATATAGATATAGATATATGTATATATATATATATATATATATAGATATAGATATATGTATATATATATATATATATATATAGATATAGATATATGTATATATATATATATATATATATAGATATAGATATATGTATATATATATATATATATATAGAGAGAGAGAGAGAGAGAGAGAGAATTAATACAAGTAAAAGGTTGTCACTTAACTGATTGATGTTACCACCAGCATCCTGTCTCTAGGACTTCGTAGACTGAACCTCCTGAAATTACTCCGTTCACTCGATAGGGAGTATCAGTAATTGACTGCTTAAACTTCTACATTTTTTATATGCACTTTTCATTGGTGCAAGTTTTTTTTTCTTAGTGTGTGTGTGTGTGTGTGTGCGTTCGTGCGCCAATGCCTCCGTCCTCGCGGATGTGCGTGCGTGTAAAAGGTCGTGATTATTTGTCCTTTTCGTCGTTTTCATTAACTTTTACATTCACTCCTTAACCTTTTATCTATATTTGATTGAATATGTGTGTGTGCGTGTGTGTGCGTGTGTGTGTGTGTGCGTGTGTGTGTGTGTGTGCGTGTGTGTGTATGTGTGTGCGTGTGTGTGTGCGTGTGTGTGTGTGTGTGCGTGTGTGTGTGTGCGTGTGTGTGCGTGTGTGTGTGTGTGCGCGCGTGCGTGTGCGTGCGTGTGCGTGTGCGTGTGTGTGTGTGTGTGTGTTGTGCCCTACCCTACGGACCGTAATGGATATGTCCCTATTCACGTAAAGACAGTATTAAATATATTTTGGTCTGCAGTTGGAAGTTTGTTGCCTGCGCTGTGCTGGTCAAACTCTCTGCCTCCGGGCAGAGACGGTCCCCGGACGAGGCTATGTCGAAGGACAGAGTCTCATCTCGGGAAACAGCTACCCGACTCCGTTTTACACGAGGTCTACGGGGAATTCAATTAAATTCGGTCATGTGTCACATCTGACCGCGTGGGGCGGTTAGTAGATATCCTGCCGTTGGAGATTCATTGTGGAATTCACTTGACTCACTTCTAGCAGTTGACTATTTCTACGAGCTGCTGGCGAATCTTATATGTGTTGTTCTTGTCCTAAGTATTATCGTTATTATCGTTCATTACCAACATTAGTGTGATTATTCTATTCAATCACCTTCCCTAGTTTACAACATTTAGTTTTTTTGTAATATATATGATTTATTTGTTTGCTTAACGGCATATAAACTCGTTGGTGTAATGGTTAACAAGCTTGTCTCGCTAGATCAATTAAGACTAAATAGTGAGTTCGATTCTTACTGGGTGTCCCTTTATTTTCGGCATTGTGTCACATCTAAGCTACGCTTGGAAAATCACCTCACTAGATCAATTGTCGCTGAGTAGTGAGTTCGATCATCACTGGGTGCCCCATAATTCCGGCCTTGTGCCACATCAAAACTACGCTTAGAAAATCCCCTCACTAGATCAATTGCCGCTGAGTAGTGAGTTCGATCCTCACCGGGTGCCCCATAATTTCGGCATTGTGTCATATCTAAGCTACGCTTAGAACATCACCATATAAACTGCTTACGAGTCATTGAACGCCCAGTAACATCTATGTATAACGTATTTGGATGTCTGCGTGAGAGTGCATAAACACCCTTGTGCAAATTAAGTGAAACAAAACGAATAATTCCGTTGTTATTTACTTTTTTTTCATATTTTTCCAATGAAACATGACTCAGTGCACATGTTAGTACTTCATATGTCCATTCCGCAAAGTCTTTCCTTGCAGATTGACCACAGATTCTTGATTGGATTTAAATCAGGAGAGATTTCAGGCCAGTCTATAGTACTTTGATTTGCTCATTTGTAAGGCTTGCAGAGTTACAAATTTTCGTACGTTTCCTTGGAGTAACTTCCATCGCAGACAATGGCCATAGGACAACTAATTGACAGTCGAGACAATAGTGTGATAAAAATCTGATGCAATCATGGATGACGCAATATTTTTCAAGGTCAAACAAATTTCATCATACACCCCGAAAATAGATTCATATTACTGCACACCATTGCAAATGGCCTAATCTGAGGAAAAATAGAAACCGATTACACCCTGTCACTCCAGTGGGTCTAAAACTAACGGTATGGTGAAAGAAAGGAAACTAAACGGTTGTTTCAATTAATTTGCACAAGGGTGTATAGTGTTTATACCTCTCATATCTCATATACATATTTTTAAGCATTTCACCCCAAGCAAGGCGGGGGTGCCACTAACACTCAAGGGGTTACTGAGAGTGGGAGCAAGAGTAAAGAGACATGATTGAGGAAAGGATAAAGAGAAGGACGAGGGATTAGATCAATGCATCATAAGATGTCGATTGACATTACATTTGAATATTTGAAGACTATAACTGTCAGGGAAGCAAGTAAGAGGAAGGGAGTTCCACAGACGGGAAGTGCGGAACATGAAGCTATTCGAATAGATGACACGGCTACATTTAATAGTTTCGACAGTGAAAGGATTGGACTAGATGCCAACCTGAACACGTTTAAATTCATGCAATTTGGGAACCAGCGAAAATTGCTCATCGGAGCAGTTACCGTGAAAGTTCTTGTAGAAAAGACAGAGGGAAGCAACGGCACGTCTGTGAGAAAGTGACTGTAGGCGAGATGTCAGACCGGGACCAACCGCATTGGATCTCCGTCTCAACTTAATGGGGTTATATATTTGCATATTTTTCTTTGAAAATAGTTTTTTTTCTTTGTTTTTTTTTTTAGTGAGTGGGTGTTTATTTTCAGGTATTCAGGATTTTTTTTTCTTTATAAAGACGCTAGCACTTTCTTTACGCCTTTTATAATTGAATGGCTTAGTTGTTTCGATAAAACTCATCTTCATCTGTTCACCGAAAATTAACAACACTCAAGAAGGAGGAACACACGTTGATAATTCATTTTTTTTAGTGTACTTTCAAATATAACGATTAAAAAGAGTATTCATTCCTGAAATATTAAATTTGTTTAAAAGTATTTTTATAATGAAAAACATTAATTAATAATCCGATTTATTCGTTTCGCTTAATTGTTTAAAAGAAGTTTTAAAAAAGCAGTTTCGAAACGGCTTTGATTGTTTTTCCTTATTCAACTAATATTCAGTTTCATTATGACTGGGGTATTAATTTCATAACTAAAAAAAGAACATATCTACAGTCATTATTGTACACATGCAGCTAGAATATAAATGTCGTGGTTGATTCAATAAAGTTGACGACGATTTGGAAGCCCAATGTTAAATTACAATAATAATAATAATAATAATAATAATAATAATAATAATAATAAACACAATGCACACTGACAGAACAATCAAAGCCAACCGCCCAGACATTGTTATTAAAGATCGCAAACAAAACAAATGCTACCTTATTGATATGGCAGTCCCTGCAAACTGCAATGTATCATTGAAGATATTCGAAAAGCTGTCAAAATACAAGGAGCTTGATTAGAAATCTCAAAAATGTGGCACATGCGAACATCAACAATCCCTGTTGTAATTGGAGCCCTTGGACTGGTTGGAAAAGATTGCAGTAGACTAATTGAAGGGATCCCTGGAAGTCCATGCCTCAAAGAGATACAAAAAATTATTCACACTTTACAAAGGGCTTTATCTATGTAATTTTTTTTTTTTTTTGCAGTGAAAAGTGTCATGATACCATTTCTAACCTTAGGTCCCTGGGCGGGACCCGGAAAGAAATGTGTAAACGCCAGATATCAAAGAAAATAATAATAATAACAATAATAATAATAATAATTTACATTATTTATATACTGACCTCATCTTTGTTGTTGGCTTACGGTCATATCACTTCGAAACACCAGTTCCCGTACGATTACCGAAGTTGAGCAACGTCGATCCTGGTCAGTACGTAGATGGGTGACAGTTTGGGGATAACAGGAGCTGTAGGGTTAGATGTTCAGGTGGTGTAATGGATAATAGGTCAGAATTGTTAATCGGAGAACCAAGTTCTAATTTCAGTTGAGTTCGTTATATTCACTTACGCGCAAAATACTCACGAGAAAGGTAAGAATCCTTCTCTTCTCCCTATACCTATGGGTTAATTAGTAAACTATTATTATCTAAAAAAAATAAGGAAATGAGACAGACAAAATAATGATATTAAACTCTGTTCATTGAATATATTCTTTGAATTTAATTACATCTCTTTATTTTTAAATTTTAATTATTTGAATTCATTTACAAGCTGTAAGTATAATCACTGTTATAAAGCTTTTAACCTTTATCAAACGAGTGTAGTTGTTGGCTGGCCACTCGTATCCCTGTCTGCTATGGCGGTTTGCTAATCCTTGTTGGAGACGCCTTTCTCGGGCGCACTTGTGTTTATTCAACACTCAACGAGCCCACATGCGGTTTATTCTGCAACTACGCTGAGCAGACCTTAGTTACAGTTTCTGGGAGAGACCGCATTATCTGACGTGATCAGTTTGAACAAGGCCAGCATACTCAAACCCTCTGTCACGACGACTTAAGAGTTCGTGTTAGCACAGTCAAATAGTCGCGTCTACACAATTTCGCATCGAAGGCTTGGATCAACCTGTGGTATAGTTTTCGGGTACTTTCCAAGCGTGCCGCACGCTGGGATCAACCTCGATCCATTCCGATAACATCAAGAAGTCACCTTCCTGACAAATCGACCATGGTGAGAATCGAACCCAACTCAGAAAGTGAACGTTCTAACAAGGCCAATGCGCTGAAAACTTCGGTCACGACAACATCGACGGCTCCCAAGGGTTCCGTCTACCCAATTTCACTCACAAGGCTTGGTTAAACTCATGGTATGGTTTTCAGGCACTTTCCAAGGCTGCCGTACGCTAGGGTCGCCTATGGGTGAGAATCAGAATACGAACGTTCTAACCACTCGGCCACGTGACTAAAAGTCAGATAACCAAGATGGAACTTAAACGTCACTGTTTGGAGAATCCACAACGAAAGCAGCGATGACCTGGGCCAAATAGAATTCACGAAGCTAAACGTCGCCAACCCCAGACACCAGAAGAGAGACAAAAAGCGACAGTAAGAATATGAGTGTCAATAACACCAGCGCCTGCAAGGGAGGCTTAACAAAAAATAGCTGCATTCATATCGCTGGAATCGGATAAAGGTGCATTCAACTATAATTCAACTTAGAATTAGGAATCTGATAAGAATGCCTCCGTTGGTTCCATAACAACACGCTATGGCAAATGTAAAATAAAAATAAAAAAGAGCAAAAGATTAGCGAATATTTTCAGACCTTCTTGAGAAAGATGACAGAAATAACTCGAAAGGCCAAGATTTTCCTTAAATACATTCAAGCATATAACCCGTTTTCCAAATGATAGCATTTGGAGCTAGCATCATCCAAGAAAGAAGCTTTTTGCCTATTTTTAAACTGCAAGAAAGAGTCCTTCGCGGAATTGGTTTCTACTGTCTGATAGAGAAAACATTCCGCAAATATATTTCAATGGTTGATCTTGGTTTTGTTTTTTTGTTTTGTTAATTTTTTTTCTTTTTTTACGGCTTGTTAACCCATCAGCTGAATGGAATGTTTTTTTAAGAAATCAATTTTTTTTATTTTAATTAGTAAGACGGTTGTTATGGTTACATATTTTTTAATTATATTTTTGAAATCAGTTTAATTTTCTTTAGAAACTGGATGTAAATGAATGTAAATTTTGTGATGTCAACAAACACTCGTTGCCACCTTCGTAATGTTCGTTGTAGTAGAGGCTTTGTAATCTCAGATACAACTAAAGTAATGCCGTTGAACAATACTGGTGTCAGACGCCTTCGAATAACACTCGCACTAATAGTACTTGCTCGATAATACTCGCTCGAAAAGTAATCACCAGATAGTAATCAGTATAGAGAAATAGTATAGTCAATAGTATAGACAATAACGATCCGTGTAGCAATAGAAGATAGACTAGAAAAAGTGGTCCGTATAGTGATAGAGGATAGAATAGAAATAGCGATCCGTATAGCAATAGAGGATAGAATAGAAATAGAGATCTGAATATTAATAGAGGATAGAATAGAAATAGCGATTCGTATAGTAATAGAGGATAGAATAGAAAGTGATCAATTAGACGTCACGCTACTTTCTATTTATGTGTTTCCTCTATGGTCATGTGATCTGCTTAATTCAATAATGGGATCGCCTATGTTTGCTCACTGGAGATCTATGTTCAAACTCAGTTGTCAACGGCGACACTTTATTCCTATATAAGAGTAAAAAGTGAATCAGTATTTTGAAAAAGTTCTTTTTTGTTGTTTAGTAGAATTTTAAGCAGATTGAATTAAAATTGCTGCAGTTTGTCAGCGTGTGTTTTATGGTGAATGGCTTCTGGCATGTCACGCATGCCGGAGGATCTCCCCTTTTTAGGATATACGAATGGGTTATGGTAGCATGTTCAATATGAAGCCTGGATATATGTCTATACTTCCGAGATGAGATACTGTTATAATCTACACTATTTGCGTTGTTCGGACTGTTGTCCTCATCTTTGTTGCCATATTCACGACAACATCCGGAAGAGGCATGGCACGTGGAACTAAAATAACCTACTCCGGTGGACGAAATAAAGGGTTCAGTTCGAAATTCTAATCACCTGATGAAGGCCTGGGCGTACCACGACCGAAACGGCGTAAATATGTGATTTTTTTTCTTATGTGGGTTGTTAGCCATCTATCGAGAGAGAGAGAGAGATATTTCTTTGTTTGTGGGTCGTTGGCTGATTGGTTTTATTTAACGGCATACCAACACCTCCATGGGTTATTTCAGACCGAAACCTAAATTTGTTTACATTAAATTATTTTTAGATAATAACGGTTTTAGTGATACAAGTCTTACTAATTAACCCATAGCTGGAGGAGAGAAGCACTGGATTTATACCTTTTCCAAGCGTATTTGCGTGTAAATGAATACAGTGTAACCCGGATATAAGAGAGTTGTCGGGACCGGAAAAGAAGTCTCTTATATCCGGGTTTGGTCTATTTTATATACACTAACACAGGTTCTAATTTGGGACCAGAGAAAATCTATCTTATACAGTGTAACCCGGATATAAGAGACCCGGATATAAGAGAAACCCGGACATAAAAGAGATTTTCTCTGGTCCCAAATTAGAGCCTGTGTTAATGTATATATAATAGACCAAACCCGGATTTAAGAGAAACCCGGATATAAGAGACTTCTTATCCGGTCCCGATAACTCTCTTATATCCGGGTTACACTGTATCGGATTTCTCTTATATCCGGGTCTCTTATATCCGGGTTATACTGTATAACGAACCCATCTGGAATTGGAACTCGGCTCTCCGATTAAAAATTTCGAGTCATTATCCATTACACCACGCGCAGATCCAAGTTTACAACACGTGGTATTCCTGAGCGGTCACCCATCTCGGTAGTGACCAGGCTCGACGTTGCTTAACTTTGGTGATTGTACGGGGGGGGACTGGTGTTTTAATGAGATGTATGTGCATATACTTATACGTTCACCAACTTGTTTATGTAAATATACGTGTGCATCGCATGACTTGTGTCATTGAATACGAAAGAATTTTTAGCGAGCATTTGAATAATTCATAGGCATTGAAAGGGTTAAGACATTCGGAAAATGGAAGGCAACTCTAAGGTTGGCATTTCTGGAGAAAGAATTAAATAGGGAGAATGTCCGCCCATTCAGTCAGTGAACATAAGAACAAAACCGTTCATGTCACGATGAACTTTGCTGTCTTGTAAATGTTATGAAAGCTTCAGGAACCAGCGAAAGGACAGTGTCCTCTCTCTATATATATATATATATATCTATCTATCTCTCTATCTATCTATCTCTCTACTTCTATCTCTCTCCTTCTCGTTTCTCAATGCAATATAATTAAGAGCAGAATATAAAAACGTGATGAATGTTTTAGCCTTTTAAAAGCCGAGAATTCAGTGAAAGATCAAGCTGATCCCCTATTTTCAGACAAACAACTAGATTCTATTCAAAAGTTGTGGAACTTAAGGCGTGAAGTAACTTCTTCATATATATATATAAAAAAAAAAGGTGGTTCTTTATTTCCTTGTACAGGGATTTCCAGACCTGCGTCAAATATTCGGGAAGAACACGGATAAAGCTGAGTAACTTGACGCACGAAAAGATTTGATCAGTCCATCCAACATCCATGAACATTTCGTTAGCATCACTTAGATTACGAAGATATAACGAACTTTATATTCGCTCTAACGTGAGAATCTCTCTGCACTTAATATGTGTCCTATTATAATTAATCTGATGGAGGAAACAACATTCCGCAAATGTATTTCAATGGTTGATCTTGGTTTTGTTTCTTTTACGGCTGATGTACACATTGGTTAATTTAATGCCGAAATTGAATGTTTTTGTAAACAGTCATTTTTTAAATTTTAAATAGTAAGACTGTTGTTAATTAGTTATAATTATCTCTCCCTTCCTTAGTTCACACGACAGATACTACACTTTGATCCCAGAAAAAAACGCCGAGAAGCCAAGAGGACCGCGATAAAAAAAAAAATGAATAAAAATCCAATTATGATAATTAAAATATCATCGTCTGCTGAATTATTTTAAAATTATTATTAAGAGCCATCTTCATAAGACGAGGATTTGGATTGAAAGAAAGTAGGGGAGATACAAGTGTTTAGCGTCTCCTGCAAATACATAATAAATAATGAACTATCCCGTTTTGAATGTGTAGAAAACCAAGTAAAGGACATTTTGGAATAGATAGATAGATAGATAGATAGATAGATAGATAGATAGATAGATAGAGCGACTGAGATAGATTAATGAACAAAGATTGCATTAGATAGATAGATAGATAGATAGATAGATAGATAGATAGATAGATAGATAGATAGATAGATAGATAGATAGATAGATAATGGAGCGACTGAGATAGATTAATGAACAAAGATTGCATTAGATAGATAGATAGATAGATAGATAGATAGATAGATAGATAGATAGATAGATAGATAGATAATGGAGCGACTGAGATAGATTAATGAACAAAGATTGCATTAGATAGATAGATAGATAGATAGATAGATAGATAGATAGATAGATAGATAGATAGATAGATAATGGAGCGACTGAGATAGATTAATGAACAAAGATTGCATTAGATAGATAGATAGATAGATAGATAGATAGATAGATAGATAATGGAGCGACTGAGATAGATTAATGAACAAAGATTGCATTAGATAGATAGATAGATAGATAGATAGATAGATAGATAGATAGATAGATAGATAGATAGATAGATAGATAGATGGTTTCAGTGAGAAAAAAAACAAATGCAAGAAAAAAGAAGGGAAGAGAGTATTAACGGCTGTTTCAGTGAAATGGAAAAAGTTTTCAATTTCAATTCTTTTCGTTTGTACCCACTTCTGAAAATATTTTGTTAAAGCTGGTAAGCTCAAATATTTAACGATGTGTTTTAATAGTGGTGTAACCATATGTGGTGTGAGCATATATAATTTTGTCACAGGTTACCGTATACTGTAGCCTAACTTCATTTAACGGTAGGCCTATGTTTTGGGCCACTGATAGCCTTCCCTATGTTTGGTGGTCGACCTATATGGTAGGCATAGACCTAACTCATAATTTTGAGCTAAAAATCTTGAAGTCGAGTTGTGCGCCAAGTCGACTTGTACGCCACGATTTACGGTAATTTATTGACCATATATATATATATATATATATATATAGAGAGAGAGAGAGAGAGAGAGAGTTATATTATATGCAAATTGAAAGATAATCTCAAAACACCATCTTTTTACCTTCAAAATGACCTTGCGCCAAACTATGTTAAGGTGATTAAATATATTTTCATTTGTTTTTCATTAGCAACTGAGGGAAGATTTGAAACCGCAACGCGCTCTCCACAATCCCACGAATAACTTCTAAATCATTTCACTTTGGTAAATATTGCATAAAATGTATTTCCAGGCATTTGTTGCAAATAAAAAAGAGTCCCTGCTACAATTACTAGTGTCTGCATTTTGAAACATTATTTTCAGAATGTCGTGAAAAATAGAAAAATGTACAAAGCTAGTTTCCGTTCCTCTATTGAAGAAAAAAAAGGTTTTCTGCCAGAAATGAAATTGCATTTTAACTTTTAAAACAAATAAACAAGGTTTTGCTTTACAACACATAAACACTTTTATGCAATCAAATAAATAAATGCAAAATAGAAAACTTTGTGTGGGTAAGGTGAGGTTGGTTAATTTAATGACACGCAAACTCCTGTTGGATTATCCAATGTTGAATATAAAACTTGTAGAGAAAAAATCACAATGAATTAATAGGCAGACGGAGGTCCGGTTTACACCAGAGACAAAAATGTAGACATAAGTCTTGTTTATACTAGAATCAAAAGGGTCAACAGAAGTCCTGTGTTGACTAAAGTCAAAAAGGTAAAAAATAAGCCCGCTTTACACTATAGTCAAAAAGCAAACTAAAACCTGTTTGTACTAGAGTCAAAAAGGTAGAAATATGTCCGCTTTGGACAATAGTAAAAAAAAAAAAAAAGTAGACATAAGTCTTGTTTCTACTAGATTCAAAAGGGTAGAAATATGACCGGTTTACACTATAGTCAAAAAAGGTACAAATAATTCCTGGTTATACTAGAGTGAACAAGCTAGATATAGGTCCTGTTTACCCTAGAGTCAAAAAGATGGATTCATTTTACAACTGATTAAAATGAGTCTGTCTATATTGCTGAGATGAGGTATTATGTACGGTATTTACATTAGTCGGACTATTGTCCTCATCTTTGTCGCCATATTTGTCACAACTTTTCGCCCGTTGTACGCTCCGGCCTTCTTCAGGTGGTTGCAATATGAGCTCTGGTAAAAACACGAAATGATAACAGCAAAAATTGCAATATGAGCACTGGTAAAAAAAGGCTGCTGTTTATAATACCCAGAAATTCATACCCAGATGTCCTCAAGGACACATGGCACAGTATAAAGGATAAAGGCCTTGGTTAGATCCAGTGACAGACCCAAAGAGTGTGAGTTCAATACCCGGTTAAGGCAGTGGAGAACTTTCAGAGGGAAAATTAGCAGGAGATAACTGATAACTGACATCCATCAAACATGGCACGTGGAACTAGAACAGTCTACCCCAGTGATCGAAATAAAGGGTTCAGTTCGAAATTCCAACCACCTGAAGAAGGCCGGAGCGTACAACGGCCGAAACGTTGTGACAAATATGGCGACAAAGATGAGGACAATAGTCCGACTAATGTAAATACCGTGATTAAAATGAGTTTCATATATGTTTGGTTTACAATAGAGTAAAAAAAAACATGTACGGTTTACACTAGGATCCAAAAGCTAGACCTAAGTCAGGTTTGTAAGAGACACATAAAAGGTTTATACCCGTGTCTCTAAGTATCCACCTCGAAAGTGGTCTCTTTGTTTAGGGGCAGTCTTAGCACTCTGCTGGGTTGCAAGTCGGTGTACTCTAAATCTCATGCCGAAAAGCCGGGTTTTTTTTATGCAAATACACATGATTTCTGCCTGCATTTCTAGGATGAGGATTAGAGTGAGTTTGAGACTTTACTACCCGGCCTAAGAACTGAACTTAAAATTACTCACAATTAATCCGTGGGACCGAGTGCATTAACGCGTTGGTTCTTGAATTTGATAGCGCATAGTAAATGTGGGTTCAAGTACAATGTATTGGGATTGTCTTTGCTTATCAGGGTGAACATATCATTCACCTTTGTTGTACAAATTCTAAGAATGGTGTCCTCTGTGTGACTGGCATTCCGAGAAATGATCAGAGCTGCTGGTTGTTGTTTTTGTCCAGCTTTTCTAGCGAATTTTACACTTGAAAAGTCATAAAATGGGCCCTAGTGTGGAACTAACTACAAAACCCTCACAAAGAATTAGTTAAATTGTCCGTACAACCTTTGGAATGATAATGACTTCCCATAACTGGATACAGTGTAAAAGTTATTTTTTAATAGATACGTGTAATTCATATATATATATATATATATATATATATATATATATATATATATATATATATATATATTACGACACAAAGGTGAAATCCTATCTGTAGACAATCTGCCACACCTGTTTCATTTTTTTATCCTATCACGTAAGAGTGGAGTTATTTCTTCAATTATACAGTTTATCATTCTTCTTCTTTTCCTTTTTCTTTTTCTTCTTCTTCTTCTTCTTATTATTATTGTTGTTGTTGTTGTTGTTAGCTTTATTCTACGAGGATCAGTCAAAAAGTAATGCCTGTTTTAAATTAATCTTAAAAGTATAATTCAGAATTCCAAGTTTTTTTTCTTTTCTTCTTTTTTCTTCACTTTTCCCTTGTTTCTTTTTTTATCTTTTCCTCTTTCTTTTTTTTATCTTTCTATTTTTTTTTTCTTTTACTATAAACTATGAATTTTCTAAAATCCGAGAGTGAAAAATTTTTGGCGTTATTTTCACATTTTTTTTATTTGTTTTTTTTTTTTGTTTTTGTTTACCCATAATCCTTTTACAAAATGGCTGCCCTCTTGACAAACATAGAAAGCAAAGAGCTGTACGATAATAGATCATTCATTTTCTAGAAGCTGAGGAGAAATTTGGGGGAATTATCTTCTCTTTTGTTACTCATAATCTTCTTTCAAACTGGTTACCCTCTGCGCATGCGTGGAAAGAAAAGAGCTAATTTCTACGTTTGGTAGGAGATAACACTGAGAACAAAAGGAAGTTAAGGAAAGTTTATGAAAGAAACACTCTTTAATGTAAGCATAGTAAGGAGATTTGAATGTAGAGTGAGAAAGTAATTAAAACCTGACCTTAGTGACAGGTCCCGTAGTGGCAGGCCAGATGCTGGTGTGATTAGAATAACACAAAACAGTCCGATGTTCTTATTACTGATGATAGAAGAAACACTATTGGAAATTTATATGAAAACTTTCAGATCATCCCTCGACTGGTTTCCAAGCGCTCAGATGATAGCGATTATTCATTGATGGTGAGGCGAAAGGGACACAACGAGAATGAAGCTAAGAAAGCAAACTGCTACAAAAACTAAAATGTTTACCTAAAAAATATGAGTCATGTTCTTAAATAGTCTCGTCAAATCAAGACTTCCATATTAATGTTATGCATGGCGCCAAACTTGTTCAGAAATGATCGAAACTGACTGCTATATACAAATGCTTTCTTAAATCAATAATTATAAATGTCATTAAGCCAGTGTAGCCTGTATCTGTTTGCGAGTACCATCCTTCTTTAAACCTCGATGATTGGCGCTACAGAATCACAAAGTAATGTGGCAAATAACACAAACCACATCAATTGGGGAATTTCAACAGCAACAACTAAAATGGTAAACACGTGTTAAATTTATTTATTTGAATAATTTTAATTCTAAATTATTTAGAAATAATTTAATAATTTTTACTACTTCCGCTCTTGAACAGGGATGTGACACTGAACTCTTCTTCTTCTTCGTCTTCTTCGTGTCTGTCACTCTTACCCTCAATCTGTCCCGTGGGTATCAAACTTTCTCTTAAAGCTTCATCGTTGCTCACATGTTCTGCCCATGGTACTCTCAGCATCCTTCCGTAGAATCTCATTTCTGTTTGCTTCAAGTCTCTTCTTCACCTGTCAGTAGATTCTCCAGAACTCTCTGCCATAGCGGAGCCCTGTTTCCTCATTATATGCCATAGATTTTCAACTGTGTCTTTTATGTTAAGTAAAAAGTGTCCAGTATTTTTTTCGCTTTCTCTACGTTTTCGTGGTTGCTCACATGTTCGGTCCCTGGTATTCTCAGCATCCTTCTGTAGAACAACATTTCTGTTTGCTTCAAGTCTCTTCTTCATCTGTGAGGTGATTATCCAGCATTCAATACCATATAGGAGGACTGATATTGCATAACAGTTCAGTACGCTTTTTATTGTTTAACGAAATCTGTCGGTTTCTTAATACTTTACTTAACTTTT
The DNA here is from genome assembly GCA_964036315.1 of Acanthosepion esculentum. Taxonomy (NCBI): domain Eukaryota; kingdom Metazoa; phylum Mollusca; class Cephalopoda; order Sepiida; family Sepiidae; genus Acanthosepion; species Acanthosepion esculentum. Next base: position 33,689,760 of record OZ038503.1, on the reverse strand, counting down.
GGAAGGGAATTCCTTATTTAAATATAGAGACCAAACCATAGTAAGTATACACAAGAAAATAGATGGTTATTACAATTAAAATTCCGTTTCGTTTACTTTATAATTTATATCTACAAAAAGATCCTGCAACTTTTTCTGTTACATTTGTTATTATTATGTTCCAGCCTATCCATCCTACAGTCTTCGTCTGGTT
>OZ038503.1:33669567-33684567 GCA_964036315.1 Acanthosepion esculentum | reverse complement strand
AATAGTTTAAGAAAGTCGAATATACTCAGGCAATGGAAGACTTTATGGAATTCATTTAAAATAACTTAAAAAACTTCTATGTGCCGTATCCCTTCAGCGCGTAGGCGATCATGGCTCTCCACAATTTGTAGCTCTTAATAAATTGTTTTTTATTGTTATCTCTTCAAAACCTTGCTCCGCCATCCATTTACTCAAGTTTGCTAGGTAGGTTATGCGTTGTTTTCCTCTGTCCCTCTTGCCTTCAATCTCCTAAACCTTGCTCCGCCATCCATTTACTCAAGCTCTCTAGGTAGGTTATGCGTTGTTTTCCTCTGTCCCTCTTGCCTTCAATCTCCTAAACCTTGCTCCGCCATCCATTTACTCAAGCTCTCTAGGTAGGTTATGCGTTGTTTTCCTCTGTCCCTCTTGCCTTCAATCTCCTAAACCTTGCTCCGCCATCCATTTACTCAAACTTGCTAGGTAGGTTATGCGTTGTTTTCCTTTGTCCCTCTTCTCTTCAATCTCCTAAACCTTGCTCCGCCATCCATTTACTCAAGCTCTCTAGGTAGGTTATGCGTTGTTTTCCTCTGTCCCTCTTGCCTTCAATCTCCTAAACCTTGCTCCGCCATCCATTTACTCAAGCTCTCTAGGTAGGTTATGCGTTGTTTTCCTCTGTCCCTCTTGCCTTCAATCTCCTAAACCTTGCTCCGCCATCCATTTACTCAAGCTCTCTAGGTAGGTTATGCGTTGGTTTCCTCTGTCCCTCTTGCCTTCAATCTCCTAAACCTTGCTCCGCCATCCATTTACTCAAGCTCTCTAGGTAGGTTATGCGTTGTTTTCCTCTGTCCCTCTTGCCTTCAATCTCCTAAACCTTGCTCCGCCATCCATTTACTCAAGCTCTCTAGGTAGGTTATGCGTTGTTTTCCTTTGTCCCTCTTCTCTTCAATCTCCTAAACCTTGCTCCGCCATCCATTTACTCAAGCTCTCTAGGTAGGTTATGCGTTGTTTTCCTCTGTCCCTCTTGCCTTCAATCTCCTAAACCTTGCTCCGCCATCCATTTACTCAAGCTCTCTAGGTAGATTATGCGTTGTTTTCCTCTGTCCTTCTTGCCTTCAATCTCCTAAACCTTGCTCCGCCATCCATTTACTCAAGCTCTCTAGGTAGGTTATGCGTTGTTTTCCTCTGTCCCTCTTGCCTTCAATCTCCTAAACCTTGCTCCGCCATCCATTTACTCAAGCTCTCTAGGTAGGTTATGCGTTGTTTTCCTCTGTCCCTCTTGCCTTCAATCTCCTAAACCTTGCTCCGCCATCCATTTACTCAAGCTCTCTAGGTAGGTTATGCGTTGGTTTCCTCTGTCCCTCTTGCCTTCAATCTCCTAAACCTTGCTCCGCCATCCATTTACTCAAGCTCTCTAGGTAGGTTATGCGTTGTTTTCCTCTGTCCCTCTTGCCTTCAATCTCCTAAACCTTGCTCCGCCATCCATTTACTCAAGCTCTCTAGGTAGGTTATGCGTTGTTTTCCTTTGTCCCTCTTCTCTTCAATCTCCTAAACCTTGCTCCGCCATCCATTTACTCAAGCTCTCTAGGTAGGTTATGCGTTGTTTTCCTCTGTCCCTCTTGCCTTCAATCTCCTAAACCTTGCTCCGCCATCCATTTACTCAAGCTCTCTAGGTAGGTTATGCGTTGTTTTCCTCTGTCCCTCTTGCCTTCAATCTCCTAAACCTTGCTCCGCCATCCATTTACTCAAGCTCTCTAGGTAGGTTATGCGTTGTTTTCCTCTGTCCCTCTTGCCTTCAATCTCCTAAACCTTGCTCCGCCATCCATTTACTCAAGCTCTCTAGGTAGGTTATGCGTTGTTTTCCTCTGTCCCTCTTGCCTTCAATCTCCTAAACCTTGCTCCGCCATCCATTTACTCAAGCTCTCTAGGTAGGTTATGCGTTGTTTTCCTCTGTCCCTCTTGACTTCAATCTCCTAAACCTTGCTCCGCCATCCATTTACTCAAGCTCTCTAGGTAGGTTATGCGTTGTTTTCCTCTGTCCCTCTTGCCTTCAATCTCCTAAACCTTGCTCCGCCATCCATTTACTCAAGCTCTCTAGGTAGGTTATGCGTTGTTTTCCTCTGTCCCTCTTGCCTTCAATCTCCTAAACCTTGCTCCGCCATCCATTTACTCAAGCTCTCTAGGTAGGTTATGCGTTGTTTTCCTTTGTCCCTCTTCTCTTCAATCTCCTAAACCTTGCTCCGCCATCCATTTACTCAAGCTCTCTAGGTAGGTTATGCGTTGTTTTCCTCTGTCCCTCTTGCCTTCAATCTCCTAAACCTTGCTCCGCCATCCATTTACTCAAGCTCTCTAGGTAGGTTATGCGTTGGTTTCCTCTGTCCCTCTTGCCTTCAATCTCCTAAACCTTGCTCCGCCATCCATTTACTCAAGCTCTCTAGGTAGGTTATGCGTTGGTTTCCTCTGTCCCTCTTGCCTTCAATCTCCTAAACCTTGCTCCGCCATCCATTTACTCAAGCTCTCTAGGTAGGTTATGCGTTGGTTTCCTCTGTCCCTCTTACCTTCAATCTCCTAAACCTTGCTCCGCCATCCATTTACTCAATCTCTCTAGGTAGGTTATGCGTTGTTTTCCTCTGTCCCTCTTGCCTTCAATCTCCTAAACCTTGCTCCGCCATCCATTTACTCAATCTCTCTAGGTAGGTTATGCGTTGTTTTCCTCTGTCCCTCTTGCCTTCAATCTCCTAAACCTTGCTCCGCCATCCATTTACTCAATCTCTCTAGGTAGGTTATGCGTTGTTTTCCTCTGTCCCACTTGCCTTCAATCTCCTAAACCTTGCTCCGCCATCCATTTACTCAAGCTCTCTAGGTAGGTTATGCGTTGGTTTCCTCTGTCCCTCTTGCCTTCAATCTCCTAAACCTTGCTCCGCCATCCATTTACTCAAGCTCTCTAGGTAGGTTATGCGTTGTTTTCCTCTGTCCCTCTTGCCTTCAATCTCCTAAACCTTGCTCCGCCATCCATTTACTCAAGATCTCTAGGTAGGTTATGCGTTGTTTTCCTTTGTCCCTCTTCTCTTCAATCTCCTAAACCTTGCTCCGCCATCCATTTACTCAAGCTCTCTAGGTAGGTTATGCGTTGTTTTCCTCTGTCCCTCTTGCCTTCAATCTCCTAAACCTTGCTCCGCCATCCATTTACTCAATCTCTCTAGGTAGGTTATGCGTTGTTTTCCTCTGTCCCTCTTGCCTTCAATCGCCTAAACCTTGTTCCGCCATCCATTTACTCATTCTCTCTAGGTAGGTTATGCATTGTTTTCCTCTGTCCCTCTTGCCTTCAATCTCCTAAACCTTGTTCCGCCATCCATTTACTCATTCTCTCTAGGTAGGTTATGCGTTGTTTTCCTCTGTCCCTCTTGCCTTCAATCTCCTAAACCTTGCTCCGCCATCCATTTACTCAATCTCTCTAGGTAGGTTATGCGTTGTTTTCCTCTGTCCCTCTTGCCTTCAATCTCCTAAACCTTGCTCCGCCATCCATTTACTCAATCTCTCTAGGTAGGTTATGCGTTGGTTTCCTCTGTCCCTCTTGCCTTCAATCTCCTAAACCTTGCTCCGCCATCCATTTACTCAATCTCTCTAGGTAGGTTATGCATTGGTTTCCTCTGTCCCTCTTGCCTTCAATCTCCTAAACCTTGCTCCGCCATCCATTTACTCAAGCTCTCTAGGTAGGTTATGCGTTGTTTTCCTCTGTCCCTCTTGCCTTCAATCTCCTAAACCTTGCTCCGCCATCCATTTACTCAAGCTCTCTAGGTAGGTTATGCGTTGTTTTCCTTTGTCCCTCTTCTCTTCAATCTCCTAAACCTTGCTCCGCCATCCATTTACTCAAGCTCTCTAGGTAGGTTATGCGTTGTTTTCCTCTGTCCCTCTTGCCTTCAATCTCCTAAACCTTGCTCCGCCATCCATTTACTCAATCTCTCTAGGTAGGTTATGCCTTGTTTTCCTCTGTCCCTCTTGCCTTCAATCTCCTAAACCTTGCTCCGCCATCCATTTACTCAAGCTCTCTAGGTAGGTTATGCGTTGTTTTCCTCTGTCCCTCTTGCCTTCAATCTCCTAAACCTTGTTCCGCCATCCATTTACTCAAGCTCTCTAGGTAGGTTATGCGTTGTTTTCCTCTGTCCCTCTTGCCTTCAATCTCCTAAACCTTGCTCCGCCATCCATTTACTCAAGCTCTCTAGGTAGGTTATGCGTTGTTTTCCTCTGTCCCTCTTGCCTTCAATCTCCTAAACCTTGCTCCGCCATCCATTTACTCAAGCTCTCTAGGTAGGTTATGCGTTGTTTTCCTCTGTCCCTCTTGCCTTCAATCTCCTAAACCTTGCTCCGCCTTTCATTTACTCAATCTCTCTAGGTAGGTTATGCGTTGTTTTCCTCTGTCCCTCTTGCCTTCAATCTCCTAAACCTTGCTCCGCCATCCATTTACTCAAGCTCTCTAGGTAGGTTATGCGTTGTTTTCCTCTGTCCCTCTTGCCTTCAATCTCCTAAACCTTGCTCCGCCATCCATTTACTCAAGCTCTCTAGGTAGGTTATGCGTTGTTTTCCTCTGTCCCTCTTCTCTGCAATCTCCTAAACCTTGCTCCGCCATCCATTTACTCAATCTCTCTAGGTAGGTTATGCGTTGTTTTCCTCTGTCCCTCTTGCCTTCAATCTCCTAAACCTTGTTCCGCCATCCATTTACTCATTCTCTCTAGGTAGGTTATGCGTTGTTTTCCTCTGTCCCTCTTGCCTTCAATCTCCTAAACCTTGCTCCGCCATCCATTTACTCAATCTCTCTAGGTAGGTTATGCGTTGGTTTCCTCTGTCCCTCTTGCCTTCAATCTCCTAAACCTTGCTCCGCCATCCATTTACTCAATCTCTCTAGGTAGGTTATGCGTTGTTTTCCTCTGTCCCTCTTGCCTTCAATCTCCTAAACCTTGTTCCGCCATCCATTTACTCAAGCTCTCTAGGTAGGTTATGCGTTGTTTTCCTCTGTCCCTCTTGCCTTCAATCTCCTAAACCTTGCTCCGCCATCCATTTACTCAATCTCTCTAGGTAGGTTATGCGTTGTTTTCCTCTGTCCCTCTTGCCTTCAATCTCCTAAACCTTGCTCCGCCATCCATTTACTCAAGCTCTCTAGGTAGGTTATGCGTTGTTTTCCTCTGTCCCTCTTGCCTTCAATCTCCTAAACCTTGCTCCGCCATCCATTTACTCAATCTCTCTAGGTAGGTTATGCGTTGGTTTCCTCTGTCCCTCTTGCCTTCAATCTCCTAAACCTTGCTCCGCCATCCATTTACTCAATCTCTCTAGGTAGGTTATGCGTTGTTTTCCTCTGTCCCTCTTGCCTTCAATCTCCTAAACCTTGTTCCGCCATCCATTTACTCAAGCTCTCTAGGTAGGTTATGCGTTGTTTTCCTCTGTCCCTCTTGCCTTCAATCTCCTAAACCTTGCTCCGCCATCCATTTACTCAATCTCTCTAGGTAGGTTATGCGTTGTTTTCCTCTGTCCCTCTTGCCTTCAATCTCCTAAACCTTGCTCCGCCATCCATTTACTCAAGCTCTCTAGGTAGGTTATGCGTTGTTTTCCTCTGTCCCTCTTGCCTTCAATCTCCTAAACCTTGCTCCGCCATCCATTTACTCAAGCTCTCTAGGTAGGTTATGCGTTGTTTTCCTCTGTCCCTCTTGCCTTCAATCTCCTAAACCTTGCTCCGCCATCCATTTACTCAAGCTCTCTAGGTAGGTTATGCGTTGTTTTCCTTTGTCCCTCTTCTCTTCAATCTCCTAAACCTTGCTCCGCCATCCATTTACTCAAGCTCTCTAGGTAGGTTATGCGTTGTTTTCCTCTGTCCCTCTTGCCTTCAATCTCCTAAACCTTGCTCCGCCATCCATTTACTCAATCTCTCTAGGTAGGTTATGCCTTGTTTTCCTCTGTCCCTCTTGCCTTCAATCTCCTAAACCTTGCTCCGCCATCCATTTACTCAAGCTCTCTATGTAGGTTATGCGTTGTTTTCCTCTGTCCCTCTTGCCTTCAATCTCCTAAACCTTGCTCCGCCATCCATTTACTCAAGCTCTCTAGGTAGATTATGCGTTGTTTTCCTCTGTCCCTCTTGCCTTCAATCTCCTAAACCTTGTTCCGCCATCCATTTACTCAAGCTCTCTAGGTAGGTTATGCGTTGTTTTCCTCTGTCCCTCTTGCCTTCAATCTCCTAAACCTTGCTCCGCCATCCATTTACTCAAGCTCTCTAGGTAGGTTATGCGTTGTTTTCCTCTGTCCCTCTTGCCTTCAATCTCCTAAACCTTGCTCTGCCATCCATTTACTCAAGCTCTCTAGGTAGGTTATGCGTTGTTTTCCTCTGTCCCTCTTGCCTTCAATCTCCTAAACCTTGTTCCGCCATCCATTTACTCAAGCTCTCTAGGTAGGTTATGCGTTGTTTTCCTCTGTCCCTCTTGCCTTCAATCTCCTAAACCTTGCTCCGCCATCCATTTACTCAAGCTCTCTAGGTAGGTTATGCGTTGTTTTCCTTTGTCCCTCTTCTCTTCAATCTCCTAAACCTTGCTCCGCCATCCATTTACTCAATCTCTCTAGGTAGGTTATGCGTTGTTTTCCTTTGTCCCTCTTCTCTTCAATCTCCTAAACCTTGCTCCGCCATCCATTTACTCAAGCTCTCTAGGTAGGTTATGCGTTGTTTTCCTCTGTCCCTCTTGCCTTCAATCTCCTAAACCTTGCTCCGCCATCCATTTACTCAAGCTCTCTAGGTAGGTTATGCGTTGTTTTCCTCTGTCCCTCTTGCCTTCAATCTCCTAAACCTTGCTCTGCCATCCATTTACTCAAGCTCTCTAGGTAGGTTATGCGTTGTTTTCCTCTGTCCCTCTTGCCTTCAATCTCCTAAACCTTGTTCCGCCATCCATTTACTCAAGCTCTCTAGGTAGGTTATGCGTTGTTTTCCTCTGTCCCTCTTGCCTTCAATCTCCTAAACCTTGCTCCGCCATCCATTTACTCAAGCTCTCTAGGTAGGTTATGCGTTGTTTTCCTTTGTCCCTCTTCTCTTCAATCTCCTAAACCTTGCTCCGCCATCCATTTACTCAATCTCTCTAGGTAGGTTATGCGTTGTTTTCCTCTGTCCCACTTGCCTTCAATCTCCTAAACCTTGCTCCGCCATCCATTTACTCAATCTCTCTAGGTAGGTTATGCGTTGTTTTCCTCTGTCCCTCTTGCCTTTAATCTCCTAAACCTTGCTCCGCCATCCATTTACTCAATCTCTCTAGGTAGGTTATGCGTTGTTTTCCTCTGTCCTTCTTGCCTTCAATCTCCTAAACCTTGCTCCGCCATCCATTTACTCAAGCTCTCTAGGTAGGTTATGCGTTGTTTTCCTCTGTCCCTCTTGCCTTCAATCTCCTAAACCTTGCTCCGCCATCCATTTACTCAAGCTCTCTAGGTAGGTTATGCGTTGTTTTCCTCTGTCCCTCTTGCCTTCAATCTCCTAAACCTTGCTCCGCCATCCATTTACTCAAGCTCTCTAGGTAGGTTATGCGTTGTTTTCCTTTGTCCCTCTTCTCTTCAATCTCCTAAACCTTGCTCCGCCATCCATTTACTCAATCTCTCTAGGTAGGTTATGCGTTGGTTTCCTCTGTCCCTCTTGCCTTCAATCTCCTAAACCTTGCTCCGCCATCCATTTACTCAGGCTCTCTAGGTAGGTTATGCGTTGTTTTCCTCTGTCCCTCTTGCCTTCAATCTCCTAAACCTTGTTCCGACATCCATTTACTCAAGCTCTCTAGGTATGTTATGCGTTGTTTTCCTCTGTCCCTCTTGCCTTCAATCTCCTAAACCTTGCTCCGCCATCCATTTACTCAAGCTCTCTAGGTAGGTTATGCGTTGTTTTCCTCTGTCCCTCTTGCCTTCAATCTCCTAAACCTTGTTCCGACATCCATTTACTCAAGCTCTCTAGGTATGTTATGCGTTGTTTTCCTCTGTCCCTCTTGCCTTCAATCTCCTAAACCTTGCTCCGCCATCCATTTACTCAAGCTCTCTAGGTAGGTTATGCGTTGTTTTCCTCTGTCCCTCTTGCCTTCAATCTCCTAAACCTTGTTCCGACATCCATTTACTCAATCTCTCTAGGTAGGTTATGCGTTGTTTTCCTCTGTCCCTCTTGCCTTCAATCTCCTAAACCTTGCTCCGCCATCCATTTACTCAAGCTCTCTAGGTAGGTTATGCGTTGTTTTCCTCTGTCCCTCTTGCCTTCAATCTCCTAAACCTTGTTCCGACATCCATTTACTCAAGCTCTCTAGGTATGTTATGCGTTGTTTTCCTCTGTCCCTCTTGCCTTCAATCTCCTAAACCTTGCTCCGCCATCCATTTACTCAAGCTCTCTAGGTAGGTTATGCGTTGTTTTCCTCTGTCTCTCTTGCCTTCAATCTCCTAAATCTTGTTCCGACATCCATTTACTCAAGCTCTCTAGGTATGTTATGCGTTGTTTTCCTCTGTCCCTCTTGCCTTCTATCTCCTAAACCTTGTTCCGCCATCCATTTACTCAAGCTCTCTAGGTAGGTTATGCGTTGTTTTCCTCTGTCCCTCTTGCCTTCAATCTCTTAAACCTTGCTCCGCCATCCATTTACTCAAGCTTGCTAGGTAGGTTATGCGTTGTTTTTCACTGTCGCGATTACCTTTAATCTGTCCTGTGAGTATCAAATTTTCCAAACCCTATTTTTACATTATGTGCCCTAGAAATTTCAACTATCTCTTCCTGTCTTCTGTAAATCTTCGTCGTTGTTCACATGCTCAATCTATGGTATTCATAGCATCATTCTGTAGAATTACTTAAAACTAATTTTTTTTTTATCTAAGTTTAACTAATCTAAATTATAAATTTAATAGAAGACGTAACGAAATGAATAGACATGTTTTCATAGTTTCCTATCAATCAGTCACTCAGTTTAGGGCCATAAGTGATACATTCTTGTGCGTTCACATTTCTTTCATTGCTGACTAGGCAGGAGATGTTCTTGCTGTAGATTGCCCTTTCTTTCTGCGGTAGACTGGCTACCGACCAAGTCTGTAGAACCCAGTCTCTCCTGCGATTTAATCTATAGCTGGGCGGAGAAAAGTAGAGATGGCTTCATACCTTTCTCAAGGGTATTTGGGCCTAAGTGAATGTAATGGACACGACCGGAATTCGAACTCGACTCTGATTACTCATGCCGAGCCTTTATCATTACTTATCCGTAATGCTATGTTTCTATCTTTCTCAACTGACTTTCGACCTATGTTGATAATAAAATGAACGCAAACAAAACTAATCTCTTCTCAGACTGTAGAGTAATTGAAAAAAATTGAAGTCTAAATACAAACGCATGACATGGAAGTAACGATCGCTGGTTGACCATTAATTAAGTTATTCGGGATTAAACAGCCAATGTTTTATCAGAAGGAAAACCGCTAACCGATTTTATCGAAATTTGAACCAATCGTAAAGCGGGATACATGAAATATTAATTTTCTCTGTGTAAATGCAATTAAAACTACCCAAACTCGTTCGTTATTTTCCTAGATATGTATAATAAAAATTCCAACCTATAAACTTATTTTGATGAAAGTCTTGTAAGGGAAGATTGAATTGAAAATGGTAACGGAATAGAAAAATGAGGATTGGTGAAAGAGATTGAAAAGAAAATTCGGTCTAGAGAAAGAAGTAAAGAGTGGGAAAGAGACTCGGGAAGGAATTTAGAGGGTGGGCGGCTTACCCATCTTGAGAATTCAAAAAATGAAATACATTATTATTTTGTTTTGTTTTTGTTGTTGTTGTTTTTGTTTGTTTTTGTGTTGTTGTTTTTTTGTTTTGTTCTGTTTTTTTTATTTTGTTTTTTATATGCAACTCAAAACAAACTGACTGTAAAAAATAGTGTTTGATGTTATCTAAACTGTGGAAGGTAAATGACAGAAAGAAAAAAAGTTGACTGATTTATTTATTTCTTTTTTTTTTTGTTCTTTATGTTTTTTACGGCTTATCAACCCTCTGTGGGTTATTTAAAGCCGAAACATATTTCAGATTGCAGGAGGCTGCTCACAGTACCCCGTTTTCCCAAGTGGTCTCCCATCTAAGTACTGATAGGACTTGACGTTTCTTAAATTCGGTAATCGAATGAGAACTAATTTCTTTTTCATCGGAAAGGAAGAAAGAAAGAAAATACTGAGGTATAAAAATAAAATTAAAATCCAGAAAGAAAGAAAGACAGAAAGAAAGAAAGAAGCCAGAGTATGGTCTCCCATCTAAGTGCTGGCCGAGCTCGATGTTGCTTAACTTCGGTAATCGAATGAGAACCGTTTATTTTTCCAGCGGAAAGAAAGAAAGAAAGAAAGAAAGAAAGAATGTAGCCACCCATCTAAGTACTGACTGGGCTAAATGCTGCTTAACTTCGGTAATCAAACGAGCCCTAGTGTTTTTAGTAGAAAGAAACAAACAAACAAACAAAACATGGGTTGTAAAAATAGAATTAAATTAAAATCCTTTAAGAAAGAAAGAAAGAATGTGGTCTCCCATCTAAGTGCTGACCGGCTCGATGCTGCTTAACTTCGATAAACGAATGAGAAAGAAGGGAAATACTGAGGTGCAAAAGTAGAATTAAATTAAAATCCTTTAAGAAAAAAAGAACATTACAAAAAGAGGTGAAAGAATCTTTTAGAAAGAGAGGCCATAACTCAATAAGAAAAAGAAAAGAGAATGTCATTAAAAGGGAGAACGCAGCAAACGCTGTGATGAAAAAGAACAAAGAAAAATCGACCTACAAAGAAAGCAAACATGATAAAATAAGAGAGAGAAATTAAAACAAAAGGGATAAAAGTGTTAAGAGAATGAAATAAATATAAATTCCTGTCATTAAAATGCTATTTCAGAGATTCCCGAGCGGGTGAACAGCTTTGGTCTGATGTCAACAGAATCTGAGCTTTGATTTCGTTTGCTGATCGTTTTTCATGCGCCATGTTGATTTGGTGGGGTTAAAGAGGCACTTAAAAAGGGGCGTGTAACTCTACACGCACACTTTTGTCCTTTGTATGGATGGCATTGTTTTCCATATTATAAAGTCGTTGTTTTGTTTCGTGTTTGTCCTTTTGAGGAAACTGTCGCTTTATAAAGGTTAAAACTTCATTAAAGACACAGAATTCAAAGAATTTAAAGTCGAAATAACCAAAAACAGTTTTAAAATAAAACATTTTCCTGTATTATCTAATGAGCCTGATCCCCGGCATTTCTCTAAGCATATTTAGGCGCATTTTACTGACAAATCGATATCTTTATGGGTCGTGTTGAGTCAAGCCTTATTTGCTTTTGTGCTGAAAATATTTATCTTACCGTAACGTCCTTTTGATATTTCAAGATTATATATTCCTTGGAACACACGGTGAGAAACAAAATCTCAAATGCCTTACGACAGGTGAACTACAAGATGATCACTTTGTTAATTTTAGGTTTAACAATCCAAATAATTGATACGCAAAAAGTATTATGCAACCTGTTTTACACAGAACACAAGTAAATATCTGTTGCGTTTATACTACAGTCTATAGTTAAACACGTGTCGTGTTAATACGTTTTTTAATGTCACTCTAAGCAAGGCGATAATGCCACTAACATGCAAGAGATTACTAAGGGACCGGAAACCCAATCCTAAAAAGATGCAAGGAATAAACCTCTACACCTGTTCAAAAGACAGGGAAGGAATGGTTTATGGTTCTTTTACGGCATATCAACCTCAATGGGTTCTTTAATGCCGACAACATATTTAGGATAGATTTGTATGAATAGAATATGTATTCTTTGGTTTAGATTGGTTTGGTTTATTTTGTTTTACGGCATATCAACCTCAATGGGTTCTTTAATGCCGACAACATTTTTAGGATAGATTTGTATGAATAGAATATGTCTTCTTTGGTTTAGATTGGTTTGGTTTATTTTGTTTTACGGCATATCAACCTCAATGGGTTCTTTAATGCCGACAACATTTTTAGGATAGATTTGCATGAATAGAATATGCATTCTTTGGTTTAGATTGGTTTGGTTTATTTTGTTTTACGGCATATCAGCCTCAATGGGTTATTTAATGCCGACATTTTTTATTGCTCGTAATATTTTGTTTTGTCAAAAATCTGTCTCTGGTAACATTTTTTCTTCAAAATTGTATTGCTAGTAATAATTTTTTTCAAAAAAGTATTGCTGGTAATAGCTAAATATTTTCCCATAGCTGGGACCCTAACAGGTGCTACCACCCTGGATCAGGGTCGACCTGGGAACACCTGCAATTAAGAGGTAGTTCCACGCTCGTTAAAACCTCCTGATCAGAGGCCTTGCTGCTGGATGTAGTTTATCGTCTTACCCAGGACACGGATGTAGTTTAACGTCTTACCCAGGACGAGACAGGGAAGGAGGTGAGTCCATCGGTTAACATTGATTATATTTATACTCGACACTACAAACATCTACCAGATATCTATCTATATTTCTGAGATGAGGTATCATGTATGCTGTTTACATTATTCGATCAATGGTGTTTTTTGTCTGAGATCATAGGCAAAGAGCACCATTAGAAAATTCGTAAACTTAAGGAATCTGCACATATGCTAGGCCACAAAAATTTCCTGAGCCGGCAAAGCATAGAAATGAATACAATATGGGAACCAGTAATAAGAAGTGCCAAAGAAAAGCGATAATAACAAAAATATTGCAATATGAGCTCTGGTAAAAAACAATACAATGATAATAGCAAAAATTGCAATATGAGCACTGGTAAAATGGTTGCTGAAGACATTAGGTTTATAATACCCAGAAATCCATATACAGATGTTCTCAAGGACACATGGCACAGTGGATAAAGGCGTTAGTTAGATCCAGTGAGAGGACCACAAAGTGTGTGAGTTCAATCGCTTAAGGCCGTGGAGAATTTGGAGACGGGAATTAACATGAGATAAATGATAACTTACATCCATTAAACATGGCCTGTGGAACTAGAACAGTCTACCCCAGTGAGCGAAATAAAGGGTTCAGTTCGACATTCCAACCACCTGAAGAAGGCCGGAGGGTACAACAGCCGAAACGTTGTAATAAATATGGCGACAAAGATGAGAACATTAGTCCGAATAATGTAAATAATTTACCAGATAGTGAGGTGTAATAGTCTTAATTATCTGCAGGAAATAGAGTCGGCTTATTTGTGGCCCTGTTAATAATGTTATTAATATGTATAGTCCGGCGTAATTGTATGATAGTGAACATTGTGAGACTAAACAGCGAAATTATATTTTAGACCATCACCCTTAGATAGTGGCTTTTTTGCGACTATATGCCGATATACAGAGTGACTGTAAAGTAACTCCCCATTTTAAAATAGATATAATTTATTTATTAACTATAATTTTTACAAGAAATGGATATGAGAGGAAAGTGTTTAGCATGAGGTTTTATTTAAAATTCGACATGGTCACGTGATTTCACTATCAGATTATCGAGCTGCCCAGAAATCGCGTCAAATGTTTTAATCAGGAACACGTGTTGTATGAAAGACGTAATTTCTTGTATTCGCTTCTCCAAATTCTTCCAAGGGCTTATTTTGGTATAGTAGACTTGTTCTTTTAACCAACCCCCAAATAAAAAAAATCACAGGGTGTTAAGTCAGGACTCCTGTCCGGCCACTCATACATAAAATAGGGAGTTACTTTTCAATCACACTGTATATATAGTGGTCCTATAGTAAACAACATAAAGACGTATCATAAGCATTCTTTGGAGATCGTCACTATCTGGGACATCGACTATCGTCAATAAGATTGCTTAGACTAAAAACAACAGAACGATTTATTCATTGATTGTTCTATTTAAACATATTATCAAACCTGTCGGTTATTTAATACCGAAAAGATTAGTTCTATTAGATATATGGCTTTCAAACAATCCTCTAAGTCGTTAGTTTCATCATTCATATATTCAGTTAGCACATTTTTCGACGTTGTGGTTACCACTCTCCCCTATTTCTTTTGTAATTGTGGGTCATGGTGACATTCAATGCAATGGCTTGCTGACTCCTTTTACACCGGGGATGTTGAGGTTACCCCGACTCTCCTCTCAGAAGTTCCTCCGCCCAATTATTAAAGCCGATGACTTATGAGGCGCAGTTCCTACGTCTCGGCTGGCGACTGGGCGATGTCCCCTTGGCACAGGTGGCTATGGAGAGGCGTTACCCGTCACCGGTCGGGTCGGGAAACCCTTCTGATTACCCTCACACAGTTTAGCCGGTATTATCGAAGACGTTGATCGCAGTGCCCATGCGACTTCTTCGAGCCATATTTAAGAGTTGGATGTAGGACGTGAACCAGTACAGTTCCGCATTCCAATTCACCTGAGTAAAGCAGGGTCGACCGCTTCGCTACAAAGGTACTAACACAGACGATATACCTATCACTCTCCAGTTATGCCTTCAAAATGGAGTTATTTAGCGCTGTAATTTGTGGTATAGACGAAACTCCAAGTAGGTTAAGATTGTCCCTAGTTTTATCTTTTTCAAAAGGCCCTCTAGACTAGTCATGTCATCAAATCGGCGACGTATAGGGGCAACGTCATCGCAATTGGTTAGAATATGTTTTACGGTACATGCGTCATTAGATGACGTGTATTCGGAAGGATATTCATTTCTAAGAGAAATGAGTGGCAAATATAGGTGGATCCTATGCTGATTCTTGAAAAGACGACTTCTTCCTTCCTAGAAAGTAAAACCACGAGAACCAAGATGTTTAACATCGCTTCAGACAACTTCCCTGATATTCAAATGTAACAAAACCTTACATTTCTGCATCAGTTTAACCAACCACTAGAGTGACTGTATCACAAACGGAATGACTTCAGAAATAATCAAAGTCCGACAATTATTTTAAGACATTTTTTATGTTTATACGTTCTTTTTTATAGATACAAATATTTAAGTAAATGCTCTGCTAATAATATTTGTATCTATAAAAAAAGAACGT
>OZ038503.1:33637067-33664567 GCA_964036315.1 Acanthosepion esculentum | reverse complement strand
CGTTAAGTGTCTAGGAGCAAAGAAACTGTGTACTTTGTCTGAGATCAAAGTGTCAGTTTCCGGTCTACCTAAGTGTAGTATCTGTGTGCTGTGGAAAAGAGGCTACCCTTTTCATTTCCATACAGCAACAGAATTTTTTTTAAAGCTGTGATCGAGGAAAAGCAAAAATAATCATAAAGGAAAATGAAAAGAAAAGCGGGTGGAAGAAAAAACGCTATAGAGACGAAAGAACGTCAGAGAGATAAGATTTCCGTTTAAATTTTGTTACTTCGTGATACTATTCATCTTTTAAAATAGCTGAAGATCAAGTTAATTTCCTTTTCCTTTTTGATAATAGTTTTCCAAAATTATTAGAAGGTCGGTAACTGCTACACTATAAAAGTTTAATTTCATAAAAACAGAAAATGGAAGAAACTACATTAGTTTTGGGCAAGCATGAACAAATACATAAAATATGTTCGGTTTTGTTGATGAGGCAGTTCATAAACCCTATCTGTAGAAGAACATTAGAGAAATGCATTGAAAGATTTAAGTATGGCAGATAGCTAAATACTTAGAAGAAAGAAAGAAAGAAAGAAAGAATGAGAGAAAGAAAGAATGAGAGAAACAAAGAAAAGAAGAAAGAAAGAAAAAAGAAAGAAAAAATGAGAGAAAGAAAGAAAAAGAAAGAAAGAATTAGAGAAAGAAAGAAAAAAGAAAGAAAGAAAGAATTAGAGAAAGAAAGAAAAAAGAAAGAAAAAAGAAAGAATGAGAGAAAGAAAGAAAAGAAGAAAGAAAGAAAAAGAAAGGAAGAAAAAAGAAAAAAGAAAGAAAAAAGAAAGAAAGAAAGAATTAGAGAAAGAAAGAAAAGAAGAAAGAAAAAAGAAAGAAAGAATGAGAGAAAGAAAGAAAAAGAAAGAAAGAATTAGAGAAAGAAAGAAAAAAGAAAGAAAGAATTAGAGAAAGAAAGAAAAGAAGAAAGAAAAAAGAAAGAAAGAATGAGAGAAAGAAAGAAAAAGAAAGAAAGAATTAGAGAAAGAAAGAAAAAAGAAAGAAAGAATTAGAGAAAGAAAGAAAAAAGAAAAAAGAAAGAAAAAAGAAAGAATGAGAGAAAGAAAGAAAAGAAGAAAGAAAAAGAAAGGAAGAAAAAAGAAAAAAGAAAGAAAGAATTAGAGAAAGAAAGAAAAGAAGAAAGAAAGAAAAAAGAAAGAAAGAATGAGAGAAAGAAAGAAAAAGAAAGAAAGAATTAGAGAAAGAAAGAAAAAAGAAAGAAAGAAAGAATTAGAGAAAGAAAAAAGAAAAAAGAAAGAAAAAAGAAAGAATGAGAGAAAGAAAGAAAAGAAGAAAGAAAGAAAAAAGAAAAAAGAAAGAAAAAAAGAAAGAAAGAAAGAATTAGAGAAAGAAAGAAAAGAAGAAAGAAAGAAAAAAGAAAGAAAGAATGAGAGAAAGAAAGAAAAAGAAAGAAAGAATTAGAGAAAGAAAGAAAAAAGAAAGAATTAGAGAAAGAAAGAAAAAAGAAAAAAGAAAGAAAAAAGAAAGAATGAGAGAAAGAAAGAAAAGAAGAAAGAAAGAAAAAGAAAGGAAGAAAAAAGAAAGAAAAAAGAAAGAAAGAAAGAAAGAATTAGAGAAAGAAAGAAAAAAGAAAAAAAAAGAATGAGAGAAAGAAAGAAAAGAAGAAAGAAAGAAAAAAGAAAGAAAGAAAGAAAGAATGAGAGAAAGAAAGAATGAGAGAAAGAAAAAAGAAAGAATGAGAAAGCACTTTCTTAAACTTGAACTCGAGTTTAAGGGAGCATTGATGCTCTCTCTGGCTGGCTCTTCCCCTCTCTCCCTTTATATAATCTATCTTTCCTATTAATACCCAGTTTAAAATTAGTTATTAATTAGTTATTAATTATAAAAATTCACTGATAATTGGAGGTTTCTAAGAATACTCCAGTATTAATTATACGTTTAGAAAAAATCAAATCTGGTGTTAATTATAGGTTTCTACACGTAACCTATTAACGCCAACCGTACCATTGGTGGGTTATTGTAAATTGCGGTAAACAAGTCGACCTGGCGTACAAGTCGATCTCAAGATTTTTAACTCAAAATTCTTAGTTATACTTATACCGTATAAGTCGAACCGCACACATACGTTAGGCTACCAGTGACCTAAAACTGTTATTTAAAAAAAAGACATTTTAGGCTTGAAAACTCGACTTATACGCCATAATTTACGGTAAAATAATCAAGATATGTAGGAAATGCGAATAACTGGTTTAATTTTTTTTTTAAATCGGTCTAACTGGGTTACATTTTAAAGTGGCCGTTACTGGGTTACTTTTAAAAATGTGAATCAATGAGTTAAAATTTAATATGGGCATCACTAGGTTAAATTTAAAAAATCGACCTTACTGGGTTACATTTTAAAATTGCCATTACTGGGTTACATTTAAAAATGGGCCTAACTGGGTTACATTTTAAAGTGCCCGTTACTGGGTTACATTTAAAAATGGGCCTAAAAGGGTTAACTTTTAAAATGGATTTGTGGCTTCGCTCTGTCTTTTCTATAAATATTTTCATGGCAACTGCTCTGATGAGATTTTTTACCTTGTTCCACAACTGTCTGAATTTAAGCGTGTCACTAGATTGGCTACTTGGTCCCTCACGTTTACTTTTGAAATAGCTAAATGCAAACGCCACTTCTGCTCGGACAGTTTCTTTTTCCACCTCTGGAACTCTTTTCCGTTTACTTGCTTCCCTGATAACTGCAATCTTCACAAATTTAAATGCAGCTTCAATCGCCATCTTCTCTCCTCAATCCTCCATATTCTCAGTCTTCTCTTTCACTTTCACTTTCACTTTCACTTTCACTTTCACTCCCTGTAACCCCATGAGTATACGTAACATTCCCGCCTTGCTTTGGGTGAAATGATTAAAAGCAGATTACATTTTATAATGGCTCTTACGGGGTTAAATTTAAATATGGGCCCCTTGCTTCTGTTTATTTTGTTAAAAGAAAATGTGAAGATATATAAATGTGGTTTAAATAAACTTGTTAATCCGATTTCTTACTTCCCACAGAAACAATCTCACTCAGCAACACTCTACCTCGAGTGGCACTTTGGCCTTGTATTGAGGGAACTATCAATTAATAAAAAAATCTGCAAATCACCATGCCTTCTTGGGTGGGATATAGGAGTGGTTTCCTGTTGCCTTCTTCCCGTTTAGGTATCCAAAGTCTTCTTTCTCTTAGACTGATTACCACCCAAGGCTAGATAGACTCGTCTACCTTACTAATAACCAATAATAAATTTACTGTTTAATATATATTGTTTGAATGCCATACTGACGCTTCAATTAATTTCCTTTTCTTTTTTTTTTTATTACCTAGCTACCGTTATGGTGCTAAAGTGTGCAACGGCGAGACGACTTCCTATTTAATGTGTAACACACAGGTAGGTAGAGACATCACAATTTCTACATTGTCTTTCTTGCTTTACAGAGAATACTGGTCTTCTATCATGAAAAAAGAAACTGTAAGTCTCAGATCAAGAAGTCAACAGAGGGTGAATCAACACGCACATATAAATACAAACAAATACATACACACAAACATTCCCACACACAAACACATATATACAAACACGTAACTAAAACACATATACGCTAACACGTACATATACACATCTGTGCAAACACATACACATATATACAAGGCTTAGGACATATCACGTTGAAACATTGGTTCCCGCCCGCTCATAGAAGTCGAGCCCGTTCAGTCCCGAAAAGGGTGACCGTCTGAGAATACCAGATGTTGTAAGCTTGGGGGTGCAAATGCAATGAAGGATAATGTCTCGAAATTGTCAATTCCTTGTTCGATTCGTTATGTTCACTTGCACAAAAATACCATTGGGAAAGGTACAAATCAGCCTTTTCTCCACATCTATGGGTTAATTAGTAATACTTGTATCACTAAACGATTAATGTCTAAAAAAATTCTTACAAAATAAAAATATTTTCTGCTTTTAAATAATCGGCAAAGGGTTGATAAATCGTAGAAAACGAATCAATCAATCAATCAATATATATATATATATATATATATATATATATATATATATATATATATATATATATATATATATATACAAACACGCACACACACACACGCTCGTGCGCACACTCGCACACTCACAAACAAACAAATTTCCTGTAAAACAATTTTTTCAGGAAAATAGGTTTCATAAGTCCAGTAACTGATATCGCTCTTTCTAGTATTGATGGGGGTTTCCTTCCTAAGCTTTTATTTGAAGTGGCGTGGAATGTCAACATATCGATTATGTCATTATTTCCTCTTCGAGTTGTGTGTGCCACCCATTTTAGTTGTTACTGTTACTGAAATTCCTCAAGTGATGTGGCTTATGTCATTTGGCACATTTCTTTAGGATTTGACTTGAAGAAGGAGGATACATCAAATGTTAGAGAGCATGATAAATTTAAGGGGGAATCCTTTCTTAGATGATCCGAGAAATATATATATATATGTATATATATATATATATATCATAATTAAGTAATTCATCGAGTCTAGCAGAATCCTCAACAAAATGCAGAGAGCACTGAACGGCCGTTTCGTCCTATTTTAGGGCTCATCAGTAGTTCGCATCCACTACCGAGAATCGAACCCGGGTCGTTACGATATGAGTCCCAAAATAGGAAGAAACCGCCGTCCAGTGCTTTCTGCATTCTGTTGAGGATTCTACTAGACTCAATGAATTATGATTATTGGAATCCCACTAATAATGTGTGTGTGTGTGTGTGTGTGTGTGTGTGTGTGTGTGTGTGTGTGTGTGTGTGTGTGTGTGTGTGCGCGCGCGCGCGCGCATGTGTGTGCGTGTGCATCATGAAGTCAAACGTTATCTCTTTTAGTGGATACCCGTATTTGAAATAGACGCCACATGTGACCGCTTGGGAATACCAAGTGCTGTAGGCGTGGATGTGTGAGTGGTGTAATTGATAACAACTTGGAATTGTTAATCAGAGAGCCGAGTTCCAATTCTAGTCGGGTTCATTATATTCACTTACGCGCAAATATCCTTGGAAAAGGTAAAAATTCATCTCTTCTTCCTCCCGCTATGGGTTAATTATTAAGACTTATATCAGTAAGTCATTATTATCTCCAAATAATCTAAAATATTTCTGGCTTTAAATAACCTGCAAAAGGTTGATAACCCGTAGAAAACAAATCAATTAATCAATAAAAATTTAAAAAAACTATCAGCAAAGCTTGGGACATTTCTGCATTAATTTCAGAATAGCTATCAGAACTTGCTTGCTTTAATTCAGGAATTGTTTTTGATTTGAGCCTGTAAACAAGATGTTTCAGTGCGCCCTAACCAAGAAACGATTTGGTGGTGTTAGGCCTGCTGATAGCGATGGCTACTCAATCGTTCCACGTCGTCCTATCCACCTCATCTCGAAAATAAAGGGCGTTACTTTGGCCGCACTCTGCAGTTTAAATTTCTTGAAAAGATGCTTCATTTTATATGCTATGCTATTCGGACCAGCTTCCTCATTTTGGTTGTCATATTCACAATGTTTCATCCTTTGTATCTGCCGGCCTTCCTCAGACCTATGAGAAGTATAAGAAAGAGGAAATTGATAATTGACTGACAGGGATATTTATGTCAATGCCTTCTAAATAAAAATAGGGCAAATTGTCTGCAAGAATCGTTAACTTGTATTTAAAATCGTTCTTCCCGTTGTAAACCAAGTTTCAATTTGATCCCTTCGTTACCCTCCTCGAAGAATTTACAAGCAGAAAAGTTGATTGGTTGATGATATTTCCCCTTAGTTCCCATAGAATTATTCTCCTGTTATCCATTTGTTTATTGATTTCTGCAGAGATGTCCAGAAAGCCAAATAGATTACCGAACCGAACAGTGCCAAGCGTACAATGCGAAAATTTTCCATGGACGATTTTACAAGTGGAAACCTTACACAAGATGGACAGAAGGTAACTATTTGCTGCTTCTTTGATTGTCGGAGAAAGAGCATTTAATTATTTATTTGGTTGAATGTATATACAGAAAGGTGGCTTGGCGAATAACAAGATGAAAATTCTTATTAGTGACACATCTTGTTCCGATAAAGAACTTCTTCAGACTAAGAATTTTTTGGAATGAAAGCCGTCACAAACAGTCTATTCCATCTTGTCATTCACTTAGTCTGATATATACATATGAGATAAATCGCTTTCAGAATTATTAATTTATCAATTTATTGACTATATATAAATTTATGCTAGACCACTTATAAATTCGTGGGGTTTCTTTTAAAAGCAGTTCATGATTAAAAAAATTATGCGGTAACAATATTATCAATTTTATTATTAATTACACATTTTAATTTGTATTTAAGACTGTTAAAGGTTTATTGTTCTACTAAGTTTCATAGTTAACGCTTGGAGTAATAGCTTAAAACAGGTGTAGTCTTTTTGAAAATAATAAGTACATTTTTATTAATTATTAGTTAATAATAATTAAAAAACGATTTCGACCCCAAAACAAATTATGCGGTAACAATATTATCAATTTTATTATTAATTACACATTTTAATTTGTATTTAAGACTGTTAAAGGTTTATTTTTCTACTAAGTTTCATAGTTAACGCTTGGAGTAATAGCTTAAAACAGGTGTAGTCTTTTTGAAAATAATAAGTACATTTTTATTAATTATTAGTTAATAATAATTAAAAAACGATTTCGACCCCAAAACAAATTATGCGGTAACAATATTATCAATTTTATTATTAATTACACATTTTAATTTGTATTTAAGACTGTTAAAGGTTTATTTTTCTACTAAGTTTCATAGTTAACGCTTGGAGTAATAGCTTAAAACAGGTGTAGTCTTTTTGAAAATAATAAGTACATTTTTATTAATTATTAGTTAATAATAATTAAAAAACGATTTCGATCCCAAAACAAATTATGCGGTAACAATATTATCAATTTTATTATTAATTACACATTTTAATTTGTATTTAAGACTGTTAAAGGTTTATTTTTCTACTAAGTTTCATAGTTAACGCTTGGAGTAATAGCTTAAAACAGGTGTAGTCTTTTTGAAAATAATAAGTACATTTTTATTAATTATTAGTTAATAATAATTAAACAACGATTTCGACCCCAAAACAAATTATGCGGTAACAATATTATCAATTTTATTATTAATTACACATTTTAATTTGTATTTAAGACTGTTAAAGGTTTATTTTTCTACTAAGTTTCATAGTTAACGCTTGGAGTAATAGCTTAAAACAGGTGTAGTCTTTTTGAAAATAATAAGTACATTTTTATTAATTATTAGTTAATAATAATTAAAAAACGATTTCGACCCCAAAACAAATTATGCGGTAACAATATTATCAATTTTATTATTAATTACACATTTTAATTTGTATTTAAGACTGTTAAAGGTTTATTTTTCTACTAAGTTTCATAGTTAACGCTTGGAGTAATAGCTTAAAACAGGTGTAGTCTTTTTGAAAATAATAAGTACATTTTTATTAATTATTAGTTAATAATAATTAAAAAAAGATTTCGACCCCAAAACAAATGAAAAACACCAGAAATGCTTTAATGCAAATCTATCCTGATTTGAAGTATAAAAATAAATTATTTTACGATATCATTAGATATATGTCTTACTTCTCTATATTAAAAGAGAAATTTATTCGATGAAATGTATTTTGAATACAAAATTAATAATTAATACTAATGAAGCCAAAGAAGGTTTATTGTTCCACTAGGCTTCATAGTTAATACACTGCATGAAAATTTAGAGTAATACCTTAAAACAGGCGTATTCTTTTTCAAAATGATATCTATATTTTTTATTATACATACTTGCTTATTCCTGTCATTTATTTCAAAATTCATAACGGCAGTAAATCAGCGTGCATCTGTTTATTTACTATCAAGTCATGTGACACATATAGCTTCTTCACCTTTCAAAGAGTTTTTTTTATAAAAAAGAAGTTCTAATATAGTGTAGGGGATTGTATAAATATATGTTGTCTTATGCATATTTAAATTTATTTAATGATGTTGTTACAATGTATTATGAATGTTTATTATTTTCCCCACACATAATAGTTGGAATATAATATGTAAGTATTTGTTTGTATATGCAGATTGATATAAGAATGTGTAGCAAAAACAAATATTGAATTTCCTATTAAAAATGCTGTAAAAACAAAAACAGCCCTAGCTAAAGAACCCCTTGATTCTTGCTACTGCACTTGACAGTGGTTCAATATGCTCCTAAATTGGTTGGTGTATTATATATCATTTAACCTGTATCTCAGGAACCCTCACACCTACATACATACAAGATTAGAGTTTTAATAATTCATATATATATATTTGTCCTCCACAGACAGACTGTTTCGCTGTTTCATAGCTCATCAGTGTGGCTAGACGTCCGATTGCATATATATATATATATATATATATATATAATACATATATATATATATATATATATATATATATACATATATACATAATACATATATATATATATATATACATAATACATACATACATATATATATATATATACATAATACATACATATATATATATATATATACATATATATATATATATATATATATATATATATATATATATATACATAATACATATATATATATATATATATACATAATACATACATACATATATATATATATATATATATACATAATACATACATATATATATATATACATATATATATATATATATATATATATATACATAATACATATATATATATATATATATATATATATATATATATACTACAAAACTCCAATTGGAAAGCCTGTATTAAAATACTTATTACATTCAATAGGCCATTTAGACATGGCAATATTTAAACTTAAAAATCGAGGAATTAAATAAATATTATATGTACCATTATATATAATAAAATAATGGAGATATAAAATTGTAATATATAGATTGTTATGGAAACTATTATATTAACTATATTTTAAAGTAAACATTGTACAATGCCTTCATATTACTGTTAGTTCATTCTGCTGATTTCATAGATCATAATTTTTAAGAAGCTTAATAATATGTAGGTTTTTATATATACACAGGGGAAATGTGTCATTTAAGGTCTTACGAATTCACGTTTTTTTTTTATTATTTTCCATTTTACTGTGGCGGGGGGGGGGTTATTGATTTCTTTTAAATACCAAAAATATGTTGAGAGGGTTGTTCGGTTACAGTACACATTGTTGTCAAAGGAAGAAATACGCTGATACCATCTTCGTTTAAAAGGGTTGTTCACATGTCCAATATATATATATATATATATATATATATATATATATATATATATATATATATATATAAACGCACGGACACACACACACACACACACACACACATATATATATATATATATATATTTTTATATATATATATATATATATATAAGGTATATTTTAGCAGCAATTATTTATATATAATAATAATAATAATAATAATAATAATAATAATAATAATAATAATAATAATAGCGATATCAAAGTTGTTGTGAAGTCAAAAATGCTGTCAGTGGGGTACTGAAAGAAAAGACATTGAAGTCAAGCAGTCTTTGCAATAAAGTGCTAGATATCAAATACATATATATATAGCATTAGTAGAATTAATACAAGTAAAAGGTATATATATATTTATATTTATATATATATATATATATATATATATATATATATATATTACTAAAGTTCATCCTTATACATATATATATATATATATATATATATATATATATATTACTAAAGTTCATCCATATATATAGAGAGAGAAAGAGAGACAGACAGACAGAGAGAGAGTGAGAGAGAGAAAGAGAGAGAAAGAGAGAAGGTGTATCAAAAAATACTTTTACAAACTTTTGGAGAGGGTTTCTCACACCACCACAAGAACTAAAGTCCATATAAACATATGTCGGAAAATCCCCCTTTTTTGACTTATTAATTTTAAAGAAAGTTTACGGGCGCTGTGTTGCAATGCAGACTAGGTCACATTTGTCATTCGTGTACATTTGTGTCTAGTCTGTCTTCAGCGTTTAACGTGTGTAGTAATGAGTTAACTGAGAAGTGTTCCGTTTAACTATGGCAGGATATTCATATCGTGGGTAGGCAGATATGATTTTCACCTACAGCCGCGCGAATGACAATTGATGCGAGGTTGCATGGTATTACCGCGTTGCTGAGACAGGATCCGTGACACCCCACAAACTAACTGGTACGCCTGACCACGAAGAACACATTCGGAGATGACTCTGGTATCTGCACACGTCAAGTGGCCGTAACATATCGTACATGTCATATTAATGCACGGAGGCTACTTCAAGAGCATTTCCAGTATCCGTATCATTTGCAACGGGTGCAGTCTTTTTCGGATTGTATCTCGAATTGTACATTCAACAGCGCCTACTGTAAACTTAAAAATTAATAACTCAAAAACGAAGGGTGCAATGGATAAATTGTCGTCTAAATTGTGCAAAAATGAAAATGACAATGACATCTCATTTTAACAGATTTGTTTACCAAAATCACACAAAAATATTTTCAAATACGAAAGAGTAAATTTATTCAATGCAATCGCCATTGGATGCATCCACAGCATCCAGACGACTTTGGAATCTCCGGCAAATATTCTGGACAGTCTCCTTGTTTAAGTTGGTGAACACTGCCATAATCCTTGCCTTCAGTTCATCTTTGGTGTTACAAGGAGTTTGGTTGGTCTCTAGTTCAACTACGCCCCACACATAATAATCAAGGGGAGTTAGTTAGCCAGATGTAAGGGGTGATATGGTTGCAGAAATTGTCTGACAGCCATGACTAGGTTCTCCTGCTTGTCTGGCATGGTGCAGAGTCCTGTTACCAGACATAGTGTCTTCCAGCAGTCACTCTCTTGACCTCCTCAAGGAACTTGATGTAGGCCTCTAGGTTGAGTTTGAGGCCCTCACCAACAAATTCTGGATTTCTTTTCTTATCAGAATGATAAGAGTGATTTTTTTTCAGAGGTCCCTTACCTTTGTAATCACCATTAGACTCATCCAACTCTTTCCGAATCACCTGCACTGTCCTCAGATTGACACCCAAACACTCTGAAATTTTCGTATTGGAGCTTCCAGCGCGAATGTCAAACAGTACAGCATGCCGTTTCCAAATTTTTGGCAGAGCGCCATTGTGAAATAAACACCAAAGGAAGACTTATCTTAGACTTATCTAGCGTTTCGTTCTCTGGGGGAATTTCTCAAAGCAAATGCCAGGATTTTATTTTGTGACAAGTATTTATATACAAAACTGAAAATGTTATTGGTTTTTCAAAAACATTGGCATAAGAGCGCCTATGAATATTCAACATGTTCTCGGGAAAACCAATGAAATCTTTGCTCTTGTATATAAGTACTTGTCAAGAAATAAAATCTTTACATACGCCTTGATAAAGATAAGTATAATGAGAGAAAGAGAGAGAGAGAGAGATTGAGTAGAGGAAGGTGAAAACATTTGAAAAACTCCCAGGCATATATATATATATATATATATATATATATATATATATATATATATATATATATTTTAACTAAAAATAAAAACAGACCAATTTAAGGTTCCATGTAATAAATTATTTCACCACAGCGTTTTTAGAGGACCGCGGATCATCAGACTTTACTTCCAATGGTAACCTTTGGAAGTAAAGTCTGATGATCCGCAGTCCTTTAAAAACGCTGTGGAGAAATAATTTATTACATGGAACCTTAAATTGGTCTGTTTTTATTTTTAGTTAAATTATTAGCTCTGATTTACATTGAGTTCTCTGGATTTTATCCTCCTTGGGTCTACCCATACCGAACATTGCCTGATGAAGGAATAAGTCCCGAAACAGAAATTTAGGAGATCATCCGATTCTGCTACCTTGAATTCGGAATCTTCCGGAGATTTCGGTCAATTATTTTCCTAACGTTTATCTTTTAGAGAGAGAGAGAGAGGGAACAGGAAAAATGAGGCTAGTTAATCGCGGAGCAAAATTATTTTAGATTGATTTTATGATTGATTTGTTTGATTATGGCACATCAACTCTTTACGAGTCATTTAATGCCGAAATTTAATTTTCTTGGGAACTTTGAAGAAATAAAAATGATATATGTTATTCTGCTTTCACAACTGAATACATGGTAGATGATACTCAGCTTTTGTCCATATAGATGTTTGCGTGAACGTAATTACTGGAGGCGGTGATATGAGGCTGTAGATTTGCTGATGTTATATTTTGGAATACAGTTTGATTCCTTTAAGAAATTGTAGGATATTATATGAATTAATGTCATGAAAGAGTTCTTGCCATATTTGTTGTTTGGTAGTATTTTAAATGGATTTAGGTGAAGTTGCTATAATTTCTTAGTACGTCCGTATTTTTGGTAATATTACTATAAATATGTCGTGTTGGTAATTTTTTATGTTTAAAAATGTATTACTGGTATTTTTAGTATAAAAATGCATTTTTATACTTTCATAGAGTTTGTTTTTTATTTGGGGGTTCACTATTTACCCATAACTGTTACCCTAACAGGTGCTATTACTCCGTGTCAGGTTAGACCTGGGAACAACAGCAATTAAGAAGTGGTTCCACGCTCCTCAAAACCTCCCGATTGGAAGCCTTGCTGCCGGATGTAGTTTATTGAAATACCGGGGATGGGACATGACGTATACAAATATTCATTTTTTTTTTTGCGTTATATTTCTTGTGAGGTTTGAGGTTTTCATTCGTTTATTCCGTGTTTTTAACAATTTAAATGATAAAGCATTTTTTTTACGGTCATCCATTTCTCTTTTCATTTCCGATGGCCTCTGTCATTTTTACATCTGATTTTTTTTCTTTCTGTTCTAACAGCCTCTGACAATTTCTCGTTCTCTTCTGGCAGCCTCTGTAAATTTCTATTTTTTTCCCTGTCTGCCTCTGGCAGTTTTTCTATTACTTCTGATAGGCTCTAGCAATTTCTCCTTCTATTCTGACGACCTCTAGCGATTTCTCGCTCTCTTCTGAAAAGCTCTGACAATTTCTCGTTCTTTTCAGCCAGCCCCTGACAAGGTTTCGATCTCTCCTAATAGCCTCCATCAATTTCTCGGTCTTTCTTCCCAACCCCTGACAATTTTTCGTTCTATTTTGACAGATTCTGTCAATTTTTCGTACTTTTCTGATAGCCTCTGACAAATTCCCGTCCTCTACTGAATACCTCTGAGAATTTTTCTTCTTTTATTACGCCCTCGGACAATTTCTCGTTCTCGCTTGACAATCTCTGTCAATTTTTCGTTCCCATCTGACAGCCTCGAGCATTTCCCTTTCTTTTCTAACAGCCTCTAACAAGTTGTTGCTCTCTTCTGATAACTTATTTTCTCTCTCTCTCTCTCTCACTCTCTCTCTCACTCTCTCTCTCTCCCTCTCTCTCTCTCTCTCTCTCTTGAGAAACGCTATTCTGTCAAACTCTAAACAAAATTTGCAACACACTGACTCTCACTCTCCTATCAGCTTCATTTCTCAGATTTTGTGACATTTTGTGACATTTTGTGACATTTTCTGGCCCGTCTCTAACCTTTCGTTTTTCTTTTCTGACAGCTTCTGACCAGTGCAAACTTTATTGCCAACCGGATGGTTATAGCTTCTTCTACGCTCTCGCTCCTATGGTCAAGGACGGTACTCGCTGTAACGATATGACCACAGATGTATGCATCCAAGGAGAGTGTCTGGTAAGTACTAGAACCGTAAAACTTCCTTATTTAAATACCACTTTTCGTGTTGTAGTTTGTTTTCTGCTTACATTTCAAAGAGACATCACTGCATTTCTTGTTATAGAGTTTATACAGTTTCTCGCGATGGGAGTAAGAAAAATGCTTAGACGCAAGTTATAACGCCAACCGTATTTATTATTATTATTATTAGAGAAGCTAATACAGACATTGTCCCCCGTTACATCGAATGTGTAGCGTGACTTACCATAGGGGTCGGTTGTTGACACAGATAACAGGCATCCGTTTCATCAGAATAGATCTGTGATTCCCTTCGTCTGGAGATGTTCCTTTGGCCGAGGAGCAGGTCCCAGGTCCTTGTGTGTGCGTCTATCCTCTACGCCGGTCTCTGTGTATCTGTGAACCTCGATAGCTGCAATGTGGTCTTCTACTACTATGTAGGAGGTGACAACCTTTTTCACCACCCAACATCGCTGTGGTTGGCCATTCGGGCAAAGTTTAACATACGTACCCACAAAAAAAGGTTATTCAGAAGTACGACTTTCCGCTTGACACTGCTGTTACTGTATACACTTTCGGTAATTGTTATTGTTTTAAAAAGCTATTTTTTAAATTTTAATGAAACCCAAGCATAATAAGCTCAATTTAGCCTTTTTTTCTTGATAATTAACAAAAAAAGTGTTAAACACTATTCATTTTATTAGATTGTTTATTTACAATAATAATTTTATATTTACAAGTTTATAAAAAAAGTAATTAAAAAGTAACTACAAAACAATATTTATTATTTACCACATTGTAAAAAATAAAGATTAAAACACATTTTTATTCATAAAATGAAAGACAATTTTTCTTCATAAAGATGAAAACATTTTCATTCATAAGATGAAAGACTATTTTTATTCATAAAGATGAAAACATTTTCTTTCATAAGATGAAAGACTATTTTTATTCGTAAAGATGAAAACCTTTTCATTCATAAGATGAAAGACTATTTTTATTCATAAAGATGAAAACATTTTCATTCATAAGATGAAAGACTATTTTTATTCGTAAAGATGAAAACCTTTTCATTCATAAGATGAAAGACTATTTTTATTCATAAAGATGAAAACATTTTCATTCATAAGATGAAAGACTATTTTTATTCGTAAAGATGAAAACATTTTCATTCATAAGATGAAAGACTATTTTTATTCGTAAAGATGAAAACATTTTCATTCATAAGATGAAAGACTTTTTATTCGTAAAGATGAAAACCTTTTCATTCATAAGATGAAAGACTATTTTTATTCATAAAGATGAAAACATTTTCTTTCATAAGATGAAAGACTATTTTTATTCGTAAAGATGAAAACCTTTTCATTCATAAGATGAAAGACTATTTTTATTCATAAAGATGAAAACATTTTCATTCATAAGATGAAAGACTATTTTTATTCATAAAGATGAAAACATTTTCATTCATAAGATGAAAAACAATTTTATTCATAAAGATGAAAACATTTTCATTCATGAGATGAAAGACAATTTTTATTCATAAAGATGAAAACATTTTCATTCATGAGATGAAAGACAATTTTTATTCATAAAGATGAAAACATTTTTATTCATGAGATGAAAGATAATTTTTATTCATAAAGATGAAAACATTTTTATTCATAAGATAAAAGACAATTTTTATTCATAAAGATGTATAAACATTTTTATTCATAAATAAAGATGAAAACACATTTATTATTCATAATTTTATAAAAGAATATCTGTGAATAAGAAATCAAAAACATTAGGAAAAACACGTAACTATGATTAACTGTAATTATGAATTTAAATAAATTTTCCGGGCATTTATTTCATTTGCACTCGCCTAATAAATTGAGAATTGCCAACAAAAATGATAAACACTATTTATTTATTAGTCTTGTAGGGAGTCTACAGTTGTTTCCCTTGGGTCGGGCTAACGGAAGTTCAGCTCCTTAGAGACGAGAACTCTCCTGTCCCTTCTTCTCCCCTTTCGTCACTTCCGTTTTTAGGAAGCTCTACCCTTTTTACTTGCGACCACCGGAGTCCACACACGTAGAAATTGGTCTACTGGTACCCAGCCTAGCGTGGAGAAAGAAGTAAGTCCTGTTAACTCAGCTATGGACAGTCAACGGCCCTAAAGTTAGTATCGCATTTCTATGTTCTCGTTAAACACCCTCGGTCGTTTGGACTATATGAACAATCTTGTGTTTGGGACATGTAAACCTTCTTAATATGTGTATATAATTTGTTTGCATTATTAAATGTCTTGTCGGGTACGGTCCCGTATTTCGTCTTTCTGTGTCCTCATTCGGTGTTAGTGTATCAGTGGCTACACTAATGCCAATATTAGTATCGGTGTCCGGTTATTGGAAGGTTAAAGCGTATTATTTTGACTAACACGAAATAGCCCTTAAATTGTGGCTAGCTGGTACACCCCATACTAATAGTCTCTTTATTTACAAAAATAGGGTTTTATACTTTTGTTTTCTCGAGAAAAAAGAAAATAACTACATCCAGTTTCATATGTTTATGTTGTTAACATAACCAACGTACAGGAATGAGCATATTGCCGAATGATTAGAACATTTATGGTCTAACTATGAGATCCGAGTTCGAATTTCACCATAGTTTCTCACGGAAATGACTTCTTGGTAATATCGACCTGTAGAGACTATCCCAGCATGCAGAACCATTGGTAGTGATTTTCCAAGCGTAGCTTAGATGTGGCACAAGTAGGGGACACCCAGTGAGAATCGAACTCACTACTCAGTGGTAACTGCTCTAGCGAGACAAGCTTGCTAACCATTACACCGCCTCGAGGTGCCCTTGCCGAACCATTGGTATGTCCCTGAAATTTGATTACATCTCTCTCTCTCTCTCTCTCTCTCTCTCTCTATCTATCTATCTATCTATCTATCTATCTATCTCTCTCTCTCTCTCTCTCTCAGAAAAATTCGCTCATCATAATTACAGTATAAATCTCTGAGTGTTGGGGAAAGATAAATGTGCTTGGGCAGACGTCTGCAACAGGGATTAACTAGCAATTCTAGCAGTCATCATTGCATGTATTATTGTACAATATTTATCTACTTCTCTTCGTTCAGGAATAATAATAATGAGAACATTAACAATTCCAGATGTAGTTGAAGCTGACGGATTGATTGGAAAAGATTCCAATAGACACATTGAAGGAATCGCCGGTAGCACAAGCCTTAAAGAAATACACAAAATTGTACTCACAAGCACAGCCAACACCTTACGAAGGGCTTTATATGCGATTTTTTTTTCCAAAATTACTCAGCAAAAAATGTTATGATGCCATTTCTGACCTTATGACCTAAATGTTATGATGCCATTTCTGACCTCTAGTCGAGACCCGGAAAGAAATGAGTATACACCAGAAACCAAAGGAATTATTATTATTATTATTAGGTTGGTGCAAAAATAATGTCGTTTTTTGACGTTCAACTTCAAAAGATCATAACTCCTTTCATAATAAACTTTATTAATCGAAATAAGAACCATTAGAATCGAGACATTTTTGCCAACGAGAAACAAGTTTATTTATCCCATTAGCATAGAAATCCGGAGTTCTGGAAGCGATGAAGTCATTGAAGGCCGATTCGGCATCATCTCGGCTTTTGAAGCATTTTTCGCGCAGGAAGTTGTCCAGATGCTTGAAAAAGTGACAATCGGTGGGCGAGACGTCCGGTGAATATGGCGGATGAGGCAGTCTCGTAGCCACATTCGTTCAGCTTCTGCAGTGTCAGTTGAGCGACATGCGGGCGAGCGTTGTCATGGAGGATAATTGGTCCCTTAATATTGACCAATCTCGGGCGCATACGTTGGAGCTTCTGGTGCATTTCGTCAATTTGTCGGCAGTACTTCTCCGCCGTAATCGTTTCGCCCGGATTCAAGAAGCTGTGATGGATGAGACCGGCCGCAGACCACCAAACAGTCACCATAACCGTTTTTTGGTGCAATTTCGGCTTCGGGAAGTGTTGTGGAGCTTCTCCGGCATCCAACCACTGTGCCGAACCTCGCCGGTTGTCGTAGAGGATCCACTTCTCATCACACGTCACAATCCGCTCGAGAAATGGGTCATTTTTGTTGCGCAGAAGGAGCGTAGAACACACCGCAAAACGACGAATTTTTTGATTATCGTTCAATTCATGCGGCACCCATTTATCCAACTTTTTTGACTTCCCTATGCTTTAAATGGCGAACGACTGTTGAGTGGTCGACCTCGAGTTCAACAGCAACTTCTAGTGTGGTTTTGCGAGGATCAGCTTCAATTAAGGCTTTCAAATGTTCGTTATCAACCGCAGTCGGCCGGCCGCGACCGTCTTCATCTTCGAGGCTCTCGTCACCATTGCGAAATTTCTTGAACCACCGTTGTGCCACACGTTCGTTAGTGGTTCCTGGGCCAAACGCATCATTGATATCACGAGCTGTCTCGGCAGCTTTTCGGCCTAGTCTGAACTGGAACAAGAAAATCGTGCGGATTTGAATTTTGTCCATGCTGTCGAAAAGCCTGCAAAAAAATGAATGAAGAGATTGAGAACGGTAACGAATAACACGATTCGATAGAGCGAAAAACGCGCTTCAAAATGATATATAACATGGCTATATATATCAATGAATTAATTCAGAAATCATATATAAAAGTAACATATGTGAGAAAACGACATTATTTTTGCACCAACCTAATATTATTATTATTATTATTATTTTCTTTAATATCTAGCGTTTATACATTTCTTTCCGGGTCCCGCCCAGAGATCTAAGGTTAGAAATGGCATCATGACACTTTCCACTGCAAAAAAAAAAATTATTACATAGATAAAGCCCTTCGTAAAGTGTGGGCTGTACTTGTCAGAACAATTTTTGTATCTCTTTGAGGCATGGACTTCCAGGGATCCCTTCACTTAGTCTACTGGAATCTTTTCCAATCAGTCCAAGGGCTCCAACTACAACAGGGATTGTTGATGTTCCCATGTGCCACATTTTTGAGATGTCTATTTCAAGGTCCTTGTATTTTGACAGCTTTTCGAATATCTTCAAAGATACATTGCAGTCTGCAGGGACTGCCATATCAATAAGGTGGCACTTATTTTGTTTGTGGTCTTTAATAACAATGTCTGGGCGGTTGACTTTGATTGTTCTGTCAGTGTGTATTTTGTTGTCCCATAGAATTGTAACAGGTCCTATCTCCGTAACCGGGTCTGGGTGGTGTTCGTACCAGTTTCTTTCAGTTTCCTTCCAGTAGGAGTTGCAAATTTTCCAGTGCAGATATTGGCCCACTCTGTGATGCCGGTTTTTATATTCAGTGGGTGCCAATATCGTGAAACCTGATACAAGATGATCAATGGTTTCTGGATATTTATCACAGAATCTGCATTTTGGGCTAGCACGGTATTTTAGTATATGTGCTTTATAATTCCTAGTTAACAAACATTGATCCTGTGCAGCAATGATAAAACCTTCAGTTTCAGCTTTCAACCCTGCACTACGTAGCCACTGATGGGTGCGGGTTTTTGTCTACGTCAGCTTGTTTGGTACGGTAAGAGTATTGGCCGTGGAGCGGTTTATCTTGCCATTGTTTCTGTATCTGGTCGGTCGCATTTGTCTTTGCATTCTTTTTTAAGTATTTTGCAGCTTCAGCCGGTGTACAGTGATGTATTTGCATTTCTGCGCCCATTTGAAACTCCATTTTGAATTTGTCGGCTTCCTTTACTACAGAGTAAAGACACTTCCTACTTTCATGTTCCTTGACACATACCATCATCCAGTCTTCTGTATTTTCCAAGTATCTTATTATTATTATTATTATTGTTATTATTATTATTGTCATTATTATTATTATTATTATTATTATTATTATCATTGTCATTATTATTCTTATTATTATGTAAAGTTCTTTAAAACTATCAAAATACAAGGATCTTGAAGTGGAATTCTCAAAAATGTGGCACACGAGGACATCAATAATTCCAGTTGTAGTTGGAGCCCTCTGATTGATTGGAAAATGTTCCGATGGACTCATTGGAGGGATTTCTGGTAGTCCATGCCTTAAAGAAATACAAAAAAAATGTTCTCACAACTATAGCTTACACATTACAGTGAACTTTATCTATGTAAACTGTGTGTGTCACGAAACTATTTCTGACCTTAGGTCACTGATTGAGCCCCGGAAGAAATTAGTATACAATAGAAAACCAAGAATATAATAATAATATAAAATGACTGATGTTTTCTTTTTCTTTCAGCCGATTGGTTGTGATTATATTGTCAATTCGGGCGCTAAAAAAGACATCTGCGGTGTATGCAAGGGAGATAACTCTAGTTGTTCAATAGTCTCCGGTGATTTCTTCGGACAACCAAAGTCGCACTGTAAGTAGTCAATTTGATTCTATGGATATTGTGTTTTTTTGCATTTGGGGGGGGGGCTTCTTTTTTTTTGGTGGGGTGATTTTTTAATTACTCATTTTGATTTATTTAAAACAAAGCAGTAATTATTTTATCATTTATTTTTTTTAATGAAGAACCAATTCAAATAAGTTTAGGTCGTAAGATAACGTTTTCTTAGGAAAATGCGATTTTCATTAAAACAAAACACTAATTATGTCATGATTTATTAGAAAGACATGGGAAAATTTCACGGTTTTCCTATTTTCATTTTCTGATAAATCTTAATTCTTCAGTTGATGATTAAATAAGCTCATAGCGAGTTCTACAAAAACACCTACACAAAAAGAATTGGAATTTTTTTAGGGTTAGACCATTTTTATACAGTGTAACCCGGATATAAGAGACCCGGATATAAAAGAAACTCGGATATAAGAGATATTTTCTCTGGTCCCAAATTAGAGCCTGTGTTAATGTATATATAATAGACCAAACCCGGATATAAGAGAAATCCGGATATAAGATACTTCTTCTCCGGTCCCGACAACTCTCTTATATCCGAGTTACACTGTAGCAGACATTTGCCAATGTATAGTGAATTGATAGAACCCTTTGCGGAATTACGAAAATAGAACAACGAATTGAAATAGATTCAATGGCAGAATACAACATATGAACATTTAAAGAAAGAATAATTTTTTACGGCGAGCTTTTTATCAAAAAATGTTGTAAAATTTTTTACCCTAAAAAAAGTGATTTTAACTACAAACGCAAGTAGGCGTGCTGTATCCGCGATTTTGTCTCAAGAAGGTCATACTAATGTACCTTTCTAGAAAGTTAACGTCAGTCGAGGCTAATTATTTAAATATTGAAAAAGAAGCGTTAGCTATCGTATGGAGAACAGATAGAGCACGTCGATTTTTATTACGCATGAAATGGCTGCTTAAGCCTTTAGAGTTTACTTTTCATCCCATGAAAGAGTTACCTAAAGTTACTGTAATGACAAAAGTACGCATGTGTACTCTTTAAGAAAGCTTTATTCAACTGAGAATACAAGGTTCGCGTATAGTGTCCTTTTATCGTCCCAATAAACAGAAATAGCTCTCTCAAAGAGGAGAATAACAAAACAAAGGGAGATCACTCTTGATTATCCATAACAATAATTATGATGATAATAATATATAATTTGTATATATGTGTATGTATATGTATGTGTATTTGTATATGTGTGTATATATATATATATATATATATATATAAGTTACAAGTCAGATACTGATGATAGGAAGAAGTAATGAAGCAGAATGCAATAATAATAGTAATGATAATAATAATTGTCGTAATAGTTGTAATGACAAAAGTACGCATGCGTAAGCTTTAAGAAAGCTTTATTCAACTGAAAATACAAGGTTCGCGTGTAGTGTCCTTTTATAGTCCCAGTAAACAGAAATAGCTCTCTCAAAGAGAAGAGTAACAAAACAAGGGAAGACCACTCTTGCTTATTCATGACAGTTATATTTTCTAGACTTTTAAGATGGGCCATTAATCTCATGGTCTTTTTTTTTCAACATCAAATAGGTGAAAGGAAACACTATTCCACATGTAGATGCTCTATTAAGACTAAAGTTTAACAATGACCCGTTAGAAAAAAATCAGACAATTCAAAAGATAAAATATGGCACTGTATTGAAAAAAAACATTATCCTTAGATCGTATTGCAATTGAAATCTTACAGGATCCGGTTTTAAGGAACATTGCAGATATAATAAAAAGAAACCAATTGGGATGATTGTTCTAGGGCAAAGAGACCCTATAAACAAATATGGCACAGATTAACTATAGAGAAGGTCTTATATGCAATGGAAATGTTTTAATACCACCTGCAATCGAATGGAATTGCGAAAAGAATGGCTCAAACGATGAAAATAGGGTTGAAGGCATTTAGTTACCTACCGAGACTAATGCTGAGTTATAGAACTATTCCACATTCTGGTAGATTGCAAAGTCTCTTTGCATTGATGGAAAGATAAATCAGATCCTCAATAAATAGAACCAAGTACACACCCCAAGAGAGAGAGAGATAAGATCTCGTACTATAATTCGTCACAGATCAACGAAGGGTATAAAACCTCTTCGTTTCCGAGAGAGGTAGTGACATGGGCATTTTGCATAGAGTCGAACGACTACTAATAAGTCAGTCGTCACACGGCACATGAGAGAAATTTATACGTCACAGACTAGAAATATTAAGACAATCGGATTAATTCGTATTAGTTTGTTCACAACTATACAATTTTTCTCGACAGAATCTAGCTTACACATTTATAAGTTTACCATTCGTTCAGGCATTGAATATTGCTGTCACATCTGGTCTGGTGCTTCTATGTATTTAGAGAATCTAGATATAATCCCCAAAAAAATCTTCAATCTTATTGGTCCTGACCTGGCATCTCTACCTCAGTCAGTTTCCCACTGCACTAATCTATTTTCCTTGTGTCTTTTCTATAAATATCTTCATGGTAATTGTTCTGACAAACTTTCCTCTTTGAGACTTGAGGTATTATGGTGACTGTAGTAAGAACAGTGAGTAAATGTGTGGTTTTTGGTGTAAGGAATACTGTGGTATGTCAATAAACATGGCTAGCTAAATTTAAGATAAGACAGTTTGAAGACCAGCCTTTCCCTATCCCTGCTTTTGGCCTTGTGCCACATTTTTGTATTTTCAAAATAAATATTACTTTCATCTTTGATACCTTGACTTTATGTATTTAACCACAGTACTAGAATGGCAACAAGGTCACTTCATTTTACAGTTGAAATGGCTAGATGTAACTGTAAGTTCTATGCTAACAGTTTCTTCTCTCGCACTTCTCGCTTGTGGATCTCTTTTCTGGTTTCTTGCTTTCCAGTCAATTCTGATCTTCAAAAATTTAAATGCAATGTCAATACTTATCTTCCGTCTTCTTAATTCTTCTTCTTTTATTAATCTCTCTCCTTAATAGTGTTTTTTCTCATAATCCGTCAATCTTAGTTTACCCTTGTGTCTTAGTGGCTTTATTGTCTTGATTGAGGTGAAATGATTAAAAAATACAAGTCTAGTTAACATATAGAGAGGACGGTTAGATGCCTTATGAGTTTACAGTATTGATATAAGATTCTAGTTACTAGTATTGATATAAGACTAGTTTAACTCGTGAAAATTTCGCGGTTTTCCTATTTTAAATTTCTGATGAATCTTAATTCTTCATTTAATAATTCATGCTCATGGCGAGTTCTACGACAATAAAACATCAGTAAAAATTACCCTATTGCATCGTTAAATATTTTGAGCTTAACAACTTTAACTAAATATTGCTATAACGATAGTAAATGCTGGTCCTTATTTTAAGAAGTAAGGGGATACAAATGAAAATATTTGAAATTGACAACTTTTTCTATTTCGCTGAAAATGACATTAAACACTTCTATATTACATTTCTTTCATTTTCTCACTGAAACCAGCTAGCATCTTTGATAAGTCTTTGCCTTCTCACGCGATCAAAATGGAATAGATTATTATTTATGAGGTATCAACAGGAGATGTTAAGCACTTCTATCTTCCTTTCTTTTTTTACTAAAACCAAGTAGCGTCTATGATAAATCTTTTGTCTTTCTACGCATTCAAAATGGAATAGTCCATTATTCATGAGGTATAGGCAGGAGACGTTAAACACTTCTATCTTTCTTTCTGTCTTTTTTCACTGAAACCAAGTAGCGTCTCTGAAAAGCTTTTTGTCTTTCCATGTGATCAAAACAGAGTATTCATGAGGTATAAGCAAGAGTCGATAAACACTTCTGTCTTTCTTTCTTTTTTCATTGAAACCGAGTCGCGTCACTGATAAGTCTTTTGTCTTTCCACGTGATCAAAACGGAATAGTCCATTATTTATTATGTATTGGCAGGGCGTAGATGTTGTGAGAACAAAAGAAGTGGGTGGGGGAAATACAATTGTATATTATATATAATACCTCTTGCTAATACCTCATGAATAGTGGACTATTTTGTTTTGATCGCATGGAAAGACAAAAAGTTTATCAGAAACGCTACTTGGTTTCAATGAAAAAAAATTCTACCGGATATAAAATGAGGGTCGCTTTTCTATTGTTATTAAATAATAAAAGTGATCCCCTCAGACTTACTACATATTTATATAATAATTGGAAACAAATCTATCTGAAGACTCACATGCGAAAACTTTCTATTTAAAGGATTTAATAAAATATGTTGCCATTTTGGACGGGTGAACTAGTTATAAGGAGAAATAGTATTCTTTGAGTAAAGGGTTAGGGTTAGGGTTAAGGTTTTGTTTGCGAATTTGTTCCCCATTTGGTGTACGATAAACGCTGCTTTGTGTTAAATCTGGTCTCGCTCAGTAAATATCTAACAAAAGACTATTGATAAAGATATATAATAGTTATTGTCAATATCATAGCTGAATAAAAGTTCCCCCACTACTGTCTAAAAATAGAACATTCCTACGAAACCATTTAGTAACCCAAATGGCATAAAACAAAGAAACAATTGCCATTTATTTTCATGGGAAAAATCTGGGACGTTACAGACGAAAAAAAAAATAACCTTGCATGAGATTTTATTCTATGATTGACAGTGCTGGAATAGTTGCCGAAAAACAGGATTTTAATTTGAAGTCACGGGGGTCTGAAGTAAGTTTTCAGGGTGATTTCTGGGTGTCTACAAAAAACTGTAGACTAGAAAAATTAAGCTGTTTTATTTCAAGTCTCCGGCATCAGACAAAATTCGGCATTACCCGAGAAAACATAGAATAATGTTAATTTGGGAACTTCGACGTGGTAAACAAGCTGGTCTCGCTAGATACATGACGTCTTAATGAATTCGGTCCTGACTGGGTGGCCCATACGTTCGGTCTTGTATCACATGTAAACTACGCTTAGAAAATCACTATAAAATAATGTTAATTTTATATCTGTGAACGGTCAAAATATTTCCTAATGTAAATTACTGATAGTTCCTTCTTCGTTTTATGCCATTTCGAATAAAGATATAAACCTATGTAGGTCTTTCTTAAAAGCGAAGTAGCGTAGAATTACTTCGTGACAGTCGGGGTATACTGGGACTAAATTGACAGTGCAGTAATAATTACAACAAATATGTCTTTAATTTTAGAAAAGTACGAAAGTTTAAAGCAGGGTTCGGCAACCTTTTGGAGAGAGCTGGCCAGTTAGCTATGCAGTGTCTCCTTAAGGAATGCTATGATATCAAATGTACTATAATAAATTGTCTCGACCTCAGACCGTCCTGTCCAGAAGACTGTCTTAGCCTGGAAGTTTAAAGAAAATACAATGAAGTTAATGTTATATTATTTAAACAAGTTTCCTTATTTTACTGCAGGAACAACAGGATAACAACTAACACAATAAACAAAAACTGAAAATTCTTTACTACGATTAAGCTGGCAGGCCGAGCAAAAACCTTCGCGGGCCGAATGTGATCTGGGGGCCGGGTGTTGCGGACCCTTGCAAAGTATTCTTTGAGTGTCAACATAGAACTCTAAAAGAAAATCGCATGAAGCTCCGTCACTGTCTTATTTCAAGATTTTCACATTAATCACAGCAAACAACAAAGTTTAATTCATATCATCAAAGCCGGCAGGCAGACATAGAAACGTTTTAAAATGTTATCCGTATAAAATAAAAGTTTACCGCTTCTTCACTTAATGGTATTTCGAATACCTGGTGATTGGTTTGTTTTTGATGGCTTATCAATCTTTTGCAGGTTATTTAAAGGCAGAAAATATTTTTAAATTTTAAGAATTTTTTTTGGGGGGGGATAATATTGATAAGTCTTAATTAACCCATAGATGGGAGGAGACTTCGATTCATACATTTCCCAAGGGTATTTTCGCATAAGTGAATATAACAAACCCGACTGGAATTGGAACTCAGCTCTCTGTTTTCCAATTCCGAACTGTTATCCATTACACCACCCGCTCATCCAAGCTAACAGTACCTAATATTCCCAAGTATACCGGCGGAAGCCTGCACTAATGTAGATCTTTCGTGAAAGCGAAATCGCTAAAAGCAACGAGTAAATGTAATAATAATATTCAACAAGAAATAATCAAGTAATCATTCCTAAATAATGAATAAAAAAGTTAACAAAGAACATTATGAAATATCTACAAAAAACCGTATTCGGATCAATAATTATTTCTACTCAATAACCTCTAGAATAATTTGAAACATAACCGTTACCGCCTACCCAGTAACTGTCAGGGTAATACAATATACCTTACTACCCATAATGCACCTCTGACCAGCAAGTATAAATAACTCAGCCAAAGCACAATACGCATGGCCTTAAGATTGCATGAAACAGACTGTTGCCGCTTTGCGTTGACTTCAATGTCAATTTCATATGTAAATATATATATATATATATATATATATATATATATATATATATATATATATATATATATATATATATATATATATATATGACAGGAACACACAAAAATGAAAATAGATCTAAGAACACACAGGGGTCGCTAAAACATTAAAAGATAAGATACCGACAACTAATTCATCACTTCTCAAACCAACCTTAATTGTTTTATGACCCTTCGCGCAGAACTCTTCACTGTCATTTCAAGAAAGACATTCGGATTACCAACACAAAAACAGAGAATGTCTCGTATCGAAAATATTTAACATTGAAAAACATAAAGAAAAAATTAATTATTTTTAATAATATGTGGAAATCTCCACCCTTTACCTGAAGACGGCCGCGAGACCAGAAACACGTGTTGTAAAATTATGAAAAATAAAGGATAATATTTTTTTTTTAAATCCACACTGCAACCAAAAAAGTTTGCGGTCCCTCTTCTTTTTAATATACACACTTTTCTCTCAATGGAACCATTATAACCTCTTCATTTTACATATATATATATATATATATATATATATATATATATATATATATATATATATATATATATATATATTAATAATTATAATTGAATAATCAAAAGTTGTCTCCCCTTGTTTTGTTACTCTCCTCTTTGAGAGAGCTGTATCTGTTTACTAGGACTTTAAAAGGACACTATACACGAACCTTGTATTCTCAGTTGAATAAAGCTTTCTTAAAGCCTACACCTGCGTACATTTGTCATTACAATAATAATAATAATAATAATAATAATAATAATAATAATAATAATAATATAACCAACCCCCCG
>OZ038503.1:33589567-33632067 GCA_964036315.1 Acanthosepion esculentum | reverse complement strand
TTATTTTGCTAATTTTTTTTTTTTTTTTTAGAATGTGTGTGGTAAAATTTCTTCTTTTTACAATCCGTGTTCAATTTAATCGCGAACTTTTGAATATATAGCGATCAGCTCGCCCGTTACATAAGCAGCAGATTCTTACTATATAATCTTTCAGAATGTGCAGACTTTGTCCAAGTAATGTTTACGCCAAGATGATCATGTTTTTAATGCCGAATCTCATAGCAGTTAAACTATTCTCAATCTTTGCAATAATCAATATTGCACAAGGTTGACTTTTGACTTAGCGAAATAAAAGTGCACTGATTTTAACTTAAATACGCTCAAACAATCATTTGTGTTGACGCACAATGTATTGTGCGTGTGCATAGATTTACGTAAAGTTAGTTTAGAATCAGCACTGTATCAAAGAAGATTGTGCAGCGCCCGGCTTGAAACTGATGATAGACTGCCTGCTTACATTGAATATCAGTATTCGAAATCATAGTTTTGTTTTTGGCCAAAACAATGGCTACTTATGTTGCTTCATTTGCAACCAAACGAAGAAATATTTCTTCTAAGCTGAGTTTGACAAAGACTGTGGGAAAAGATAGAAAGATTGTATTGCGTCATTTTTTTTTTTTTTACTATAGGTAGTCTCTCTTCAAAAATTCTGCTTCCTTTCCAGGGATGAAACACGGACTGCTGTTGATATTTTGTAGGTTTAGCTTAGAACGACACGAAGCCAAATACAGGTGTGTGAGGGGTGGTGCAGAGAATAAGATTTGGAGAACTGAGCCGTGACTCTTTGGAGAATCTGTCTACTTTGAAAACTAGTATTGGAAAACTGAGCTTCCTACTTTGGTTCCAGTTAAGTTACCAGACTGGAAGACAAATAGTGAAAGTTGAGCGTTGTTAAAATCTGAATAAATGCGCTCTTCCTATCAACACACAAATCAAGCCAGTTTATTTAAAATAAAATTACCCCCACCCTTCAACAAAAATACCGCAAGTATTGAAAGGCCATGAAGTCCTATAAAATTAAATTAAATTAATGGAGTTATTAAACTGTGAAGTAGGGTTTTTGTCAAAGTATTCTTCCAAACAAATCAGCTTATACAAACTTCATTGATTGGTATGCGAAATTGAACGAAACGTAGAGTTTGTAAATCTCGACAAAAATGTTAGCGATAACTTCGACAACACTAAATACTATGATAATTTCAACACTCATTAGGGTGTTAACCCCAAAATTCTAGTTTGAAAAATTCACTTTTCGTTAGCAAAAATTTCCTTTTGAACGATTCATTGCTAACTTTGGAGATCTCGGTCACAAGCAATTTTCTTGTGTGCTTTTGTGATGAGGGTAAGCTTGTATTTTCGATTCTCATTTCATTTTGGAAGACAGTTTTTTTTTTATCATTATTTATGTGACTTACTATTTTGTTAGGGAACTCGACAAGTTTACAGCTTTTTGCATTATTATTATTATTATTATTATTATTATTATTATTATTATTATTATTATTATTCATAATAGCCATTTCTCTTCTCTTTTCTCTTCGCAGCATACGCCGAAATCGCTGTCTTCCCGAAAGGCGCTCGCTCATTGTACATCCGCGAGAAATCTCCATCGTTCAACTACTTGGCTCTCCGCAATGTCCAGAAAACAATTTACCTGAATGGAAAGTGGCATCTGAGTAATGCGGGGACTCACGTGCTCGGCAATCAGAAGTTCGAGTATAAGCGGGTGCAGGGTCATGGTCGCCA
The DNA here is from genome assembly GCA_964036315.1 of Acanthosepion esculentum. Lineage (NCBI taxonomy): Eukaryota > Metazoa > Mollusca > Cephalopoda > Sepiida > Sepiidae > Acanthosepion > Acanthosepion esculentum. Next base: position 33,630,321 of record OZ038503.1, on the reverse strand, counting down.
ACAGATGGAGACTATAATGGCCGAAGGACCTCTTAAAGAAGATTTCATATTAGAGGTTGGTGTAACATTTCAGTTCTCTATGTAACCCCTTTATGTGCATCTGTTTATAATATAATGTAATGTAATATGATATAATGTAATGTAATATGATATAATGTAATATAAAAAACAGATGCTGACATACAGTTTAAAACGTATTAAATAAATGTGTCACTTGTCACTCAGCTGGAACAGCTGTCAGGAAACGAATGTAATACAGGCTTCTGACGCTACCCTTTGTGAGCAGTACGTTCTGTTGGTAGGTATACATCCCGAAGTAGTCTACTTTGAAAGAAATGATGGAAATCAAGGGTTAGGGCAAGTCACTTTTTATAGACAAATTTTATCTTAATGTATCTGTGAAAAGCCTTTGTAGGATGTAAGCCTTCCCCAGATCTTTCTTTTTGCCGTTCATGAGGTGGAATTGGCCATTACCCTACCTAAAGCATATATATATTGCATGGAGTATTGCTGCCATATGTGGTCTGGAGCCCCATCTGTTTGCCTCGGGGTTCTTAATAAGATCCAGAGACGGATATGCAATGTAATTGGCCCTGATCTGTCATCTCGTCTGCAGTCGCTTTCTTACAGACGCGCCGTCGCCTCGCTTTGTCTTTTTTACAAATACTTTCACGGTAATAGCTCCGAGGAGCTACTTTCGCTGGTTCCCAGACTTCATGAATTCAAGCGTCCTACGAGGCAGGCATCCCGCTCCCAACCTTTCACTGTTGAAGCTGTTAAATGTAGACGTCTCTTCTACTCCAATAGCTACATATCTCGCACCTCTCGCCTGTGGAACTCCCTTCCTTATTCCTGTTTCCCTGACAACTATAATCTCCAACTATTCAAATGTAATGTCAATCGACATCTCCATTGCCTTGATTTATCCACTATCTTTCTCCACATCCTTTCCTCTAACACTCCTATCTGCTCTCGCTCCAAATCTTCTGGTACCCCTTGCGTGCTAGTGGCTTCCAGCCTTGCTTGGAGAGAAAAGCTTCAATATATATATATATATATATATATATATATATATATATATATATATATATATATATGCACATTTAAGTGAAAACAGCACACAAGATGCTTTTATTTATTTTTTTATACAATTTCTCATGCGATCTAATATTTTTTTCTTTTCGGATGATAAATTATATAAAAACTGTCTGAATGTTCTTTTTATCCGAGCGCTTTCGGCTATACATTTAGCCATTTTCAAGGATTATATATTAACTTTTTAAAATAAGAAATAGTTTGTTGTATGTATGTATGTTTTATAAAATTAAAATATTCATGGTGACCTACTGGACACTATTCGGAACATACTTGTCGACAACACTAATATAATAGCATCATCTACATGCAAAAAAGGCTAAAAATAATGGAAGCCTTATTAATAAAAACAAACAAACCAACACATAATAATATTAACTTTGAACATTGACATAATATTTTGACCGTGTTTTGAAACAAAAAAAAATGAAAACATTTTATAAAACATACATACAACAAACTATTTCTAATTCTAACAGTTAAAATATACTCCTTGAAAATGGCTAAATGTATAGCCGAAAGCACACGGATAAAAAGAACATTCGGACAGTTTTTATATAATTTATCATCTGAAAAGAAAAAATTATTAGATTGCATGAGAAATTGTATAAAAAACTAAATAAAAGCACCTTGTCTGTCGTTTTCATTGAAATGTGCATGAAAGGAGGATTGCTGCCTAAATACAATATACATATATATATATATATATATATATATATATATATATATATATATATATATATATATATACGGATTATATATATATATATATATATATATATATATATATATATATATATATATATATATATATATATATATATATATATACGGATTATATATAAGGGTATTTCATTAAGACGGTTCAAAGTCAGTAGGAAATAAATCAGTTTTATTGGTGAAAATTTATTTATTTTTCAATTGGATCATGTTATTTAAGTCATGGCAATTATGTGTGGGAAATAATATTGCCCAGATGTCCACCAAATCTGAAAGAAAAAGTAAAAAATCGTTTAATGCTTAAACTTAATTCACATTTAAAATCGGTCAAAGTTATTGGAACACCCTTTATATATATATATATATATATATATGTGTGTGTGTGTGTGTGTGTGTGTGTGTGTGTGTGTGTGTGTGAAAAATCAAAATCATATGTCCAGTGCAAGTAAACTGCAGATAGGAAAATGTGTTAGATAAGGCTAAAGTGACAACAATTGGGAAACCAAGGGTTTGTTTGGTTTCCATTTTCCTTAAAACTTCCCCGTTACTCGCATGTTCATTCCCGTATTCACTGATGTGTAAACTCGGTACGTGTGTGTGTGTGTGTGTGTGTGTGTGTGTGTGTGTGTGTGTGTGTGTGTGTGTGTGTGTGTGTGTGTGTCGGCTTTCACGATTTCAAATACATATATATATATATATATACATATATATAAATATACATATATATATATATATATACACATATATATATATACATATACATATATATATATATATAGATACATATATATATACATATATATATATACATATATATACATATATATATATACATATATATACATATATATATATATATACATATATATATATACATACATACATATATATGTATATATATATATTCAAAATTCTGACAGATCTTATGGGATGACCTGATAGAACTCTTTAAATATTTAGACACTTAAAAACAACAGCGATAAAAGCAAAAACAAAAAACGTAGAAGACCGAATGAGGGGTCTGCGAGGTTGTGCAACTAGAAACATCGGATGCAAGTAATTTAAAATTAAGTCCCTTTATCTTCAGCGTTTCTCTCGATGAATAATCATAAACAACATATGTTATTTCGTTTCCCCCCTCCTTCTATACACACACACACACACACACACACACACGCACACGCACACACATATACCAGGTGTAACAACAAAAATGTTCAAATCGTATAAAAGCAAAGTTATCCATTCGTTAGAATTAAGGTTTGAACCGTTGTATCTTATTGTAAAACACTGTGGGATATCTATCTCACAATATTTTCATATCGATCTCACTCTCTCACTCACTCACTCACAGAATGGCGGGCAGCTGTTCGATATGTACTTTGTACATTCGTGTGGATAAATTTTCCAGTTCTTTGGCGAGCAGATCTCCAATCATCGCTGTATAGAATCATGGGAGTTGATGAGAGATGACTGTTTCCTTCAAACATCACCAGGAAAGTCACCAACTCGCTGAAAGCTAATTTCTCAAATCGGCTTTAGACAAGATTATCTAAACATTAGCCTGCCATCCGCGGCGATAAATACTCAATCAGATTCTCGTATTGTATTCCCCATCCCTTATAATCTATTTTATAATGTGAAGTGCGGCTTTATACGTCACGCAACCAGAACTTCGATTCCTAGTAATAAGATTTTTGTTGTTTTTCTACTAACAAAAGTCACTTTAGTAGGGGTGATCCGGTTAAATACCTGAGCTCTCCTCCTTGGTGCTTATACTTAGCTTGTTTCTGGCACAGGAGTTCGCTTTTGGCCGGAAGTGAAGTCAAATGTTCTCCCCATTTTAGGTGTGATGAGGCGTCCGGCCCCCGGGATTCCAACCCTCCGGTAGCACCTTCTTTATTTCACTAAGTGAAGTGGGATCGGTCTAATATCGACGCCAGCGTGACAGTGGGTAATTTTTCCATCGCCTATATACACACGTACCTGTATTGGCTCCACATGTAAAAACGACCTTGTGTCACATCCTGCCTTAGTACTTTGGTACTTTGACTGTATGAATTTAAGCGTATTACTAGATTGGCAGCTAGGTCTCAAAGTTTTACAGTTGAAATAGCTAGCTGTAACCGTAAGTTCTTTTCTAATAGTTTTTTTCCTTGCACTTCATGTCTTTTGGAAATCACTTCCTGTTTCTTTCTCTCCTACCACCCACGTTCTTCAATGATCTGCATGCAATGCCAATCGCCATCTTGCGTCTTCTTGAAATTTGTTCTTTTATTCCTCTTTCTCCTCAATAAATTATTCTCATTCACTTTTACTCCCAATGGCATCATCGCCTTGCTTGCGATGAAGCGATTTCTTAAAAAAAATACTACAATAGAATCTCTGATAACATAACTAAGAAAACCTTCCGGGTATGAGGCATTGGTTACAAAGTCCGGTAATGAGGGGTTATATTTAGATTAAAATAAAAACTGAAATCAGGTTTAACATTTATTTTCAATGTTTTATATTAAACAAAATAAGCTAATGGTGAGTGAAATATTGTTGTGGACCCAGAATAGGTCCCAAAGAAAACTCGAAATCAGCAATTTAGTGAAAACATATTATTAAACAAAAGAATGAATACAAAAGTGTTGCACGTCCGACTGACGGCAAAGTACGGTAGTCAACTGTAGACAGCAATATTTACTGTCCCCACCCCTACGAAGGATAGATGCGGCACAAGGCCGGTTTAACGTGGGTATTCCCGAGCCCGTTGGCTCGGCCAAAAAATGCCCGTAGAAACTGTAAAAATAGAATCGGGTTGGTCAACCTCCCCGAACGAGACTCTGCCCTTCGGCGGAGCCTCGTCCGGGTTCCTCTCTGCTCAGAGGCAGAGAGTTCGACCGTCTTGCTGGAACAAGTCGCAGCAAGGCTGTCAACTGTGGACAGATCTCCTGAGAGGCATAATCTCTCCGTATATATAGTAATGGACGAGTCCATTTAGTCCATAAAGGTAATCCCTCTAAACTCCTCTCCCAAGCCTTTACCTCCGCAGGAGTCTCAATATCGTCTCCTTTTTGGATTGATGATGAGAAGGTCCGTGAACTTCCGCTTTCTTTTCGGGTGATATGGGGGCTCGTAATGTGTTTTACCTGAAAAATCTCGCAGAACTCTTTAAAATCGGTTGAAGTAAATTGAGTTCCATTGTCACTGACCAAGCAATCTACTACCCCAAAACGAGCGAATACTTCATCAAGGTAGCTTACCGTTGCCTCTGTAGTGAGATTTTTACATCGGAACACTTCCGGACATTTTGAATAACTATCTACTACAATTAGATAGTAGAATCCCTCTAGCGGTCCCGCAAAGTCCACGTGGATCCTTGACCAAGGTCGGTCCGTCTTTGACTACAGTTTATGTGTGATAGGTGGTGCTTTTGCCACCAATGCACAACCCTTGCATGCGTTGACCATATTTTCGATGTCCTGGTCCATTTTAGGCCAGTATACATAGCTGCGCATTAGACTTTTCATCCTATTTTTCCCCGGATGCGCAATGTGAAAATCCTTCAGGATTCTCTTCGGTAGGTTTTTTGGGATGACGACTCTCTCGCTGTATAGGAGTACCTCGTCACATAAGGAAAAACTGTCTGATATGTGTTGGTCCTTCTCTGAAATTTTTGTTTTTGTTGCGCTAATGAATTCATCATTGCGGGCTTCATGTTTTATTTCTTGTAGAGTCACAGGAAGTTCACTTATAGTGCTACACAATAAAGTTTTTATTTCCCTCTCCGTTCGTAGTGAAGAGATCACAGAATCTTCTAAGGGTTTCCTATGTCTTGGAACCAGTCTAGAAAGTCCGTCAGCGTGACAGGTTTTTCCCGAAGGGAGGTATTCCAACTTGTAATATATAGTAGAATTGTCCCCCACCTCAGCAGTCTGTTTGCCGTATAACTGGGTAATCCTTTTTTTGAGTAGCGGTTTATGGTCCGTTTGTAATGTGAAAAATCTTCCGTGTATGTAACGGTGAAATTTCGTGACTGCAAAAATGATTTCTAATGCTTCTTTTTCTATTTGGGAATAGTTTTTCCGCTGGGAGCAGGGTCCTTGATGCATGAGCGATGGGCTTTTGCGTTCCATCTGGCATTTTGTGAAGGATGCACGCTCCTATTCCATACGAGCTTGCGTCGCTAGCAACTATGATCTCGAGGTTCGGGTCGTAGTGCGTAAGGAATAAATCCGATGTTAGGACTTTGATAGTTTTCTCGAATGCCTCCTGGCATTCGGGTGTCCATTCCCAAACCTTATCTTTTCTTAAAAGCTCGTTCAGCGGGGCACGGAGGTTACGCATGTTTGGGATAAACGCTTGGTAGTAGTTCGCTAGCCCCAAAAAGCTCTGTAGCGCTGTGACGTTTTCAGGAGCCGACATGTCCTTAATTGCAATGGCCCTTTCTGGATCCGGTCTCCTACCGTTTTTGTCTATGATGTGACCCAAATATTTGATTTCTTTCATAAAAAAGTCACATTTGCCTTCCTTTATTTTGAAGCCATAGTCTTGTATTCGTGAAAATACTTTGTGGATGTGTTCCCGGTGTTGTTCCAAGCTTTTACTGTTTATCAAGATGTCGTCTAGGTAAGCTATTGAAAAGTCAAGTTCACCCAGCATGGTGCCCATAACCTGCTGAAAAATGGCTGGTGCGACTTTAACTCCAAATGCAAGCCTTTCAAACTTGTATAAGCCTCTATGTGTATTTATACATAGTAATTTTGAGCTTTCTTCCTCAACGGGTATCTGGAGATAGGCTTCGCTGAGATCGAATTTTGAAAAGAACTTGCCTCCATTTAGTTTTGTAAAAACTTCTTCCGGGCTTGGAAGTGGGTAGTGATAATCTTTTAGTGCTGCGTTTAGTCCAGTAGAACAATCTGTGCACACGCGGATTTCCTTAGACTACTTCTTCACATACACTACTGGTGCTGCCCACTGGTTATATTCCACTTTAGATAAAATGCCAGTCTCTACAAGTCTGTCTAATTTCCTCTAACGAGGCGAAAGACACATTCCTTTTTTTCTTAAATATTGGTTGAGTGTTCTCTTTTAGCTCAAATTTTGCTGACATCTTTTTGCATCTACCAAGGCCAGCCGAAAAGACCTCGGGGAAGGTTTCTTTTAATTCATTTTTTAGTTTATCTGACTTGGTTGTCAGATTTTCTATTTTCTGACAAAATGTATTAATTGGCAAATCCCACAGATTGAACTGCTGCATCCAATCTGTGCCAAATAGATTGTCTGTGTTTTTTAACACGAACATTTTCAATTTTTTGGTTGTTCCGTTCAAAGTAATGTTCGCGATAATTTCACCCCCAAACTTTTTTCCCGGTCACCGACCTAGCTATTTTGACGGGTTTTTAGCATGGTTGGTTTATTTAACCTTTTCCATGTAGGTTGTTTATGGATAAATCAGATCCGGAGTCTAATTGTAACCTGACATTTTTATTCAGTATTTCTACCTGCACATACTTTCTTATATTTTTGACGTCCAGTTCGTCTGTTTTTGTGGTTCTAATCCGGCTTTTTCTCCCTTTATTTGCTCTGCAATGTGAACTCTTGTGCCCAACTTTATTACAAGTTAGACAGGTTTTAAACCGATATTGGCAACCTTTAAACCAGTGAAGTGCTCCACAACGGTAACATGGACTAGGCGGTAAATTTTTCTGTTTTTCATTGAGTTGACTTTTTTCTTAGGAGAGTGAAAATAATCTTTTTTGGTTTGACTTGTTTTTGAAGGGGAGGAAAAATGTGGTTTTCGATGTATTTTTCTTATGTGTGCAACGCCTGACTCTTCAATGTCTCTAGAATCATTTTTTATACTATAATATTTTTGGCAGTCGTCGGCTATATTTTGTAAGGTTAAATTTGGTTCTCACTCTAACCCGGTTAGGACTCTACGTCTAATTTCTGCATCTTTCGTTGATACAAGTCCTTGTACGAATATTAGGCATTTTAAATTGTCTGCGGTAAGTTCGGCCAATTTAAAATCGTCACAATGTTTGTTAACTACCGATGCGAACGTCAAGTAATCTTCGCTGTCTTTCTTGGTTAGGTTTAAGCATTTCCACCTTTTGTGGAATAACGACGTTTTGGGGCTGAATAATTCTGTAAGAAGATTTACCGCTTCAACGAATGTCAATTCACTAGTTTTTCGAGGTAGTATGTAGTCCACGAATTTGCTATGTTCAGTAGTCCCTAATTTCCGGAGCAGTAGGCGTAGCTTTTTAGCGTCTGCCCATTTTCCATAATCTATTTCAAATAGATCCTCATACCTTCTGAAATATGACGCGAAGGTTTTATCTTCGTCTGGCGAATAAGTGAAATTGTCAATTGCACTCCAAATAGTGTTTTGTGAAAAAGTAGTTTCGCTCTCGGTATTTTGACCCTTATTCGATCTTATTTGTAGAAGCAATTCTTCCAACCTTTTCTGTTGTTCTATCATTTGTCGCTGTAATTCTAATTGTTTTTGTTCGTTTCTTCGTTGATGCTCTAATTATTTTTCTTCGTTTCTTCGTTGTTGTTCAAACTGGACTCTAACCAGTTCTAACATAGTAGCTTTAAACTCTTCCATGTTTTAATTTTCAATATTACGCTTCTAACGTAAATTTAATTGTACCAAACCTTTGTGTTGCTCGGAGGGGAGGAGAAGGAGAAAAAATCATTTTTTTTTCTCTTTAAATGTGTTATTCACATGCACAGTAGTTTTTTGGACAACAGCGAAACGTAAAGTTTATAACTTCGACGCAATTTTTCCTTTTTTTCCCGCCGATAAGCCTGTTTTTTAGACTTTTATTTTTTTAGACTTTTATTTTATTTTAAATAAAAAGGTTCTGAACCGAAGAAAAAAATCGTCGCCATTGTCGTGGACATTGGTAAACAAATTTTTTCTTTTATGATTTCACGTGAAGTTCGTTCGAGTCCTCATTGCCCAGTGTTGTAGACACTGGGAACAAAACAATTTCTTTTATGGCTCTCCCGTGGAGTCCTTCGAATCCTCGTCGCCAGTGTTGTAGACACTGGGAACAAAAAAAAATTCTTTTATAGCTCTCCCGTGGAGTTCTTTGAATCCTCGTCGCCAGTGTTGTGGACCCAGAATAGGTCCGAAAGAAGAAACTTTAGTGAAAACATATTATTAAACAAAAGAACGAATACAAAAGTGTTGCACGTCCGACTGACGGCAAAGTAGAGTAGTCAACTCGTCAACTGTAGACAGCGATTACTTGCCCCCCCCCCCCACGAGGGAAAGATGTGGCACAAGGCCGAGTTTTACGTGGGTATTCCGAGCACGTAGGCTTGGCCAAAAAATGCCCGTAGAAACTGTAAAAACAGAATCGGGTTGGTCAACCTCCCCGAACGAGACTGTCCTTCGGCGGAGCCTCGTCCGGGTTCCTCTCTGCTCAGAGGCAGAGAATTCGACCGTCTTGCTGGAACAGGTCAACTGTAGACAGCGATATTTACTGTCTCCACCCCCCCCCCACGAGGGAAAGATGTGGCACAAGGCCGAGTTTTACGTGGGTATTCCGAGCCGTAGGTCCGACCGTCTTGCTGGAACAAATCGCAGTAAGGTTGTCAACTGTAGCCAGCTCTCCTGAGAGGCATAATCTCCCAGTATATATAGTATTAGGACGAGTCCATTTAGTCCATAAAGGTAGGTCCCATAACAAATATAACGGAATTGATTTTAAGAAAAAAAAATTATGTAATGTTAATGAAAATTCATTAAATTAAGTCTGCCACGTATGCAAAACAAATAATGTAATGAGGATTTTTTTAATCGCTGTTGCATGATGATTCTTTCTCTACTAATGTCATTCTCAACTTTTTCCACATTTTGTTTAGCTTTTGTTCTTGAAATTTTTTTTAACGCAAGACACGTTATTGCAATCGTCATAGCTGAATGTTGTCTTTCTTTCCATAAAACTGACAACCTTTCAATAGCTTTTTCAATTTCAGTCCAGGTTTCATCACAGTCATGCACCTCGTCGCTATCTTGTTGTAGATGTTCCTAGTTGTCATCCTTTCCTCTTATTCCCATCATCTTTTGCACTAATACAAGCCATTAGGGTTAAATAAGCATAAGCAATTATTCAAAGTAAATTTCCTGAAGAACAGAAATTTCAAATCAGTTACATCTCACCCAAATAGTTCAGATATACACATCAAAATCATGTCCGGATATGTGGGATTCCAGATACGAGACAGTCCGGATATGAGGGATTCTACTGCATTTTTAATTTCTTCTGTTTCGTATTAGCGTTCTTGTTTCTTGTTGTTGCTATCGATGTTTTTATTGTTTTTTATTTATTTTAATGATTTAAAAATCAGTTTTTTTAAGAAGAGCTAATTGTACAGATAAAAATCCTAGATTACGCATGCAATAAATATTGATGATGCCAAAATTGACTATGCATACCGTGTCCATCAGAGAAGCCAGGTGCATCAGTGGGTTGACTTGAGAGTTGGCCTCCTAGCCGCCATGTGCTGATCTGGATATTAGTGATTACCCCCGATATGTAAACACTAGGCCTACCCAGCTGTGGCTAGAATGTGCACACATGGGACAAACCGGATGATAGGTATATAAACACCCACTTGGAAGAAGAGATTTTTTTAAATTCTCGCGAGAATGTAGAATCCACGTTATGAGACCCCCGTCCACCAAAAAATGCCACTCACTCATTTGCCGACTGTAACTGATGATGTTCAGGATTGAATAAACAATGATGCTACATATGGGAAATTTAGCCTCGTGTTTGTATTACTCTGGGCAACGATAGCATTTCAGTGAAATCGAAAAGTTATTTAAAATGGCCGCCAATTTTGACGGTATGGATCATGATTGGTTCTTTTTTTAGGGGGAGATATGTTTACATTTAAGGAAACGTGCAACAGACAGCTGGAATACCTTTGCAAATGTAGGCATATTTGTATGCAGAAGTAGTTTTTTTTTAGTTTTTCAGTATAAGTATGTTACCCGGATTGATTTGCAATTTCAGATTTGCTTCAAATGTTTCTATTCAAATTCAAAACGTAAACACCGAAGCTTCAAGTTTCTAATGTCATAAAGCAAAATCAACAACAACAAAAAACCTTTTATTGCTCGACCAGTGACAATATAAGGAAGCAAACGATAACTCCTCATACCAAACTCACTATGTACAGTGCAAATGTTATGATCTTAAGCCAGGCTATAATAAGCTTACTCAGTACTTTCTGCTAGTTAATATCTTGTAGAATCGTCCGTATTTTTCCACGCAACCCGTTTAAAGGTGGAATATTCCATAAGAGCTAGTTTCGACCAATCAACACCACACATTGCGAAACTCGGCTTATTATTGGTCGAGACGCCCCCAGGATATTTTTGCCGCCAAAGCGCTGGGAGCCGGTCCAAACTTCTCAGAGTAAATAAAAGGACGAATCTCAGTCCAATTCACCAGTCAGCAATTCACCCTAAGAGAGATTTCTACAGAGATCCACGCGTGTCTACATCTTGACTTAAAGGTCTTTTCGCGCGTCAACACCTGACTCAACCTTCAACCTCTCTCTCTCTCTCTCTCTCTCTCTCTCTCTCTTTCTCTCTCTCTCTCTCTCTCTCTCTCTCTCTCTCTCTCTCTCTCTCTCTCTCTGAAATCTTTGTACGTTTCTAAAAAAGTGTTATCTACACTACTAAACAGAAACTACTAATTAAGCATTAATATAAAAAAATACAGTCCAAGGTGAATAACTCTGCCAAAACAAGAACATACAAAATTCAGCAAAAAAAATCTCGCAACTACATTACTTTAAAATTTATCTCTCGATAAATTTTCCTTAAATTTTTATGTGAACACTTTTCCTAAACAAAGGAACATTCATGAACTTTGAGCTCATAAAATACTTAATTCAACTTTTCTTCAAACATTCAAGTATTTCAACTGAAACACAACTTTTTCCAAAATTGTATTATAATTTATTTGTACATAAATATTCAACTTTTGTTTCTAATTGAATTCACGGCTACCTTTGTTTCTTTGTTCAACATTGCCTTTGAGATTTATTCAATTTGTATTGTCTACGCTAAAATTGTTGTGATTAATATGAAGAACATGCTTTTCACGTTTATTATCACAAACCTAAAACCCTTCTGATTTCACACTAATTCATAACAATCCCAACAATCTAAATATTCGACAACGCAAGCCTGAACATTGTACTCACGTTAGTAAAAAAAAAAAAAAAAAAAAAAAAAAAAAACAGCTGACTCACAGAGGGAAACTGTAAAAGTCCGTATTACATTTGTTTCCCGGAATTCCAAAATGCTATTCAAATGGTTACGCTCTAATTTAAATAGCTCGGTCGAGCTGAATAGTTTACAGATTTTTGGCTGCTACAGTTTGTGAGCAGTAAACATCGGTTTGTTTGTGTAATGCGTTTGATGCCTTACAATTGAGCTCTTCTTTTTTTAGACAAAAAAAGAAGCCGGATTAGTGTTAATTCATGGTTGGAAAAGTAACCTTGTAGTCCATTACTGCTGTGTAGTAACATCGATCCACGCTGGGGAACATACAGACGAATCTCAAAATAGAAATAACGAATTCTACTTTCGTTTAACGCCATGTACGTAAATTTATATGATTCAGTGTCTATCAGAGCGAACAGAATTTCTGCCAATGATGTACCCAGTAACTACCAAGAGCAATAATCGCATCAAACATATAGATTCTGAGCTCTTCGGGTTCTAGATGAGAATGATTGTATTGTATTCTTTGTAATCAAGAGCGAAGAATCACGAAACTCTAAGTCAACTCCTGATCAGTATCGTAAACTTTATTGAGCACTATGGAGAAAGGGATTTTTGAACGACTGCTGCTCCTGCTTAACGCATAGCTCTTCGTCAGAATTGAGCACTCTGGATTTATCGGATAAAATACCGGGAATTATATGAGCAAATAATATCCATTTTCTGCTGTGTTACCTAACCACTCTTATAATACATTGTTTCGTATGTCGTTTCTATGAATAAATCATTTGTTGTGTTTTGTGATTGTCATTCTTCTATTGTCTTCCTATCACATCCAATTGATTTGTTTGATATGGTGGCATATAATTTGGAATACTTTATTTAATATTTTGTAGATTCCATATTGCATATGTTTTTATGTGTATACGCCACGCACACACACACACACACACACACACACATATATATATATACATATATATATATATATATATATATATATATTAACTGATTTAAAAATATGGTTCCTTCACTACACATGAATTACCATATTTCAAAAACCGAAGCTAAAAACTTCAAATATATTCATATATATGAACATTAATGGGTTAACCACCAGCAGAGGAGCGAGGGATGAAGAGACGTCTTTCCCATGATCCTTTTCACTCTCGCGTGGTCGTGTGACGTCACGAGCTACGACGCGTTTTTCGCTTCCTTGGCTCGTAAATAAGAGTTTGCCGTTACTTTGAGCTTATTCAAACAGCAAGGGCGGGTCATTATTGTGGTTTCGTTTATTTGTTGTTTAATTTATTAAAATTGTCATCCTTTATAATGGCTTATGTAAGCCGAAAGCTTAGATTGGATTCAAACATGTGTCAATATGGTGTTTTCCTTTCGTCTTTCAACGATAATGTGATTAAGCTTATCAGACAATGCGAAAGGAACTTACTTAAAATAAATAGACAAAACTTGTCCATATTATTTAATGAAACATACATTAATATATATATATATATATATATATATATATATATATATATATATATATATGAAGAAATATAGTCTTCAAGTGTGCTATATTTATGGGATAAAGTGCTCAATATCAGAGATAGAGCGTGTGTAAATATAAAAGTGAACACAGAAGTCAACACTTAGAGGCGACAGTCTGTTTCATGATAGATGCAATCGTCAGGCAACACACACACACACACACACACACACACACACACATATATATATATATATATATATATATATATATATATATATATATATATATCGAAAACGATATATAATTTTTTATATATTAAGAACAAATATATGACAAAGTGGAAAAAGTTTTCGGTTTAAGACTAAAGTGATGTTTACGTTGATGCAAATAGACGCTGAAATATTAAATTTAAATTAAATTAAATGTTTTTTGTTTTTGCACACATATATATATATATATATATATATATATATGAATGTCAACTTCATGATCAGTGTGCCTGTTTTGAAACTAATGAGGGTTCCTGTGATAATTTCTCCCTCTCTAGATATGTGTGTGTGTGTTTGTGCGTGAGTGCAAGCACATGAGAGTGTGCTATTTAATTGATATTTTCCAACTATTGTTACAAGACATATATTTTTCTCAGTTTTTTATTATTATTTTATTTTATTTCTTTTTCGGTGTTCAGCTGCTGTCAATGGGTCCAAATCCTGGAGTTGCGTTTTCCTACACAGTGCCAAAATCTGTCAGTACAACGCAGTTCCCGGCTGCCCACTATAAATGGGTGAGATACGTGATGCAGGACTGTAGCAAAGAGTGTGGTGTTCAAAGTAAGGACAGACTATTTTCATTTTATTTTTTCAGATAAATCGATAGATAAATATATAGATAGGTTAAGAAAAATACTTACACAATTTTTTCTTCATTTTTTACAAAAAAGAAATTAAAACAAAAAGAAACTGCCTGATGTCTTCTTTTTTTTCGTTTCATTACATTCCTAATTTTCGTTTTACAGACAAAAAAGAAATTAAAACAAAAAGAACCTGCCTTATGTCTTCTTTTTTTTCGTTTCATTACATTCCTAATTTTCGTTTTACAGACAAAAAAGAAATTAAAACAAAAAGAACCTGCCTTATGTCTTCTTTTTTTTCGTTTCATTACATTCCTAATTTTCGTTTTACAGACAAAAAAGAAATTAAAACAAAAAGAACCTGCCTTATGTCTTCTTTTTTTTTCGTTTCATTACATTCCTAATTTTCGTTTTACAGACAAAATGGTGATTGATCAATATCAAGAAACATTATTTACATATGCTATTATTTTTGTTAAATCATTTCGCCCTAAGCAAGAGGTTATTGAATATGAAAGAAAAATGAGAAAACATTACTGAGGAGAACGGGCAATAAAATAACAGAATTCACGAAAATAGAAGATAGTAGTTGGCAGGAAATCAAGAAATCGGAGGGGAGTTCCACAGACGAGAAGTGCAAGAAAAGAAACTATTAGAATAGAACTTACGATTGCATCTATCTATATCTCAGTGGATAAAGACGTTGGTTAAATCCAGTGACCAGACCCAAAGAGTTGTGAGTTCAATACCAGGCTACAGCAGTGGTGAAACAAAAACTTAGAGTTGAGTTAATGGTAAATAACTGAGACATTCGGAAGAGGCATGGTACGTAGAACTAGAACAATCTACCCCGGTGGACGAAATAAAGGGTTCGATCGAAATTCCAATCACCTGAAGATGGCCAGGGCGTACAACGGCCGAAGCGTTGTGAATAGGGTAATGAAGATGATGATTACAGCCCGTATTATGTAAATAATGTAAATACATCTAACTAGTTCAACAGTAAAACGGCGAGACCTAATTTCCAGTCTAGTAATACGCTTCATTTCATCCGTCCTGTATATGATGATAAACTACATCTGCGTTCTGGGTAAGACGATAAACTACATCCGTGTCCTGAGTAAGACGATAAACTATATCCGACAGAAATACTCTGATCAGGAGGGTCTGAAGAGCGTGGAACCACCTCTTAGTTGCTGGTGTTCCCAGGTCCACCCTGACTCGGGATACTAGCTCCTGCCAGAGTCCCAGCTATAGGAAAATAGTTAACCTCCTCAAAAGGGGTCAAAACACAATCAAAGTATAAAAATAGGTTTTAATATCAGCAATACTTTTTTTTCAAAATTTTTACCAGCAATACATTTTTGAAAAAAAAATATTACCAGCAATACATTTTTGAAAAAATATTACCAGTAATAAAAATCTTATCGGCATTAAATAACACATTGAAGTTGATATGCTGTAAAACGAACCAAACCAGACCAAATCTTAAATTCAAATCGAACTACAAAGAAAAAAGTGGATATTTATACAGAAAATGTGACACTAGGCCAAAAAATATAGACTGTTCTTTAACTGTTCTACATTTAATGTAGTTAGCCACAATCGCTGGCCCAAATTTACTATAATTTTGCTTACACCAAAGTAACACACTTGTATTTACCATTCCTACTACAGTCACCATAATACCTCAAGGTCTCTATTAGGAGAGCCCATTAGAACAACTGCCAAGAAAATATTTACCTAAAAGACAGAAGGAAGTTACGTTACTGGCAGAGGTTCTTTTTTTTCTTTCTTTTTTTTTCTTTTTTTTTCTTACTTTTTGCTTGCCTTTTCTCTTTTCTCTTTTACTTCGTTCTAGTTAAATTCAAGTTTTGCCAACTGAAAAAAAATCCTGTTAGAATAAACATTCCAAAATACATAATGAGTAAGTCGTTCTAGACACTGCCTTCCACGACGTTTTTTTTCTATTCTTTTCTTCTATTCGTTTTGTTTTTGTTTGTTTTTGTTTGTTTTTTTTTGCTGTTAGTTATTTTTTGTGTGTTTGATTTTTTTTGTCACTCCCTACTACCGACGCTTTCTGTTCCACTATTTTGTTAAACAACAAAATTGTAAAATATATATCTCAAAACTTCTTATGTTCACACGTCGAAACTCGTACTTACGTTTCTTTTTTATAATCTTTACATTTTTCTCTTTTGTTTCTTTTTTTTTTTAGTTCATTTATTATCGTTTCCTTTCAACTCTTGATTAACCAACGTATCGCATCAGTTTACTTTTGAAGTTCATTTCCACTGGTTAACCAAAAAGTTGGAATGTATTCAAACGAAATGATTATTCAGTGTCAATGTTTTCACTGCAAAGTTACGCTCAGAAATTTTTATTAATCAAAACCAAAGAGGAAAAGAATATATTACTTGCTGTCTGTCAGTGCGTGCATCACGAAACTAATTTCTTACAGGTTTTTTTATTTTTGTTTTTTGCTGGCTAGAGTGAAATATCCACTGATGCTGTCAGCTTTCTTTTATCCCCAACTCAAGTGGAACACTCACTCACTCACTCCCTTTGGTACCGAATGGTACTTTGAGGCAATGACAAGAGAAAGCCACCTATATCTGCCGCTACGTGGGCACCTCGACGTGGTGTAATGGTTAGAAAGCTTGTCTTGCTAGATCACTTACGACTGAGTAGTGAGTTCGATCCTCACTACCTGCCCCATACTTTCGGCTTTGTGCCACATCTAAGCCGGGCTTAGAAAATCACTATATCTGACGCTGGGTTGGGAGTCGTTTACAGTGTTAGGCTCTGACTCCTAATCTCTCGTTAAGCCGTTCTACACCATGTTTCCTTGGATCTAATTCAATTTCTTTTGCGCTGTGATATCCAGCGGAGTGTTTGAGATAATTCTCAAGACGCGCCCGTACTATCTCCACCAACGTTCTTGGACAACATTGCCTGGTCCCAAGTTTAGGATGAGAAAAGAGGAAGGATCGCCATAGAGCTAGCAGCACAGAGCGCTCATTTGGACTTAAGCTCAACTCAGACATCAAGTGGAAATCGTGCATACGAACCATCGCTAAAGATGTTGATAAAATGGTCAGTTCCATGTACTGCTTCAGTAAGTACCTGGCTCCTCCTGCTATCTTCTACCTTTACAAGAGTGAGATAAGGCCGAAAATCGAGTACTTCTACCATATCTAGGCTGGAGCTGCCCAGTCTTCACTTTCCAGTCTCGATAGAGTCTAAAAGCGTCTTATGGGTGATGAATTCTTTTCTACTCTACAACACCTTATCCAAAAACGAAATATCGCTATTTTTATCGCTATTTCCATGGAAATTGTTAAAACGAACTACATTCCTATGTTCCTTCAGTTTTAACCTTTACGGCTAAGAAACGCCATACGATATACATGGTAGTGAATCACCCTCATTCCTTTTTATCATGTCGAGTAGCTTCTTCCCACGAAACTATATGGAACCGACTCCTAAGAGGATGCTTCCCCGATCACGATAATCCTAACACCTCCAATTTTAGCGTATGAGTACTCGCAATTCAATCCTTACGCAGACGTCACATGATTTCGCGAACGGTCAATACCTCTTAGATAATCCAGAGTGTGTGCACAAATCCAGTGACTCGTGGTTTTCGATTTGGGGTAAAGCGAGGTCGGTTAAGCATCTGAACACCTCCGAGGCTGTATACATTAAATTGTATCGACCGTCTTTATGTCGACAGAAGGAGAAATTTATTCCATCTCTTTCTCTACAGGTTTGTGAATCTATTTCCTTTTTAAACTCACTGAAACTGTTTATTCTTTTTTTGACATTCCCCCCCTATTTTTCTCCTATACCTTTTTAATATTAATTTGTATTTTAATCGTAGTTCTTCGTCTCTTCCCAGTGTGTCTATTTCCCGCGATTATCGTTACATTATGCCAATCTATTCGCCAAAAATTCTTCTGACGTGTTGTCCGAAAAAGGTTATGCGTTTTTTATGTTTAGAATATATATATATATATATATATATATATATATAATATATATATATATATATATATATAATATATATATATATATATAAAATATATATATATATATAATATATATATATATATATATATATATATATATAATATATATATATATATATATAAAATATATATATATATATAAAATATATATATATATATATAATATATATATATATATATATATATATATATATATATATATTTCTAAAGATAAGATTTTAATGAATTTATTTTTAATCCGACATTTTTATTACTTCAAATGTTATTTAGAATGGATAACCGTATTTGAGTAGACGCTCCGTTTTGTTTTTGTTTTTTTTTGTTTTGTGTTGTTTTGTTTTTAACAGGGGGTATTACGTCTATCGGACTGCGCAGTCAAACTTAATTTTTAAAAAATCTGTCCCGGGTAATGCACACTGCTTTAAAAAAATAACGGGGCGTCTATTCAAATACGGTTATCCATCATATATATATATATATATATATATATATATATATATATATATATTGGCACCTTATAGATGGCACACTAATCGATTAGATGTCTTCCATAAAGGCTGTCTCTGTACAATCTGTGGCCTAACGCTTGATGATTGAGTGTCAAAGGCCGACCTTTTTGAGAAATGCAAGATTGGTACCATCGAGACCTTCATAATGCAAGGATGAATGTGGCAAGGATGAGTGATGATTGCATACCAAAAGTTCTTTCCTATCGTGAACTCCGTAGTGGTCATAGAAATGTTGGTAGACCTTGGCTCAGTTGTAAAGATAAACTAAAGAGCAACCTTTTTTGGCATCAACACTCCACTCAAGAACTTTGAAGAGGTAGCTATGAAGAGATCAGAGTATCGTTCTAGCTGCCATTCAGGGATAATGCACCATCAAGAAGTAAGTATCATTCGACTAAGTGAAACATGAAAGCAAAATAAGACAGCTACCAGTGTTCCTGCTGCACTTGGATACAATACATTCTCCTGTATTGTTTGTGGTCTTCTGTGAAATTCTCGAGCCGGTCTCAAAAGTCGTGGCCGTCATAGGCATGCAGATAATTACTTCGTGGTCGTCGGAAACTCATACGTCGAACATGACAGGAGAGTCCATTATATATATATATATATATATATATATATATATATATATATATATATATATATATATATATATATATATATATATATACCTTATCTGTTTTATATTCTATATTTTCTTTTTTTAACGGCGGCTATTAAAAGAATCATGTTTATTTTTGGCACCTGTTTCATTATATAAAAATGCAACATTTTTGTCCAGAGCCATGCATATTTTTAAATACAACAGTAATTTTTTTATATATTGTAAGTAATTAAAGGCTCATTTCATTTTCAGGTGAAAAGGTGATCGAAACAGAATGTAGGTATGAGAAGAATAATGTCAAGGTCGAACCTGACTTGTGCGACCTCACCATAAAACCCCCCACACAACGATACCAATGTCGCGCTTGGGCGTGTCCGGCCAGGTACGTTCGTATACCAGGAACAGATGATTTTTTAATATATTTAATAATAACCGAAATAATCGTAAAAATTTGATGTTTTTCTTATTTTAATTTTCGGATGAATCTTAATTCTTAAGTTAACGACTGAACAAGCTCTTTGCTAATTCCACGACTATAAAATGCCAGTCGAAAATTCCTCCATTGAATCGTTACATAATTAAACTTAACAACTTTATCGAAGTATTACAATAACAGTCATAGATGTGAATGCAGGGGATCATTAGCTAAAGAAAGAAGAGGATGCATATGAAAAGATTTCAGATTGCCAAGTTTTTATATTTCACTGAATCAGACGTAAAACAGTTGAAAACGTTATTGCCTGCTATATCCCCTCTGTCATTGTTTATTTATTTTCGTCACTGAAATCATACGGCGTCTCTGATACGTCTTTTCCTCGCGATCAAAACGGAATAGTCCCTCAGTATATTATTTAAGAGGTATTGGTAGGGCGTATTGTACATGCTTACCAACTAATTATGTAATTAAGGAACATGCAGAATTATTATAATATTATTAAACGAGGGCAGCACCAGAATAGTGTCCACTATTTATTTCAACAAAAAACTATAAACTCTACATATGTCCTTGACCCATATATATATATATACAGGGTGTCCATAAAGTTCGTGTGCACTTTAAAAAATTTATAACTTTATTTGTATTTGCGATAGAAATAATTTGTAAAAAGGATTAGAAACAAGTAAATCTATATTTTTTAAGGTTTTATTTCCACATGTCCTCCATCATTAGCAATACAAAGGGTAATACGATTTTGCAGTTCACGGAAAACATTTGCCAACTGATTTACAGTAATGCCTGAAATCGCATTAGTTATTTTAGCTATACTTAAAACTAGGTACATTAAACTTTATAACATAAACATGCAAATACAAATAAAGTTATAATTTTTTGAAGTGCACAC
This sequence comes from Acanthosepion esculentum, assembly GCA_964036315.1. Taxonomy (NCBI): domain Eukaryota; kingdom Metazoa; phylum Mollusca; class Cephalopoda; order Sepiida; family Sepiidae; genus Acanthosepion; species Acanthosepion esculentum. The sequence goes on along the minus strand of OZ038503.1, from coordinate 33,609,425 downwards.
GATCTTTATGGACACGCTGTGTGTATGGACGCCGAACATTTAAAATAATGACTTTGTGTCGCATTCTACCTTCGTTGGGAGGTCAGGTAAATAGTCACTTATCTTTTTGGCTCATTTTGAGCCAGTATTATTTGAACTAATTTTTTAGTTCTGTTTTTTTATATCCAATCGTCTGCTTTAAGTTTTTCTCTATTTTGCCGAGTGTTGAACCCGCTGTTTGTCTTTTAGTTTCACTTTATCCGCTCATTTTAATCATTTACTTCGACGTCTTTTTTTGGTTGACACTTGAGAATTCATCTTCATCTAGAAGTCGTCTTTCTTTTTGATCTACCCTATTTATCAATACTTTTCGCTTTAATCCCGGTCAATTTTTCAATCCAAAACCCCACCTCCGGTTATATCGATCATGTTGGTCGCTTCTAATTCATTTTCTGTAAAAATAACAGAATCAGTTGTTCAACCGCAAATGTTAATGGTAATGGTAATATTAACCATTTCCTTATAAGTGCTTCTCGAGTTACGCTTTTCTTTACTCACTGGGCATCGGGCTGTGATCAGAGCGTAGTATCCATCCGTGGCAGTATCTTGTCGCAGTTAGCTCCTCCTCAGTTCTTTCATCCTTCAACAGGGGTCTCTCTCCCCTGGCTATAAATACTGACCTCTCTCTCTCTCTCTCTTTCGACTTAGGCCTTGGGCCGCTACCTCGCGCGAAGACGAGGTAAAATCTCTCTCTTTTTCACTCAGGCCAATATGTGACCTCTCACAGATACAGCGTTTCCCAAATTCTTGGAACGCGCTAAAAACAATACACGTACGTACGAACACTTACAACACACACACATAATTTCTCCATACAAACTCTATGTAACAGTCCATGTCTTTGTTTAACTTGTTTTGTTATTAATATATATTTGTTTACATATCTTGTTTGTTTTCTTTGTCTTCTTTGGACTTAATTAAAGTCCGACATTCCCATGTAGCTGGACCGGCCAGCAGGAAATTTTAACCTTCTGACATCTCTTCACATCTTCACCCCCACGGTCCGCTACAATCCCCTTCATTGCACTAAAGAGGAGTGAATCGGTAATTATACCGATGCCATCGTTACCGTTAACGGTTGGGCTATTTTTAAACCTGGTCTCCCCATATTAAACTGAACTTGTGTCACACCCGACTAAGTGTAGTATCTGTTCGCCTCATCTATAACCATAATGGGAATATTAGCCGTTCCCCTGAGGAAACATTCGGCTTTCATTGACCTGTTAAAATTTATAAAATCTTTTTTTTTATTTTTTTTTTATGGAAAGAGGTTTCTCAAATTCACTGTCCAGAATTGATGGAGGTTTCCTTCCTAACCTTTTATTTGAGATTGTGTGGAACGTCAGTATCTTGATTGTTATCATTATTTCTTCTTCAAGCCGTGTGGTTTCTGTTATTTGCCAGTTCCCAAGGTTCAAAGAAGTATGGTCCTCGCTAAAAGCTACAGGTTTCATTCGATCGAAGCCATTTTTAACCGTTGATCTGAGAAAGTGTCTGTTTACATTTGCCATTTTCGACATTTCCAAAACCAGTTGGGTGCCATGCATAATCCGTCAGTCAGTTATGTGCTATGCGTGATACACGACAGCAGGTTGCCATTTCTTTCGATAGACCAGTTACCGTCCGGTTTGCCCTGCTATTTACCCAAAGCTGAGAGGAGAAGAGGATTCATACCTTTCCCAAGGGTATTAGCACGTAAGTGAATGCAATGGATCTGACTGGAATTCGAACTCGGATCTCCGATTCCTCAATCCGAGCCGCTATCCACTACTCCTGCATGATATCCATATAAAAGTCTCGATCTAACAAAGTTATTTAAGAAACCTGCCTTGATTACTTACGTGGTTGTTGTTTTTGTTGTTTTTTTTTGGGGGGGGGTCGTTGTTTTTTTTTGTCTTGTTTTGTTTGGGGGGGGGGGTACAATGGTGTTCACGCAGTACAAGGCCCCGAAGCCACTCTAGGTAGAAGGTTACAGAGTAAGAAGCGCAGCTTCTGAGAATATATGTGGAAGATTACGGTTAACCGTAGACTTGAATAGGTTAAGATTGTAGTGATTGGAGATATATCCTCTTGGGTGTCGGTTCCACGTGAGAAGAAGCTGCTCGAGTGGAATTTACATCTCGCCAAAGGAATACCAAGGGAGTGAGAGTGGTTCGTTACAATGGGTGTGGTATGGCAGGTCCTAGCCCCTGAAGGTTAGAGCCGGTGAAACTAAGGAGTGTTGTTAATCCGAACACTTTCTATGGAAATTGTCATCGAGCAGTGAGAGGCTTACGACGTTTCGTCTGTGTGAAAGGGGGTTTAGGGTGTACAATAATTCATCACCCGCAAGGCCGTGGAAATACTTTTGGACCCTATCGAGACTGCCCAACCATATATGGCAGCAGTACTCCGTCCTCGGCCTGATCTGATGAAGGTAAAGGATAGCAGGAAGAGTTAAGTATTTGCTGGATCGGTACCGGGAACCGACCATCTTCCCCTCATCTTTAGCGATGGATCGTATGTACGTGTTCCACTTGAGGTCTGGACTGAGTTTAAATGCTATTAAGCAATCAAGGCACGGGGATTCCCGGGAGGAACATCCGTTCATCACGATTGGTGAAAGTTCTATGGTCCAATCGGCGATAGTGAAATGTCACCAGTTTGTTTTCTGAGGCATTGAAGCCAGTATTAACCCACTGAGTTGTTAGAACTATATCAGAGGAGAGATCATCTGCCAATCTTTGTTCATCTAGGACTTTGTAGGGGCATCCATATACCGCTGTATCCTCGGCATAGATATTCGCAAATGATCAGAGTATACTCTTAGGTAGATCATTGATGTAAACTAGGAATAGGGTTGAACCGATAAGCGAACCTTGGATGACGCCTGCGTTGATCGCTTGGGCCTCAGAAGAATGGTCGTTAAAAAGTACCTTTTGGCTTTGTAACAACTTGCGGTGTTATGAAAAACTATACTTTTCTATTGCTCTTCAGATTTAACCGGGAATTTGAATATTACATTTTATTTCTTTTTTGTCTTTCTTTCTTTCTTTCTTTCTTTCTTTCTTTCTTTCTTTCTTTCTTTCTTTCCCTTACCTTTTACAGTTTTGATTTCATTCCTAACAAGTCTTTCTTTATTGTCTTTTTATCTTACAACTTCCTCGTATTCTTTCTTTCTTTATTTATTTATTTTCCTTACCTTTTACAATTTTGATTTCATTCCTAACAAGTCTTTCTTTATTGTCTTTTTATTTTACTACTTCCTCGTATTCTTTCTTTCTTTCTTTCTTTCTTTCTATCTTTTCGTTTTAAATGTATTCTTAAGCCTGTTTCATCTTAAATGTATTCGTTGAGCCTGTCTCAGATTTCCATATGAATCTTTGGTAAATTCTGGTCAATTTTTCATATCCTGTTTTTATCGGCGGTTTTCTACATAATTTTGAACCTTTATCTCCATCCAAATGTTGATCGATTCTTTCTCTATTTGATGTATAAGTAATTGATCGTCCAATTTAATCCAATTCCCTAACCATTTGATCATTACACAAGACCTTTTATGGATCATGTATAATTCGCCATCTTTCATTTTATGCCCAGATCTGATTAAATTTGGCTTTCCAGTATAATCAACTCTTTCAACTTTCAATTTTATATCGATCCTTATATCAAAAAAAGAAGTTTCAATATCCTTTCCTGAACTCGGTTTTGACCAGTGATTTGAAAAGTTACTGAAATAAGTTTTCTAGTGCTGTTCATATGAATATGTTTATATTTATAGCTTCACTGAAATTAGAATGAAGCGTACAAAAAAACTGGACGTATCAATTTCTGGTTTGAAACTTGATTCTTTTTCACCTTATATTTGAGGCGGCGTCTGTATTTTTGATGTTCCTGTTCTTATAGACTTACTGTATTTTCAGGTGGGTTCCTGGAGCCTGGAAAGTTTGTTCTCGGTCATGTGGCACAGGTAAGAAACGGCGTAAAATTTACTGCAAGCAAATTACCGAATACGGCAAAGATAAAAAAGTGAAGAAAAAATTGTGTGCCAATGTACCTAAGCCGGCGCGACAGAAGTCCTGCAATACTAATCCTTGCCCCGCCAGGTGGCGCTCTGGACACTGGTCGACGGTAAGCGTTCAGAAATCTGACACTGAGCTTTTATGGATTTATTTTGTAATTTTTTTTTTTTAAATCAGAGGCAATAAAATTCTACTTAGTCATATAGTAAAATAGCATTCTAGACATTTTTAATGTACTTGCATTGTATTCTAAAATTTTGTGGCAGTTTCAAAATCGCAGGTTGTTTGTAAAAGTTAAATTTGAAATGAATGAAAGGTGAAGCGATCCGGAACGACACAGACAGACAAATAGATGGATAAAGAGGGATACAGCGAAGCATAAAGAGAAGCATAGATAGATAGATAGATAGATAGATAGATAGATAGATAGATAGATAGATAGATAGATAGATAGATAGATAGATGAATGCATACATACATACATGCATACATACATACGTACATACATGTGATATAGATAGATTTGAAAAAACTGTGACATAGATAGATAGATAGATAGATAGATACAAAAGGACTGTGATATAGATAGATATTAAATGACTGTGATATAGATAGATAGATAGATAGATAGATAGATAGATAGATAGATAGATAGATAGATAGATAGATATGAACGGACTGTGATACAGATAGATATGAAATGACTGTGATATAGGTAGATACGAAAAGACTGAGACAGATAGATAGATAGATAGATAGATAGATAGATAGATAGATAGATAGATAGATAGATACGAAAGGACTGTGACATAGATAGATACGAAAAGACTGAGATAGATAGATAGATAGATAGATAGATAGATAGATAGATACGAAAGGACTATGATATAGATAGATACGAAAAGACTGAGATAGATAGATAGATAGATACGAAAGGACTATGATATAGATAGATACGAAAAGACTGAGATAGATAGATAGATAGATAGATAGATAGATAGATAGATAGATAGATATGAAAAGGCTGTGATGTAGATAGATATAAAAAAACTGTGTTATAGATAGATACTCTGTAACAAAATACAAAATAAGAAGATAGTCGCGACTCGTGATGTCTCGAGTCCTGTAACCCATCTTGGTTTGTAAGGGCACGACACGTTCCATGGCAGCAGTCGGTTGTCTTGGACAAGATATGGTGGCTTTCAATCCTCAGTTTTCTTTGCCACTCGAAAGCCAGAGATCCCAGTCTGTCCTGTTATTTATCCATAAGCGGCAGAATGTCAGATTCGTGTTTCTCCAAGAGTATTAGCTCGAAGTGAACAAAAAAAGAATTGTTCAGGAACTGAACTCGGCACGCCGAAATTCACTTTTCGCGCTAATAACCAGTGACGCTATCTGCGCCTCCAATAGGGGAGGATATTTCCTCTGAAAAAAATTAACCTCAGAACAAATGTTGACGTTCTGCTTCGATTCTCATTTCAGTGTTCTGTGTCTTGTGGCAAAGGGACAAAAGTTCGAAAGGTTTCCTGTTCGCGAAGAACAGCCAAAAAGTGGGAGAACCTTCCGGACAAAGAGTGTGGCCCCAATCCGAAGCCGATCTCGCGGCGGACCTGCCGTCCTCAGTCCCAGTGTCCAGAAGGAAGAATCCATCAGTGGGCAGCTTCAGCGTGGAGCGCGGTGAGTATCGAACTTTAACCGGTTTACATTTATTCAACACTTTTTTTAAATTTACATTATTTACATTATTCGGAATGTTGTCCTCATCTTTATTACCATATCCACGATATTTCAGATGCCGTACGCTCCAACCTTCTTCGGGTGATTGGAATTTCGAACTGAACCTTTTATTTCGTTCACCGAGGGTAGACTTTCTTTTTATCTTGAATCTAATGAATGTGGTCGCATTTGTCTAAGTAGCACAGGTATCAACAATCATCAGAGACGCCACACACACAGAGAATTAATCCACAACAGTTTATCAGGCTTTTATGTAACAAGTACTGAAAAAGATGCCCACCGTTGCCTCATCTGTACAAGACAATGTAAAACCCAAGCAAGACTAAAACCCCACATACGCGCTGCACATATTTCAGAATGAATTCCTCGAAATCGAATCGTAGCCATAATATATATATATATATATATATATATATATATATATATATATATATATATACTAATAGTAATACTTGTTTTGAAAAAAAAAACTTTGATAGCACAACTTGTAGATATGTCAAAACAAATCGGTACCTGAGAAAAAATTTGCAAATGAAAAAAGAACTAAAAACAGCCTAACAGGCCGAAACAAATCGTCCAGTGCCTTAAGTCTTTAGTCCAAAGGGAAAAAAAACAAGCGAGTAGTAAGACTAAAACGTAGAGTGCTCAATACGCTAAGTAGAGTGGAAATAAATAAAATAAATCCTAAAGAGCCAGGAAAACCTACCTAGGTTTCATCTAAACGGATCTTCAGGGCAAGCTGGCTAAAAAGGAAATGGCGAAACAGACTGTTTCGTCATTTCCTTTTTAGCAACAGGGATTGGTTAGCCTCCCTAGCAGACGGTTGTGATCGGAAACGAGTAATCATTATTACATATGACTCAAGTTTGGATGAGAATCTGACGAAATGGTAAATATATCAAATAATTCCGAAAACTTTTATTTTGACATGTTTTGATATCGAAGAAATTTCCTAGAATGAATTTAGAAAATGTTTATTATTGCACAGATAGTAACATCCTCCGTTCGAGGATATAAAAACTAAAAAAGAAGACCTTCTGGATTTTAGGAAAGGTTTTGATTTCATACACAAAGGAAAAACAAGAAAAATACCCAAGGCTTATGAAATGGCAACTAAATAAATACTCAAGGTTTATGAAATAGCAACTAAATACCCAAGGCTTATGAAATAGCAACTAAATACTCAAGGCTTATGAAATAGCAACTAAATACTCAAGGCTTATGAATTAGCAACTAAATACTCAAGGCTTATGAAATAGCAACTAAATACTCAAGGCTTATGAAATAGCAACTAAATACCCAAGGCTTATGAAATAGCAACTAAATACTCAAGGCTTATGAAATAGCAACTAAATACTCAAGGCTTATGAAATAGCAACTAAATACTCAAGGCTTATGAAATAGCAACTAAATACCCAAGGCTTATGAAATAGCAACTAAATACTCAAGGCTTATGAAATAGCAACTAAAATAATCTCTGTTTTCAACATGCTATACACATATACTGTAATTCAGAGACTATCACCAGATGGGATTAAAGAGCTTTTTGAAATCTCATCTTGCTTCTTTCAAGGAGACTCACTGGTCCTATTTCTGTTCATCATTGCTCTTGACTAGTAAATATGAGCTAAATAAAAAGAAACAAGAGAGCGGCAATACTCTGAAATCGCCAGCACAGACAGATTTTTTATAACCAAAACTCTTCAAAAAAAGTGAAAAAGATTAGAATTCAATGCAACACAAATCAAATATAAATGAAAACAAAATTCATGTCTTTTACAAGCAGAAGGTTTTATTACAATCAAGAGAGTCAATCTAAATCCTTTTTTTTTAAATTTTTATATTGCGTTGGTGCATAATTATCAAGCGTTTTTGTGGGCGAGTAATTTGTTAATAAAAATTGCTGTTTTGTTTACTTTTTTAAATAAAAATATTACTCTCGGGAAGCAGTTATTGGAGTAGATGGTGACTACGCTCCGGAATAATCATTTAAAAATGTTATTGTTGAATTATGTTTCTTTTTTCATAATAAATATTGTCTAAAAAACGCCTGATAATTATGCACCAACTCAATATTTGAGATCTTGGTTGAGCTCCTCACAAAAGAAAAACATTTGTTAGAATAGCAGTGGCATGAGCAGCAGTATGAAAATAATATTCACTTCTGATAGTACTCAGTTGCACGTTTTATTTTTTATTTTATCTAGAAGCCAAAAATGAAGGACTGAATGTGTAATTCTGTTCAACAGTACAGTCCTCTTATAGAGGTCAAACAGTTAAACTCGTGAAAGCAACGCTAAACATCAGATAGAAATAACATATGCCTAATCAAGCATTATGGGAGCTCGGTGGCGTAATAGTTAGCGGTTTGGATTGAGGAATCGGAGAGCCAAGTTAGAATTCCAATCGAGTTCCTTGGGAAATATATAAATCCAACTCTTCTCTCCCCAGCTATGGGTAAAATAGCAGGACAGACTGCACCTTATAGACTTAGGTGGCAACCACTCTAGGAGAAGGAAACTCTGAATTTAAACCGGATCGCACTATCCTAAAAGCCTCAGACCGCTTGTGAATCCAAATTCACACTGAAGCTACTAATATTTGCACGTCCGAATGAATACGACCACTTGGTCAGCTTTCGTTCGGATGCTGTGTGAAAAGGCGTCCAATGTTCCATAGGGAACAAGAGGAACTTACTAACAATGAAGAATTATATGAGACCCTACCATAGATTACGGACACAATCTGTAAGTAATTTAGTGGCTATTACTGGAGACGTAAACAAGAAGTTATGTATACGGTTATACTAGGGAATCCAAATTATAGGAAAATTTCAAAAGATAGACCAGAAAATACCTTTATCGATCAATTCATAGATGAAACCGGAATCAGAAATGAAAAACTGAATGGAGCTAAAAAAAATTTAGTAAGTGTTCATTTATGATAACCAGAAAGATAGATTGTCTACAATCGCTAGTAAGCATGTTCTAGGCCTGAAGTTGCTTAGAATTGTTCAGGATAAATTTTCTTCTTGTCATTCAGTCAAGGATAGTTATTTATTTCTGGTATTTGTGTATCTTTTGTGCTAGACTTTCATGAATAGCCGTGAATCTTTTGAATCAGAAGCCATGGATTCCGTCATGGGCAGAAACCTTCCAATATTATTATCACCAAATATAATTATTGTGATAATTATATTATATACGTATTATTATGATGTATTATAATTATATTCTATCATGAAGATTATTACTATGAGGTAGCGTCCTGGAAATTTCTCGGTCCGACAAACTTTCAAAAATATAGCCAAATGACCAAACATTTGATTTCTTTAAATGTCTTTACTTAATCGGGCCAAGAGTGTTTTCTGCATCTACCGCCCACCCCGTAATATTATTTTCCTAAATTTTGTATTTTCCATTGTGATCATCATTATTATTATTATTATTATTACTGACCAATTTTTCTTGCAGTGCACGGCCAGTTGTGGCCCAGGTGGTATACGCAAACGAACTTTAAAATGTACCAAACTTGACAAGCTGTCCGGTGCCCTAAAAGTCACATTGGACTCCAACTGCCAACATATCGCCAAACCAAACATTCCACTGAAGAAAACATGCGACAACCAAATTCCTTGTCCGCCTCCGGAGACTTTCTACTGGCACATCAGTTCCTACTGGTCGGAAGTAAGTAAATTAATTACTTTCTCAATCAACTGCTCAGATATTACTCTTTCCAAATGTTATAGAAGTTCAACAATCTCTTACGAGTCTTACGTGATGAATATCAAAACAAAAAAAACAAAAAAACAAAAACGAGAAAGAATGAACTGGCGTATTTCTTGTTTTTTTAACTTTGGATTCACGTAACGTATTTGCCTTCGTATAAGACATGTTTTTTTTTTCTCTTAATTTTTAAATACACCAAAAACTACTATTGTGCGTTGAGTCAAATCCGCGACAAACCCTCGCCTTTATAGATATAATAATTAGATGGAATTTGAATTTTAATCTATATACAATGCAAACTCGGTTCTCGAACGTTTCACATGTCGAAAATATCGGTTTACAAACAGAAAATTTTTCTTTCCTTCTTCCTTTTATATTTATTGATTTCACGTAAGATCACACCCTCTCTATGACAAAGTGGAACAAGTTTTCGTGCGACTTAGGACTTCATTGGACTAGGTTTGTTTACGTTTCTTGATAGCTCAATATATTTTTTGTTAATCGATATCGCCCTATGCAAGGCAGTAAAGCCACTAAAACGCAAGGTGTTACAGGGTGTGGCAGAATTAGGAACAGAAACATTAATAATGAGCGGGAATAGGAAAGGGTAATCAGGAGGACAGTTGATAGTGATTGACATTGCATTTAAATTTTAAGTTGGCTCGAAAGCATGGAGCCGAAAGAGAGTTCCACAAGTGAGAAGTGCGAGAAAGCAAACTGTTAGCATAGAACTTACGGTTCCATCTAGCCAACTCAACTGTAAATTGATTATAACACTTTTTCGGCACAACTATATTGCTTGCTCGTATGTACGATTGTTGCGTATTGCAAACAGAATCGGACTCGATAACTGTTGCTTAGCCGACACCACGGAAGTGTCTACTGCTAGTATCTTAGCGATTTTATGTCTTAATATCTCCCCACTCTTTCTTTCCTCATTTACAGTGTAACCCGGATATAAGAGAAACCCGGATATAAGAGAAACTCGGATATAAGAGATATTTTCTCTAGTCCAAAATTAGAGCCATACTTACCTAAACAAAATAGACCAAACCCGGATATAAGAGACTTCTTCTCTGGTCTCGACAACTCTCTTATGTCCGGGTTACACTGTATTTGTAATCATTTTTGATAATGAATTTTACATGTCAAGCACAGAGCAACCTCGGTTCTCGAACGTCTCACATGTCGAACAAATCGGTTTTCTAGCAGAAAATTCGAGATGAAAATACCTCGATTATCGAACAAAATTTCAGTTCTCGAACAACATTGCCGAACCGAGTTAATCCGAACGGAATCATTACTAAGTCGACCGCCATTTTGTATACATTCGTATGTTGTGTCGTGTTTTTCTTTTCCAATTTTATACATTGATTTCTATTGGAAAAATAGTTTCGGTTTACGAACATTTCGGGTTACGAACGGCTTTCAGGAACGAATTAAATTCATGAACTGAGGTTCCACTCTATATAAAACAGAGAATGTCTGTCTGTCTGTCTGTGTGATACTCAAAATCCATCCAACCGATTTTGACCAAACTTGGCACATACATTGTACAATGTAAGAGATAGGGTCTTAGGGTAAAAAATAGATAATTTTTAAAACATCAATAATCGATAAAGCCGACCAAAAATCGACAAATTCAACTTTTTTCCTCCGATTTCGTTCAAACTCGGTATGCAGGTTACTTACATAATGACGAGCTCAACGATACGTCATTTTTATTTTTACGCATACTGCGTTTAGCGAAAAATGAAAAATCAATTTCAACACAAATCAATTTCAACGCAAATTTTAAAATAAAAACTTCCTCAATTTTCAAGCAATCTAATAAAAACTTCACTCAATTGTAGCCAACAATAAGTTGATTGTTTAACAGTCATTTAACTTGATAATTGAGTCCCCCCATATCGTGAAAACCCGCGTAAATAGCGAAAAAAATGGCGATTTTTACTGGTTTTTTCTTATTTTTCGTTGATCTTTCAACCAATTTTCATTAAACTTAACAATTGCTTGATAAATATATCCTCTTTACATCCCTGGTAGCACACTGACAAATTGAATTTCAAAAACTCCAAAATAATTGTGTTCTATAGTGGGTCTTCATGTTGCCTGTTTTACCCCTTCATGTCCTCGGCTACCTTCAATTGAATAAATACAAACTACTTCTTTTATATCAGTAACTGCATTAATTCAAAATGTTTTTTTAATGAAAGTACTTTAAAGTAATTGAAGAAGATAGACTCTGTTACATCTTAACATGATGCTGTTATTGCTCCATTCTAATTGAACGCTTTTTCTGATCGACCAGCTGGGTATCGCTGCTAGTAGAATATAAATCTGAGCTGGTTATCTGTCTGACCATTGTAACGAATGAAACATTTAAAGTATTTCTAAAAATTCAAGCCTTTATATTAGAATAAGTAAAAGTTTTGATATAGTTGTTTTTCTGTTTTCATACGATCACTGAAATTAAGCGACGTCGAACCTGGTCAGTACCTAGATAGGTGACCGCTTGGTAATACCAGGGGCTGTAAGCTTGGGCGTGCGTTTGGTGTAATCGATAACGCCCCGAAATTGTAAATCGGAAAACCAAGCTCCAATTCCAGTCGGACTCGTTATATTTACTTCCCCTTGGTCTTCTATCTCAACTACGGGTTAATTTGTAGGACTTTTAGCAGTAAATCCTTATTATCACTCCCAAAATTCTTACAACCTAAAAAAATTCTGGCTTTAAATAACTTGTAAAATGCTGATAAGTCGTAAAAAACAAATCAATATATTTGTATTTAATGTTTATATATGTAATCATAATAAAATTAAAATTTTGTCATGTCTTCTTTTAACGATGTTTCTTTTCGATTTTAGTGTAGCTTGGTATAATACATTACTCTGTAGGTAGTTACCATTTAGTAGGTATTCGCGAAAAGTCGTTAAATCTTTCATTTCTATAATTCTTTAAAAGCGCTAATTAATTTCTCTGGACACGGCAATTAATTACTTTTGTAATTCTTTATCAGGTTGGTTTATTTTTCTTTCTTTCTTTCCAGTGTTCACAGAGCTGTGGAGACGGGGGTCTGCAGAGACGAGCTGTGCAGTGCCTCAGTCGAACGTGGAAAGTTGTGTCGAACGAATTCTGCAGCAGGAATAATAAACCTATCGATGTGCGACGCTGTCCTCACCAACCGTGCCCTGCGACACGTAAGTGACATCTATATAAATAAACACACAAGGCCACACGGGTGGGAAGCAAATATATGTAGGATGGTTATGAAGTGTTTTGATTTGCAAGTGAGGAAAACCTGTCAACTCCTTGAAAATCAACATCATACTATCAGCTAGTTATATATATACATATATATATATATATATATGTGTGTGTGTGTGTGTGTGTGTGTCTGTGTGTGTGTGTGTGTGTGTGTGTGTGTGTGTGTGTGTGTGTGTGTTATAAAAATCCAGTTTTAAGGTATGCATGCGTAAAAGTGGGTAGAGCTTGCGTAAATATAAAAATGGGGCATTAAGGTCAACACCCAGTGGTAACAGTTTGTTTCATGTTTGAAAGGAATCTTCAAGCCATCTCTCTCTCTCTCTCTCTCTCTATATATATATATATATATATATATATATATATATATATATATAGGGAGAAATGGAAGGAGGGAGAGGGGCATAGCCTATTTGTCGCTAATACTTTTTTGCACACTCTATATATAGGCCACTGAAGAATTGAGCCAAGTAGAGAAAGGAAAAAACTGCGCGAAATATTCAACAGAATTACTCTAAAACTTAGCTATAGGTACTAAGACAACAGAAAAAATAACTAGTGCATCAAAATCTCTCACAAACCCACCTGTACTTGCAGAAAAATACGAGTACCCACTAAACAGTAACTGACTACAAAGTAATGTAATATACCAAGATACAGTAAAATCGAAAGGAGTTTGTCATTTTCTCAATCACTTTGTTTCTTATATCTATGTTATTCGATATGGCAACATCAATAATATGACAGTTCTTGGTGCCTTTTTCTAACTTAATAATATCCGGGCGGCGTTGAAAATTATAGTACCCGAATATTGTGGACTTTCTAACTTCTTCTTCTTCTTCTTCTTCTTCTTCTTCTTCTCATTATTATTGTTGTTTCTTGCAGCTTCTCCGCCCTGCGTGGACACATTGAAATGGTGTCAGCTAATTTTCAACAACAACATGTGTTCCTATGGCAACTACCGGACCAAATGCTGTTATACATGCTCCCGGCATAAATACTAAGAGAATCGATGGACATGCGCTGCCGTGGGCATAGAAAACTCAGTCAAAACACTTATCAAAAGATAAATATATATATATGAATACTGTATATATTGTGTCAAGAAAGGACAACGCGCAGGATAGATGGAAAAGAAATTAAAGGTAATGACGAAGGGGTAAATAAAAGAGTTCTAGTTTAAATAAAAGAACTCATTCGCTTAAGATACCCTTTCCTCGTCACCAGATTTTTAAAAAAAAAGAAAAAAAGAAAAAAAGAAAAAAAGAAAAAGCAGATATCTACTTTTTTTAAAGGATGTACTGTAGAGTTTCCTCGTATTGAAAAGGAAGCCTAAAACGTCAGCACAGCGAAAAATGCGGGCGAAATAGAAATCAACAAGGAAAGAAATGAATAACGAAGGATAATCGGTTGGAAAGAAGACAAAGGTAGAAAGCGCGGAAGTGGGAGTGATTTTTCAAAAATAAATAAATAAACCGTTGGCGCGAAAACGACAAAGTGGCGGGAGAATAATGAAGTAATGGCGCGAAATCGATAAACAGCAACATTTTCTTTTTTCTTTTTTTTTTTTAATAACTAGCCACACAGTAAAGTGTAAATATCTTGTATTTCGCCTGAAATACAAGCAACGAATCAAGAGATGATATATAACTGAACGTATTTGATAATTTTTATTATTATTCATTTTAGCATTATTATTATTATTATTATTATTATTATTATTATTATTATTATTATTATTATTATTATATGATCTCAGTTAGTTAAATAAATTACAAGGACATCGACCATAATGATCTTATAAATGAACCTTATCAATAGCAAAATGAATCTATCAAAGGATATATATATATATATATATATATATATATATATATATATATATATATATATATATATATATATATATATATATATATATAAGCACCTCAAGATAGAGAGAGAAATCGCTCAGCCTTGATGTTATTCTTGTTACCGAAGAATATGCTGTTTACGCGCTTACAGGTTATCTTCAGGAATTCGAATGTCGAAACAATTATTTTACAAGCAGTATACTGATGTCGATGATGATGACCCAGCTGAAGATAAAATCGCGTTTCTAGTGATGATGACGATGATGATGATGATGATGATGATTATATTGAATGGTTGATTTGTTAATGGTGTTTTTAACGAAAGCGGTGTTTATTCGGCGATACTGAGAACCTCAATGAAAACAAGAAACGGAAAATGGTTATATTTCACACAAATATTCATTAAATCTAATTTAGGAAGGAAATAGCAAAAATCGACTTTAGAAGTTGGTTTTATAACAAGAAGCTTCCTTTCCCCCAAATACCGTAAAAGGAAATGTTTACTAGCTTGGAGAAAACTTTTCCAAAATACGGAATCTTATCCTTGGGAAACCAATCAACGATCCGAATTTTCCCTCTATATTATTATTATTAATATTATTATTATTATTATTATTATTATTATTGTTGTTGTTGTTGTTGTTGTTGTTATTTGTTCAATCATTGAGTGACTTAAGATAAAAATTAAATAACAACAAACCTCTTGGATACTCCAGTACTTTTCTTGGCATTCTAGTTGCTTTCAGGAAAACTATCCTCTTGATTTCAAGACCCTCCGGGTTTTTCTTTGGGATCTTACGGACCGTTCCCAGTGCTGCGAAAACGACTAGCACCACTGTCACCTACATGTTGCACAAATTCTTCAGCTCCCTAACATGATCGAGATGCTTAAACTTTATGTGCCGAAAGAGCTAAATTCACCATATACAATTTTTTTTTTTTTTTTTTTCTTTACGGCTACGAGATCTGGACTTCTGGTCTGAAGTGGGCAAGCCGTTTGAATCTTAAAATTCCAGAAAATCACGTACATTTTATTCTCTCGGACAGATTTTTGTTTGTGCATATATTCACTGATCAATCTGGTCGGAAAACAGTCGCTGGCACAGTTCCTAGTTTCCCACCCAGTCATGTCTATTCTGATATTATTATTTGATACATTCACTATTATTACTTCATTCTTTCTTTACATTATTGTTTGTCGAGGTTCACACTAATTTTATGAGATGGATTTTGTAGGAGGTCAATTTAGAGCAAATTTTAATATTCCAGAACTGTGCATAGAATTTTTTCTGATTTTCATAACCCTGACTTTTGTATTGGTTTATATTTCTTCCACTTTTTTTTTTTTTTTTTTTTTTTTTTACATAATCTCATCAGAACTGTTTCAAGCCTGCCAGTTATGATGGGTACAATTGCAACCTCCGTGTTACGCAATTTCTTGAGTTCTAGACAATTTCAATTTTTTTTTTTTTTTTTTTTCACCTTTTTAATCGCCTTCGGTTTCATTCTGTGATTTGCTAGAATAGCGACACCAATTCTGTGAGTCTCCAGAATTCGTTTGAATTTCAAAATGACATAGATTTATTATTTGTTTTTTTTTCATTCTCAGAGCCGTTCTCATTTACCCCCACCCCCTTTTTTTCCATTTGTCCCTTTTTAAATTTCCTCCCTTTTTTATTTTATTTCACTTTTCTTATTTTTTTAAATTTCGTTTTTTCATCTCCCACTTATTTTTTCATTCTTTTTTATTTTTATTTTTTACTTTTCATCTTTTCTCATTGTTTTTAATTTTTATCAAATCTTATTCGTTTGCACAGTTTCCAATAGATCACCGTTCCGATCCTTTGAGATAATGTGCTGCTCTGTTCTTTTATTAATACATTTGCATGTTCATGTTACATGCGAGGTTGTTATTATTATTATTTTCATTATTATTATTATTATTATTATTATTATTAAAAGGCACGGTATCTGGTGATTGTCGTTGGGGGTCGAGTGCTACACGAATTTCCCAACACATTCTGATGTTCTACAAATAGCCTCTTTTTCTTCAACCTCTCACACGGAAATCGAACAAAGGGGAAAAGAAGGAAGCCACCTCCTCTCGCCAGCGATGAGTTAAATAGTTGCTTTTATATCTGGGAAGATCATTGTTATCTCTAAAAAAATTGTCAATGCAAAAAAAAAATGAATTATTCTTACAAGCAAAATATGTTTTGGATTTAAATAATCCACAAACGGTTGATAATCCGTAAAAAACGAATCAAGTCATTTTCTTCTTTTTTATATTTTTTATTTTTTATTCGTTTTTTCATTTTTCATCTTTCATTTTCTATTTGTTTTCTTTTATTTTTAAAATTTGTCATCGTTTTGTTAATTTTTTTTAATTTTTGTTAATTTTTTAGAATTATTTTTCTTCAATTTTTTCATTTTTTTTCTTGATGACCCTCATAGGAAAGATGATAAAATTAAACGCCTTTAAATCTCCATCACATGACTCAGTGTTTTCGCCTATTTCAAAGCAGTCTTAATCGCAAATTTCAAATTCTAACAACCTTTTCGAAATGAACAGCAATAAAGGCTACAAATAATGTCATCATTATTATTATTGAAAACAAAACACAAAGGGCAGAAAGCATCTCGGAGTTGTTGTTTCTTGGATTAGTTGCAGCAACCCTCTTGGCAACCACAAAAAGTGACGTGCTTTATTTATCTAATAAATCGCTAACGCGATTATTTGAAGATTATTAATAAAATAATCAACCCTTAATGAAATAACACTTACGTATATAATAAGTTGAAGAAATTGCTTTTTTTACATTTCGAAAATGAAACTGAGCCGTTATGAACTTTAGAAAATTTGAACGGGTAAAATATGCTTAACGGTAAAAGTAGATCAGGACGCTCTTCATAGCCGAGTTGGTTTAAACATATCGGATCTAACGCAGGTTCGTGTCATGCTGGAGGGCGCATAATTTTAATAGAATTTCTCGAATGTTCAGGCAGGTATACGAATTAAAATACTGTTTATGAAATAAACGGAACGTCTGCTCTAATATGGGTATCCACTAAAAAATAACGTTTAAATTAATAATTTGACGGATTAATGAATGAAAAATCAATTATTTCTTTAGAAATTGCTTTCTCTACGTTTCGAATACGAAACTGAGCAATTGTGAAGTTTCGAGTATCTGATCGAATAAAATGTGCTTAAAGTCAAAAATAGAACCTCGCTTGATCACGATGCTTTTCGTAGCCGAGTTGATTAAAGCACGCCAGATATAGCGACGGTTTCTTTTTTTTTTTAAGCATTTCACTCCAAGCAAGGCGGGAGTGGCACTAGTACGCAAGAGGTGACAGAGAGTGAGAGCAAGAGTAAAGAGGGTGTTTGAAGAAAAGATATAGAGAAGGAGGGGGATCAGGATCAAGACTTCAGAAGATGTCGATTGACATTACATTTGAATATTTGAAGATTATAGCTATCAGAGAAGCAAGTAGGAGGAAGGGAGTTCCACTGTCGGAAAGTGCGTGAGAAGAAGCTGATGGAGTAGAAGAGGTGGTTACATTTAACTATTTCGACAGTGAAACGGTGGGACTGAGATGCCAATCTAGTAGCACGCTTAAATTCATGTAGTTAGGGCACCAGTGAATGTAGCTCGTCAGAGCAGTTGCCATGAAAATATTTGTAGAAAAGGCCGAGGGAAGCCACAGCACGCCTGTGAGAAAGTGACTGTAGACGAGATGCCAGATCAGGACCTATCACATTGCATATCCGTTTCTGGATTTTGTCTAGGACCTCGAGATGAACAGCGGGGTTTTTCAGACCATATATGGCAACATTATTCAAGGCAAGGACGAATGCTTGATTTGTAGATTTGAAGGATGAACTCAGGCTAGAAAACCTCCTGGCGCGACACAGAGAACCAACTTTCCTTGCAGTAGATGAAGCTATTGATTCAATGTAGTTGTTCCACAGAGAGGAACGCTGGTTCGAATCCCGCTGAAGGGTGTATTTTTCTTTAATAAGATTTCTCGAATATTTACGCTAATGGATGAAATAAAATATTGTTTAAAAAATAAATGGAACGTCTACTCAAATATGAGCATCCAGTTTGAGGTAATAGACGTTTAGTCAAAATATGTTGTATTAATAAATAAGATATCCTTTATCTCTTCAGAAATTGCATTGTTAGGTATACATACAGTTGTCGCATAATGCTTCATGATTCTGAAGGCAATTATACTTTAACGTTATTATTATTCAACAATATCGGTTAAAACTATTATCTATTATTCGCTGTAATAATTGACTATTACTACATTATTTATTTTATTGTCCTCATCTTTGTCGCCATATTTATTACAACGTTTCGGCCGTTGTACGCTCCGGCCTTCTTCAGGTGGTTAGAATGTCGAACTGAACCCTTTATTTCACTCACTAGGGTAGACTGTCCTCAAGGAGACATGGCACAGTGGATAAAGGCGTTAGTTAGATCCAGTGACAGGACCCAAAGAGTGTGAGTTCAATACCCGGCTAAGGCAGTGGAGAATTTTCAGAGGGAAAATTAACAGGAGATAACTGATAACTGACATCCATTAAACATGGCACGTGGAACTAGAACAGTCTACCCCCAGTGAGCGAAATAAAGGGTTCAGTTCGGCATTCCAACCACCTGAAGAAGGCCGGAGCGTACAACGGCCGAAACGTTGTAATAAATATGGCGACAAAGATGAGGACAATAGTCCGAATAATGTAAATAATGTACATAATACCTCATCTCAGAAATATAGACAGATACTGACTATTACTAGTATATTCTTCTTCTATGTGCCGCGTGTCGGCGATGATACTGCTCCACAATTTCCGGTCCTTTGTAGCTCTTAATAAATTTTGTCTTTTTGTTATTTCTCCTAAACCCTGTTCTGTCATTCATTTACTCAGACTCGCTAGGTAGATTAGGCGTTGTTTTCCTACTTGCCTTCAATCTGTCCTGTGAGTATCAAATTTTCCAATCTCTCACCCGACAGAAAATTGTGCGGTTGTTGAAGTACTGATCAGCCCTTCCCTGTGCGGTTTGACGAAGATCAAAGTGTCCCTCCACGATACTCTTGTGTACCAAATACAAGTGACGACACGATTAAATTGTTTCATTCAGTTCTTCTACGTCCCGTGGTTTATGTTGTACGGTATACTTATTATTTTTCAAGACATTTCCTGGCACTCTATCCGAAATG